>JAWZYU010000015.1:34034500-34663000 GCA_038380435.1 Ryuthela nishihirai
ACCTAATATAGTACAGACCTAATATAGCTTCCCAGTTATCTCCGTTCTTTGTGTAGGGAAGTACCTTCTCTTACTTTTAAAGATTATTTAAAGAAGACGTCAAATGCATTCCATCACATTTTACACATTTAGGCTCATTAAAGCAATTGGCCTGAGTATAATTGTACCCTGGAAAGGGTGAATTAGGCCTTTCTTTTTTCATATGCCTTGCACGCTTCTCTATCTATATGAACAAGAGAGGAAGTGATGACTTATTGGTCCATCTTGAGAACTGCTTTACTTTTAGAAATGAAATATCTAAATGTCTTAATTCTTCTCCCACGAGCTCCAGTGAGGTATCAATAGGAAGATTTTTGAATACTACCTTCAGGATCTCCTCACTGCTTTACAGATAAGTGTGAAATCCGATTTTATTTTCTTTAAAATATTTGCTGAATTTAACGTAGTCTTCAATGCGTGTAACGTTAATTTTGATTATTTCACCTGCTATTTTAGAATGGAATTTAGATTTAGGAATTCTCATGAGCATCTTATAGCGTTCAACCCAGTTTGATTTATCTCGAATAATGAGGTGTGAAATACGATATTGTTCAGTTTCCTCATTATTAACTTCGTTTTTGCCTGTTTGGATTTTTTCTTGTAATCTGACTCCTCAGGCTCCTCACATTCAAGTTATGAAAAACATTCGAATGCATCTTTTAATGGATGGACATTGGTGAGGTTCTAATCTTTTTGAATTTTTTTTTTCTTTGCGATAGGAGTATAATCCACTCTCTGTTTCGAAGTGCTGGGGAAGTAGTTAACAGGAGGCAAAAATTTAACCGTTCTATGGCCTCATTCTCATTTACTTTATAGTCATTATGAGCACGCTGAAATAACAGATTGTTTAAATGACATCTTTCTGTGTTACTTATTGTATCACATCTACCAAAAAAATCATCAATTTCATCACTTAAATTTTCCTTTTTAGATTTATTACCCTTCAAACTAAAAAACAATCTTGAAGTTCTTACTAAGCTCAGGATTCATTATCTCTTTTAAGCAGGTGAAGAATAAGCAAAAACTCGAACCACAAGTAATGTTTTACCTGAAAACCTCCCAACAGCCCACGGAAGTGCAAAGTGCAATTTCCTAGAAGCAGGTCAAATCCCAGAATCTTTTAGATGAAAAGAGTAACATCTAAAACATTATATGACCAGTCCTATACTATAGAAAAAAGTGGAAAGCAGTTCACTTCTGATAGACATAAAAATTAATTTAAAATTCTCCTCAGGGGTTAATTAAAACTTTAACAATAAGTAATATTTTAATCTCTTAAAAAATAAGTGTTTATTTTGAAACATATTTAATTCGTTCAATATACGATAGTTTTTTTTTTTTACAAATTTCTGAAAAAACATTTCTGCTGTTGAATATTCCAGCTTTCGTAATGCTTTGAATACTGAGTGAATATTGTTGAAATTCTAGGTTTTATTAAATAATTAACATTAATTTATTTTTCAGCAACCCTTTACCGTAAAACGGTTTTTTAGAAATTTGCTTCGCACTGACCTAATATGGGAAACATATATTTTTTCGTGTAATAATGTACATTTATCTCCCGAAAGCTCGCGTGCCTTATTTGTCACATCTCATATCTCGAGCTCTGCGCGGAGAGCGAAAGGTCCTATCCGCACCCGCATCCGCATGTATTGACCACTTAATAATCGTCAAGACTTTGAAAATGCTTGAGGTCTGATGTTTGTTTGCAAGGAAAAGAAATCAGTCTAATGATTTATAATGACTATTAATTGAAAAAATATACTATGATTAAAAACAACCCTCAGTTCTTAAAAATATGCCTTATTAAACTTTACACAAAAATTTATTTAAATCCGATTTTTCAAAACCTTATGAATTAATTTTGCTCCTTCAAATACAGTTATCGAAGCTTATGGAACGAAACTCCCATTTGTTACCCAGTAACTATCCTCTACATATCAGTATATATGGGCGGGGGTGGCTCAGTCGGTAGCGTGCCAGGCTCGTAATCTGTAGTTCCCAGGTTCGAGTCCCAGCTGGGTCAGCGTTGAGATTTATCTCCGCAAAATTCCCCGCCCTGCCCACGGTCAGTAGGGGACACCGATGGGCTTGGAAAGGCCGCCGTCCGTCAGATGGGACGTTAAGCCGTGGGTCCGTGTGCGGAAGAGCCATACCCTGTGCACGTTAAAGAACACGCTGGATGGCCTTGACGGGAGGCTACCATCTGTCTCCCAACAGCTATTCCAGTGGGTCCCTTCCCCCAACCTTCTCTGAACCTTCGGGTCCATGTGACCTGGCCATTTAGCCCATGGTGTGCAAAAAAGTGCCGCTCAGAGGTAAAACAACCCAACATATCAGTATGCAAACTTCGTGGTATCCATTACAAACATTTTCACATAATTTAATTTCAGTCTTCTACGTAAGAGCAATTTTTTGAATTTATATTTTGCACTGCCAACAAAAATATCGCTTCTTTCACAGAGGATATTTTTTTTAATTAGTGGTTAAATGTGCATACTAGATCTGCATGCAAAGTTTTTGTTGTCGAAATAAAATAAGTAAGTTTCCACACATCAGTATGAGTTAAGTCAAATGATAATATTAATTATAGGACATCTCACTTTCTTTTAAAAATATTTAAGTATTATTATTTATTTTAAGCTCCAAAGATTCTGTACTCTATCCTAAAAATATCAAAATAAATAGAAATTATCATTTACTTTGTAAAAAATTATAACTGTTCATTTCTGAATTTTAATGGTATAGTTTATATTATGTAGTAAAATTACATTATTATCTCAATAGATCTAAAAAAAATTTCTCTTGTAAACTTTTCATTGCTTACTTGTACGTATATGTAATTGTTTTTGCACAAAATTAATTATTAAAATTAATTATATTATACCCAGGTTGGAGTCCAAGCTGTATTGAGATTTATCTCCGTTTTCCGTCAGTATGGGACATGGATGGGCTTGGAAAGGCCGCCGTTCGTCGGATGGGACGTTAAGCCGTGGGCCTCGTGTGTGGGAGAGACATACCCTGTGCACGTTAAAAAACACGCTGATTGGCCTTGACATGAGGCTACTATTTGCCCCAACTTTTTTCCTGTGAATCCCCTCCCCGCAACTTTCTCTGAGCCATCGGGGTCCTTGTGACCTGGCCATTTAACTCACGGTGCGCAAAAAAAAATATCGGTCAGAGGTAAAACAACCCAACTCAAGAAAGAGTAAAAAAGACTGAAGACTTCAACTCAAGAAGAACAAGAAAAAATTTATAACGATGCTTAGATTCACGACCACTTTTCAAGAACATTCGTTGTTAAGCAGAATAAACTATGAAAACTTTAGGTTTCGGTCAAAATAAGGAAATTCGTTCTCGGTCAAAGAAAGTTTCTCTAGCGCTTTGTGTAAATAGACAACATTCCTACGCAATTCAGTCCTTCAAAGTCACCGATTCCGTTCGGTAGAGCCAAAAGCCACAATTGAGAGGAATTCACTTTCACCCTGAAGTTCCTAGTAGTCGTAGCTTTTTATCGACAGTCCAGTTAAAGGGTTTACCTTCTTATCGATCAGACAGACACTCAACGAGAAGCAAAAATATTAGATGGGAGAAAAAGGTCTACACGCAGATAACGAGAGCACACGTCGCTGAGGAAAGTAGTGCCTTTCTCTGTCTTACATCCCTTCTGGCCCTCACTAAAAGCTGACGTAGGTGATGTACTAGAAGAACCACTTTAAAGTGCACATAACTATTTGGGTGAAAGGTGGTGTAGTGGAGAAATTGTTACTTTATTAGCCCACTTAGCTGAGACTGACATTGTTTTCCCATTGTCACAAACCTGCACTGTTTAATGAGTTTTTCTTCGACTTAAATTTCAAGAGCCAAATATTATATTACATTTATTTCTGATTATTAAAGTTTTTATATTATTACGCAGATGATCGTGCTACAGTGAATTTGTGATTTGATGTATCATTCTGGTGTCCGCATGTGCTACAGTGTGAGAATTACGTAACCGACCACTTCGAACGAACTTAACTTAAAAAAAAAACAAAGAATAAGAGAGTTATAATTAAGAGGAATTAGAGTATGAAGGAAAAACGTAGTTTGTTTTAGTCTGAGCAGTATAGTATGAAGAAGAAACGTTTTTATTTGGTGTGTTTACGGGAGGTTAAATAAGTTTGTTAGTGTTGATCCTGTTAGTGGACTGGTAAGAAAAAGAAGGATGCTTAGTACACTTTAAGATGTGGCTGAGGAGGTTATATGTTAGTCGAACAAGCAGAGCTAATCTCAACTTTTTTGTAGGAAGAATTCATCATTTGGTGCATAGTTATATTTAGAGTGTTTAGGAATCGGGGAAAGGTTATTCTTTATAGAGTGCAGGTTTGTTCACAAATATGATTGTTTCACTTATCGACTGTTATAAAAAAGCCTTATTTTATGCTTTGATTAGAGATAGTAATTATTATAGAGGAAACATCTCTTTGTGGGAATAGTAAAAAAATGCTTTGTTCTTCTGAAGATTTATTTTTATACTGATGAAGATTTGTGTTGGCTGATTTTAGTTTATATAAACGATTTTATTCATACTTTTGTAATAAATTGCATTATTTTGAATTATAATTGTTAAATACTATTTTTGAACTCACACTCAGTTTCCATCGGTATAATTCATAACAATATTTTTCTAACATGCTCTATCCATCCTGTTCGACCTTCAAATTTGCAGCGCATCTGAATTTCAATGACGTATACGGAATAGAGAAATGACTGTTCATTTTTGCATATTAATTGCCAAATAAATTAGTCTAGAGTAACCATAGGCGTCGCATGAGGGGAGGAGCGAAAAGAATGCGTTCAACGCAAAAAGTTTATTCTTAGGCAGATGGCTCAACAGGTCAACCTTGCTGAATTTCAAGATGATGAAATAAGAAGAAGAAGAGCAAGAAAGTCACCCCCCCCCCCTGAAAAAAATTGGTCGAAAAATTAATTTATATTGAATGATATTAGGTCTTGAATTGTTTTACGTTTTCTTTTGTTTTCGGAAGCATGTCATTTATTTTCACTTAATATTAAAAAAAAAACATTTTTGCATATATTTTTAATAATAAGTTTTTCTTTTCGTTTTGTTCTCGGGCATCTTCAGTTGCATTACGGTATGATGCATTATTGCTGTTAGCAACTGAATTCATTAATGAACGGCCTGATCTAAATAGTTCTATCTTCCAACACTGAGATTTGTTTTTTGCTCCCCCCCCCCAACCTGAAACTTTCCCCCATCCAGGGAGCAATTTTTGTCTCCATCCTGGAAAATTCCTGTCGATGCCCATGCCAATAATTGAAAATTAAAATGTCTAAACATCTGCTACGATGCAAGCAAATAGAATAACCGCAAAATCAATTAATTAAAACTTTATGCAAGAACTTAAGAAATTGAAGTAAAATATATTAGAAAATATTCAATTACAAGAGTTTGGTCACTGTCATAAGACACTGCAAACAAACGTAAAACACTGGCGATTTAAAATGAGGAATTATTTTTTTTTTTGTAAACCATCAGTTTGATGTACTCTGGTAGCATTTAAAAATGGATCCACTGATTTATACAGTTGCGAGATGTTCGACATGACATTTTTTTGTGTGAGAATACACTGTTTTTAACATTCAAAACTGGATTTCCGGCAGTTGCAATCTCATTGTTTGAGCAGTCTCAAAAATACGGATGTATTAATATATCCCTTTCAAAATATCACATTTTCTTGATGTCACTAATTCGTGAAAAATCAGTTGCTCTGCACCACAATATTCCTATTTATTAGAGTCCCAAACTCTATGGTAATCTGATGTTCGAGTCCCAGCTGGGCCAGCGTTGAGATTTATCTCCGCAAAACTCCCTGCTCTGCCCTCGGTCAATAGCAGGCACTGATGGGCTTGAAAAGGCCGACGTCTGTAGTATACGAAGTTAAGACATGGATCCATGAGAAAGAGCGCCATGCCCTGTGTACCTTAAAGAACATTCTGGATATATCTGACCGGCACACGGGGCCACGGCTTAACGTCCCATCCGATTATTATTATTATTAGTCTTCCATAACTCTCCTAACAGATGCCCAGTGGGGTTCCCTTTCCCAACCTTCTCTTTGCCCTTGGGGTCCTTGTGACCTGACCATTTATCCCATTGTACGCAAAAAAAATGCCGCTCAGAGGTTGGGTTGTTTTACCTCTGAGCGGCACTTTTTTTGCACACCATGGGCTAAATGGCCAGATCACATGGACCCCGAAGGCTCAGAGAAGGTTGGGGGAGGGGACCCACTGGAACAGCTGTTGGGAGACAGATGGTAGCCTCCCGTCAAGGCCATCCAGCGTGTTCTTTAACGTGCACAGGGTATGGCTTTCCGGCACACGGGGCCACGGCTTAACGTCCCATCCGACGAACGGCGGCCTTTCCAAGCCCATCGGTGTCCCCTACTGATCGTGGGCAGGGCGGGGAATTTTGCGGAGATAAATCTCAACGTTGACCCAGCTGGGACTCGTACCTGGGATCTACAGATTACGAGCCTGGAGCGCTACCGACTGAGCCACCCCCGCCCACCGCTCAGAGGTAAAACAGCCCAACCCTATTTATTATCTTATCCACTTATTGACGGATGACCTGAAGAGAATATAAACACGAACTTTGCATCTTTGCTGATAATGTTTTGTTAATTACGTTCAAAACTTAGAGATAGAAAGAGACTGATTTTCTTATATTGCCCAAAAGAAATAACTTCATCTGGTTTAATGCATAAAGCGGAATGTTAAAGCGCCTCTGATGCTCTCTGAAAGCACCAAGAAGGTGTGTTCGACCTTCTCCATTCGTTTCGTTTGCATATCCCCATCACTAAGTTGACAGCTGTTTCAGCATCCTTAGCATACAACAGCATGGGAAGAAGATGGGGAGGAGAATAGCTTATGGTGATAACGGATGGTGAATTAAAGCCACTGCAGCTTGTGGCAGAAAGTGGAAATTTAATTTCCTGTCTGCACTGACTGAGATGATGGAGTGAGAGCAAGAAATATTTTCTGAGTACCGCAATTCCTGTCCACAACAAACTGAGAGGCCGCTGAAAAATGAAGTTTTTTTTCTCTTTACTTTGGACGGGCCGAGCAGAGATTAAATTTAAGTTTCAGACGGAAGTAAATAGAATGAAGGGAAAATATTAGTTTAAAATGAAATGATATGAATTGCACGAGATTTTTCATGTGTTAATCGATACAAAAAACAGTCTTTACTCATATTTAAATTTTTTCTTAAATTTTCGTTCTGGTGATTTGTAATGGCAGAATGTAATGCTTTGTCAGTTAAAGTAGAACTTTACTTAAATTTTACTGGACGAATATTATTGTTCAAAAATATAAATCACAGATGTTTTTAACACTTCTGAAAATTCTGCCCCTTTTGTAGCTTTTCTAGTAAAAGGAATCGTTGTATATTTACTTACTATCCATCTTCCATAATCCAATAATAGTAGAGTGTCACAGGAGATATCCTGTAAACATTGGACTCAGAAATAGTTAGCTGAAATAATTTAGTTTCACAGTCAGTGGGACTCAAACCTGCGCCTCCTAGTAACATGAGAGGCAGGGGTGGCTCAGTCGGTAGAGCTCCAGGCTTCGGTTTCAAGGTCCGAGTAACAGTTGGGCCAGCTTTGAGATTTATCTCTGCAAAACTCGCCGCCCTACCCTCTGGCAGTAGGGAACACCGATGGGCTTGTAAAAGCCGTCGTCCCTCGGATGAGGTGTTAATCCGTGGCACCGTGTACGGGAGAGCCATACTTATGCACATTAAAAAAAACACTGGATGGCCTTGACGTGAGGTCAGGCAAATATTCAGTCCAATATTCTCTGAGAACTCGGGGTCTTTGTGACCTGACCATTGGGCGCAAAACCACCGCGTGTGACCACCGCTCAGAAATTTAAAACAATCCAATACAAGCCAGTGAAATGCTGAGTATTTTGATCACTCAACGGCTAATTGTTTCTCAGCAAATTTTGGCTGCAAGCATTTCCGTTTTTTTGCTTCTTTCGTGGCACCATCTATGTCGGGAGAGGAAAACCAACTTTCCTCAAAGTGTGTTTATAAATATACAATCAATCACGCTCACGGCATTGTATCAATAATTCAATAGCACCATGAGTGAAACAAAAATAAAAGTTGGAAAAGTTTATAGTCACAGCTGAGAAAGAGTTAACCATTGATAGCTTAGTGGTCAGAATACTTGGTATGGAACTGGGAGACATGGGCTCGAGTCCCACTCATAGCGAAACTCATATTTTTCAACTAACTATTAGTGAGCATCCATTTTCCAATTCGCCTAAACTTTCAGATGAGCATCCATTTTCCAATTCGCCTAAACTTTCAGATGAGCATCCATTTTCCAATTCGCCTAAACTTTCAGATGAGCATGATTAGTTTCTTCTCGAAGAGGCATATTTTCCTATCTGTAACACAAGTTGAGAAACAGTGTACTAAGTATATCCCTAAGGATGCGCATACCACTGTTTGAGGAAACATTGTACTATGCATACCCTAGTTGAGGAAACATTGTATACTACTGGTTTAGATACTACTGGTTTAGGAAACATTATACTGCACATATACTGGTTGAGGAAACATTGCGCTACGCATGCCACTGGTTGAGGAAACATTATGCTGCACATACCACTGGTTGAAGAAACATTGTACTACACATACCATTGGTTATGAAAACATTATACTGTGCATACCGCTGGTTGAAGAAACACTGTACTACACATACCACTGGTTTAGGAAATACTGTACCACGCATGCCACTGGTTGAGTAAATACTGTAACACTCATACCACTAATTGAGAAAACACTGTACCACGCATACCACTGGTTGAGGAAACACTGTACTACGCATGCCACTGGTTGAGTAAATACTGTAACACTCATACCACTAGTTGAGAAAACACTGTACCACGCATACCACTGGTTGAGGAAACACTGTACTACGCATGCCACTGGTTGAGTAAATACTGTAACTCTCATACCACTAGTTGAGAAAACACTGTACCACGCATACCACTGGTTGAGGAAACACTGTACTACACATACCACTGGTTGAGGAAACACTGTACTACACATACCACTAGTTCAGGAAACACTGTACTACGCATACCACTGGTTGAGGAAACACTGTACTACACATACCACTGGTTGAGGAAACACTGTACTACACATACCACTGGTTGAGGAAACACTGTACTACACATACCACTAGTTCAGGAAACACTGTACCACGCATACCATTGGTTGAGGAAACACTGTACTACACATACCACTGGTTGAGGAAACACTGTACTACACATACCACTGGTTGAGGAAACACTGTACTACAAATACCAGTGGTTGAGGAAACACTGTACCACACATACCACTGGTTGAGGAAACACTGTACTACGCATACCACTGGTTGAGGAAACACTGTACTACAAATACCAGTGGTTGAAGAAACATTGTACCACGCATACCACTGGTTGTGGAAACACTGTACTACGCATACCACTGGTTACAGTTGACGAATTAAGGTATCTGAAGGCACCAGGCACAAAAGGTTCGGTAAGTCCCCAACTGTCCGGGAAGGGGGAGAGAGGAATTCAATTTACAAAAATTTCTACAACTTACCAATGGAAAAAATGTATGCAGCAAGTTAAATAAATTGATTACAGAAATGCATAAATAGAAAATTTAATCTGTATTATAACTGCACATAGTGAAAAATAAGCAAAAAAATTAAGAAAAATTAATATCTGTTCTTTGTAGTTTATTTAACAAAAATCACATTACATTTGATGTTAAGCTAGTAAGAAACGAAAGATGTGTACGTAAGTAGTAGATTATACTGAATGTAAAAAATACCTCGTTGTCCATAACAGTCGGTCGTCTGGATGTTGGGGCATCCTCCTGGGTCTCACTGCTTTCACGAAACCTTTTGAACCATATCTGTGCTGTACGAACCGCTACACTATCCTCTTCATGTGCTACTACTAGATATGTTGGGTTGTTTTATCTCTGAGCGGCACTTTTTTGCACACCATGGGCTAAATGGCCAGGTCACATGGACCCCGAAGGCTCAGAGAAGGTTGGGAGAGGGGACCCACTGGAACAGCTGTTGGGAGACAGATGGCAGCCTCCCGTCAAGGCCATCCAGCGTGTTCTTTAACGTGCACAGGGTATGGCTCTCCCGCACACGGGACCACCGCTTAACGTCCCATCCGACGGACGGCGGCCTTTCCAAGCCCATCGGTGGCCCCTACTGACCGTGGGCAGAGCGGGGAATTTTGCGGAGATAAATCTCAACGCTGACCCAGCTGGGACTCGAACCTGGGAACTACAAATTACGAGCCTGGCGCGCTACCGACTGAGCCACCCCTGCCCCGCTACTAGATACGAGTGCATCACATAATCCAGTAGTTTATGAACTTATTTGAGCCCTTTACTGCTTTGGCAAAGATTGTACAATATCGACAATTTGTTTTGGACACAATATAAAACATCCACTGTACTCTGCATAACACTAGTTGAGGAAACACTGTACTACACACATCCTTAAGAATATGCCTACCACTAGCAGAGGAAACATTGTACTACGTTGGTGCACCATACTACACGTACCACAAGTACAGAAACACTGTACTATGCTCTGCCATCCACAAGTACGAAGATATATTTCCTACAGAAGGTGACTGAGGTCACCGAAAAGCTTCGACAAAGTAGGAGAAGGATAACCAATAAAGCTTCAAGTTTTCTCTATTTATATAACAGCTGTAAAAGTTCGGAATCTTTAGAACATGAGTTGGGGATGACTCAATAGGTAGCCCGCTAGGCTCGTAATCTTCAGTCCCCAGGTTCGAGTCCCAGCTGGGACAGCGTTGAGATTTGTCACCGCAAAACTTCCCGCCCTGCCCTCTGTCACTAAGGGATACAATGGACTTGGAAAGTTTGCCGTCCATCAGATGGGACGTTAAAATCCGTGGTACCATGTGCGGGAGAGTCATACCCTGTGCAGGTTAAAGAACACTCTGGATGGCCTTGACCAAAAGGCTACCATCTGTCTCCTAACAGCTGTCCAGTGGGAAATTAACTTCAGCAGTTGGCTTTAGTAGATAGAAAGTGGTAGTACTAAATAGACTATGGAAGAATATTGCTTTTGGCGAATATGGGCTGCTCTTTTTTACAGAGAAGTTTCTTACTTTCCCATCTTACTCATCCTCTAAATGTGAAAATTCCAATTAGTGGGTAATTGTGAAAATGCAAACAGTAATATTTTACTAGCACCTATAAATCCCAAAAAGAACTTTTCATTTACGTATTAATATTAAAAAGTTTTCATTTACCACCCCCACCCCTGGAGGTAAGGGAGCAGTTGCTAGCAATGATCTGCTTTTGATCATCACAATCTACCATAAAAATTTCAAATTTCAAGGAAAAATGGATTTTTTAATATTCGTTTATAATTTTGGCATTTTTGAACTTTTTTTTTACACACCATTAGATGGCACTTTAAAATTTTTTATCTTCCTCCTTTAGTACTCTCTAACAGTGAAATTCGAACTATAGATTCGAATAGAACTATAGATTATTGGGACAATAAACAAAAACGAACTATAGATTATTGGGACAATAAACAAAAACGAACTATAGATTATTGGGACAATAAAAGCAAAATAAATGCCCTCTCAAGCAGCAGCTTGCCACAGAGGTCTGATAGTAGCCTTTCAGTTTATACGCCATAGCAGAAGGTTTGTGAGGATGGCGGGACCTCAGCAGAAAGAAAATACAAAACATCCATGACTTACCCAGAGCTCGAACTCAGGTCCCGAAAATCCGTAGTCAAACGTGCTAACCACTCGGCCACGGGACAATGCAAAATATAAAAAAAAAATTTCATTTATGTCTTAAAAACAAAAAAAGTTGAGTTTTACCCCTCCCCCCTGGTAGTAAGGGGGAAATTTATATTCTCAAACTCAACTCTCCTCGCTGCCAACGTAAACTTCTTGACCTTCACACTCGACCATCAAACTCTCCAGCAGAAATAGATCGTCTCTAAAATTTATTTAAAGTTTCGGAATCTTCCCCCTTTTCCATCGTCAGAGGACGCTACGAAAGCTATTGAAAGATTAGGAAAGTACATATCATAATATATCCTCTATATCTATCCAACTCATAAAGAATTTTGCATTTATCCCTAAAAATGAGAACACCTTACTACATATGATAAAGTGAAAACATTAGTTATTTTCGACGAGTTAAAAATAACAACATGCAACTTCAATTTGTTAAATCTAAATTCATTTTTAAGTCAAACCATTAAAATGACTTCTTGACTTTATTAGTCTTGGGACCCTAGGTACAATCGCTCAAAAAAGTATCCGAACACTATGGTTAATTACAGAATTCAGAAAAAATATCTGGCAACGATTTTTTTTTAGAAATTAGTGATCTGGCAACCTTCGTGTCACGTGACACGAAGGTTGCCAGATATTTTTTCTGAATTCTGTAAATAACCAGTGTTCGGATACTTTTTTGAGCGACTGTACCTCATTCCAGCCATTTACTTGGGTTACGAGGGCTTTCTTTGGCCGAAAATGACGTCCGAATATTATTCTACCGACATCGTTAATTGAGATTTTTATACTTAATCAAATGCAGGGGTCTTAAGAGACATCGTTAATCGAGAGACCACTGTATTAGCACGCATGCTATTATATATGCAAAAATATTTAAGTTTCGGAGTACGCATATGATATATGATTTGATGAGTGGGATATCAGAGAGTACAGTCGCTCAAAAAAGTATCCAAAACGCTACGGTTGATTACAAAATTGAGAAAAAATATCTGGCAACGATTTTTTTAGAAATTAGTGATCTGGCAACCTTCGTGTCACGTGACACGAAGGTTGTCTGAATTCTGTAATCACCCGTAGCGTTCGGATAATTTTTTGAGCGACTGTACTTCGAGCGCCCCCCACCACCACCTCGCTCTGCCAATAAGTGCTTGAACCTAACTATTTAACATTTTTCCCTTTCAAAAGAAAGCAATCCTTAGAAGTTAACACAAACTACATGTACCGCATTTCATTTGAGATACAAAACTTCTTCGAATACGAAGGCTGGAGATTGACTCAATCGATCGCGCGACAGTCGTTTAACCTAACGTTACAGGTTCGAGTTCCAACTCTACCTGCTTTAAGATTTTCTCCACTAACCCCTGTTGTTCCTTCAAATGAGAAATGGGACACCGTCGGGCTTGGAAAAACCTCCATTAAATGCGACATTAAAAAGTGGTACTCTGGAAGGAAAGCTATACTCTGCTCATGTTAAATAGCATGCTGGATGATCTTGATGATAGGCTTCCATCTATCTCTTAACAGCTGTCAACTGGATTCTCTTCTCCCAACTCTGAATTCTTCGGATCCTTTTGGCCCCTTGTCCAAGATAGCCATACCCTCTACACGTTAAAGAACATGCTGGATGACTTTAACGGGAGACTTCCATTCCATCTAACAGCTGCCCAGTGGGTCTCTTTCCCCCAACCTTTTCCGAGCCCTTGGAGTCCTTATTAACTGACCATTTAGCCCATTGTATGCAAAAAAATGGCCTCTCAGGCGTACCAACCAATAACAGACCAACTCAATTTGGGGTCCTTTGCGACCTTGGGGTCCTTTGCACAAGCGCTGTTCATGGCAAAATAATACAATTTTTCCGCATGATAATGCAAAACGTTCACATAATATTTCTAAAATTACGATTATCAAGAGACCTTTCTCCATTTCTAAAGAGTTTTGTTCAAGGGCTCTCAATCCGCTTGCAAGGGTAGAAGTTTTATCGGAAATTCCTGCTAATAAATTGGTCGACCACGGATGAAGCAACGGAGAGCAGGTGAATATTAAATATCTTGTTTATGCAAGTGTGCTGAGCTCTCTGGAGCACTTAAAAGATTCAGAGGAGATGGTTTAATTAAGTAGAGCCCGAAACATTAACAAAACTAGCGCACAATACACTTCGTAAATATGTGTACGTGTATATAAGGGTTCATGTGTGAGATACATAAGATAAATCGAATTATCTTCACTTTTCTTGTATATTAACTATCTCATATTAGTAATTACATCATTATGTTTAAATAAACGATTTTCTGCGAGACATCGCCTTGAAGCTATTAGGAGTGCAGACATTAAAGTTTAGGCTCTTCGGTGAATTATTTTGAATGCGTTGATTTTATATTATTTAAATCCAAAGATTTGTTTTGTTCTGGATATATTTCTTTGCGTGTGTCTAGGGAAATAAAGCAAATTGTCAGAAAAGTCTTTTATGTGATAAGTTTTCACTTAATATGTGATTCAATTAAAATTACTCTGCTTAGTAGATAATTTTGGACAATTATTTCTCTTTACTTCTAATAACTATTTTCGCAATGTTTATGTTAGTAATATGAATTTTTTTGCAAATTTAATATTATTAAAAATTATTTTAATTTTATTATTTTTAGATGTAAATTAATTCTAAATAATTTATTCAATGATGTTTTATTTCACACTGGACTTTTTATTCAAACAAAATAAACAAAACATAACTCTTTTCAAAATTAAAGACTCTATTGTTTCCTTATGATCGTACAAGAAGCAATTTTTTGTTAAATGAATAAGTGACAAGAGCCCCCAAGGTTTAGGGTTTGGTTTGGTTTGTTTTACCTCTGAGCGGCACTTTTTTGCACACCATGGACTAAATGTCCAGGTCACATGGATCCCTAAGGCTCAGAGAAGGTTGGGGGAGGGGACCCACTGGAACAGCTATTAGGAGACAGATGTTAGCCTCCCGTCAAGGCCATCTAGTGTGTTCTCAGGGTATGGCTCTCCCGCACACGGGTCCACGGCTTAACGTCTCATCCGACGGGCGGCGGCCTTTCCAAGCCCATCGGTGTCCCGTACTGACCGTGGGCAGGGCGCGGAATTTTGCGGAGATAAATCTCAACGCTGACCCAGCTGGGACTCGAACCTGGAACTACAGATTACGAGCCTGGCGCGCTACCGACTGAGCCCCCCCCCCCCAAGGTTTAGGGATGGGTATGGTATGGATAGGGTTGTTTTACTTATAGATAGATAACAGAAATTAACGGCAAGATCAAGACACAAGGACCACAAAGTTCAGAGCTAAGACTGATATCAAAATTATGGAGTGATGCCGTCTGTTAGTAAAAATATTATGTCTAAGATGAGTGCAACTACTTTTCTAATAAGTAATATACTATGCGTGATACAAAAAAGTAACGAAGCTGCATGTATAACTTGCGTAAATACCTCGTCACCTATCCAATGGATTGAATACCTGTTTATGCTGGTATTTTCTGATTTTAACAACCATCGCATGCTCCGATTGAGTAAAGAGTGTTTGTGTAAGACGTATGTTGTTGCCCTTCCCGCAAAACGTGTGATCGAACGCAATCAACGAATGTGTTCTTCACGACAAAGCTTCTTCTCATTCAGCATTATCAGTG
Source organism: Ryuthela nishihirai (assembly GCA_038380435.1). Classification (NCBI taxonomy): domain Eukaryota; kingdom Metazoa; phylum Arthropoda; class Arachnida; order Araneae; family Heptathelidae; genus Ryuthela; species Ryuthela nishihirai. Next base: position 34,050,082 of record JAWZYU010000015.1, read on the forward strand.
AAGCAATTTTTGGCACAAAACCAAATCACAAAGATGGAATACCCACCCAACCAAAGGGATTCATTTCGACGACGTAGAGTACAGCAGAGAAACTAAAAGGCATTGCCAAAGAGGTTTTCCAAAGACAAGAATGAAGAAGTGCATTTGGCAGAACTAGGAGAACTTTGACGGGGACAAACTCCGAGTTTTGGAATTTTTCAACAATAAACGTTTTATTGAGTAGTCTCTTTAATAAAAACTATCTATCTATCCATCTCTTCTTTTTTGCCACACCTCGTATATTGTAATTGTAGCCTAAAATTTCCCTCATAGCAGCTTATTAGCAAAACCTTTCGATTTGCGCTCAAATCTCTTGAAAATGCTAACTCGTTTACTGTGGCAACTCGATGATAGAACATATAAAAGTGAAAGATATACTCTGGTGAGTTTTATGGTTTAATGTAGGTGTTCTCAACGTGGGGTACGCAGTAAAATCTTTCGGGGTACGCCATGAGAGCTCAAAAGTTGCTAGATCCAGTAACAAAGTAAAAATAACCATTGTTATATTATAACTAAGTTTTATTTATCTATACAAGCGGTACGCCAGTTACATACGTATTTCCAGGGGGTACGTGAAGCATAAAACGTTGAGAACCACTGGTTTAATAGATAACTAGTGATCCCCTTAAAATGATGGAAGATTTTTGCAAATAGTAAATTTTTCAAGTAAGATCGTGTGAGTACTGGCTTATTCAAGGGTGTGACATGAATATTGATATATTCGATGGTGGGATAAGAATTCTAGAGTATTTGAGGGTGTGACACAAATGCTGCTACATTCAGAAATCTATTTTTAATATGGCAATTCAGAAATCTATTTTACATGAACACTTGTTCAGTGAAGACAATAATAATGACATAACTACTGTTTTATTCAATAATATGACATAACTACTGTTTTATTCAATAATATGACATAACTGCTCTTATATTCAAGATTATGACATAAAATAAATAATAAATAAATACCCCCTCAAGCAGCTGCTTGCCACAGAGGTCTGACAGGAGCCTGTCAGTTTATATGCCAAAGTAGATCTGAGAGGATGACAGGACCTCAGCAGAAAAACAACACATACAACCATGCCTTATCCGGGGCTCGAACCCAGGTCCCTTAGATCAGTAGCCAAGCGCGCTAACCACTCGGCCATGGGACGGCTATTATGACATAACTGCTCTTATATTCAAGAGTATGACATAACTACAGTTATACTCGTATTCAAGAGTACGTGACTGCTGTTATATTCAATAGCAGGATATGAATATTGGTAATAGAAGACTTCGCCTGAAGAAGATATATTCATGTGAAGTCGTAAGAAGATTATTAAGCTGAAAAATAGTCATAGTCTTAAAATGAATGGGGAGACCAATAAATTTAAGAAACACATTGATGAATTCTAAATGGTAGATGAGAACTACACTTCTCAAAGTGGAAATCGTAACACCAAGAAGGAATGGAAGTAGAGATATGTAAATCGCAGGAGGCAATCGATCATCGGAGATATGCAGATGATCAAAGTCCGTAGCAAATGGACGCCTGACACCCAGCCGAGCAGTGGATAAATATCGGGCGCTGAAAAGTTCGTGTCATCGCCGACCGACAGTGAGGCTGAAGTGCATGCTGCAAAAATGTTCAGAACATGCCTTGGAAACAACGCGGGACCCTCTTACATACAACTGACGCCTTCCGAGAGACAATAAATCGTCGATATGTGAGAGTTCGGATTGAGTTTTCGAGTATTCGCCGCACGCATGGGATACAAGATGAGCACAGTGCAGCGGTGTATCTCACGCAACATTGTGGAGCACCAAATGACACGAAGGACAGGTATGGGACCAGACCACCACACCATAAGACGTTAAGATCACAGGCTCTGTAGCAGGGCAATTTGCGATCCTTTCACCACAGTTACTGGTCTGCAGAGTGATTGGCAAACTGCTACACCGGCACCGTGGTCTCCATTAAAACCATTAGACAACGTTTGCATGATGCAGGAATGAGGGCGAAATGGCCAGTCCGGCATCTGCTGTTGCAGCTAACATCACAAATTATGGTGTGTTTACACTGGTGTCAACCAAGGCAACATTGGACTACGTAATGGAGGAGAGTGTTATTCAAAGACGAGTCCCGATTCTGTTTCAGCATGCCAGATGGCAGTTTGTCAGCATGGCGTCGCTATCGTCAACGACATTAAGAAGCCTGTTCCATTAGCCACCATACGGCTCTCCACTGCGGTACAATGGTATAGGGTGGCATCACATATGGAAGCCAAGCACCTCTGCTCCATGTTTCTGGTGCGCAAACGGCAAGATGTTACATCGATGACATCGTTAATCCTGTGGCACGATCCTTCCTTACCACCATGACTGGACTGATTCTGAAGCAGGACAACTCCATCCCTACACACTGCATGTGTATCGGTGGACAGTCTCCAAGGTGTGGGTATTCTCCCACGGCCACATTACTCCCCGAACTTGTCACCTATTTATCATGTATGGGATCTTATGGGTCGCTGCTTTCGTCAGCTCCCTCCAGCAACGAACCTGGTATAGTTGCGTGCCCAGTTCTATGCTGTTTCGAAAGCCATACCTCAGGGCACCATTAACCATCTGATTGATGAAATGCAGAGACCTCTACAGGCTTGTTTAAATTGTAATTGGTAAGAAACCGAGGTGGGCTGTCTATGTACTGATAAATTTGCAATAAACGCACGTATCTTGCGTTCTCAAGTTCTGTTTTATCATCATTTGAACATCTATCCTCATAGTTTCCATCTTGTCAGTTTCGGGCGTATAAATCACTCCTTTCGCTGTGTTGCGATTTCCACTTTGAGCAGTGTCTGTCAAACTGATTTCATATATTGTTTAACACATCAGCTCTCAAACATGATATGCAAGAGTTTCTAAAGGGTCCACAGATTCTTTCATCTGCATTTCAACGTATTTTTTTTTTTAAAGTAAACAATATCAGAATGCTGATGGATGCCTTAGCTAGACAAAATCTATCTGCTTGGGTTTCATATACTGAAATTGGAGTCTGTTATATTAATTGACTTAAAATAGTATCCGCCATATTTACTGACTAAAAATAAAGTTCCACAGCTAACTAAAGCTTAAGGAACTGCTTAACCTATACTCGGAAAAGCTGTGCTACATCCAAAACCGTTGGATAACGTTTCATGAAACAAATGACAAGCATAGGCATGAAGCAAACAAAGTCCTAAAGCTGAGAAGATCGTGTTCGAACCTATTTTGAGCTTTCCATGGCATTACGAAATGACCAACTCGTGATCATTTGTTTTAAAAGCCATTTTCCCCAAGTGTTTGACAAGAAGGTTTTTATTAGCACTTAAAAATTGGAAACCCTTTAAAGTAGGAGAAAATTGCAGCTGAAAATTAATAGAAGTATCCATGCTTTAATTAAAGTTCAATTCACTTTGTCTTTCAGTTAAGTACGCTGAATTTTCGTTCACTAATTAACTGTTGCAAGGCTTTTAAAGCGAAAAGAGCACTGTTGGAGCAAAATTATTGTACAGTATTGTGCAAATTAGTTGGGACAATAGGAAAATGCAGTAACAAAGACACAACTAAAATATTTATTTGTTTAATAGTGTAGTTAATAGTGAATATGACCCCCCTTAGCTTTAATTACTTCTTCCACCCTCTCAACCATAGATGCCACTAGCTGCCCACACATCTCCTTCACTTCAGGATCGTGGTACCACACTTTCATGACACTTTCTATCATTTTGGTTTTCGTCGTGCAATCCATCTTAGATATGCGCGCTTTAATAATGGCCCACAAATTTTCAATGGGGTTTAATTCGGGTGAATTTCCTGGACACTCCAATACCTTCAAATGTTGCTCGGTAAAGAAGCTCTTAGCAAGCTTAAAATTGTGGCATGGAGCCAGATCCTGTTGAACTGTGAATTCGATACTCAATCTTTTTGCTGAGAAAAGTGGGTTTCTGAATAATTATAACAAATCAAATTTATGTTAATTAAAATTTGTATCAGAAATCTATCTGTTTTTACTTAATTTCATTGCCGTTACGAAACAGCTTCTGCAGCGTTAGGACCATTTTCGCCTCCAGAACGCCTATGTACTTTTTGCTGTCCATCATTCCTTCAAAGGGTGAAGTGTCTGTGGCCCGGAAGCTATGAAACATCCCCAAAACATGACCTTGGGTGGGTGTTTGGGGGATTGCTGGATGTGGCCGGATCGAACAGGTTCTCCAGGCTTCGCTTGTCCCAACTAATTCGCACAGTACTGTACGTGGCTTTAGCCAGAAGTCAGCAATACCCAACAGGAAAAAGGTGACAAGCTGTTCATTAGCACGTATATATATTTCACTTCATTGAACATTTTAGGGGTAAACTTCCTTTGACAGAGCCGCAGCAAAGCCTCAGGATATCTGTAACTCAGTAGAACAGTTAGTACTTCCCCACTATGGGGAACAACTGTCGAGCCACAAGGGCTAACCTTGACCACGGAGGGTCGGTAGATCTCAAGACAGTCAAGAAACAGGCTGTTGCGGACCCCATATTTAAGTGACAATAATCTGATTTATTAAAGCAAATATTTTACATCGAGATGCTACATAGAAACATTAAGACGTCAGCTATTCAAAATATAATTCGATACTCAATCTTTTTGCTGAGAAAAGTGGGTTTCTGAATAATTATAACAAATCAAATTTATGTTAATTAAAATTTGTATCAGAAATCTATCTGTTTTTACTTAATTTCATTATTTAAAAGTTTTTTTTTTAAATAAATTTTGTTGCATTTATTATTAGAGAATTAGTAGTCTCTGCAAAAAACATAAAAACATAAAACGGATAAAATAATTTCTTGGTACTTTTAAATACATGAAATAAAGTTAGGGAAACTATATATCTATACTGGAATTAGCACATGATTTTAACCTTTGAGTAACCTATTTCGAACATATGTATTTGTTTGGCTGCAAAATGAAGTTCTGGAATTTTTTTTACCTGGAATAATTACTGAAAGGAAATCAAACGCGACCAAATGATTGAAAAGTGCTTTGGTGACTATCATTTATGTATTTTGAATTACAACCTCTATTTTTCTTAAGCCTTGGACATATCGCTGAGATATATCTGTAATATAGCAGAATAATGTACTATAACTAAATTTAAACGCTCGAACTAACTGCAAGATCAGTTATGTAAATAATTATTCTATAAATTTAATGGTAGTTTCAAGTCAATTTTTTTCCCTTTATTTTTGTTCACAGTCGCTCGAGAAAGTATCTGAACATTATGGTTGATTACAGAATTCAGAAAAAATATCTGGTAATGATTTTTTTTTAGAAATTAATGATCTGGCAACCTTCTTGTACAGTACACGAAAGTTGCCAGATCAATAATTTCTAGAAAAACCGTTGCCAGATATTTTTTCTGAATTCTGTAATCAACCATAGTGTTCGGATACTTTTTTGAGCGACTGTACCTTCTTATTGTTTTTGTCGTTCGTAATTTGTTTGTTTGTATATTTGTTGTGCCGTCCCGTGGCCGAGTGGTTAGCGCGCTTAGCTAATGATCTACTGGGACCTGGGTTCGAGCCCCGGGTGAAGGCATGGATGTTCGTGTTGTTTTTTTGCTGAGGCCCTGCCATCCTCTCAGACCTTCTACTTTGGCATATAAACTGACAGGCTCCTGTCAGACCTCTGTGGCAAGCAGCTGCTTGAGGGGGTATTTTTTTTTATTTATATTTGTTGAAATGGTTGTTCCATCATATCTTCTCAACCCGTCTACCAATCGCAATGATTTATGTGCCAAATGAGCTCTTGTTATTCACGGAGTGCCATAGGCTATAAAACTTTTACTAATCCACGTAAACCTTAATGTATAATATCAAAAACACTTTAACAAGGAATCTGTTTATTTTATTATTTGTTCTCTTTGAAATTTATTTGACATTGTTTCAAAGTGGACAATCTTTGTTTGTTTGTGCAATATGAAATATACGTTTGTAGAAAAATTGAACTTTGAGAAAAAGCATTATTAATCCTTACGTTAGCAGAAGGTGGGGAGGGTTAATTTTGAATCAATAAATTGTTTCTTTTTAATTTCAGAATTTTTTTGTCATAAAATTCTAGAAACATTAGATTTTCCTCAAACTAACGTATGTTATGTATGATAAAGTACTAGAGATGCACAGGAAATACCCTATAATCAATGGAACACATCTGAAAAAAAAGTTAATTATTGGTGCTAATGGGATCAGAATTCACGATGGACTATTAGCATATCAAATGCTCTGACCACTGACTTATTTCAAGCTAGCTCAATTCTAACTAGCGAATACTAAAAACTTTCCCAATTCCTAATCGCTCGCTGCTATCTATTGATCACGAAGGGCTAGAGCACCATGCTCTCCTCATAAAACTAGTTTTGCGCTTTCTGATCAATAGATGGCGCCACGAGCGACTGCCGATAACATATTATATTAGTTTCCGTTAGTTGTACTTGAGAAAGGCTACCTTATAAGGTCATGGCAACTATATTCATGACGTCACCCATGGAAGGAAAATTTCTATGACTTTAAGTTCAATATTACTACAGGTTGTTTTAAAATATACCTAGCAAATAAATAAAACTATAGCTAATTACAATAATTAACGCAATAATAATTAAATATGTTTTTTAAAGAGTTTTTCTCTTTTTTTTGATTTGATACTATTACTGTAATAGTAATATATTTATTGTTATATTGCTTTTTAAATATATATTTAACACCCTCTTATTAATATTCATAAATAATAATTCATAATTAATAATTATTTAATAATTCATAACTAATAAAGACCCCCTGGTTGACCCGTTAAAAAACCCTTATTAAAAGTTCCGCCGCTCTTTATTAAAAAAAATCCCTCTTTATTAAAAAACCGTGGCACCATCTAATGTATATTATGAGTACTATATTACAAAAAAGCCCTCTATTTTAACTGAAATTATTCCCAATTTTTACTGCCCCCTCATTAAATTCCCCTTATCAAAAGTTCCTCCCACTTTATTAAAAATTATTTCCCCTTTTATTAAAAAAAACCCGTGGCCCCATCTAGTGTATATTATGAGTACTATATTTAGAAAAGCCCTCTATTTTAAATGAAATTATTCCCAATTTTTACTCCCCCCTCATTAAAAACCCCCTTATCAAAAGTTACGCCCCCTTTATTAAAAACCCTATCAAAACTGCTCCTTGGTTGACCCACCTGTATTTTTAAGCCCCCTCTCTTTAAAGACACCCTGGTTGACCCACCTTATTTTTGACTCCACCCTCATTAAAAAAACCCTTATCAAAAGTTCCACTCTCTTTATTAAAAAACCCTACCTGTATTTTTAAGCCCCCCTGAAAAGTCACCTAAAAAGCCAACGATATTTGGTGGCGCCATCTAGTCTATACTTTAGCAAGATTTTAACCGAAATTATTCCCAATTTTTTAATCCCCCTCATTAAAAAAAACCCTTATCAAAAGTTCCGCCCTTCTTTTAAGGACTCTTCTGCAGTAACTGTTTTAAAAGACTGTCCTGCAGAAAATGAAACGAAAAAATGCTATTGGGTAAAAATAAAAAAAATCCTTAAAAGAAAAACGGCGAAAAAAAATCTTTGTTTTAGAAACAAATTATTCCTAATTATGAAAAATATTGAGGGGTAACATGGTCTGGTGACCTGTATGAGTGACATAAAAGACCCGCTTTAGAACGGTACCTAACCCCTACTATGGACCACGTTTTATTGCAGGATGAATCTTGGATCACGTTACCCCCTGCACTGTCGACCCCACTTTCTTTCCGTATCAGACGTGATGTGTTACAACGTTAAAGCCCACTGGCACTCTTGATCGTAGTTTTCGAACCCATCTCGAAATTTTTCAAAGTCCATGGGTGACAGCCCTTCTGACTAAACCACATTGTCACCCCCAATTCTACCCCCTTTGCTTCAGGCCATCACAGGAGATACCGTAAGGAAACAATGTTTTGCAAATAATTTTCCATCCTCTTATCGAATCATCCCATCTCCCCTTTATGATAGGTCAGCTATTTGTTTCAATGTACCCCATCGGAAGAAGACAAACCATTTTGAAATTACGCACCCCTAAACCTCCAAGTGTGGCGCCTCTCTTATTAAAAGTGGTCTCCATCGGATTGAAGGATGATGCCGTCAGATATTTTTCAGACATATTCGGCACAACACATCGTGATTGCGAAAGTATGACTAATAAAGCAAACTTTTTAAATTCCCGTATATCCGTTACGTGATCACAAGTTTAAACTTTTTATTCCTAATACTTATTACTGCTGTATCCTCAACATATGATGCAAAATTATAATTATTTTTTAACAAAAAATCTGCAAATGTAAACACTCTTACTGTTTTAAAAATCGACTTTTCCACCGTTTACCAGCGAACGTGTGCTTCATCACGCTGATGAATTTTATTTCGCGTTACGACCTCTCGTTAGTACACGTGTGCATTACGCTTTACAAGGTCAGTTGTTTTCATCGGGTAAAAAATAATTGTACCAAGAATTTTGCTTTCTATAGCATTCTGCCGCATACAAGCAATGCTTAAAGTAGAAAACAATTCATAAGTTGCGGGTACCCTTGCGTTTCTGCTTACGGTGCGTAAAACATCTAACTTTTGTTCTATATCCAAGTCCAGCATGAATGTATGTTAATGGTGTAGGGGATATTAGTTTTAAAAGATACTATAAAATACACTAAGCTACTATAAAAAAATAATACACTTAATAAGTCTCACTCGATCGATATACTGATAACAACTCTCAACTTACCGGAGCAAATCCACCGAAATTTTATTTGCAATTGGACTGATAGTCAAAATTTAGCAAATACTTCAGCGATTATATCAGCATATCTATGGAACAAGCTACATGAGAAAGCTTCTTCGATTCGGCAACATAAAAATTCGTCTAACTAAAAATTTTCAGGAATAATTTAAAAGTGCAAACCTCAGCAATAAGTTTTGGATACTTATTAAATTCAGTAATTTTTTCCTTGTGCTGAAAAGCGACACTGATATACCTTTCATGCAAATGCTTGGTTAACGATCGCGACTGATGAATTTTTCCGCGCAACCCAACCACGACACGACGACATGGACCGGTGAATTGGGTGCTTAATTTTCATAGTCACCCCACAATAATGTCTTTTCGCAACCCCAACGACAATCCGATGGCGCGCACTGTTCAGGGAGGGAATCGTTTGCTCTGACATATATGTTCTGATCACGCTTAATTGGAAAAAATGGCAGGGAGATGAGCGCACACACGAACAACCAGTCCAACCGGTGATAACTCAAAGGTCACGGGGCACTTACCTATAGAACAGTCTTTCGATGTGAAAACAGATATGCTACTGTTTATCTAAATCCTTTACTTATGGGAAGAGCTGTCTACTCGTTTCACGTCAAATGCCGCACTTTATCGGGTAGGTCAATGGAAGCTCCCATCTTATCATCAGGGGAATCTTTTCGGCTTAAGAAGACAGCAGTTTACTGCGTTCAAAAATTCCAAGTGGTCAGCTAATTTTAAAATGCCCTCTTATACTGTTCATCACAATTAAAGAAAGTATGTAGCGGTTACCGGGAGAATATATAAAACTAAAAAGTCATGGCATGGCTAAAATGTGAATGAAATGTGAAAAAATGGAACTAAAAAGTCATGGCATGGCTAAAATGTGAATGAAATGTGAAAAAATGGAACTAAAAAGTCATGGCATGGCTAAAATTAGATGTTTCACTACACGAGGAAACCTAACACGCGCATTAAATGTCTAAGAATCGGTTTAGTTATTTTTCCTGCATGAGAATATATATTTCTATACTAGTGTGCAATTCTTAGAACAAGTATGTAAGTATGTGTAAGTGCGAAAATGGTTGTTCTCCCCCCCTCCCCACCGGTGTGGAATTCTTAGAACAACTGGCACTATGTTTTATAAGTGTGAAAGTGGTTGTATTAAAGAAAGTATGTAGCGGTTACCGGGAGAATATAATGGTTTGAGCACAAAAGGAAGTATATTAGAAAGATAAAATCACTGTTAAGAGCACAGATAAAAAATTGTTAATGTCATAAAAAATGTGTAACGTATTTCACAAAACGGTCAGATGTAGAAAAAAATTCAGTGTAAAAAATGGAAAAACAAAAAAAGTATTATTTAATACGAGTTTCACAAAATAATAGAATGTGTGAAAATTTCAATCACAGTGTGATATGATGTAGAAGTAATGCGAAATCTTTAGCATTATTCCCCACGAATTTTCAAATGACATTCAGGGGGTGCATGATTTCCATCACTTAAGTTTCAACTTCTTTTTATTTGACATTCAGTGGGGTGCATGATTTCCATCACTAAGTTTCAACTTCTTTTTTTTTTTCCAACCAATAACCACGATAATGTACAGTTTTTGCGGGACAGTTCCGGTGGTGACTTCGATGCAAAAATGGTGCAGGGGGGCGATCTTTCTAACAGTAGCGATATAACCGTGCACTTTGCTAAAAAAAACAAACCTGGTCAATGAACGATGATCAGGACAATATGTAATTAAGATTTGAACTAAAAAGTCATGGCATGGCTAAAATTAGATGTTTCACTACACGAGGAAACCTAACACGCGCATTTCATGTCTAAGAATCGGTTTAGTTATTTTTCCTGCATGAGAATATATATTTCTATACTAGTGTGGAATTCTTAGAACAAGTATGTAAGTATGTGTAAGTGCGAAAATGGTTGTCCCCCCCCCCTCCCCACCGGTGTGGAATTCTTAGAACAACTGGCACTATGTTTTATAAGTGTGAAAGTGGTTGTTTTTCCGGCAAGGACACGTTTTTGGATAATGTTATGTATTCGTGTGTCACTTGTTTGGATATCTGAAATAACACTACCTATAGAAAGTAGCATTACTCCAGTAAATTCCGTTAGTATGTACTAAATGCTTCTCGATTCTGAAGGAGACGGCTCGCTGAATCGATCTGTTAGACAATACTTTGCGTTCTCGTAACTTCAACCGTTTTACGGACCTAACGCATAAAGCGCCAAGTCTTTCAACGGATATTTCACACTTCAAACACTCATCAAGACAATCAATCGCCACATTACAGAAGTAAGGAAGATTGAAAAAGAAAAGAGAAAGAAAAGCACCCTACCCGTATTCTCACATTAAAAGAAAAAATATCAAAAACGTAACGTAAAAGTAAGCATTCATCGGATCTTAGACATGAAATGCGCGTGTTAGATTTCCTCGTGTAGTGAAACATCTAATTTCAGCCATGCCATGACCTATTAGTAATAAAAAATAAAATTTAAAAAAAATTAAAAAAAAATTTCAGCGTAATGAATTTACGTTCGCCGGTAAACGGTGGAAAATTTTTAAAACAGTAAGAGTGTTTACATTTGCAGATTTTTTTTTAAATGATTATAATTTTGCATCATATGTTGAGGATACAGCGGTAATAAGTATTAGGAATAAAAAGTTTAAACTTGTGATCACGTAACGGATATACGGGAATTTAAAAAGTTTGTTTTATTAGTCATACTTTTGCAATCACGATGTGTTGTGCCGAATATGTCTGAACTCAAATATCTGACGGCATCATCCTTCAATCCGATGGAGACCACTTTTAATAAGAGAGGCGCAACACTTGGAGGTTTAGGGGCGCGTAATTTCAAAATGGTTTGTCTTCTTCCGATGGGGTACATTGAAACAAATAGCTGACCTATCATAAAGGGGAGTTGGGATGATTCGATAAGAGGATGGAAAATTATTTCCAAAACATTGTTTCCCTACCGTATCTCCTGTGATGGCCTGAAACAAAGGGGGTAGAATGGGGGGTGACAATGCAGTTTAGTCAGAAGGGCTGTCAACCCTGGACTTAGAAAAATTTCGAGATGTGTACGAAAACTACGATCAAGAGTGCCAGTGGGCTTTAACGTTGTAACACATCACGTCTGATACGGAAAGAAAGGGGGGGTCAACAGCGCACGGGGTGACGTGATCCAAGATTCATCCTTCAATAAAACGTGGTCCATAGTAGGGGTGAGGTACCGAACGGTTGTTGCGTGTTCTAAAGCGGGTCTTTTATGTCATTCATACAGGTCACCAGACCATATTACCCCTCAATATTTTTCATAATTAGGAATAATTTGTTTTTAAAACAAAGATTTTTTTGCCGCTTTTCTTTTAAAGATTTTTTTTATTTTTACCCAATACCATTTTTTCATTTCGTTTTCTGCGGGACAGTCTTTTAAAACAGTTACTGCCGGATAGTCCTTAAAAGGGGGGAGGAACTTTTGATAACGGGTTTTGTTAATGAGGGGGATTAAAAAATTGGGAATAATATCGGTTAAAATCTTGCTAAAGGATACACTAGATGGCGCCACCTAAAATCGTGGGCTTTTCAGGTCACTTTTCAGGGGGGCTTAAAAAATACAGGCGGGTCAACCAGTGGTTCTTTAAAGAGGGAACTTATAAAACACAGGTAGGATTTTTTAATAAAGGGGGCGGAACTTTTGATAAGGGGGTTTTTAATGTGGGGGGGAGTCAAAAATGCAGGTTGGTCAACCAGGGTGTCTTTAAAAGAGAGGGCTTAAAAATACAGGTGGGTCAACCAGGGGGCAGTTTTGATAGGGTTTTTAATAAAGGTTGGGTGGAACTTTTCATAAGCGGGGTTTTAATGAGGGGGGGAGTAAAAATTGGGAATAATTTCAGTTAAAATAGAGGGCTTTTCTATATATAGTACTCATAATATACACTAGATGGCGCCACGGGTTTTTTTAATAAAGAGGGAGGAATTTGTAATAAAGGGGGTGAAACTTTTGATAAGGGGGTTTTTGTTAAGGGGGAGTCAAAAATGCAGGTGGGTCAACTAGGGTGTCTTTAAAAAGAGAGGGCTTAAAAATACAGGTGGGTCAACCAGGGGGCAGTTTTGATAAGGTTTTTAATAAAGGGTGGGCGGAAACTTTGATAAGGGGGTTTTAATGAGGGGGGAGTAAAAATTGGAAATAATTTCAGTTAAAATAGAGGGCTTTTCTAAATATAGTACTCGTAATATACACTAGATGGCGCCCGGTTTTTTAATAATGGGTGGCAATTTTTAATAAAGGGGCGAAACTTTTGATGAGGGGTTTTCTAATTGGTCAACCAGGGGGTCTTTATTAATTATGAATTATGAATTATTAATTAATTATGAATTATGAGTATTAATAAGAGGCGTGGCCAGTGACGACATAGGGGGAAAGCACTGAGCAAAGGGGGCCTATTCTGCGACAATATTACTCACTCGTATTGGTTCCATGATCACGAATCATTTCTTATGCTTCTGCAGAAATAATCTTGCCCGAAAATGCTTATAAATATTAACATGTTTCCATAATTGTTTTCCGAAATCCTTTAACCTATTGCCTATTTGATATATAGGGTTTCAATTGAATACGGATGTCCCTATTACAAACAGGGAATTTTAGGAATCTATTTCGAAATCTGGGGTAAATTAAGAGATAAAAATAACCGTATCTTCTTTAAACTTTTGTTTACATCTTTTGTATTGTATCATACTATTGATAATTTTTTTCAAAAAAAAAAACGTTTAAATAAAAATATTGGTTGTTGGGATGTGTTTCCTCTAAATAGTACTGTTTTGCGCACAATGAGCTAAATGGCCAGGTCACAATGATCCCGAATGTTCAGAGACGTTTGTGGGAAGAGGACGCACTTTACAGCAGGCTAGGAGACAGACTGTAAGCTCTCGCCAAACATTCTATTAACGAGCACTAGGTATCGCTGTCCTGCACATGGTGCCTCAGCTTAACGTCCCATCCAATCCACTGCGGCCTTTTCAATCCTATGGAACAAAAATTTATCAAAATATTCATGTTGTACTCTCTATCTGTGGTTCAGCATGAAAGAAGAAAAGCTTGGTAACATAATGGTTGTGTATAAGATTTTTCATAATGAAACAGAATATATACAGTTTTTAAGATTGATGAGAAGTCGTGATTGAGATAAATGGTTATCTCAATCATGAACACACATTTCAACGAACACACATTTGTCACGAACACACATTTGAACAACAGAGACAAAAAATCAAGAAGCCTTTTCGTCTTTGTTGTTCACGATGTGCAAGCAAATACAACTTACAAAAGTGTCTTACGATCACTGAATGATACAATGAAATTCACCGCCAGTTCTCGCTCAGGAAAACAATTCCCTGACACAATCACATTAAAGAAACAACTTAGATGGAAACGAGCAGGAAACAAACAGAACGAATCAAGATCCTTTTTTATCTCAAAAAAGATTTTCAGTACAATTTACAATCGGTTACAGAAAAAAGCTCTTTTCTTACTCTCTTCGCAAGGGATTCGTTTCTAATTACGTAACTGTCGAACCTCTGATCCATATGATCCGGTTCAACCAAACCTCGACTGATTAAATTCAGAGCGTTTTTCTTCCTAACTTTTTTTCAATTAAATGCTGTAATACAAGCCGAGACACGGCGATTTGCTTTTGAACACAATGAGGCTGAAAGGCTTGCTTCATTCAGCGCTGCTGCAATTGGATACTAAGAAACGCGGAAGGAAGAATGGCACAAGGAAAAAATAGTTTTCTTTTTCTCAACATCGCTTGCTGATGGTTTTCTCTATTTTCTCATTGCAAACGATGTCTTTTCGTTTCTTTGGCTTTTGACCTCAGTGAGTTTTTCTACTTCAGAAGTTAATCGAAGAGCGACAGACATGAATTATGTGTCGATCGATAGGGCATAACGGAACGCATCGTGGCTTGATTGACCGGTCAGCCACTCTCGGATCTAGCAAAAAATATGGGGGGAGAATCAAGCAATGCATTCGAACCTAAAAAAAAGGTAGTGGGGGGGGGGGCAAGAGACTGGATTTCTATTGCAGTGCTTTTCCTCTCGTTTTAAAGGTTTCTAAAATATTTCTTGAAAAATGCAACAAAAAATCTTTGGACTCCATTAACTTTGCTGGCATTCTCAAGAGAAGGGGAAGGGCATGTTCCCTTTCCCCTCTCCCTTCTAGATCCGACCCTGGCATAGTGTTCTCTCCGAACTTGTATGCAGCTGCACTCTTCAGTTCCATGGCTAAGCCTTCAATGTTCAGTGGAATCCATTCCTTTTAGGAAAGGTGGAATGACAAATTATTGAAAATATTACGGCATCCATGCTTAAGGGCACATTTTGGTGACCTGTTTGCGAAAATAAAAATTATAGGAGAAGAATTTTTTTACCCAAAGTAGGTAGTACTCAAAGATGAGTTCGGAGGCCTTCCTCTCTCCTTCTTTCACCTAAATTATGGAAGGATAATATTAATTATGGATAGCTGCATCCCAACTCTACCCACGACTACAATGTAACACTGATGGTCTTGGAATGGCTTCCGTCCCCGCTGATGGGAAATTAAACCGTGGTCGCAGGAGAGTCATACCGTATGCACGATAAAGAACGCACTGGATGGTCTTGACGGGAGGTTTCCACCTGTCTCCAAACAGTTATCCAATGGGTCTCCTTCCGCTATCCAACTCTGGGCCTTTGGAGTTTTTCTGACTAGGACACTTCGCCTATTGTATGCATAAAAGCTCCAGTAAGAGGTAAATTAACAAATCAACAGCGTCTTTATTATTCTTTACTTGAAAATGTTTCCTCCATTCTCTTCCAATAAGTATTATAGCACACTCAGAGATCACATTATAATCTGTAATCCTATGTTCTGTCAATAGTAATATAGATATATAAAATTCAGTAACTTCTTAAATAAGCTTTGAATGAGTCAGGGTTGTGTTGTTTTGCCTCTGAGCGGCACTTTTTTGCACACCATGGGCTTAACGGCCAGGCTACATGGACCTCGAAGGCTCAGAGAAGGTTGGGGGAGGGGACCTATTGGAACAGCTGTTGGTAGACAGATGGTAGCCTCCCGTCAAGGCCATTCAGCGTGTTCTTTAACGTGCACAGGGTATAGCTCTCCCGCACACGGAGACACGGCCTAACGTCCCATCCGATGGATGGCGACCTTTCCAAGCCCATCAGTGTCCCCTACTGACAGTGGGCAGGGGGGGAATTTTGCGGAGATAAATCTCACCGCTGATCCAGCTGGGAGTCGAACCTGTGAACTACAGATTACGAGCCTGGTGCGCTACCGACTGAACCACCCCCGCCCCCAAATGAGTCGGAACCCTCAGTTCTGAGTTCTGGAATATTCGACTTGGAGATGTAAAAGTCAGGTCTTAAATAAGCTTTTTATTAAAAATTGTGACGGGGGATGATTGAAAAATTTCTATCAAATCTATTTCAGCCATGATTTTCAGCAATATTTGTTCCGTATTTAAAGAGTTACGGAAATTAAATATTTAAAAGTAACGATGCCAGTTTAAATAATTGCTCTGAAAAATTAATGAAAACAATTTAAAACGAAAGTAATAACCGCTATACCAGGGACGTATCGGGGGTCTCCGGATTCTCCCCCCACTCCCCCGAAAATTCGATCATCTTATGAGAAATCTTAAACTTATCTTCCTGCTGTGAAACCCAAAACAGCTCTCTTTGTATAATTTTATTTATACGAAGCATCCTCATAGTACACAATGAGATGAGAGATTACTAGTACAGTCGCTCAAAAAAGTATCCGAACACTATGGCTGATTACAGAATTCAGAAAAAATATCTGGCACCGATTTTTTAGAAATTAGTGATCTGGCAACCTTCTTGTCACGTGACAAGAAGGTTGCCAGATCACTAATTTCTAAAAAATCGGTGCCAGATATTTTTTCTGAATTCTGTAATCAGCCATAGTGTTCGGATACTTTTTTGAGTGACTGTATATCAACCTAGTAGCGTGTTGCGCCTCCTTTGGCCTTCAGAACAGCACGAATTCGTCGGGGCATGAGTAATTGTATTCATATATTGCTACATGATGCATCCAGCATCATGTAGCAACTTAAAGATGCTGGATGCGTTGTTCAAAAATATTGTACCAAGTGGAAATGATTGTGTCGCGCAGTTGCAGCAAATTGGACAGCAGCATAGGCTCGCTGCGAACTCCTCTTATTACCTCATTCCAAAGATGCTCGACAGGGTTTAAATCTGGAGACTGCGCAGGCCAATGAAGGAAGTAAAACACGTCCTATTCCTGGAACCATACGGTGACGATATGTGCCTTCAGCAAGTGCATTGTAATGTTGAACGTGTCCATCCAAGTAAGGATAAATTGTAGCCATGAAGAGATTAACTTGGTCAGCAACAATGTTCAACTGCACCGTGGCGTTCATATGTCCTTCGATGGATATCAGGGGACCCACCTAATATGTGCAAGGAAAACATTTCCCGCACCCTCACACTGCCACCCCTGGCCTGTACTGTTCACACCAGAAGAAGACGGCTCCATGGCCTCGTGTTGCTTGAGCAAAATTCTGATCCTTCCACTAACATGATGCAAAAGAACCTTGATTTATCTGAACAGTCTACCTTTTTCCAGCCCTCAACAATACAGTATCGATGCTCTTGCACCCACTGGCGAAGTCCTTTTAGGTTCTTCCTGACAATGTACAAATGTTTAATTCTGCTGTGATTTGCCTTGTTGTGGCCCGCCTGTTCGCCTGCACAATTCTGGCCAGTTTCCTTTGACCTCTCTGATCCGCGAGCTGTTTTCGTCCACAGGAGGGATTCTGTGGACGAAACTGGTAGTTTTCCCCGATCACTGGTAGTTTTTTCATTTTCGCACCATCCTTGAAACAGTTGTGCGTGAAAAGCCCAGAAAGGACGGCGGTTTGGGAGATGCTAGAACCTGCAAGCCTACACCAACTATCACGCCACGTTCAAAGTCTCTCAGGTCGCTCGTTTTGACCATTCTGACGCTCAATCCAACTCTAACTGGTGCTCGAAGAGTTGGTCTGCCCGATTTATACCGCGGTCACGTTGCGTATTACGTGTTGAAATTAACCATTTATGTGACGCGGGGTGATGTACCTTATAAACAGGCATCTCAGTGTATGTCCTAACGACATAAAATTTTATTCTATATAGAATGTCATTTTAATCTTTAATTGTCCGGTGCACTATTCTTAGACCCCCCTCCCTCCAAAACTAAATTCTCTAAACACCCTCCCCTCCTGCTAAATTCTCAACAAACCATCCCCTAAACTAAACTGTCGGACCGCTCCCCCCCACTTAAATTAAATCCTTGGTAACCTGCCTACGATGTATTGAGCTTTACTAACGTATAAGTGTATTTATATAGCAGTTAGAGGAATAATTATGTTGATTTTTTTCCAGTTTTGGACGATTTCTGCAGAACGAGCTAATTTGCTAAATGTTTCAGCTTCCATAATTCCAGTCACTGATCTACAGAAAGATAAAGGGAGATGGCGACGCAACCGAGCCAGAAAAGGTCAAGAGACTGCATTTCCATTGGAGTGTAACATTTTCCCTTTCGTCTTAGTGGTTTTTATAACATTCCATGGAGAATGAGTGAAATGTACACAAGTTAAATCATTTTTGGCCTATACATTTTTTCATAAGAAGCATATTTAAGACGTTGCTGAGTTATGTATTTGAGTTACTATTGACATAACATGGAACTGTAACTAATAAAGTGGCCACTGAGTGCATATTCCTCCAAGTAATAATAGTCGAAAACAAACATTTTCTTGCAAAACTTCTCATGCACATTTCCTAAATAAATGATTTAAACATTTACTCGGGAATTCAAGTATTTATCCCATAATGCAATTTAAATCTTTAGGTACTGCTATTTAGTGTTTATATATTATATTAAGCCAGCATACATAGAGTTGGCAACTCTAATTCGTAAAATTTTATTCCGATCAGCATTTTACATTATTGATAGGTGATCTCAAATAACTCCAAAAGTTAAATAATGATTTTCTTCATAAAATTAACAAGACATTCTGGATCTAGAATGCGAAAGATGAAATTAGGATTTCAATATATGTAACGAAAATGCAATGTTTTTCAATATCTTACGCTTATTACATAAATAAATAAAATAAAAAAATACCCCCTCAAGCAGCTGCTTGCCACAGAGGTCTCACAGGAGCTTGTCAGTTTCTATGCCATAGTAGAAGATCTGTGAGGATTGCAGGACCTCAGCAGAAAAACGACACATACATCCATGCCTTCCCCGCTGCTTCAAATTCTGATCTTGCCTCTGAGGCAAAAAATCTGGTCTTTTTGGCAATTACTTCCGACAAACTAAGTTTTTATAAGCTTTTCGCGATACAGAGAAGGCAGCTTTATTCTATAAATATGTCCATCCACGACCTCCTGGTGAAATGTCAGGTGTAGTAATGTAACAGATAATATATTACTCTATCCTTTAGTGGTACATTATTAGTCCAATCGGGACTAGTTTTAATAAGTATTCGTTTTCCGTTTTGACACTTGATGATGGAATATATACCATTATCAGACCACTCTTTTTCAATCCTTCAGTGAAGATATTCAGAGCAGGGAGGGATGGGGGGGGAGTGGACGCAGGGCCATTTGGCCCAGGCCTATATCCTAAATGGCCTGAAATATACACGTCATTGTGAAATTTTATGTCAAAGAAATCTACATAATGTGTAAATTGTAAAACACTGTAAACCGCTTTTATTATATATTTAATTTCTTTAAATAATAGAAAAGCTGATTTTTTAAAAGCAATTATTAAATTTATTAATGTCTTTCTATAGCTTTCGCAGTGGAATTTGGGCCCCACGATTGTGATTAGCCAGGGGCTCTATCTCCCCTCTCTCGGGTTCTGTTCAGAACTCTAATCATGCCAGAGTGGGGGTGGCTCAGTCGATAGCGCGCCAAGTTCGCAATCTGCAGTTCCAAAGTTCGAGGCCCACCTGGGCCAGCATTGAGATTTATCTCAGCAAAACTTCCTCCTTCGTTCAGTAGGGGACACCGATTGGCTTGGAAATGCCACCATCTGTGTATCGCAGGGCTATGAAAGTTAAAAAAACATTCTGGATGGCCTTCTGATGACCATCTATCTCCTAACAGCTTTCCAGTGGATCCCCTTCGCCCAATCTTCTCGGGACTTTGTGGCCTGCCCATTGTGGGCAAAAACAGTGCCGCATAAAACAATCCAATTTTAATCATGCCAAGTGATAAACTTCACTGCCAACTATCTTAGAGAAAACGATCCAAATATTTCAATAATTAGGTATAACAATTTCATGTATTATGGTTGAATGCGTCTGATATATATTATCTGTTTATATTGTAAAACACTGTAAACCCTTTTTAGGTAACACTGTAACCAGGGACGTAGCGAAAGGACAATGGTTGGGGGAGGAGAGAACGAAAATTTTCTAACTTGAAAATCAAATTTTGCCAACTTAGAACTGAGATGCGTTGCATATTTTTAATTATGTATCTCTCACGGACATACCCAGAACTTCCTTCAGAAGTGGGGGGAGCAGCTTCCATCGATTTTACAAGTGTCTCGATTTTGAAACCTTGCCGTTGTTTTACAAAAAATAATCCCTATTTTATTACCTGTTCTAAATTTAACCAAGTCCCGTCGAACTTTGCCCTTCCACAAGATTTTGCCAAGTTACCTCGATTTTACCAATTCTCCTTTATTTTACAAAACCAAATCCAATTTTTACAACTCGCCTGCATTTTACCAAGTGGATTGGAATTTTGCTAACTGCCCTAGATTTTGCGAAGTTTCCTCGATTTTTCCAACTCCCCTAGATTTCGCCAACTCGCCATAATTTTACAAAAAAAAAATCACGATTTTTATATCTCACCTGAATTTTGCCAATTCGCCATAATTTTACAAAAAAATTACAATTTTCACAACTCACCTGAATTTTGCCAACTCTCCAAGATTATGCCCAAGATACCTCGATTTTGTCAATTCGCTATAATTTTACAGAAAAATATCACAATTTTTACATCTCATCCAAATTTTGCCAAGTTGTCCCGATTTTGCCATCTCACCAATATTTAACTAAATGACTTAGAATTTGCCACTTGTCCTAGATTTTGCCAAGTTGCCTCGATTTTGGCAAGATATCTAAATTTTGCTAATTCTCCATAATTTAACAAACAAAAATTTAGATATTCACAACTCACCTGGATTTTAGAAAGTCGCTTCGAATTTTGCCAAACTCCGATTTCCTTGGGGGGAAGCCTTCCGCTCTTCCCCTCATAGCTATTCTCCTGACTGTAACCGTTTTTTTACGATTTAGGTCACACAGGCCAGTGAATATGATATCGAGAATGCTGATATTAATATTATATTCTTTAGATATAAAATTATAAAACATCCCATTTCATGCTATTAATTCTCTTCTCATATCACACAACAGACTGTCACACTATTAACAAGTCATCTCTGGTGAGATTCAAAAGATAAGTTTTAGGCTTAAATGCTGAACTTTTCACATTTCCATTCTCATGCATCTCAGAGAAAACGAATCAGAAGTTAAAGAAGAAATTACTCAGAAGTAAAGTTAATTGAAGCGTTAACTGTCGCTTTAATATATTTTGTTCCAGCGAAACATAATGCAAAGAGACTGGAACTAAATCCCTTAGCCCCAAAACGAATGCTAATTAACGTTAATTTATGTGGCGAAAGTTCGCTCCATAATCATTGGGATGCCTTTATCTACGAATATACAAAGATCGCGTGTAAGTTCACTGAAGCTAATATTTTGTCTGATGCGTATGTCTTTAAAAGGAATTTTAAAAAGCATAACAAATTAGTCAACAATCCTTTGGAAATTGTTTTTATAAAGCATGCATCGAGAACTAAGCATTATACCGTGTTAAAATTTCATCTAAACAATCTCACGGATTTAAAAGAGCTAGTCTTTTGGGAGGATTGTTCGCGCTCGCTTTATGTTCTGTTATACATCAGTTATCATTGAATTTCTACTCCTCTACCTGGGCTTTAATATTTTATTGAATCCATTGGCCTTTTTATTCATTTCTTCTGAATAATCAGAATGTTGAGAATAACTAAATATTAATTCCTACGGTTAAACACACAGAATTGAGGTGATGTGTAGACGGAAGTTGCACCAGGTTCATAATCAGCAGTTCCCAGGTTCGAGTCCCAACTGTACCAGATTTGATATTATCTCCGCTATACCCCCACAGGGCCTTAGGTCAAACAGAGGATTCCGAATGGCTTGGACAGACCGCCGTCCATCAGATGGGATGAAAGCCTTGTCCCTATATTAAGATAGTCATACCATTTGCACGTTAAAGAACACGCTGGATGGCCTTGAAGAGAGTCTTCCATCTGTCTTCCAACAGCGGTTCAGCCCCCTTCTCCCAACCTACACTGAACCCCATGGAGTACTTGTGACCTGGCAATTTAGTCCAATGTGTGCACGAAACGTCAACTCAGAAGTAAAACCAATAATCCAATCCTAATTTCATTCGTTACTGTTCAGTTATGCATGTTGACAAAACGATGCGTTCGAAAAGTTGAATTAATAGGTTTCAAATTTAAACATTTTTTCAATTAAAGACGCTTTACTGTATCCAAGCAGATTTGTTTATAAACAGATGCTAACCTTTAAAAAGAATTTAAATGTACAAAAGGAGAAATCGCCCTGTTAGAAAAATGATTATTTATAGCCCTCCTGAAAAAAAAAAGAGAAATTAAAAGAGAAGAAATTAACCAATCTAAAAATTAATGTGAACAAAATACGCGTATCGTAGGAATCATCGAGAAAGGGTATCGGAAACGTTTTCTTTTTTCGAGATGTGGGTATATTATACTTATAGCTGATTCTGATTGGCTGAGTGAACGAATAAATGTGGGAGGGGTTAACAATAATTGTGATTCAAAAGTGGTAGGGCCCTAAACATCTGCCCTTATGGGTAATTGTGGTCGTAGATCTCATAAAAATTTTCGAAATAAGAGATTCAACGTGGCCTTCAAGGTCAAATGGGTCAAATTTCGATCCAAACATAGCTAGAAATGTAATAATAAGTGCCCAGAGATAATTTATAATGTAGATCCCCTCCCGAAAAAGTGAGTAAATGAAGTTTTCACATTATTTCAATGAGAACACTGTGACGGTCAAGGACTCAAGAATCACCTTAGGCACCGATTCATTCCTGTTAATGAAGAATAGGAAGCAGAAGGACGCGTAAGGCGAATGCATTGGTAATTGGATAAATTGACAAAGAAGCAATGGCAAATAGAAGCCAATACTTCCGTCTAAGATAAAATGATTTAGATTTGAATTTTTACAACATTTATTCGAAATATAGACGAATTGTAGAATGAGGTAGAGAAGCGAGAAAAGGAGATGGTGAAAAGATAATATTAAACGTAATAATGCAAATCGAGATCCTACATGTGAACATGTGTTCAAAAAGTGATCATTTCTGCAAAATGATAATTCTTATTTGCACTAATCACATTTCATGCACATTAATCAACCACAAGTTCTAGACAAATTGAAGTGGTGGGGGCCTTTTTTGCGCATAATGGCCCAATGGCTTTCTGCGCACAAGGACCCTAAGGGCACAGAAGAGGTTGGAAGAAAGGGATCCACTGGATAGCTGTTAAGAGAATGAAGTCTCTCGTGAAGGCCATCTAGTGTGTTCTTTAACGTTCACTTGGTATGGTTCAACTGTATACAACTGTTCACTTAGACCTCTGTGATAAAGTATTAGACGATATCAGTCTCAAAGTTGGCACAGTTGGTACTCGAACCTGAGACCTGCAGATTAAGAGGGACTCGCCGCTACTTATTATTAACCCCCCCCCCCCCATATACGGGAGTTGAAAGTGTTACGTTTATGGGACTGTTAGGAATAAATACTTCTGCTTTCCAGTCACAAAGTTAAACAAAATTTCTTCAAATTTAGAAGACGTTCACAAGAGTTATGCACTTTCTAAATTTGCCATCATACATGACCTGCTGGTAAAAGCAAATGAGTCGCATCAGATACAAAATGAAACAAATTGCAGAAGGAAGACGAAAATCAATGGATTTCAAAACATTCGCTAATAAAGCTAAGGATTTTTCTTACTTTCACAGACGTTTCTAGGTTTGTTATGAATAAAAATATAGTTAATATAAGATGACTTTCATAACGAGGCCAAATACCAAAAGATGGTAAAGAATATCAATAATCTAATCTCAATTAAATAATGAATAAAGGCATCTTGCTTAATTCCAAAGTAAAGAGGATGGGAGATATAGAATGGGTTTCATTGTATTTCGTGTTATATTAGGGGCAAGAATATATTTCTATAAACTGCTCTTGGTTAGCATTATAAAAGGGACACTGAAGTATGGCATAACCAATATTTTTCAGAACGGGATTAGGTTTTTTTGGCTATGAGAAACACTTCTTTTTTTTGGACACAATGTTCTAAATGGTCAGGTCACATGGACCCCAAGGGCTCAGAGAAGGTTGGAGTAAGAGACCTAATGGACAGACAACTGTTAAGAGATAGATAGTAACCTCCCGTTAAGATCATCCAGCGGATTCTTTAACGATCACATGGTATGACTTTCCTGTACACGGTACCATGGCTCGTCCATTCCAAACCGATCAGTGCGGCTTTTCTCACCGACGGCAGAACGAAGGTAGCGGATATAAATCTCAAACGAGGCCGAGTTGATATTCGAACCTGGGAACTGTTGTTTACGAACCTGGTACCCTACCAACCGAGTCAACCTCCATCCCAATGTTCTCAGTGATGAGGCAGATGTCGCAGTTTGATATATTATTTTTTTTACCAATCTTAACATACACCCATGGAGTTCTCTATGACAGGCCCAAGCTATTCATCAATTCCTGCCATAATAACAAGCCTTGGAAGGGTGAATTTCTCCCTTCCCCATAAACTCGTAATTGCATTCATATGTTTCCCCGTCTGAAATACGTAAAATAGCCCACATTCCCATTATCATTGAAATGTGAATTCTTTTAGCCATAACCTATCTGTTCTGTTTTGCACCATATACTCTGCACATTCTTAGATACCTAGGAGACTGAAAATAAATTCCGTATTCATATTTCTGTCCCGGATAAAATTTTATCTTTTAAACAAGTTTAGAAAATATCCAGCCAGCGAAATATCTATGAAAAGAATGTTGGCACACAGCTTATTAAATGTTATATGTGCAAGTTAATAAATATGCTCCTCTTTCAACAAGAGTTTGTGTCTATTTACAATTCGATTTTTTTAAGTTTTAGGTTTCGCTGTTATTTCCTCTTTTTTTTATTTCAGAACAAAAATTTATCTTTTCAGATGTTTTTTTCAGTTTAGGCGCATTTGTGTACATACTGTCAAAATAGAATATGTGCATAATGCAAGAGCAGCACATCGCTGGTTTCTGGTTCACCCTCTTCGTTGCGCTGCCACCTGGAGCCATATTACATCCAGAGATTTCAACCATCATTCACTGGGAGAGCTCACGACGCATCACGCTCGAGGGAAACATTCCGCATCATCTACGATAGCAGCAGCAGCATCCCATGAAAACATCCGCTCCGAGGTCATTTAATAACCACTCTCTCGAGTGACAGTAAAAGAGGAGGAAGAAGTAGAGGAGTTGTTTGGAGAGTTGGTTCAACAGCTGAGGCTATTGGGAAGAAGCAAGCTAACGCTCTACGAGAAGAGGAAATCTACGACAAGTAAACAACTATAATTTTTCAGCTGGGGAGCGCAGCCGTGGTAACACAGATTAAGGATCAGATGTTTTGCTTCTGATAACTTGTTCCTACTCCAAAAGGTTATGAAACGGAGATTAAATGTTTGCTGATGCAAATAATCTTATATATCAAAAAACTTTCTGCCTCCTTATGGAAATTGAAAAGATGAAAAAACGTTTTCCGAAGAAGAATGCGACGTTGGTTAAAAAGAGAGGAAAAATAATTAGATTTTAAAAATTTCAGAGTAAACTAAGAAGGTACCACAGCAAGGTAGAAAGAACAAATGTAAAGTATACACAGTTGAGGACTGGAAGAGATGATTGAAGCTGAAGATGATTTTTCATCTCTGTGAAACTCTGCGTCAACTGAAAGAGGAAAAATCCCTTTTTATCATTCTTACGGAAAGACAGCAATTTAGTAGGAAAAAAAATCGATAGATCGGCACGGATGAAGTAGACTATCACGTGAAATACTGGGAGAAATCACAGTACACTGAATAGGAATTTCAGAAAAAAGGATTAAAAATATCCGAAGGAATGTAATTTGGTTTTCGAAGAGGAAATTCTCTCGAAAAGGGATTATATTATGTTTATATTATACTCGTATCTTTGAATGTTTTTCAAATCAATGCAAAGATTAGTTTTTCAGTAACATGCAAGTGTAAATGGATTTAAATTTGGAAATAAGAGAATAGAGAGGAAACTATGTAGTGGATCCAATTGCTACTGTTGGATGATCATTGGTGAATACAAAAGGAAAAAGGAAACTGTAATAGAGTTTATTTGGGAACACCAGGGATATGACTGTTACGGAAAAATGACAGATTCAAAGGAAGAGATTACAAATAAATTAATTTTTTCATTTGTACAAAACTTTAAAAGGCGAGTAAATATTTATTTCTGCCATTGTTCTTTATGAGTGCAATTAATGTATTTCAATTTTAGATATGTGATGTACATTACTCAAGAACATTACATTCAGAGTCCGGTTGAATCACCTCCCCTACCTTACGCTGAAGAATGAATTGTGCGAGTGGAATAAAAGCTGGTGTACGCCAGCATTGAATTAAAATAGGGTAAAAATTAAGTTCAAATAGAGGAATATATCAGCATTTGAAAGAGGTATAATTGTTGGTGTCAGGTGAGTGAATACTTCTATCTCAGAAACAGTACATCTCGTTCGTTGTTGCATAGCAACCCAAACCAGGGTTCACCTAGGAGGGGATCAAGCGGACTATGCACCTCCCCCCCCCCGAAAATGTTAGTAATCAGAATGGTGATGAAAAAATATTTGAACAACATGTATTTTAGTCATTTTGGAAGTACAGTTTTAAAGTTACTTTCGTAAACAATATTTGCTATTCAAGCTCTCAAAGATTTGGTTTGTAAACCATATAACCCCTCCCCCCCACACACACACACTTTGGGTGTTCCCTTGAGCGGAAAGATCTTTTGAGATTCTGATTCGCCAATCGCGGGTCAGAAACACGACCATTCGCTAATGATCGGCCAAGACATTGTTACAGAATATAATCCTTGAGTAAATTTTTGCAACTATAATTTTTCAACAAATTTAACATTTAAATGAATTGTTTAATACAATTCTATTTGTTTTTTGACGGATTGAAAATTCCACATAAAACCCATGGTTCATGGTTGGGAACTACTACATTTTTACATTTCATTTGAAAAGTCTGACAACCCTGGACCTGAAAAAAAATGCTTTATCACACTATTATTTGTTTTTGTATAGCTTCTTCACGCTCTTATTACAATACAATAATATTTCTCAAGCATTTATTACACTAGGTACCTAGTTGTGGTGGGCAAATGGTAAGTGAACATAGCAGATTTTTATTTCGTCACGTGAAATTAGATATTCTGCTTGAACTGCGTCAAATGTGGTGGGCTAAGATGGCTAATGATTGATCACTTTATAGTAGAGGACGATCAATTAGTTCCTTGATTAGATTCTTCATTGCTTAGATGAAATAACAGGTTCGCTGGTTGTTACACCCGTACCAACGTATGCCTCAGACTTGCTGCGTCAAGTGATGTATAGAGATATGTCCAATAATTCACGCCGAGAGTTGTATAGGGACGACACAGTTTATTCGCATTTATATACAATCACGTGCTGGGGATGCTCTCGACTCCGTAGGCCTTTGCTGCTTTGCTGCTGCAAACAATTATGCAATGAGGTGGAGAACCGGATTTTGCAGATTCTCGCTTCACCGACCTCAAACACGGCGAAAAGATATCCATCTCTTTCCTACAATGTGGTTCACACAGAACTCACTTCAGTTCCATAGAACAGTATTTGGTTTACAGAACCGTATCTTGATTCTCACTTAGAACCGAGCCTTCTCCTTAAGGGTTTTGTTTGAGTAAGAGTGGCGTCCCTTGGCGTTTGTTAAAACGTCCTACCCGTTTGACAGCTAACTGTTGTTTACTCTCTCTGCCGTATTCTCCAGCGCCCGCACTCGCTCCCGAGGCTAGTTGCAAATAGCCGTAAAAAGGCTTTTTGGACTCGTCGGCATGTGCAGGCAGCCAGCTCAGACCCGAAAACAACATCTATGTGTCACATCCTCACAATAACACTTCCAAAAATACACTTAACACATAAAAATATTTACAACAAAAAATACAATAAAAATGCAAAAATAAATAAAAATAAATTAATTAGAGGGACATGACACTAGTTACCTTTATTACATTATTTTCCTGGAATAAAACCAACCCCAGTGATCCAGTTAAAGTCGGGCTTAAACATTTCACTAAAAATGCGATGCGAAGCTTATTTTGAGATGTTAAACCTAACATCAGTATCTGTATTCTCTTTAGATGGTTTATACAGCTAAAACATATACAAGATATCAACATTATTAAATAAATACTTGATATAACTTGATAAATACTTGATTATGCGTTTGATAATTGACGAGAGAAATTAACAAACGTGGAATGCTTTACTCTTTGCAGTGAAAGCTAAATGTTCCCAAATCTCAGCAAAAATGGCCAGAAGGTCACATTTAAAGAGAACATGTTCTTTTTTTTTTTAGTTCAGGTTTCTTTTACTCTGCTTTTATAGACAAAATATTCCCCTTCTTTATAACTACTGACAATTTGTTTTCTAAAATGTTTAATGATAAAAATTATGTAACTATTTTTAAAAAATTTAAAAACAGTAAAAATTAAGGAAATAATTTTATTAATTCAACAGAATACCAAAAATCTAAAATGGTATTCAAATTGTCAAATTTGAATGTCATTTATTCGTGATCGTTCCCAGTTATCTTTCTTTGAATCTTTGATTGAATGTTTCTTAGCAAATTCTTCTATTTTCGACAAGAAAATGAAAAAAATACGTTTTTCCTATCTTTACTATATGACTATATTAAACTAACATAACGGGTTCGTGAGATGTACGTGCTAAACAATGAAAGACCCTCTCTTTAATTTCCTTACAGCTTGATGGTATCAGTCTAAGCTTGAATATCATCACACTGTTAACGATTCATTAAGCATTTGCCTAATAGTGTAACAATTTGTTAATCGAATAATGAATAATGAATAATGCTAATTGTCAGGCTAGAGGCCTTTTTAGATATTTTTTTTGTTCATGTTTTGTATATTATTTTGGATTTCACCAAAAAGGCATATGCTACGTGGGAGGCCCTCTGTCCCAGCATCTGGAGAGTTAATTGAAGTAGCAGTGCCCGGAGGGACGGAGGTCACCCAAAGCGCTCGTGTCCGCTGACAAGCGACCTGGAGGCTAGCGGACTTCCCAGATGGTGGGATGGAGAGAGAAAGAGAAAGGGTTGGCAACAGCGAGGAACAGAGCCAGTCGTAGGACGAACGCGTAAAGACGTGAAATTGTAAAGCTGGGAAATGCCGACTGGTAATAACGGCATTGGGCTCTGTGAATACAGCTGAACAGGCATAGTAAGCTGGTATTGTTGTAATGCTATGTAATTGAGCATATGTCCTTGTCTATCAAGCATGTTTGGAAGGTTCAATAAATAATTGTTATTTTTAAGTAAAGGCTGAAGTTGAACCAATTTATTGGGGAGGACCCTCAGTATTGAGTCCCTGCTATCGTGATAAAACCTTTGATTTCTGAACGAAAAAACCCTTTCACCCGTTGCATATTGCGATCGAACCGGAGGAACATTCCTAAGTGATCCCAATAGACACAACCGAAGAAGCAACAGAACAAAGTGGCGCAGCCGCCAGTACGCAACAGAGGTGAAAGAAAGCTGCGAAGGTGATGGAAGAGTTCCGACATCCATTGTTAGCTGACCAGAACAAGGCTGATACTGCCAAGAGTGTCCTGCGGTGTGTTTCAGGCGATAGAATAGCTGTGAAGGTACCTGAAGAGTCGTGCATCATGTTCGAACTGTGAAAAAGCTGTGAAGGTGATGGAAAAGTTCAACATCCACTAGGAGCTGACCAACGCAAGGCTGATACTGCCAAGAGTGTTCCGACTGTGTGCTTCAGGTGGCAGAATGACGAGGCGGTTCGTTCCTGTCGTCATATCGGAGGTAAGTATCCTCTTACTCTAGGGATGAGTAGTTAGATACGGCAGAGGCCTGTACGGGCTAATATGGAGCTTAGGAGCGGTCGCAATAGGGAAAGGGATGAGTTAAGGCGAGGCTACACAGACACAGAAAGGGATAGCGCACAGGGTGGTGCTTCAGGGAGTGACCGGGGAAGCGAGGAGGTGACAACAGACAGAGAGTCTGATGCTGCGGAAGACATGAGAGAGTTGAGGGATTATGGCAATGACAACGATACGGATATGCTGCGGAGCGGGAACAGAAAGCAGAGAGCTAAAGAAAGGATTGGAGATGATTTTGAATTAGAGAGGATGAGGTTAGAGATGCAACTGAGAAGGGAAAAGAGAG
Organism: Ryuthela nishihirai; assembly: GCA_038380435.1. Lineage (NCBI taxonomy): Eukaryota > Metazoa > Arthropoda > Arachnida > Araneae > Heptathelidae > Ryuthela > Ryuthela nishihirai. Next base: position 34,080,737 of record JAWZYU010000015.1, read on the forward strand.
AGGCGGCAGAACGAGAAAGGGAAAAGGAGAGAGAGCATGAGTATAGAATGTTGGAACTGCAAATGAGGAATGCAAACGAGGAGAGGGGTGATGTGCGAACGGTGGCAGTTTCTAGTAATCCAGCAGATGCGCGGCTGGCTAATTATATAAAATTATTGGGAAATATGTTAGCTGGAAGCCCTAAAAACCCAGAAGAGGTGATAAATCTCTTTGAGACAGCGGAAAGGGGATTTAAGATATATGAAGTACCAGAGGAGTTTCAAGGCAAAGTCATCATTTCTTTTTTAGATATTAAATATGCAAATCACGTTTTTCGAAAATTAAGTGCAGAGGATTTTGCTAATTATAAGAAAGTTAAAGAGGTTGTATTAAAAGAGTTTAAGCTCACTCCCTCTGCATACAAGAGAAAGTTTGAAACTATCACTAAAGAACCGAGTGAGTCATATAATCAGTTAGCCTCGAGGCTCAGAAATAGCTGGGATTACTACGTCCACAGTAGGAAGGTGACAAAATTTGAGGAGCTTATGGACCTGATAGTGTCGGATAAGTTACGTGATAGCCTTCCTCAAGACACTCATGCTTACATAGTACAGAAAGAGGCGAAGTCATGGGCAAAAGCAGACGAAATAGCCACGTGGGCAGAGATACACTCAGCCAGTGTGAGAGAGGACAGAAAACAGACAAAAAGCTTTACTAAAGTGAATGGATGGCCACAGCGAATAGGGGATACCCGTGGTAATAATTTCCAGCGAAGGGAGAATCTTAGGACAGACAGTTGATTCAGGCGCAATATCTCGGATAATTATCCTAGCAATAAGGGATCGCAAGGGTTGATAAGAAGATGCCATAAGTGCGGATCACAGGAGCATTTGATACGTGTTTGCCCAGTTCGATCAAGAGAGTCCGGTGCTAATAATCATCATGCAAAGGTGAATCGGGTGAGGGAAGTTGATTCACAGGCGGTAAAGCAGAACAGCGAGGCAATGATAGCCAGAGTTAAAATGCCTTTAGGTGAAGTTCTCAGGAGGGAAAAAAGGTCGAAGTGGGAGAGGACGATTCCTGCTGATTATAAGCTGGTTAGAGTTAGATATGCAGTAGTTGATGGACTACGAGCAGAAGTGCTGTTAAGTGCAGAAACATTTTGTGATCTTTTAGAGGAAAAGGAAAACGTACCAAGGACTATACAGCCCAAGGTACAAGCTGTTAATCAAGAGGCCGACCGACAGGAAGGTGAGGTACGAGATGAGGAGCCTGAGGATGTAGGAGTGAAAACACAAACTCCTGAAGAAATAAATCCTCTCGCTACTAGTGATGTGAGACTGTTTAAGTTTCAGCAGAGGAATGACCCCTCACTTAGAATAGCCCATAATGAAGCAAAGGAGAAAAAGAATAACTATTTTTATTTGGACGATTTGCTATACCATAAGTACAAGGTATTAGGAGAGTCGGTGAGTCAGCTTGTAGTACCAATTGAAAGACGTCAAAAGATTTTAGAACTGGCACACGAGTCCGTATTTGGTGGTCATTTAGGTGCTAAAAAGAGTCAGGAGCGGATTAGATATTCATTCTTTTGGCCTTCATGCAAGGAGCATGTTAGAAAGTTTTGCGACTCCTGTCTGAAGTGTCAGTTAAGGGAAAAGGCCAAGAAGCAGGATAGAATCCCCATCACACCTAGCGCGCCCGAAATTACCTTTTGAAAGGGTAAATCTGGATGATATTGGTCCGATAGACCCACCATCTGCAAAAGGGCACAGGTTCATATTGTGTCTGATTGATCAGCATACTAGATGGCCTGAGGCGGTATGCTTAACATCGCTTACAGCAAAGAACACCTGCGATGCTCTGTTAGAAATATTTCAGCGGACAGGCATACCTTCTGTTATCGCAACAGATAGAGGGACAAATTTTACGGCAGAATTAACTCAAGAAATGGAAAAGAGAATTGGAGCTTCACCTCGATTTTCTACTCTGGGATATCCTCAAAGTAATGGTTTAGTAGAGAGATTTAATCAGACTTTGAAAAATATGTTACACCACGTCATTAGAGAGGAACCCAGGCAGTGGCACAAGGCCGTGCCATTTTTACTGTGGGCGTACCGGGAGGTACCCAATAGTACTACCGGTATATCTCCATTTCAGTTGATGTATGGGAGTCAACCAACAGGGCCACTCTCAATCCTAAAGAATAGCTGGACGGACGAGCAAGTCATGCCTGTGGGTATTCCAGTTACTGCTGCTGAATATCTTCAAGAATTAAAGATCAGGCTAGAAATAGCAGCAGCACAGGTTAAGGATCTAGCAGAAGAGAATCAAAGGAAAAATGCATATTATTACAATAGGAGCGCTCGGGTTAAGGAGTTTAAAGAAGGAGATCAGGTCATAGCTTTAACGGCAGACTCAAATAACAAGCTGTATGCCAGGTGGATAGCCCCAGCAACAGTAGTGCGATGCATATTTCCGCACAGTTATGAGGTAAGGTTACCAGACGGAGCAACCAGACATGTTCATGCGAATAGGTTGAGAGAATTAAAAGCTCGTTGTAATGTGGTAGGAGTGATCTTTGATGAAGATACCGAATTTGGAGAAATAAAAGAAATGCCTAGAGCAATAGCACAAGAAAGAGGGAGCAAGGTCGGGCTACAGCCGATGAATCATGCTTTTCCGAACCTGTCAGCAGAGCAAGCAAAGGAACTGCATGAGCTTTTTTTCCGAGGTTTTTTTCAAATCGTCCAGGCAGATGCAAGCAAGGGCAACATAGCATTAGATTAAAAGAGGGCTGTCATTTGAAGACGCTACACAGGTACAAGGTACCACAGGCGATGCGAGAACAGGTAGAAAGACAGGTAAATGAATTGCTGGAAGCAGATATGATAGAGCCAGCACAGAGCGAGTTCACGCATCCCATTGTGTGTGTTGCAAAAAAAGATGGGACCATGCGGTTATGCTGTGATTTTAGAATGGTGAATGGTTACACAGTACCTGATGCTTTTCCCATGGCCCATGTACCTGATCTATTATACAAGGTAGGCGCTGCTAATTACATCTCTACGATAGACCTGTTACGTGGGTACTGGCAGATAGAGCTGGCGGAGGGAAGTAGACCGCTAACTGCTTTTTCTACTCACAAGGCTCAGTACCAATGGAAGGTTCTTCCGTTTGGTTTGGTTGGAGCGGCTTCCTGCTTTCAACGAATAATGAATTCCATATTAGCTGGGCATCAGGATTATTCGGTAACGTATCTGGATGATGTAGCCATTTATTCCGAAACCTGGACAGATCATATGAGGCATCTGAGAAAGGTGCTAAGGGAATTAGAAAACGCAGGGCTTACAGGAAACTTAGCAAAATGCTGTTTTGACCAAAATACGGTGAAATATCTAGGACATATAGTGGGGTCAGGCACCCATAAACCGGACCCTAAAAAACCTGGAGCTATACATCGTTTGCAGACCCCCAAGACGAAGAAAGAAATCCGTGGAGCTTTAGGGCTGTTTGGGTACTATAGGGATTATATTGCCAGGTTCGCGGAAATAGCAAAGCCTCTAACAGAATTAACTAGGAAAAAGGCTCCCGAACGAATTATCTGCATAGCCGAAGCGAATAAAGCATTTCAGACCCTGAAGGAAAGGTTATGTACCGCTCCAGTATTGGATGTACCAAAGCATGCGGAACCCTACATAATGTATGCTGACGCATCTAATTATGCAGTCGGGGTGTGCCTCGCCCAGACAGATGAAAAGAATATTATCAAACCTGTTGCTTATGCCAGCCAGAAATTGACAGACACACAAAGAAGGTGGGCAACCGTTCATAAAGAAGCTTACGCAATTATCTTTGGATTAAAAAAGTTTGAATCGTGGTTATTTGGTGTTCCAGTGTAGGTTATCTCCGATCATAATCCTTTAACTTATCTAACAACGGCGAGTCCACAAAGTTCGAAGCTGCAGAGATGGTCTTTAGCTCTTCAGCAATATCAGGTATCCATTGAGCATCGTCCGGGTTCCCAGCTCAAACATGTAGATGCATTGTCTAGACTCGAAGTCACTGATGAGCCAAATTGTCTAAGAGAGGGTACACTAACACCTTTTACAAATTTAAATGGTCAGGCCGACGCCAATGTCGACTACATTCAGCCTGTAGAATCAGAGGGTACGTACGGGAAGGTGATATCTGGGCAGTCACGAAAGGTGTGCATAGCCTTTCACATGGGATGTCACTTGTGAACGAATGAACACCGCCAGTACAGCATACCTTCGTCAAGGACAGTTATTAAGGAGAGAATTAATTTATAAACTGTTTACTCTCGGACAACTACTTCAGTCACAAAGTTTTTTTTGTTTGAAGAAAAAAGACAATATTTCGACTCAGTGCACCGGGATATACCTAGAAGTTATTTTATATTTAAGTGTAGTGTACATAGATGCGCAAAAGAGGTGCCAATTCGCAGAGAATTTATAGAATTCATAAAGCGCCTTCGAACTCTGAATTTTATGGCATTGAACTCTAAGATTTACGCGAAAATGAACTTTAATTTTCAGCGTTCAACTTGACTTTTTAGTCAGCAGTTAACAGGACTAACTACTGACTTCTGGCAGGGAGGTGTCAGGCTAGAGGCCTTTTTAGATATTTTTTTTGTTCATGTTTTGTATATTATTTTGGATTTCACCAAAAAGGCATATGCTACGTGGGAGGCCCTCTGTCCCAGCATCTGGAGAGTTAATTGAAGTAGCAGTGCCCGGAGGGACGGAGGTCACCCAAAACGCTCGTGTCCGCTGACAAGCGACCTGGAGGCTAGCGGACTTCCCAGATGGTGGGGTGGAGAGAGAAAGAGAAAGGGTTGGCAACAGCGAGGAACAGAGCCAGTCGTAGGACGAACGCGTAAAGACGTGAAATTGTAAAGCTGGGAAATGCCGACTGGTAATAACGGCATTGGGCTCTGTGAATACAGCTGAACAGGCTTAGTAAGCTGGTATTGTTGTAATGCTCTGTAATTGAGCATATGTCCTTGTCTATCAAGCATGTTTGGAAGGTTCAATAAATAATTGTTATTTTTAAGTAAAGGCTGAAGTTGAACCAATTTATTGGGGAGGAGCCTCAGTATTGAGTCCCTGCTATCGTGATAAAACCTTTGATTTCTGAACGGAAAAACCCTTTCACCCGTTGCGTATTGCGATCGAACCGGAGGGACATTCCTAAGTAATCCCAATAGACACAACCGAAGAAGCAACATCACACTAATCTTGTTGATAAGACATTCTGCTGTCTCAAAAACAAACTAAAGCCGTCAAAGAAATAAAAAACTGTCAAAAACTATCAAAAGGAAATTTCTACCTTCTAGAGTCATAGATATTTATTTGCAAATGCATTGAAGTGATGAATTTATTTATAACATTTTTTTAACAGGATTAATTGAAATAACTCTTCAAACGATATTAATATAATACTCATTGTGTATCGATGATCATTGCTGTGTCACATCTTTGACGTTACCGATTCTATGACGCAGTCAGTGGCGGATTAAGACCAACTAGGGCCTCGAGGTGCTATATTTTAGGAGACTATTCCTTTTCGTATTTTGTAATGGTATGAAAAACTATGGTACGTTACTGATCCTCCCCAATAGGGGACCACCTTGTCGTGGGGGGGGCTAGGGCCCAGCAAACCGGTCGAAGGCTATGCCAACCGGATTGGTCCCCCAGTTGGACATAGCCAAGGCCAACCGAAGCCGACGATGCTGCTGACCGGTCGGAAGACTAGTCGGATGGTGACGGTGTCCGAGGCCTCAACCTCAGGTGCTCTGGGTGAGCAGTTCGAGGGCTCTGCTGAACGGGCTGAGCCCGCCTAGTAGGCACGAGCCCTCAAAAAAGTCTGGGTCTTACTAAGCGTCTCCATCCCGGGTGCCGATCGAACTTGGATTTATATATCCTTGTTCATGGCTAACCGGGGAATAGATTAAAGTTAGGTTTCTTCCGGTGGTCAGCTTTCCTTCTATAGGACTGCTGCCATGTGAGGCTGGGGTTGAGGTGCGCCTATAGGGCGTATTCTTTGCCCCAGGCTCTAGATAGCACGGCTTTTCATAACTGGTAGTGTCGTATAGGCGGAATCGGGAATTGCCGTGGTTGCATAAGATCGCAACAAAATAGAACGGTACGTTACTGATAAGGTATATTTAATAGTGCAAATATGGCAAAACATTTTGTCAAAATAATACGACAACAGAAGTCTCATAAATACATTCAAAAAGACAAGAAATATATGAACCAAATGAACCTACAACTAATTTAATCATATGTCGGAAACTATCTGCAGAGATTACTGCATCAATTACTTGAATTTCAGTTTCTTAGAATTAGAAAAATGGGTATTTTTGTTTATTTATTCTTTTTCAGCCGTTCCATTGGACGAGTGGATAAAACGGGACTTGGTTTCGACCCCCAGGAAAGGCATGGATGTTCGTGTAGTCTTTCTGCTGAGGTCTCGCCTTCCTCACAGATCTTCTCTGTATCGAACGAAGCTGCCAAGCTCCTCTGAGACCTTGCCAAGCAACTGCTTGAAAGGTAAATTATTTATTTTTATTCTTTTAGATTTCTAATAGTCACCCTATAGATGTAGGAAGCCCACTCTGATTGGAGACCCCTAAGCACATGCCTACTGTGCCCGTTGGGTATTACGGTTCTGGACACAGTAGTTGGGTTGGGTTGGGTTGTTTTACCTCTGAGCGACACTTTTTTGCACACCATGGGCTAAATGGCCAGGTCACATGGACCCCGAAGGCTCAGAGAAGGTTGGGGGAGGGGACCCACTGGAACAGCTGTTGGGAGACAGATGGTAGCCTCCTGTCAAAGCCATCCAGCGTGTTCTTTAACGTGCTCGGTGTATGGCTCTCTCCCGCACACTGGGCCACGGCTTAACGTCCCATCCGACAGACGGCGGCCTTTCCAAGCCCATCGGGGACACAGTAGTGCCGATTAGTCCTTGCATCACTAAAGAGATGAGTCCGAATTACGATCGTTCGCGAAATGTCTTTCTCTAGTGTTGATGTAAATATTTGCTTTCATAATTCTTTCTACAGAACCTTAGTTGTGCGTACTTTACCTTTTTTTTATTAGACGGCTCTTTAAAAAAATATTATTTTTAACACGAAAAATATAGTTTAAAAAAACGAGAAGAAAAAAATTAACATTTTGTTGAAATCCCCAAAACTTTTTGCATTTCACAATTTTCTAATTCTATTTGTAAAATGGGATTAGTTTAACTCCCTTAAACGGAATAAATTATTATTTTTATATATTCCTCTTGTACTACATTCTTTTAAATGTACTTATCCCTCTGTTTACTGTAATGCCTTTTGTTTCGCAGAGGCCTTAATTGCATTTTATTAAGCACATCTGTGTCTTCACCGTCCTCGTAAATTCCACCACTAACAGACATCATCCAGAGATGACTCCGGAGCTTAAAAATATAAGAGAACACATTGTCCTTTCAACTTAATATCTATTTTCGTAAAAGAAGGCAAACAATCCTTTGGAAAAGTGCGAAATATTTTCCCTGGCAACACCATGCAAACATTCTTAGCGAAGAGAAGTGTTGTCAGAGACTGTGATTTCTATATCGCGCTCTGGATCTCCAGGGGCATTTGCTTCAAACAAGATACAGGTTTTGAGTATTACATAAAACAGTAAAGAAAAAAATGTACAAAGCACATTTCTTCTTTTAAATATGAAAGAGTGTCTTCGCTTGTAATAAATAACTCGCCACCTGAAAGAAATATGCTGTTAAAATATTCGGTGTTTCTCTTTGAGAGGATTTAACTGTAAACAAATAGTTTTCTCGCATCACAATTCAGTTTGCATTATGGAGCAAATGCTGCAGCAATTCAAATAGCAGGATTAAACAACATCGATGATGCTGGTACAGGAGCTTCTCCTATTCCTCCGAAGAAGAAGAGATGTGTGGTATTTACTATCTCAGAGGGATGAAATGCCGATCGCATTGAAAAACGTATCTCTTTATCTTGTTAGCAACTCCACATCTTTGAGGAAAATAATCTATTTTTTTTTCTTCTCGGCTAGTTCCCCGGCGAAACAAATTTATGCATTTCAAAGAGCCAGGCAAATAAATTATCAGGCTCTGTTTTTAGAAGAAACTTAAATAATATCTTCCAAGGAGGCTTCAGAAAGAAAAATCCTATTTCACTGGATTTGAGTTTTATTTCCCTTGTTTAATGCTCTCGTTTTAAACCATTGACAGCATGAAAGTATCACAACTTTTTCAGCTTCAGGTGATAAAAACCACTTTTATTTTTCTCTCAATCTCTGAATAAAACAAAAGACAAAGTAGAACGTGTGAGGAACAATAACTGAATTATTATTTTAGTAATAGATAGAATATTTATTATAGTAATAGATAGATAGTATTCTTTATTTAGTAATAGATAGAATATTTATTATAGTAATAGATAGATAGTATTCTTTCATTTATTGAACGTAACACTGAAGTTGATACAACATATATAAAAAGTATGTTTTCTTCATTGTTAAAAACAAAACTTTTGTGTATTTATTTATTTATTTATTTATTTATTTAATAACCACTACATACAACTAATCATCTCTGTCTCAAGACCATTCGCTCATACAAACAAGTAGAATTTTAATATTTACAAACAACGAATCAAATACAGTTTTTAAAAACAAAGTTCTTACACATGAAAAACCAATCTTTTTGGTCAACCAAATTTATTTCAAAGTTTATTGAATATAGGTAACGTAAATAAAAAGTTTAACAATATTTTTTTTGCAAGTTTCTCTAATATTTTTGCTTGAATTACTTAAAATACTGCTTTTGTGCATAATATCTGTTTTATTTCATAGAAATACTGGAATGAAATTTAAAAAAAAATGGCGCAAGTGGGTATTCAGAAATTCTCCAACAGAAATCAGAAATGTTAATTAATTGCAAAAAGGATAGTGTAATAATAGAAAAGATGGTAATAAAATTTCGCCTAGGTGATGACCAAAATTCTGGTAAAGATAAAAAAGGCATAGCTTGAATACGAAAAGAGAGACTCAGTATTAAGAGGTTTCAATCGGCAATTTCCAAATTTTTAGTAATCCAATTGGTTCTCGCTGAAAATTGGAGGTTACGTTCCTAAAGATTGCCTTGAACAACAAATATATGAGCTTAAAAGTTTATGGAAAAAGTTGAGTAGGTAGGTAAGATGATGCGCAGTAAGCAAAGGTATTTTTAAGACGCCTTCATGAATACGAAGTTCCTGTTATTATCTGTTGTTATCCAGTTACCATTTTGTAGTTTCTAGGTAAGTATTAGTGGAATCTAAATGGAAGGGTGGGAAGTGAGTCATGCTCTCCTTCCTTGAAGAATTTTAACAATCGGAATAAAGGCAAAAAAACCTATAACACATACTTTTCAAAACCATGCTTATATATTTTTCTATTTGAAGACAATAATTTCTGAGAAAAATACCGCGAAGCGGCACCGGAGTAATTTTTTTTTCTACATCCAGGCCTTATAATGGATGAATCAATTATTTTTCCATTTAACGGTAGAAAATCCGTCAAATATTAATTATTGAAAACCACCAATCATTTATCAAGTGAAGTTTTAGTTAGCTAAAGCAAACGTTTTGACATCACAACATTGCACTAACAGATTATCGCCATTAGAAGTTTCTAAATCCTATAGAATGAAGCCGTCCATTTGTAACTAAATCAACACTTACATCATATTTGGCATACGGTAGCACGCATGTCTCGTAATCTACAGGTCCCAGGTTCGAGTCCCAACTGTACTGGCTTTGAGATTTATCTGCGCTATACCTCATCCTGCCGTGGGTAAGAACGGGGAACCGATGGGCTTCGAAAGGCCGACGTCTGTCAGATGGGACATTAAGTAGTGTCTCAATGTGCAGAACCATACTCTGTGCACTTTAAAGAAAATGCTGGATGGCCTTGCCAGGAGGCTACCATTTGTCTCCTAACTGCTGTTCAGTGGGTTCTCTTCCCCAAACCCTCTCTCACCCTTAGGGGTATTTGTGGCCTAGTCATTGTATGCAAAGAAGTTTCGCTTCGAGGTGAAACAACTCAATCTCTTGCATATCTCTGTCGATTTAGATATTGATGATTGTGCATGACCATACAACATCCGCTGATTGCACTGAGATTGTCAAAGATATCCGAGAACTGATGAGAGGAAATAAATAAATCCCCAAGGAATGATATAAAAAAAAAGGATTAATCTACATACCCTGAGCTCAGTGTATTCTTCCTTTTTTAATGAAATAAGTAAGTCTCGTCTCAGCTGCTTCATTGTAATAGAAACCGGGAAAAAATTATCCGATAGAAATACAGACTAAGGAAAAAAAATATTAAAGAAGAGATTTTAGGTATAAATGATCACTGTATTGAGTTTAGGTGTTAATGATTAACTGATAATGAAAGATAATTTAAATGGTCTTTTCCGTCATCTGATAGGCTTCATATCTGCCAGTAATTTCTATCATGGTTTGAAGCATTAGATCGTGAGTCAGGTAGAGAAGATTGCGTTTCCGTAGAGTTTTACGCCGAGAAAAATTTGCTCGATATCAAAGTACTGACTCACCGATAAAGACTGCGATTCCAAAATCAGTTTCCTGCGAAAAAGTCACAGAATCACTAATGGGTTTATTTGGTATTATGCTCACAATTTAGCACCTTAACCAAGATAATGATATTAAATTTTTGAATGATTGATTTAGTTTGAAAAAAAGGATTGAAGGTGAATACAATCTTTTTTTATCATTTAAAGTGAGTTATTTATAACCCAACTGTGCGCTAAAATAAAATCACTTAGTTCTTTAACGCTACAAATTCATGTTGCATCGGGTTTTTTTTTTTTTGCAGAAATTCATATTGCATCGGTTTTTTTTTTTGCATAAATTCAAAATAGGAAGTCTCTCTGTATACCTTATGTTGGCTTTCTGTGACACAAATGAGGCAGAAAAATAATAATAATTTATTCATGCTTGCAAAGTTGTTATTACAGGATCGAGATAAAAGAATATCCATATTTTATTCATAATTAAGTGAGAAAAGTAATTCTGTCGAAAATATCAAGAAACTCTCTGAAAGGTTTCTTGTTATGACCACATGACGTTAGCATCATATAATACGGTTTCACATGTAATGTCTTACAATGTCAAATTTCAAAATCGTTTTATTGGTGGACCGATCCTGTGAGCCCCTAGAAGTCCTAATTGCCTTCGGGTTTCGCTTTTTTTGGGGGGAGGGGGGAAATATTGAAACTTTTTTTTTGAACAATTTGCAATTAACAGCATTTAAAGGAAAGAATCACTGCAACTTGGTCTCTTAGCTTATCCCGAAATCTGCAGGATGGAAAACGAATATCACCCCATCAGTTGCGTCCACATTGAAGTCTGTTGAATAAAAATTGAAACTTCGAAAGTTATTAATCTTTCGTACACACGGTTACTTTTGTTACTTAATTATTTAATAAAATGTAACTCTTCGAAATATGTGCATTCTTTTATATGACCCTATATTTTAAAATTGACTTTTAAGATTTATGGTTTGTTAGGAAAGGGATGGCTCAGTCGATAGCGCCCCAGGCTCGTAATCTGCAATTCCCAGGTTCGAATCCCGTCTAGGCCAGCGCTGAGATTTATCTCTGCAAAATTCCTACCTTCAGTCGGTAGGGGACACTGATGAGCTTGGAAAAGTCGCCGTCTTCCGGATGAGACGTAAAACCGTGGCTCCGTGTGTGGGAGAGAGCCATACCCTGTAAACGTTAAAGAACACACTGGAATGTCTTGAAGAAAGTGTACCATCTGTCTCCTAACAGTTGTCCAGTGGGTTCCCTTCCCCCAACCTTCTCTGAGTCTTCGGGGTCCTTGTGACCTGGCCATTTAGCCTATTGTGTGCAAAAAAGTGCCGCTCAGGGGTGAAACAACCCAACAGCTTATGGTTTGTCAAAAGGATTCATATCAAATGTATGACTGATTGGTTAATTAAAAACGAGAAACGGGGACTATAAACTAAATAATAACTACTACTCTGAAAGTTATCACATTTAAAAAATAGAACAAAATATCGTTTCTCGAGAATGATGCTAGTTTTCCAAAAGAGTAACGTTTTTAATTTTTCGCTTTTAGCAGCTTCTAACAGTGGAAATTCGAACTAATGGAAGATTAGAGAAATGGAAAGAGTGGTATTTTATTAATACCTATAAAACACAAAAAGTATTTTCATTTATCATAACGAAAAAGTTATGCTTTTCCAGCTTCCAGGTGATAATTGAGCTACTCATTGGTGCCAGCGTAAATCTCTTAATCATCCCACTCTAACAGCAAAATTTCAAATTTCTACCATAAACAGTTCGTTTTCAATATTAATTGAAATATTTGCCATTTTCCACATGTTTCCACCGTTAGAGGACGCTTTTAAAGGTTTTGGGAAATTTGGAAAATGCAAATCGTAATATTTCATCCATACTTATTCAACGGAAACATGATTTTTCATTTAATCCCAAAATCCAAAAAACGTTTCATGTCTATAAAGAGATGACAAAGTGAAAATTTCTATTTTTTTTCCTCTTTTTTGGGGTGGGGGTGGGGAGAGCCGAAAATTCTCGTATATTTGCAAAGTTTTTTTATTTACGCAAACTTTACGTAATACAGAATAAATTATTATTATTAAATATTTAAATTTAATAATGAAACTCAAATTTTCGAATTTAACTTAATAGCCTATAATAGGAAGAGTTGGTTGGTTGTTTTACCTCTGAGCGGCAATTTTTTGCACACCATGGGCTAAATGGCCAGGTCACAAGGACCCCGAAGACTCAGAGAAGGTTGGGGAGGGGACCCACTGGAACAGCTGTTAGGAGACAGATGGTAGCATCCCGTCAAGACCATCCAGTGTGTTCTTTAACGTGCACAGGGTATGGCTTTCCCGCACACGGGACCACATAGAAAGAGTTAAAAAATGGTCTAATGACACGAAGCTTTGTACATACGTGTTGCGATTGATGCATCACAGAAAGGTGTTCCCTTCACTGGCTCGAGTCGAGCTTGGGCGCAGTATTTATCGTAATAGTTCGTGACATCGGCTAGGGATCAAAAATTTCAACCCTAACTCATCTCTCTAGTACCTTTTTTTTTTCTGTATAACAAGAAAAAAAAAAGAGAAGAAAGTTGTTGAGCTAAAAGCAGGAATAAAGTGAAAGTTTAGAGAATTGAATATACGAGGGTAAATCAGTAAATAAAATCATCTTTCATTTTTCACAGGCATATGTACCCGTTATGTAATCTTTACTTCATACTCTCATTTACGTATGTCTGAACATGTATTACTCGTAGTTTCCGTATAAAGTTGGCAATACATTTATCTTCGATAAATCCTCACTCTTCTCTCGGACAGAAAGGGGATACTGATGGGCTTGGAAAAGCCGCCGTCTATCGGATGGGATGGAAAATCATGTATAGGAGAGCCATACCCTATGCACGTTAAAGAATGCGTTGAATGACCTTGACGAAAGGCTACAATCTGTCTCCTAACAGCTGTCCAATGGGTCCCTTTCCCAAACCTTCTCTTGAGGTGCCTTGTGTATTTCTCCTTTAGCCCATTATGTGCAAAATAAATGCCGCTCAGATGTAAAACAACCCAACTCCAGGAACTGAATTATGTTAGTGTTCTAAATTCAATAGGAATATTTTTAAGGAATTTTTAAGTAAGTAAAATACAGTAAAAAGACTGACTTAACAATACTGTAATAGCTAGCTGTTCAAAGAATGGGAGAACTGAAAGAATCCGATAACGGTGTAAGGCAATCCGTGATCAGTGTTGATCTTGTCGAAACAAAAAGGTTTCAATGCAAACATCTCGCCTTTCTAATAAGACAGTTTTGTACCCAAAGGACGCAATCGGATTATTGCACGCAAATCCTTTAAGAGTGCTCGTGTCAGTGCAAGAGGTTTCGCGGTGGAATGCACCATAAATGCTACATGCGATGGCCATGAGAAAATGTCATTGGGCGACAGCAGCGGCAGCGAGTTACACCTTGCCACGAGCTGAGATTTCATCAATAGATCTTTCATTACGGGAAGTAAGGAGCCTTTTGTGCTTGCGCACTGACTGCAAGGCATCAACAAAGGAAATGTCGATTTAGCGGAATGCAGACTACAACGTTAAAAGAGCTCATTAGCTTTATCAGATTTACAGGCATATTAATATATTATTATGTGTGGAATGAATAAGCATGAAGGAAAATTTTTTCCCGTAATTATTTTATATCAGTAGTAGTTTTTTATCATTACTATCTTCTCGGTAATTGCTTGTTGATTAAAGTACAGTCCGAGTGGTTAGCGCGCTTGGCTACTGTTCTACGGGACCTGGGTTCGAGCCCCGGGTAAGGCATGGATGTTCGTGTTGTTTTCTGCTGAAGTCCTGCCATCCTCTCAGATCTCCTACTGTGACATATAAACTGACAGGCTCCTGTCAGACCTCTGTGGCAAGCAGCTGCTTGAGGGGGTATTTATTATTTTTTTTATTAAGTGAGCAGAAAAACTGACTTTCATCCTAGTAAAATATGAACATATGAATTTACTGATTATATATATATTTTAATTTAATACCTATCTTTTTCTCTCTGATTTGCACATTAAGGACGGAGAAGGGTCCTAGAAACTATTCCTAGTTTATACCGGCCTTCTCATAGAGGAACCTGTTCCACTAAGACCAAAGTCCAGATGACTCTACTGCTTCAGTTAAAACTAACACCATTCAATTATACAACCATTTTAGAACTCCAACACGGACCCGCAGTGTCATTACGAACTACTGCGATACACTGCGCTACTGAGGCCGCTATCAGATGCTCCAGAATCAAGATAATGGCGCTAATAAGATTTCTACACCACCAGTTTAACTAAGGAGTGTTTCTGCTGATCGGATGTTTCCACAGACTTCGTTAGCGAAAATAGGTGGAAATCAGTGATAATCAATACCATGGTGATTCAAATAATAAAACTTGAAATATTATACACATTTTTTTTCAAATGCTGTTTCTGAAACTTTACGTTAAATTCGATACCTGAAATAAGCATCCTGTTCTGCGTCTTTGAAACAATTCGATTTATTGGGGGGAAGGGGGAAAGATAGCCACCGATAAAAATTGTCTAAATATTAAAAACTCAATCGTAGAGTATTACTAAGAGACGATCCATTCTGTCCTGCTGTGTGTAAAAGTTGTTTTTTTTTAATCAAATGAGTGAAATATAGATGGAGCAGAAGAATAAATGGACGAATGCTATCCGATTGTTATCCGAACTGTATCGAATTGCATCGATTACTCTCCGAATTGCATCGAATGTTATCCGATGATACAATCTCGATTTAAATTATGCATTAAATGTTTTCAAACATCAAAACAATTATTGTTCCGCTGTCAGATCTCCTACTGTGGCATATAAACTGACAGGCTCCTGTCAGACCTCTGTGGCAAGCAGCTGCTTGAGGGGGTATTTATTTTTTATTTATTTATTTTATGATATCCATGACAACGAAACAAATAATTTCATTTCATTTTTTTCCCTCTCGAATGAATAATCTCTGTCATAACAGCCAATTTCTGGAGTTGATGCATATTTAAGCTTTATAAGATATAACCCATTTGAAAGCAATTACACATATTTCACACAGTTCCTACCTATCCTTATAAGTGAGCAGTCCTAAGCATTAGAAATTCAATAATTCCGATTGCTTTAATCAGCTTGATTTTGATCTTTCTTCTCCTGAAAGCTTTTGAGATTTTATGCTTCTTGAATCTTTTCCGTCTCGTAGCTTCCTCTATCCTTGTCTTCGCATTAATTTTATTAAGTTCAGGTAGTGAATTAAAGCGTTAGAAAATGTGATGTAAAACATTCAGATACTCTTTACATTATCATGCATATCATCAGAGAAAATCGGATTAAATCAGCAACGTTTATTTTCCCTATTTTTATTGTTTTCATCGTCTTATTATTTGTTCCTGAATTTTATTTTTCTGTTTCAACAAATTATTGCAAAGACTATATGTAAAACCTAAACAATCAGATTATATTTGATCATTAACTAAGGGAATATTTGAATAAGAGAGATTATTTGAATTTTTGTTTAACGTAATTCAATAGTAATTTTTTAGTTATTCCAGCTATGTTACTACTTATTTGCATGTAACTTATTTAATTACCTGTATGGGTTCGATAGATCCCTTGGTAATATCTGTTATACACCAAAATTAAATTTTGTTTTATCGTTTAGTTCTTATTTTTGTTTTCTTCGTGTAGCTTCCATTCAAATTTTGATTATAAATTTCTGGTGTAATGTTTTGATAAATTAATATGGAAATCAAGTTATCATTATTGTTTAACAAACGCTCTATTACATATGAGAGGATTATCCTAAAATTGTATTATCTGTGAGAAGATTATCCCAAGTTCAGATTATCCGTATTCATGTGATACAAGATAACTTGAAGGATTGACAATGTAAATATTGATTATATATATTGAGTAAACATAAAAAAATGAATTAGACAATTTTAAATACACAGCAACAGACTGTGGCGGCTAGCAGGGCTGGATCTTGGGATGGGAAGCAAGGTAGCCATTCAACATCCTTTCAGACTGCTGCTAACGGTAATAGAGGCAAATAATTATTAAACTCATTTAAAATTAATGCATTTTTCAATAATTTTTTTAAATATCTGTAAAATGAATGGGGCGGGGGTGGCTCAGTCGGTAGCGCGCCAGGCTCGTAATCTGCAGTTCCCAGGTTCGAGTCCCAGCTGGGTCAGCGTTGAGATTTATCTCCGCAAAATTCCCCGCCCTGCCCACGGTCAGTAGGGGACACCGATGGGCTTGGAAAGGCCGCCGTCCGTCGGATGAGACGTTAAGCCGTGGCCCGTGTGCGGGAGAGCCATACCCTGTGCACGTTAAAGAACACGCTGGATGGCCTTGACGGGAGGCTACCATCTGTCTCCCAATAGCTGTTCCAGTGGGTCCCCTCCCCCAACCTTTTCTGAGCCTTCGGGGTCCATGTGACCTGGCCATTTAGCCCATGGTGTGCAAAAAAGTGCCGCTCAGAGGTAAAACAACCCAACCCAAAGTAAAATGAATGGGGGGAAAATTATACTGCATTGGAAATTCAGTATCTTGCCCTTCCCCTATTTTATATTTCCCGGCTCGATTGTGTTTCATGCCTCCCTCCTCCCTCGATTCTTTTCTAGTTCTAGATCGGGGCCTGACTGCTAGCGAGTGTTATCGGGGGAGGGGGGAAGGAGCCAGACCGAAGCAAATAGCAAGAAAGAAACAGTGTCTCTAATGTAAAGCGCTACTCAATTGTAAAGGTGCGCATTGTATTTGCTAATGAAAATAATAATAATTTTTTTCATGCTACGGGATTGCAGTAAATCCAATGTAAAAGTTAATTGAGATGTTCAAATGGTTTGATACTTCTACATGAGTAAAAATTAAAAATAAATACCAAAAACCGTACAAAAATAGAAACATATATAAAGATATGCATAACTATTTGATCCATAAACAAAAAGCCTACAAGCTACCATAAACAAAGTCAACCCTATAATATGAAGGTCAATTTATTAGTAAATTTAAAGTAAAATGAAAAAATATCTGATATATATATACGATATATGTACACGATGTTTGGGAAAAAAGAAAGAAACTTAAAAACAACAGAGAGATTATATGATTGTAATAAAAAAAAAAATAAATAAATACCCCCTCAAGCAGCTGCTTGCCACAGAGGTCTGACAGGAGCCTGTCAGTTTATATGCCAGAGTAGAAGGTCTGAGAGGATGGCAGGACCTCAGCAGAAAAACAACATGAACATCCATGCCTTACCCGGGGCTCGAACCCAGGTCCCGTAGAACAGTAGCCAAGCGCGCTAACCACACAAGGGGAAAAAGGATTGCGAAATAACCCAAGAAAACAAGAAATGGAAAGATGGTGTGGAGGAAAGTAGGGTGAGGAAGTAATGTTTGTCAAACTTTCAGTATTCTAAGTGGAGTGGAGTGAAAATAGTGTTTGAATTTCTGTCAGAATTTAAGGAAACGGGATTGCTCGGCAGATACAAGTTGAAGATTCCCGAAAAGTAAAAGAAATTTCACCATAGTTAGCTTTAAAATTTTTGGGAATGGCAAACTTTGAGAGTATATATTAAAGAAAGTAAAAAAAGATAAAAAAAGTTTTTAGATTATTTCAGCAATTCCGTAGTGAAATTATATGTATAGTCCAAAAATGCAAAAGTATTTCGCAATTAATTTGTAACTAACCATAACGAATGCGAGTACGTTTCATTTAGAATGTAGATGACGATTCATTCGCAGGGAGCCCTAAATTAATAATTTTATATCACGCAATTTTTTACCGCTGAAAGGCGAAACTTGACACGTGCACACTTTGGTAGATGTGCAGATAATTGGGTAACAGAAGATGTTGCGAATGTTTCGTTTAAGTGTTAACCAAGTTTCGTTTTAATCGGTAAATTATTATGTGATATATAATTAATAATTCGGAAGCCTCCTACTAGTACTTCATCTTGTAGTATTAACATGCAAATGTTTTATTATTAAATGAATTACAATAAAATTTCTAATGAATTGCATAACAATATTGACTGTGCTTGTTTCCTGATATTACATCGAATATCTATACTCGTATACATATATACAGTGAGGGTGATCCCTATTATGCGTTGTGATTAACTGTAAAGTTACGTCGCAAAAAGCGAAACGACATATAACGGAATATTTTTTCCCACAAGAACGCACTCAAATATAGAAATATGGGGTGGGGTTTGGCTCAGTCGGTAGTCCTCCAGGCTCATATCTATAGTTCCCAGGTTCGAGTCCCAACTGGACCAGTATTAACATTTATCCCCGTTAACTTCCACCTTGCCATCGGTCAGAAAGGAGAAACCGATAGGCTTGGGAAGGCAGCCGTCCATCGGACGGGACATAAAGCCGTGGCTTTGTGTGCAGTAGGGTCATACTCTGTGCAGGTTAAAGAACACGTTGAATGGCCTTGATGGAAGACATGTATCTGTCTCCTAACAGCTATCCAGTTGGGTAGGTTGGGTTGTTTTACCTCTCAGCAGAACTTGTTTGCACACAGTGGACTAAATGGCCAGGTCACAAGGATTCCAAAGGCTCAGAGAAGTTTGGAGGAACGAAACCCACTGAACAGCTGTTAGGAGACAGATAGACGCATCTTGTTAAGACCATCCAGCGTGTTCTTAGAAGTATGGATCAGAGTATGGATCTCCCTTACCAGAATCACGGCTTTACTTTCCATCCAACAGACGGTGTCCTTTCCAAGCCCATCTATCGATGTCCCTCTTCTGAACGAAGGGACTTTCCGATGTGTCCCCTACTAAATATCTTCTTATTCCTGTAACCTGGCCATTAAGCCCATTGTGTGAAAAAACTAACGCTCAAAAATAAAACAACCCAAATGCAGAAATACTCATATAGGACGTGTAGCAGCATTAATGTGGTTTAGACAACTCATAAAGGGATATTGTTCACAATATCAATACAAAATAACAATATATGTAAATAAAGTGGCATAGGAGCACAGTAATTGAGTAGTTTTCCTTTTTTATATACTATACGAACATAAGAAACGGTTTCCTTTATGTTTGTTAGCAACGAATCGCAAATAAAACCCTTAGTGCAAAAAGGCTAGAATTAAACAATTTTAAAGTAGAATATTTAAGATTTTTATCTTACTTCCAAAAGAAAAAGACTTGAGCTTGTTTGGCTTGATTCAAAAATGAGTTGGGGGGAGAATTATGCCGTGATTGATGAAGGTTGAAGTTCGTCAACTGCTATCTCATCATCGCTATCATCCACCACTGATGAAAGGCTAGAGGGCGCAGGCTGAACTCCAGAGGATACTTCTATACCTGGGGTTTGATGTGCACAACGGTAGAGAACAGAAATTGAATCTCTAGTAACAACGTGAGAGGATTGCTAGTATCTAATTTTAAGATGGCAGCCCTGACATAAGATTCAAATTGAGGTATTACTCTAACAAAACGACTAACGTAAACTACACAGTGCGGGGATAATTTACATCGCTGTCCTCAATATGTCGACAATGCATATCGCTACAAAGTGTAACGGGGAAACCCTGTAGATAAATATATATATAAATATAATTAGGAAAGAAGCAAGAAAAGCATAGTTTGAGAAAAGATATGAACACTGAAAACTTCTCAAGGCTTTCAAGAGAAGGAGAGTCTAGTCGCAGACCTGGATAAGGTTGCCCCAGGGCCACAGCTACCTCAGGATGACCAATGTCTTTAACAGCAAGACAACGCAGGATAATCACATCTTGTTCCTCGATCTCTTAGCGACCACAGGGTCGACAGTTTCAACGCATACTGTCGACACTGTGGCCGAACAGTCCCTTAACGTGGCTGCATGAACAATGACTATATGCAGAAAGACCTATGTTTGTGTCTCCCTCACATTCTTCAATAAGAGAGCACATTTAATGTGGTACAGACATCACCTTTGGAGACCAGTGGACAAATGTACCCTTCACAGATGAGTCCAGATTCAGTTTGAACACCGACTCTCGACATGTGTTTGTTTTGGAGAGAGCAAGGAATTCTACATAACCCCTCTAACGTCATTGATATGGACCATGTTGGAAGCGGTGGTATAATGGTCTGTGCTGACACTATGATAACTAGCCGCCTTTCTTTCAGGGAAGCACTGACTGCTCATTAATATACTTCGAGACTTTGAGAGGGGAACTGAAAAACTGCCAACCTTCTTCCAAAACCCTCCATAAGCTCAGATCTGCTCTTGTGGATGAATGAGCTTTATTTCATTAAACCTCATCAACCACCTTGTCAGTAGTACATACAGTAGATATATACTGGTAATGGAGGGAAAAATGAACATTTGTATTTTCATCAGCAGTACATATATTAAAATTGGAATGGGTTGGGTTGGGTTGTTTTACCTCTGAGCGGCACATGGACCCCGAAAGCTCAGAGAAGGTTGGGGGGAGGGGACCCACTGGAACAGCTGTTGGGAGACAGATGGTAGCCTCCCGTCAAGGCCATCCAGCGTGTTCTTTAACGTGCACAGGGTATGGCTCTCCCACACACGGAGCCACGGCTTAACGTCCCATCCGATGGACGGCGGCCTTTCCAAGCCCAGCGGTGTCCCCTACTGACCGTGGGCAGGGCGGGGAATTTTGCGGTTGGGTTGGGTTGTTTTACCTCTGAGCGGCACTTTTTTGCACACCATGGGCTAAATGGCCAGGTCACATGGACCCCGAAGGCTCAGAGAAGGTTAGGGGAGGGGACCCACTGGAACAGCTGTTGGGAGACAGATGGTAACCTCCCGTCAAGGCCATCCAGCGTGTTCTTTAACGTGCACAGGGTATGGCTCTCCCGCACACGGGGCCACGGCTTAACGTCCCATCCGACGGACGGCGGCCTTTCCAAGCCCATCGATGTCCCCTACTGACCGTGGGCAGGGCGGGGAAATTTTGCGGAGATAAATCTCAACGCTGACCCAGCTGGGACTCGAACCTGGGAACTACAGATTACGAGCCTGGCGCGCTACCGACTGAGCCACCCCCGCCCCAAAATTGGAATGATACTATGGAAATATCCTCATCTTGTGTCAATGGAGATTCAAATTCGAGGTTCCGTAACTGGTTAAATAAATTTTTATGGAAACATATTTCTGAAAATAAATATCAGACGTCAATTAAACTGTCTAAATTTCGATTTCGAACAATATTCGTTTAGTACTTCATATACTTATAGAAATTTGAATATTGTATAATTGTCAATCATAAGAATTCACCTCAGAAGTTAATTAAAACTTTTATAAAGGATTATTTCAAACCATTTAATAAAATAAGTGTATGCTTTAGAATTTTGTTTGAAAGAATTATTTCAGCAATTGTCAGTTTTACATAAGTTTACCAAGCCTGAATTTGCTACTATTAAGTATTCCAGCTTCCATAGCTCTTTAAATAACAAATAAATATTGTTATAAACGAGATTCAATGAGATTTAAATTTACAAAGTTCTATTTTCCTATAAAAAGCTTTTTGTAGAAATTATGACTTAACATGAATTCATTAACGCTTGAATTGGTTTCCAATTTAAGCAAGTTTATTTTGCCCAAGTTTTTGCAAGGTTATTTGCAATTTTTAAGCAAGTTTATTTGCAATTTTTAAGCAAGTTTATTTTGCCCGTGTGGCCCCTTTGGGGTTTATGAGTTTTACTTTTGTTATTGCCAATCAGGAGCTAATTTAGACTTCGAGTTACAAGCCATAGGTTTGGAGCTCTTAATATTAATTAATTAAAGATATCAGATATCAGACTACCTAGGTGACGTCAAAAATTTGGTACATTGTCCTTCTATTATATGAGGTATTAGCCTAAGACTCTGCGTTACCGACTAAGTCCCTCCCCCACCTAGCAAAATGCAGGAGACGGCGAATCCCTTTTCACTTCCAGAATTAGATATCCTTCTCTCTAGTTAATAGGTAAAATTTAATACTTAAATGCAGTCTTTGTCGTTGAAGGATCATTTTCAATAATGGAAGACTAATGCAGTACACTGACGAATTGAGATAAAAATGTTAGAAGCAGTTAACACATAATTATTATCAATGGTATAGTGTGAATGACAACTGGGAAGACTGAAGGGAGACTATGAGACTGTACAGTTCATACTCAGACAATTCTTATAGATCATTGGTTGAGTGAAAGATGATATACGAGAACTGACGAAGAGTCAACGGAAAGAGAACTTGAACAATTCAAAATGGGGGGCAAGTCAAAAAACGTTTGAGGAGCATTTTATAAAATAAGTTACTGAAATTATTCATAAGCTACTTAAACACATTTAGGAAGACTATGTTTTCATACCTAGCAATCAAATGCAATATCTGTAACTCTTTCTTAATCTTAATGAGTAAAGTGCACGATTTTAGCTCGGAACTTGGAACTCGGAGCAAACATTATTGCAACGTCGCTGATTTAGAGTATTTATAGGAATTATTTAGAGACTGGCATAATAATGTTTCAAGCATTGAAAAATATTAATGCATTAAAAAATACGGATTAAAGAGTTCCTTACCTTGTTTTTTAAAGTTTATCTGTTGTATTAGCATTTGCAAAACACTTACGTAATGCAAAAATCGATATGTAGATAATTAATTACTCTATTTCCCGACGTCGAGAAATTGTGCTTCTTCAAAACTAATTATTTTTATTATTTATTTATTTACTGAATTTAAAATTTACGCTTTTTTATCACTCTATTATATATTCTAAACGTCTACAAAAATAACTGAAGAACTTTCGCACAAAGATGTTTTTCTGTTTACAATTTATTGTTTTTTCCAAACTCGGCTGTATATAAGGGGGAAAAACAAACATGTTTAAGCATTTCTTTAGCAAAAAAAGGTGTTTTTAGTGAAGATGAAGAATTTTTTTTATATTCTGAATGTGAAGTAAGCATGCAACAGCATGTAATAATAGAGCTGTAAAAAACAAAAACATGGAGAAGATGGAATTGCTGACAAAAATTGTTTGCAGCAAATGAGCGACATTTCATGCAGTACTTAAACACAAGGAAATGGATATTGTCAAATCTTAAATATCGCGAATTTTTTGTACAAATAATACGGGCACGTGTACAGCACTAATCACTCACTAATGGTAGCTAGACATAACTAGAAAAAAATCTGTGACCTATTCTTCTCTGATGCTGAATGTGAGAGAAGGGATGTTATTTCAGAATATGATTGCGTCAATGAAAATTTCTTACAACTAAATTTAAAACAAAGACCTGTACATTATTTTTTGCTAACCCCACACTGAGAAAGATAGATTTTTACGAATAACGTCAGCATACTTTAAACTCCGTCAAAAACGAAGATATTAATCTTGGGTTGCTTAGGAATATGATTGATTATGTATTAAGTAAAAGGAAATAGGGTAGTTCTGTGAGCAACACCAGATAGCTTAGAGGAGCTGAAATTGATTAAACTATTGATTAACTATTTGTTAAAAATGTTTTGAAAATAAAGATTAAGCAATATTGTGTGAAGTTAAAAGAATCAACTTTTAAAGCTGAAGTTTTGAAGAGTTTCAAATAGCCGATGCTTAACATGATAGGTTGCTCAGTCTTTGTGACAGTCATGCTTTGATATGATACGTTTTTTACTGAAGTTGAGGATGA
The DNA here is from genome assembly GCA_038380435.1 of Ryuthela nishihirai. NCBI lineage: Eukaryota > Metazoa > Arthropoda > Arachnida > Araneae > Heptathelidae > Ryuthela > Ryuthela nishihirai. The sequence continues at coordinate 34,105,043 of JAWZYU010000015.1, forward strand.
TTAGAACCGTTTTGAACAGGCTATTCTGAAACCAACAATACTGTTCTAGATAATTTTTACTGATCATAAGAGACAAAACCAATTGAGTGATAATAATGCACTTAGATTTACATCAATGCAACAGGGTACATCACCATCCTCCCTTTGCCACAGGATATCCATGCTGACCATTACTTCATTTTCCTCTTACAAGAACTCCCAGAATCGTTGTCATCCCAACGATTCTTCCGAGGATTTAACTTCGGGGGTGGGAGAGGGGTAAGAATTAAATAATTTGGAGGGGTCCGAGAATTCAGTTTCGGGTGGGTTGAAAATAAGACCTGGGCAGAGTTTCCCAATTACTAAAATATTCCACCGAACAGGAAAGGTGAAAATGATATTCTATATAGAATAAGATTAAATAATTTTTAACCCTATTTTTAGTGTCGGACATAAAATATGGGGCTAAAATAAAATTATATAAAAACAACTGTTTTGGATTTCAAAGAAGGTAGAAAAGTTTGAGATTTCGCATAAGATGACCGGATTTTCAGGACTTGGTCCCCCTCCCCCGGGACTGATTCTGGCACTGGCATCTAATGAGGAGGATAAGTGACTGATTGAGCCGGAACAGAATTCTGTTTCGCAATATTTTTTTTTACAGAAAATTTCCTCTCTTAGTAGTACAATATACAGTTCCTCCCTTTCGTTCTAGTAGTTTCTTTAAAAGAATATTGTTTCAAAATGGAAATAGCATACCTGGTTATTAAAATTGCATTTCGATCGAAAAGTCATGAGCATCGTTATCCTTAGTTGACCACTAATGGAACGCAGGGTTGGGTTGTTTTACCTCTGAGTGGCACTTTTTTTCACACCATGGGCTAAATGGCCAGGTCACAAGGACCTCGAAGGTTCAGAGAAGGTTGGGGGAGGGGACCCACTGGAACAGCTGTTGGGAGACAGATGGTAGCCTCCCATCAAGGCCATCCAGCGTGTTCTTTAACGCACTAAGGGTATGTCTCTCCCGCACACGGGGCCACGGCTTAACGTCCCATCCGACGGACGGCGGCCTTTCCAAGCCCATCGGTGTCCCCTACTGACCGTGGGCAGGGCGGAGAATTTTGCGGAGATAAATCTCAACGCTGACCCAGCTCGGACTCGAACCTGGGGACCACAAATTACGAGCCTGGCGCGCTACCGACTGAGCCACCCCCGCCCCTAATAGAACGCAGGAAAAGTGTAGAGAAATAAATACTATATAGAAAACAACAAAGGTGCATTTAACTGCAACCAAAGAAGAATTGACAAAGTATAATAAATGAAACCTTAGAAAGCAACCACACAAGAGCTTCAATCAATTAAGTGAATGCAATATGCTTCACATCAATGCGAGAACGAACTGAATAATTAATTCCTAATGCCTTAACTCTAATTAATTAGCTAGACTTAGCAAAGTTAATAAGATGACAATGAAATATAATCTGATGCCGTCTATCAGAAATAACGCTGCAGAATGCGCGAGTTTTCCAACAAATCCGAAATCTCTGAAGTGTGTGGGAAATGTGAGCTGTCACCTCTTAGGTTACTTATGGGAGTTAGAAATCCTGCTCAGAATTAATGAAGTTTAATGGGTGAGTGGGAGAGTGCTTACACTGCTACATGATGACTAGATAATAACTAAGTTGAAAACATTTTGAAATAACTGCACGCTCCTCAAAAATATATGTCTGTGGCGGATTAGCTTTGCATTTCAGACGACGGTACTTCAGTTTAAGATTTCATTTTATTAGCCAAAGTAGAAGTGTATAATAAACCCGAAAGTTGCGCTTTTAACAACTGCAAGTTAATTAACGTTACCGAAAACATAAACGAGATATATAGCTTTTGTCAAATCAATTGAAATAACAGAGAAGGGAGGAAGGATTAATACATGTAATAGAACAGGAGGGAGAAATACGTAGGTTACAAAAGGGGGAGCAACACATGTTATAGAACAGGAGAGAGAAATACATATAATAGAGCAAGGAGGGACCAGTACATTTAATAGAACAGGAGGGAGAAATACGTACGTTACAAAGGGGGGAGCAACACATATTATAGAGCAGAAGGGAGAAATGCATATAATAGAGCAAGGAGGGACCAGTACATTTAATAGAACAGGAGGGAGAAATACATAGGTTACAACAGGAGGGAGCAACACATATTATAGAGCAGAAGAGAGAAATGCATATAATAGAGCAAGGAGGGACCAGTACATTTAATAGAACAGGAGGGAGAAATACGTAGGTTACAACAGGAGGGAGAAATACGTAGGTTACAACAGGAGGGAGCAACACATATTATAGAGCAGAAGAGAGAAATGCATATAATAGAGCAAGGAGGGACCAGTACATTTAATAGAGCAGGAGGGAGAAACACGTAGGTTACAACAGGAGGGAGGAACACATATTACAGAGCAAGAGAGAGAAACGCAAATAGTAGAAAAAATGTAAAGATTTAAATCAAATCAGTCTAAATCTTGTTTTTAAGTAACAACGTCATATAAGCTTCTGCCCGTAGGCACATCATACAATGTTTAAAAGTCAATTAGTTGTTTGCGGTTTTATCGCTCAATAGCACTTAAGGCCATTCTGAGCTGTTTTAAAAAAGAAAAGGGATGCATTATAGAGTGTGTAATAACTACATACGTCTGTTCTACATGAATTTTCATATTCACCTAGAACCGTTTCGACGTTGCCTTCAGCTGCCTTGTCCGACATTCTGGCGCCATGTGGAATTATATCTCGGGGGGTGGGGGAGACAATTACATTTGAGGTGCCGCAGAGCAGGGCAATGCCAGTTACATGCCTTGATGGCTCTTATAATCCAAGTAACTTGTACAGAGAGAGGCGCCCTTTCATCTGTGAAAAGCCTCTGTCGGAGTGATTTGTCCGGCGCCAAGTCTGCACACAGACACTAGAACACAGGACGCTCACGGAATTTATTATTCAATTTTAAATTAAAATAATTTTAGTAGATAATTTTAAGTAGTAGTAATTTTAGTTTCACAGTAAATATTTCGCAAAAGTGCAAGCACACAAAAGTAATCTGGTGTGTGTGATTTTGGACTAAAAATATGGACTAAAAATACGTAATCAGTTACACAAAAAATGCAAAATGGATTAATCTTGTAACACCTCAATAACATAGCTTTAATTCTTTTTTGTTTCACTTCTGCGTACTTTATTTGAGGGTAAACACCAAAATGCTCTTACTTAAAGCAGAGAAATACATTACCCATTACTGCCGACAAAACACACTGTTCATTTTCCCGTCAGTGCTCTTCTACTAGATTGATTTTTCTTCACAGATTCGTGAGGTCATAAGATTCGTTTTCATATGGATCATCATTTCTTTTCTGTTTGGTAAATGTCTTCACACACCATTAAATTGCATGGAAAAGTGAAATATTTGCTGATTCACGGACTAAAGGGGCACTTGACACTGCAATACAGTGGCACATAAAGCCACCTACAGGTGTCATTTCTGTCCTCACGCGAACGATCAGTAATTGGTTATCTGCCCGACTCCCGTCAGTGACTGACAGGAGAATAGGTTTGCTGTCTCACTAGCCGATTCCCAGACACGGAATCCTGCGCATCACCCGCTTTGTTCCAATTAACCGTCGGACAGGAGCACGAACCAAGAGATTCCGGGTGGCAGCCATCCAATAGGATGGTTAGGAACAAAAAGAATAATACGCCATTTCCTGAAAGCAAAAGTTTTCGTTCTTATAAAAACTCGTGGCAAAAAGTTTTCGTTCTTAAAAAAAAACTTGTTCAAAAGTGAGAAGAATTTTCAGAAAAAAGGATCTAACTTTTTCCCTAGAATTCAATTATCTTTTTCTGTTCAGAAAATACAATCTCACATGCGGTCTTTTAATAATTAATTGACTGCAGATAGTTGAAATGTCCATTAGTATTGTGGGTTGGGGTTTGTTTTTTGATCTCTCAGCGGCATTTTTATTCAAATGACAGAATAAATGGTTCGATCAAAGAGACCTCAGGAGTTAATAAATGGGTAGTGTCGTGGACCGGGGAGATGAAGAGAAGACTCTTCGGAGCCACTACGTAGGGGACGATTAATTAGTCCACTTTATTCGCCATTATCCTAGGTGAAATTCCAGATTCGCGGGTTTTTACATTCGAGCTCAGGTGTTCTTCAGACGTGCTATGCTAAACGTCGTATAGAAAGACGAAATAAACTAATTCACCTAAGTAAGGATAAAACAGTTTATTTACATTCAGACATATATGTACATATAGTAATATGCTGGATTCCGTGGGCCTTAGCTGCATTGAAGGCCAGAATGAATGGCTTCGCTGATGTTCTGACAGACATCTTCCCTCAGCTTTCTTTAATCCGAATGCTGCTTCGCTACTGCAAACACTCATACGATGAGGTGGAAATCTACTTTACAGAAATCTCTTTACCGACCACAAAACTCGGCGAAAGGATATTTAATCCTTTCCTAAACCACCTGGTTCGCTCAAACCGCCTCCCGGTTCACGCAGAACTGTACCTTGTCTCGTACAAAACCGAATCCTGATCCTTTAGGGTCCTTTTTCAGAAAGAGCTGCGTCTCTTGAAGCGCGCCACAAAAGACCTTCCTATTTGCCAGCAATGCTCAGTCTGAAGATTTTGTTTACTCGTTCCTCTCCATCACTTGCACAAGGGCCTCCGGCTAGTGACGGAGTAATAAAATGTGTAATAAAAACGCTTTTGGTGCTGCTCTCGAGCATGTGGAGAGCACACAGCCCGACTAATAAAAAAATGAGTCACATTCAGATTTCGGACACTTAGCATAGATATATGCAACAACAAAATGAATTAGAGGAACACGAAAATTGATTAGAGGGGAGAAAAGGGATAAATTTGACACTCTTTGGTGACAGATGTGAGTTTACTCTCAAGGCCATCCAGAATCTTATTAATCGTGCCCACAATCCTGCACTACGAGAATGTTGCGCTGCCGACTGAGAATAGACTTGCGGAAAAAACAAATGCCCGATATGAATTACATCATGCTCTCAAAGACAAGAGAGAACTCCCTTTACTCATTGTTATTTTGTTCGTGATTTATTATTAAATATTTCAATTTTCTATAATTTATCCATTTTTTGATCAAAACACATCTTTCTAAACAAATCGGTGTTCACTTGAATATTGAGTCGCAGTTAAACTCTTACATGTTTGACCTGTCCATTAATAATTCTTTTGAGGATTCCACAAAAACGAAATATAATGCATATGGTAATAATAGTACGATAAAAGTCGGAAGCTTCAGTTCCCTGAGAGTAGAAGGGGGCGCTAGATATTTTCAGGAGACTGCATCTCTCCTGAAACATAGATAAAGTCAACACTATCCCTTAATATTAACAACAGCTCAAAGACTTACGCTACCATCTTCTGAATCGTGGATTCCCATAAACTAGCTCAACCTGTCCTTAAAAATTCATTTAGCCAAGATTTTTATTAAGTCATTTCAGCAAGAAAAAATAAACGGATTCTCGAGAAATTTCAAAAAAAAAAAAAACTCTCCTTGGGCAATGCCAAATACAAGAAGAAAAATGTTTATTTCTTCAACGAACACTGATTAGGATTAATTATTAATACTCTGAAAAATGTACCCAATTTTTTTATGATTGAATCGAAACCAAACGCTAAGAAACACTATTGTGTTTTACACTACTCTGTTTACAGAAACACTACTGTGTAAACAGTAGTGTTTCTGTTAAACACTACTGTTACCAAATGCTAAGAAACACTACTGTAAAGTTAACATTCAGACAATGTTCTACAGTGGTGTAGCTAGACTAACCCCTGGGGAACTATGAGACTGCGCAGTTGATTCTTTTTAACAGTTCTAATAATCCATAATCATAATTTTTAACAGTTCTAATAATCCATTATAAGCAATTTTTTGGCTATAATGGGCTATATGATCAGGGGATTCCAAGGATTCGCAGAAGATTGTGGAAATGAATTCATTGACAGATGTTAGGAAACAGAGGAATTGCATCAAAACCACCTCTTTAAAGCGCACAAGATATGATCTCCTACAGAGGGAGACTTCCATATCTGTCTTATAATAATTGTCCAGTGGATCACCTTATCTTGTTCAGTGTCTGGACTCCTTGTGATCTAGCCAATTAGCCTTTCGTGTGCACTCAAATACCACTCAGAAATAAAACAACACAACAATCCTATTCCTCGAGATGTTTAATTATGTGTATGCGTCGAGTCCTAATAATAAAAAAAGTTCCGTTGAAATATTTTTTTTTAAAAATATAATTGTTTCGAATATTTTCTGCTCAGAAATATGTAACCGCCTCGGGAATGTTTTCTTTACTGTTACAAGATACACAGTCGTATCAGAATAACATGACCACCCACGGAATTACAGTGTACCCGCCCAGGCGCGTCACAGAGTGCACATGATAAGGTCGACCACATGGAGATATAAGTGACTGGCCAGGACAGATGAGCCATAGTGCGTAACGTGACCACAATGGGCAGAGGTATTGATTTGACGAATGTTCAAAAAGGAATGATCATCAGCTACCGCACCAAGGGTGTAAGCATCTCGGAAATAGCAGACTTCATGGGCTTTTCGCAAGATGCTCTAGTAAGGGTGTACCAAGAATGGACCCTGGCATATCGAGTACCTCCAGACATCGTAACTGTGGATCCCCAGAGGAGAACACCTCTTCTGCCGACTGGTAAACGGCAATCGACGCGCAACAGTGCAGCAACTGACCACTCAAATGAACGTTGGGCGACCCAGATACGTGTCCCCGATAACCTTGTTACGCATGGGTCTCCAGATTCGACGCTGCCTAAAGGCGCCCACATTAACCAAGGTCCATCGGAAAGACGCCTGCAGTTCGCACGGGACTACCGTCATTGGACAGTGGAGTGAAAAAAAAAAAGTTGTCTTCACCGACAAATTGAGGTTTCTACTCCACAGACGGGTGGTGGCGGAATGGCGTCAGACACACTAGAATAAACACCCAGACACGCTTGTCGGTCAAATGCAGGCCGGTGGTATCAGTGTGCATGTCTGGGGGATGTTTTCCTGCTATGACTTGGGACCGCTGGTACCACTGGATGGGTCCCTGAACGCCAATGGCTACACTATACATCCTCACTGACCACTGCATCCCCTCATGTTGGCTTTTTACCTTGGTGATGATGGTGTCTACCAACAGGACAATGCGCCCTGCCATGTCGCTAAGGTGGTGCGTGACTGGTTCCAGGAATATGACAGCAATATCTCCGTTCTCCCTTGGCCGGCGAAATCTCCCGACCTCAATACCATAGAGCACTTATGGAACCATTTGGATCGACAGGTTCGGCGTGCGGATCCACAGCCACATCTCCGGAACCTCCGTGCTCTTCTGGAGTCTTAATGGGCACGTGTGCCTCTGGCAACCTTCCAGGGCCTCATTGCGTCCATGCCACGCCATCTCGCCGCTGTCATCCAGGCCAAGGGTGGTATTCCCATTATTAGGTAGGTGGTCATATTATTCTGATACAACTGTGTATATAAACGCAAAACAAGGTAAAATAAACATATGAACATAGTTATATATATATATATCTTTTTCCCTTTTTATGATTAAATTTAAGTTGTGATCTACTCATTACATTCCCTTTCACGACTCTCAAATTCACATCTTATATGTCTATTAATGCATATATACAGAGGTGTGTTTGCAAAGGAATCAGATGGATAGCACCAGTGAGTTCTTCAATATCGTTCTTAAAACCAAAAAAATTACTTTTAATCAACAACTATTTAATTTTAATTAAGATGTTCATCGTAACAATAATTTTAATAAGAGAGTAAACAAAAAGAAATCTGCTGCATAAAATTAATATTTAACCCCACCTCGTTTTAATCAAGTACAGATAACTGATTGTCAATACATTTCTGTGTGTTTATGCATATATATATATAAAACATTTTTTTAAATTCAGAGAAATGGAGTAAATATCACTTTTGAATACCTCCCTGACGGTTCCTGCGTTCATTTTGATCATGATCTTCTGATCGTGATTTTGGACGATGAAACAAATATTACTGACAGAATTCCATACCATCTTGTAACTCCATCGTTTAGCTGCTGTAATTGAGAATTTATGGATATTAGTCTCAAGAAAAGTATTAAAGACTTCTCATTAACATTAGCGTAGTTGAAGGAAGGAATAATCATCACGATGTTTGCTCTGTTAATTAAATGAAACAAATATAACCTTCTTATCAACGTCTCCGTCAATCCTCTTATACTTCGTGAGAAAGATGCTACTGCTCCGTTCCAATCTCTTAAAACCGCCGTTGGTAGCATTTCTCAGTAATTACTCCCAAGTTATCTTCTTCTTTGCTGTTCACCGTTGTTCTGCCGATCTTTAATTACATCTACACCACATTTTGCCTCCACCTCGCTCTAATGATATTACTCATTGAATTAAGAACGCTTGTAGTTAGGTAAATGTGCACTACAACGTGGCAATGCGATTAAAACCACTGATATTGATTTTTCTGAACTTCAGGAAAATAAGACAAATAACAAGCTACAGGTAATTTTCACCTGTATCACCTGCATTCTGTTTGGTGGTTGAATAATATTAATATATCTTATCTTCAGATAAGAGGAAATTTAAAATCAATACTTTACATCAGCTTTTACCGAGACTGCTTACTGGACCATTTCTTTAGTCGTAGGCAAGATTGACAAGTCAATGAAGAAATTTCCTTGAAAGGTAGTTTGCTTACGTAAAAAGTAAGTAATGCACAATATTATATTCCACTTACATCACAATACTTTCGCAAGAACTGAAAATAATTAAATCATTTAGTGAATGCAATTAATCTAAAGTACCTTTCCCCAACCATCTCTGGGCCATTTAGGCCTTTGTTTGACAAAACAAAGTTCTGCTCAGAGATAAAACAACACAACCCAATCTGCTCACGGAGTTACTTCTCAATATCCCATCCCCGGACGGCGGCCTTTCTAAGCCCATCGACATCCCCTATCTGACCGAGGGCAGACTGGAAGTTAATAGAGATAAATCTCAAAGTTGGCACACTTAGTTTTCGAACCTGGGAACTGCAGATTACAAGCCTTGTGCGCTAACAATTGAGCCCTTGGTTTATGGGGCTTTTTTTTTGGGGGGGGGGGGGGGGTTACTCTTCACATTTTCCAAATCATCCATTAGTTCGAATTTCCACCGTTACAGTGTGTTAATTTGGAAAATGAGAATCTTCATTCTCTTCGGAAACAAGCATTCTACATTCACCACAAGCGATTTGTCTTTCTTACTGATGCACATACTAATTGTCATTAGACATTTTTCTACGAAGTAGACAGACAATTCGATTTTGGGATAGCTGCAGCAAGAGAGTTATATTTGCAAACATTTGATTCGAGATACTTCCAAGCGTATTTCTAAAACTCAGCCTTGAATCTCGAAACTCCCTGTTTTACAGTGTCATTCCTTAAAGCCATCTCTGTTCTCCTGAACTTCTCCAGCATCGCCGGTGCATAGCAACCGTCTCCGATATCACTTGCTATTCCGTAAAAGCTTGTGAAACGATCAAAGCAAACAGTTTCCCTCTTGAATTATTCTGCTAGTCGGACGATCTTTGTGCAAAGGGAACGCAAAGTTGGCACATCAAATTAAATTACGTTTCGTATTTCTGTTGTTGATTCGAAAAAAAAAATATCAGATGGATAGCTACGGATTCTTCTCTACAAAAGCATTTCTCAAGAGGTTTTCTGCCACGACTCGGCAGATAACGCCTGTGAGTCCTCAGGAGACTCCAGATTTTTATTAGGCACGCAATGAATAAAATTTCGCTAGCAACCAGGCCCGAATCTAGAAAAAAAACGAGACAAAAAAAAATGCAAAAGGAGAAGGGGAGGTAAAAGACTGGATTTCCACTGCAGTATAACATTCATTCCTCCCACAGGTCTTTAAAACATTTCTTGAAAAATGCATGAAATATAAATAAGTTTCATAATTTTTTCCTCTTTTATCATTATTAGCATTCTGAAAAGGGGGGGGGGGAACCACCTAGATCCGACCCCGCTAGCAATTTATAAGTTTTAAATATTTATATATATATATATAAGCATTACACTTCCTCCACCAGCTTGTTGAGGTATATGTACACCGAAAAGCCACCGCTACTGAGGTACATGTACACCGAAGAGCCAAAACATTATGACCACCTGCCTAATATGATGTTGGCCCTGCACGTGTTGCCAAAACAGCTCTTACCCGGCGAGGCATGGACGCTACAAGCTTTCTAAGGTGTCTTGTGATATCTGGTACCAACACGTTACCAGCAGATCCTTTAACTCTTGTAAGTTACGCGGTTCAGATGCCGCAGATCGGATATGCTGTTCCAACACAAATCACAGATGCTCGATTGGATTGATGTCTGGGGAATTTGGAGACCAGGTCAATACCTGGAAGTTTTCCTCATGTTTCGCAAACATTCTCGAACAATCCGGGCAGTGTGACATGGCGCATTATACTGCTGAAAGAAGGCACTACTAGAGGGATATACCGTTGCCATGAAAGGATGTACCTGGTCTGCAATGATATTTACGTAGGTGGTAGACGTCACAGTTTCCTACAAATGAATGAAAGACCCAGGGTTATTGGATTGGGTTGTTTTACCTCTGAGCGACACTTTTTTGCACACCATAGGATAAATCGCCAGGTCACAAGGACCCCGATGGCTCAAAGAAGGTTGGGGAGGAGACCCACTGGAAAAGTTGTTAGAAGGGAGATGGTAGCCTCCCGACAAGGCCATCCAGTGTGTTCTTTAACGTGCACAGTGTATGACCCTCCTTCACAAGGGCTACGGTTTAATGTCCCATCTGACGGACGATGGCCTTTCCAAGCCCATTGGTGTCCCCTACTGACCGTGGGTAGGGCAGGGAGTTTTGCGGAGATAAGTCTCAACGCTGACCCAACTGGGTCTCCAACCTGGAAACTGCAGATTACGAGCCTGGCATGTTACTGACTGAGCCACCCCCGCCCCTAGACACAGGATTTCCCAGCAAAACATTGCCCAAAGCATCGTCCCACAGTTCATTCTGGTGTCAACACTTTCCCAGGTAAACGACGCAAACGTACAAAACAGTTCACATGGTGCAACAGGAAACTAGATTCATCGGACCAGAAGACCTTCCAATCATTCAAGGTCCAGTTTTAATGCTCGCATACCCATTGTAGGCGCTTTCGACGGTGAACTGAGGTTAGCATGGGCACTCAGAGCGACCTGTGGCTATGCAGCCCATTTTCAGCAGGTTTCGATGTGCTGTGTGTTGTGACACATTACTCCTGTCACCAGCATTAAAATTATGGGCGAGTTGCACCACAGTATCTATTCTGTTTGCTCACACTATACGGGATAGCCTTCGCTCACTTCTAGCATCGATAAGCTGTGGTCGGCTCACACCTTGTGGTCACCCTCCTCCAGAAATATTTTTGAAGGTACTAACCATGGCAGACCATGAGCACCCCACAAGTATTGCCATCTCGAAAATGCTCAGACTCGGTCATCTGGCCATTACAATTTGGCCTTTGTCAAACTCACTTAAGTCCTCTGTCTTTCCCATCTGCAGAACAAGAATAACACTGATTAACCGAGCTCCGTATCAGGTGTTATTTATACCGTTTCATGACCTTCACATGCGCCGTCATTTACCAGCAGTTGCTTCGATTTGTATAAAGACGCGCTGGTCTTAATGTTTTGGCTCTTCGGTGTATATTTATATATATTAAGTACAATAAAACTATGGGCGAATAAAGCCCAGATCTAAAAACCTAATTTAGCTAGAGGGTCAGCGAATGAAGCGAAATTAGTTGGACTGAATCGATTCGAATGGAGCACAATACCGTTCATGTTTTATTATCATAAATTATCCACATAAAAGAATACAGTGCATCTATTAACCTCTGCGTCTTTGAGGTCTTCAACATCTCTTGAAAAATGTGCATATACAGGGTGATTCAAAACTCTTGGGCCAAACTTTAAGGGGTGATGGAACACACCTAAACAAGCACTTTTCGTCATACAATGCATGGTCGGAACTCGAGCGGTGAAGCGCTAGAGGGCGCTTTTCAGTGAACACTTATAAGCGCTGGTTTTCGCACTCGTCGTCATTTCTACTGTGGATTGCAGAACGGATGGATTGTTTCATGAATCAGGAGAAGGTGGACATGCATTTCACGTACGGAGCTACGGACGTGAATGCGAGGGAAGCCCAAAGACTGTACTGGGAGCGCTTTCCGACCAGACGCCTACCTGATCGTCTTTCCTCTGTAACACATGGCGTGCTCACACTCCTTGCACGCCCTGTTGTATCCTGCAAGCCGCTGACAAAGAAGCCCGTTTCGCACAGATACCAGTGCAATCGCGGAAAGGTTTTACCTAGATTGGCAATTATGCATAATGTCATATGTAAATATGATAAATCGTACTTATTTAATCAAATTTACCGGACATTATGCATAATCGCCAGTCTAGGATTAACATGGCCGTCTTTACTAATTCGTTCTCACTGAGCTTAAAATTTTTTGAGGCTTTTTTATAAATCGGACGACGGATTCTTATTTTAGACTTTACTTTTAGGGGTGGAAAGTGTCTTTTTCACCTTTTCTGACTTTTTTGGTTTTTCAGAGGTCAAATTGCGTTTTTCACGGTTTTTACCCTATAACTCGGGGAATATATCAAACTTACCAAATTCATTTGGGAATTATACATAATCGCCGGTAAAAGTGAGAAATTCTGGCATATTTATCAAATTTACCAACTTCATTTGGGAATTATGTATAATCGCTGGTAAAAGTGAGAAATTTAGTGAAATTTATCAACCCTACCAAGATGATTGGTGATTATGCATAATAACCGGCGATTATGCATAATCGCCGGATTAATCACTTTTACCGTAACATATATATATGTGTGTATTTAGAAGTTAATCTTCTTCATTCCAGTTATTAAAATCTTCTTGAGGGGAAGATTATGGCTCTCCTACCTCTCACCTGCCTAGATCCGTCCAGTGTATTATTATACTTCAAATCATGGCTATTTGCTTCCAATGACCCTGCATTACTAATTTTTACATTTCTAATATTTTCGAAATTTTAGGATAACTGATTTGAGCAACTAGATCGAAATATTTCAATAACGTTAACTATAAAAGTCACTATATGCATTATTAATAATTCATTCTTTCCTGTAGATAGAAGTATACATTTTGTTCTGCCTAATAACGTTTCATCTCAAAAAATTAAGCACAAATTGAAAAAGAATTAAATTCACAAAACCTCACACTTAAAAAGTATTTACAATTTAAATTCAAAACAACTGAATTTAAATACGTTTAGAATAAGATAAAAGATCAGATTTAATATTTTTAGAATCCAGAGAACATCTTTCCTTGGACAATAAGTAAGACAATGAATATTTAAGGAACCTGAAATTTTCAACATTTTGCAGACTGAGCAATATATTTTTCTGTGAGAATTAAATTTTCTTCCTTTATACTCATTTCTCCAGAACTTACTCTGGCGATACAAAACTTTGCAATGATATCATTTTAACTGCGGATTTTTCCCCTTAGAGCATTACTATCTTGACTCTACGCCAAGGTTTGCTTCTAGATTTCTCGATGAACTTAGCGACTCGCATGCAACCTAATAAAGGCTTTGTTTCGTTCTTGCTATTAATTAGCTGAATGCAACATAGTGATTCCTGCGACAAATCTAACAAAAGAATACCTTGCAGTTTGTCTAATGAAGCCTGTGCGATCCTTATCTGATGCATTTCCATGGTAACAGGACTAAATACGATATTTTTCCATTTGTTCCAGAGATCAATTTGCATGCAGAAAAATATTTTTGCCTTCATTTATTTATCTTTAACCAGTAAAGACACGATACGAATAAATAATTTTAAATTAAATTTCGCAACTGTCTGCTTAAAAGTACTCTTCTGATCTTCAGTTCAATAAACTCGCATTTTAATAAGCTACTGAAAGTTCAAATTCTGTTTTAGAAAGACGTTTTTCAGAGGTTAGTTTTATAGAAATTTTCAGGGAACGATTTGCCACAAAAGAACGATATTTTTGCAGAGGGATGAATTAAGATGACTCACAGTTATTGACTACGGCTTTCTCTCCAGCATAAGGATATATGACTGAAAATAAGTACAGTCTGTTCTTGTTGCGTTTCTGGAGAACACAGCATTATCGAAAAATCACGTTGATTTCATGGGGAATATGAAGGTTAGGGAGAGTGCTGGAAATGGGATTGAAATAGCACTTTCATTTTAAAGTTAAATTCATTCAAATATTTTTATCGATAATATATTATTATTTCACATTTTTTTCACAAGCATTTGCATACATTGACACATATTTATTTAACACCGGAGTTACAAAGTTTTACATTTCTTGTACTGTGTTTTATGCCCATATTTTTATCATGTGCTTAAAAATGAGGTCTCAAAATGTATCCAATCGTAACTACTTGTGCTGTATTGATACTAGGAATCGATTCCTTATGTCGTACGGTTTGTTTATGTTAGGTTGCAATTTTGTTGCACTTTACCTCTTGCATATATTGTCCATTCAACCGGTCCTATAGATTGGTCTGATATTTGCGACTAATTCTATTATTGATGAGTTCCTTCTATGTAGGGGCGGGGGTGGCTCAGTTGGTAGCGCGCCAGGCTCGTAATCTGTAGTTCCCAGGTTCGAGTCCCAGCTGGGTCAGCGTTGAGATTTATCTCCGCAAAATTCCCCGCCCTGCCCACGGTCAGTAGGGGACACCGATGGACTTGGAAAGGCCGCCGTCCGTCGGATGGGACGTTAAGGCGTGGCCCCGTGTGCGGGAGAGAAATACCCTGTGCACGTTAAAGAACACGCTGGATGGCCTTGACGGGAGGCTACCATCTGTCTCCCAACACCTGTTCCAGTGGGTTCCCTCCCACAACCTTCTCTGAGCCTTCGGGGTCCATGTGACCTGGCCATTTAGCCCATGGTGTGCAAAAAAGTGCCGCTCAGAGGTAAAGCAACCCAACCCAACCTTCTATGTATATCCATTTCTTTGCATGAGGACACAACGATTACTTACAAGAAACGTTAAGGTGTTGATTAACCCTTGTGGAAATGTGATATCAAATGAAGAACAGAATGGTATAGAAGAAGATACATAGAATGAAGAATCAGAGATCAAAGCTGTATTAATCCAAATAGAGAGTGGTTACCATATTTATTTCAACCATTTTCCAGATATAGAGGTTGCCTATTTTTCTTTGAACGATACTTATATTTGCCGTAAACAATTTCGAGTTACGTACAAGTTTGTTCATTATCCGGTGATTTTGAACATCAGGGTATTTGGATAAGAAACTCAAAAACGTATTATTCTAGTTAAAATGAGTCCAAATTAAAGGTTTTATAATGACTTAAAAAAGGGGCACAGATGAAAGCTCTAGTCAGGAGACTTTTCCAGAAAACAGTGATGCTTTCAAAAATTAAATAAAATTATTCTTTCAGTGATATAGAAATAAGTGGATCAAGTGCTTGTTCTGATAATGAAACAAACTTAAAATGTCCACATATTTTGCAAGAAATAATCGGGAACTGGGCTATTCTCATCAATGGGGATGCACTATCGATGAAACAGGATTATGCCAGAAGCGAATGTCTTCCATAGTTTTCATTACACAATGCGAAAACTCTACGACCGCTTTTAAAAACACAAAAGATCTCCTACCTCTCTTCGTTGTGCGAAATGCTGAAGGCAACTTTAAATTAAAAACTCAGCTAGTCCATCAGTCTGAGACCACCCCCAGGGCACACAAAATTTTTTTATACTTCACTCTTCATCTTATTTAGTGCTCAAATAAGAAAGACTGGTTCAGTATGAAACTTTTGGAGGATAGTCTGCAAATTATTCATTTTATTTCTTGCTATTAAGAACTTTTGTAGAGAGTAAAATCATGATCATAAAGTCTTTCCAATTCTTCACAATACTCATCATCATATTCTATCATCCAATTATATCTCTGAAAAACGTTAAGGTAGTCTTTTTTAGCCAAAAGCAATTTTATAATTTTAAGCAAAATTTTATAGCCAAAAGCATCATTTTAGAAGTTATTAGATTCAAGTGCTAATGCAATGTTTAAGACAAACTGCCAAAGAAAGACATTTCCAATGGAGAGAAAATGTCGTAACGACCAAATAATTTATAAACGTTATAAGATCAATATATCCATTAGAAATATTAATGAATATGAAAAGAATTTTCAGCTCTGCTCTGTGGGAAGAATGTTATTGCAAATGACACCAGTTAATCAGCGTTTTGGGCAAATATGCGAGAAAAATATGTTGCCATTTTTCGAAACTGGGTGGGATGAAGAGAAAGGGGATGCATAATACCCCATTGCAATTCCACTGGTATTAGCAAACACAGCGAATGACGTTAGAAAGTTCATGCTTGAATGGGTTAATGTCTTCTGGATTTAAAGTAACAGTTCAGCAAGCCAATAAAGCAATTATAGTTGTTGACATGGGATAGGCACTGGACTTGCAAAATTTTAAAAACTATCAAATGTTAAGGTGTTGATTAACCCTTGTGGAAATGGGATATCAAATGAAGAACAGAATGGTATAGAAGAAGATACATAGAATGAAGAATCGGAGATCAAAGCTGTATTAATCCAAATAGAGAGTGGTTACCATATTTATAAAGATTAATAGCTACCAATAGAAATTTAATAATAAATTTTAATTAAAACAGCTGGTTAGTATGCTTGGCTGCTGATCAAAGGGAGTTGGGTTTGAGCCTCAATAAGGTTTAGATGTTTCTGCTGAGATCTCACCTTCCTCACAGGCCTTCTCTATGGTTAACAAACTGGCAGTCTCTTGTCAGACCTCTGTAGCAAGTAGCTGCTTAAGGTTTTCTTTTCATATATTTAAAAATTAATTCTTCTGTTACTGCACTGTCCAGGCCCTATATGAAATAGAAGTCTTTTACTTAACCCGCTAACGACCGTCCATCTCCTTCTATACTTGAATAAGTAATCGAAGATTTATGAAAAACTAACTGAAGAAACCAAGCGCTACCCGGGTGTCACTTTTAACCGGTATATTATTATTTTCATTGCATTAAAGGTAAATTTTGTAATAACTCTCCCCCCCCCCCCGACACTGTAGCACAGATTTTCAACAGGAAGAAATTTGCCCGGATCGTTGTTGACGTCAGCGACCACTCCTCATAGCCCATGGCTTAGTTTCTGCGTAAGCTATCGATATTTTATTTCCGTTACCACAGATTTTTTTCGCCTATGGCTCCCGTGACATTCGTTCGCACGGTCCAAATTTCCTTTTAGCGTCCCCCGTGTGACCCGGTGATTGGTTTAAAAATCAAGTTTCCATTTGGCCCGTGGCTTCGTTTCTACACATATTGTGACAGCTCATGTGTCACTCTTAATCTGCATATTCTGTTGTTTCCTGCACTAAAGGATAGTTTTGTGAATAATCCCCCCTCCCGACATTTTATCACAGTTTGAATAAGAAGAATTTCCTGGTGTTGCAAAAGTCATTGTTGATTCGATGCGCGCTCACAGAGCCCGTGGCAAGCGATCGAGATATTTATTTCGTCAAATTTTGGCATTCTGTAATTCCCGACGTACTTCACCAAAAGATTCCAAATTTCGTAGGCGAGTTCCCCCTGCCAGGCTACATGTGTGGTTAGGAAATCAGGTCCCTAGCTGCAATGGAACGCCTCAATAATATTTTTGGAAATGTGGGGAATATGGCAACGGCAGTAGATTCAAATGCTATTTTAACTCTTTAATTTCACGGTTAGGGAGCAGAAAATGGCAACAGTAAATTTGACAGCGATTCTCGTCTCCCGTAAGAATAGCATGGGAAATGTTTTTGGTTGTAGCAAGCCCCACTTTTGGACTTCCGAACTGAAATTTGTCACTGCAATCCGGACCACAACCAGAGACATTCTCTGAAAATTTGGAACGTGTACATTGATTTCCCGATGAGTTATGGCTGTGACAGACAGACGTATTTTATTACAGAGATTTAGAGTAATAAAAATTATGGTAGCATTTGCTGCAAGCTATATTGCATTCTATGTTATAAGTTCAGAACTACAATGTGAAATTTGAACTATATTTTCGCCAATATTCCTTTTCCTTTACATATAAAAGTTGCTGATTTATAAAAGACATTAAAATAACACGAGGCGAAACTTTACATACTAATGCGTGTTATGAAGTCGATATTAGAATCAAGTGAGGTACGATAGACAGAAAAATGCGATAGTATATTCCAAAGCATTCAAAACTTTATCATTTCTAAATGCATATATTCCAGTTTGCTTTTCCGAAAGAAGTCGCTTGGCAGAAATATGTCTCCATCCTCCCTCGGGGAAGCGGAAAGATCCAATCGGAAAAGGAAAGCGAACAGAGTAATTTGTGATCAGTGTGATCTGAAAACATTACAACAGGCATCAATGAAAAATCTACTTGCATTTTCATAGTTATTTTTCTACTCATTCTCTCAAGTACATTTCATTTCCAGGATGCATCCCATCGAGAAAAAGAGAATTACAGCATCTCGGCAACATCACGTTCCATTTTTTTACTCTGGAAAAGCTATTTTAAGAGAGATCCTAAGAGAATGAGTTCGAGAGAGAGCGCTACAAGCACGTTAAAGATAACTTTTGAAAGCCTTTCTTTTCCCGCGGGAGGAGGTACAGAGTTCAAGGCCATAAATTCTCCCTCGTGATTTCACGGATATTGGATTCCATGGTAGCGGCTTTCTTACGAGAAACAAGGAACGGAATAGGGATGGTGAGGTGGATTTAGTTCTGACACAGTGCTCCGTACGACTAAGGAAAGCCCTAATAGATTGGCTGACATAGTTTAGCGTTTTTGAGCGAAAAGGACTTTGAAATAAAACTGCTCCTCGTTTCAAGATAAGTTCGGTAATTTGCCACGACAACGGCAAAGAAAGGCCGATATCTAGTTGAAATTAAACGTCACCTGAAGTCGACCAATGGAAAGCTGAAGTTTCCCCCGCGAACCTTTTTTCTACCTATATCTATGCATGTTAAATCACACTCTAGATAACGACCACAAGCGTTTCCCCAAAGGATTTCTATTAGAGGTGTATTCCGTTTTCTAAATGTAATGAAATGACTTAACCGACAACACTGTATGGATATCGACAGGAATATTTGTAAAGGAAGGGAACATTTTTTTTTACAATGGGGAAATTTTTTAAAGAGGAGTAAGAAAAACATCGATATTACAAGATATAAAATATTTAGGCCGAATATATTAGTTTCGTTCATTAATGAATACAGTTACGAATACAGAAATCACACATACATCAGTCATTCCATAATACAACTAAGGATGCCCGAAAACAGAGTTTAAAAAATAGGACACTTACTTTTAAAAATGCATGTAAGAAACGTTTTCCCATATTAATAAATAACTAGAAGGACGCATATCGCCTCTGATGCATATGAGAATCTAGTTTCCAAAAGAGAAAGTTTTTCCTTTTCGTACTGTTTCATTCCTTAAAAGTTTTAATTTGAGCGAGTGGATGATGGGAAAAATGCAAATAGTATTTTATTAGTAATTATACAACATAAAAGTATTCGTCTTTTAATTTTTTAATCTCAAAAGTTGCAGTTCCCACATCTCTCTCAGAAAAGTGGGTAGATTATTACTGTGAGTGGAATAACTCTTAAATCTTCCACTAATTCTTCAAATTTCTATTCTATACCTATTATTTGTAAAACTCGATAACAGCTCTACCGTGTCATATTTAGTGATCTGTAAAAATTTATATATATTTAAAACTACTATGTATTTGAAAAATGCGAATTATAATATTTCATTAGTATCAATGAAACTGAAAAAGAGTTTTTTATTATTATTTTCATTTGTTTCCAATCGAAACTTCATGACGTTCCCATTCTACTATCAAAATTTTATATTTCTATCATTGATACATCGTTGCAACTTTCGCTTGAAATTTTGTATTTTTCAATCGTTTTCACCGTTAGAGGGGGCAATTATAGTTTTCAAAAGATTTCGCAAGTGCGAATTATAATATTTTACCAATTCCTCTCTAATCTTAAAAAAGAATTTTTCATTTATCTCTAAATACAAACAATTACCTGCTAAACAAAAAAAGTCTCCCCCCCCCCAGGTCTAAGAGGTCAATTCATTTTAACCAATGGAATAACATAGCATTCACATTCCACCACCAAAATTAAAACTTTCTAAATTAAATACGTCGTTTGCAATATTTGTTGCAAAATTTGGGAACTTGTAAATTTTTCCACCGTTAGAGGGCGCAATTAAGGTTTTCGGAATATTTAAAAAGTGTGAATCATAATATTTTATCAATTCCTTATCTAACCCAAAAATAATTTTTCATTTATCTCAAAAAACAAACAATTATCTGCTAAAACTAAAACGGTGTGTTTTCCATCTCAGAGTTTTCTATTATCATTTTCATTTGTTTCCAAACGAAATTTCATGACGTTCACATTCCACTATCAAAACTTCATAATTCTATCATTAATACATTAATACAAAATTAATACAACAACAACAACAATAATATTAATAATAAATTAATACAAAATTAATACATTAATACAAAAGTGGGTAGATTATTGCTGTCAGTGAAATATCTCTTGTCTTCCACTAATTCTTCAAATTTCTATTCTATACTGTAATACTATAATACTTTCTATACTGTAATACTGTATACTGTATATAACATTAATTTCTATTCTATTTGTAAAACTTGCTGCAATATTCGCTTGAATTTTTTTAATTTTTCATCTTTCTCACCGCTAGAGGGCGTAATTATAGCTTTAGAGAGATTATGAAAGTGCATATCGTAATATTTCTTCAATACCTATCCAACACAAAAAGAATCTTTGATTTATCTCTGTAAACAAAAAAGTTTGATATCTACAGACGGACAGACACATAGACGACAAAGCGAAACTTTTATTGCGTTTTCTTTGAACACAAGATAAAAATAAACGAAATACTTCCGAAAACAAAAGGAAGCGTAAAACAAATCAAGATTACATTTAATTAAGGAAAAAAAACATTTTTCTTACATCTGCTATTCAACATAAATCAATTTTTCGATCAATTTTTCAGGGGGAGATACAACTCATCTCCCTGCTCGCGCAATACTGCATTGCATCCAAAAATTGGCAAAAATACTGAGCTCGACGACTTAAAATTCCCCAAGTCACCAGGGCGGGGGTGGCTCAGTCGGTAGCGCGCCAGGCTCGTAATCTGTAGTTCCCAGGTTCGAGTCCCAGCTGGGTCAGCGTTGAGATTTATCTCCGCAAAATTCCCCGCCCTGCCCACGGTCAGTAGGGGACACCGATGGGCTTGGAAAGGCCGCCGTCCGTCGGATGGGACGTTAAGCCGTGGCGCCGTGTACGGGAGAGCCATACCCTGTGCACGTTAAAGAACACGCTGGATGGCCTTGACGAAGGTTACCATCTGTCTCCCAACAGCTGTTCCAGTGGATCCTCTCCCCCAACCTTCTCTGAGCCTTCGGGGTCCATGTGACCCGGCCATTTAGCCCATGGTGTGCAAAAAAGTGCCGCTCAGAGGTTAAACAGCCTAAACCCCAAGTCACCAATTTTTAAACCTGTAGCACTGGTAGATCGATATTCGACCTTTGACCTCAAATTACTCATTGCAACCAAAATTATATAATAAGGATAAGAGAATATATGAATAAAGAAAATGAGGATAAGGTGAGGATAGAGATAATGTGGATAAGTTTAGAATAGGGGAAATGAGGGTTATGTGAAAATAGATCTCCGCAGTGTTCTTTCAATTTTTGTCACCAGCAGCTGCTACAACAGATGAACTTTGGCTACATATCGAAACTGCATGGACTGATATTCCCCAAACACACATCCGACGTCTCATCCTCTTAATGCCGGACCGTGTAACAGCGGTTAATGCCGGTCATAGTGGCTACATAAGATACTGATTTCTTTGTATTCCACAAGTCTAACAAAGTTGCATTTGTAATCATTTGATCCTTGTAACATCCCGCCCGATAGAGGACCACCTTGGCGTGGTGGTGGTGGTGGGGGGGGGGGGGCTTCGGGCCCAACAACCAGGTCGAAGGATGTGCCGGCCGGATGGGTCCCCGGTTGAACATAGCCAAGACCATCCGAGGTCGAGGATGCCGCCGACTGGTTGGACGTGCCGGTTGGACGGTGACGGTGTCTGAGACCTCACCTATCAGGTGCTCTGGGTGAGCAGTTCGAGGGCTCTTCTGAAAAGATTTGTGCCCCAGTAGTGCGAGCCCTCTTAAAAGTCTGGGCCTCACTAAGAGTCTCCACCCTGGATGCCGAGCGAACTTGGATCTATATATCCTTGTTCATGGCTAACCGGGGAATAGATTAAAGTTAGGTTTCTTCCAGTGGTTAGCTTTCCTTTTATAGGACTGCTGCCATGTGAGGTCGGGGTTGAGGTGCGTCTATATGGCGCATTCTTGCCCCCGGCTCTAGATAGGCACGGCTTTTCATAACTGGTAGTGCTGTCAGGCGGATACGGGAATTGTCGTGGTTGCTTAAGATCGCAACAAAATAGAACGATCCTTGTAACATAAGCTATGTATTCACTAATATGGCTTTGATATCTCTTGTCTTTCCTGGTGTTGCAATTTTAATGGCCAGCAATGTATATCATGCAAAATAAATGCAGGATTGAAGTGTGGTATGCAAATGAATGGCACTGACAATGATATATGCAAATGAATGGCACTGACAGTGATATATGCAAAGGAATGGCACTGACAGCGGTATATGCAAATGAATCGAATGTTAAAAGCAGACGTTTCTAAGCTGTTCTCCAGTGCTCCTACGAAATGTGAGGTGGAGTTGTAGAGATAACAGACTAATTGGGAGGTCGAGCCGAAAAATGTAAAAGGGGAGGAGGGCAAGAGACTGGATTTCCAATGCAATATAACCACCTCCTATAGCAGAAGTCCGGTGGACCAAATTATGACGTCAGCATAGGTAGTCCTACGTATAATCCAGATATCTCTTATATATTTATTTCTATTATTATTAGTAGTGTGCTTTTATACTAATCTTTATACTAATGTTTATTGATAAATATATCTTATTTAAATGGCAAATTATTCGTATTTATTAGCAGTTATGATAATGTTAATAAATGGAAACAGTTTTCTTTCTAAGTAAAGTATATTTATAAATCAACATTGCTATGAATATTGGAATAAAATTACACCAGTAATAATGATGGAAATGAATTTATAAATGAAATCTGATTTAGAGGACTACCTATATTGACGTAATAATTTGGTCCATTGGCATTCTGTTATAGGAGGTGTTGGTATAACATTTCCCCCTCTGTTTTACAGGTCTTTTAAAATTTCTTGAAAAATGCATAAAATTTAAATAAGTTTAATTGCTTTTTTCATCTGTTATCAATATTAGCATTCTTAGCGGATAGGGGTGTCCATGGCCTCCTTGACACCCCCCCCCTAGATCTGACCCTGCCTCTGTGAGACATTGGCTTACCGTTAATTTGTGGAACATCCCATGGCCGAGTGGTTAACGCGCTTGACTACTGATCTTAGGGACCTGGGTTCGATTCCCGGGTAAGGCATGGATGTATGTGTCGTTTTTCTGCTGAGGTCCTGCCTTCTACTATGGCAACTGACAGTCTCCTGTCAGACCTCTGTG
This sequence comes from Ryuthela nishihirai, assembly GCA_038380435.1. Classification (NCBI taxonomy): domain Eukaryota; kingdom Metazoa; phylum Arthropoda; class Arachnida; order Araneae; family Heptathelidae; genus Ryuthela; species Ryuthela nishihirai. The sequence continues at coordinate 34,128,896 of JAWZYU010000015.1, forward strand.
GCAAGCAGCTGCTTGAGGGGGGATTTATTTTATTTTTAATAATGCATCTGTACTCGACGCGTTTCGATAGTGCAAATTATTACAACTCCCATTTACCCTGAATTGCTCGCCATGTCTATTGCGCAGTTGTACGACTGCCATATTTAAATTTTTTGTGTGTTAAACTTCCGAGAAGAAATGTCTTGATTTCAATAAACTGTAATAAGAACATTATATTAAACTGACTCTGTTTCAGAAAACTGAAACCGGGACATTTACTGAAATATCTATGTTTTTAGAAACCGAAATCTGATTGTTTTGAATATTAATTGACAAAAAAAGGGCCAATTTCGAAATTGCACTTAACGTTCCAAAATCCTGCTGCTATCATTCTATATGTTACCCAAAGAGAAATAGGAATGCAAAAAATCAAATAACAATTTCATCCAAATAGATTTTTTTTTTTTGAAAATACGGTTAAGGGCACTGAAAGAGAGATCTTTGGAAAATATATAAAAGCAGATCTCCGTACAAGTGTTACAGTCATCATTCAAAATTCGCTTGACACTTTCCATTCAGGACTAGCAATGCTAACGGGAAAAAAGGTTGCAAAGCCTCGTCCATTTTACTTGCAGCGTGACGCATGTTTCAGAGTTTCGCAGGAACTCGAAATCCGATGCGAGTGTTTTTCAGGAAAGCCTCATTTGCAGTGACAAATGGCTTGGCCGCAACGTATCGACCGCACATTTTTCATGCTTTTGCGGAAAGAATATGAAACTGTTGGGGTGTCACATTTTGAAAAGACGTTTTTTACGCTGAAGTTGTGTACGATCTGGTATCGTCCTTGTATTTCGCAACGGACAAGCCGTTGCGAAATATACCCCAATACTTCGCTCGTAAACACTTTTTTTAGGTATAATTAGTTCGATAAATGTAACGTTCACTTTGCTGTGTTCACAAAAAAATGAAAGAGCATTAAAAACTTGGCCTTAAAAAAAATAGGGAAACCGATCGAAGAACAAAATAGGAAATTTAAAGTTTAAATTTTCTCAACAAGTTTAAATCTTCGTGGCAATAAAATATTTGTAAGTTGTTTCGTATCAGAGTAGCTTGGTAGAAAAATTAATTCGGAGATCAGTACAGGGTGCACATGAATAAAATTGGTACAACAGATCTAAAAGGTAAGGTGAGGGTATGGTTGGGATAGAGAAAATGATAATAAGAAAGAGGTTAAGGTGGTGGCAGAGAAAAATGAAGTTAAGGTGGGGATAAAGAAAATGAGGATAAAATGAAACTAGTGAGAATGAGATTAAGATTATAATAGAGAGAATGATGATAAGGCGAGGATAAAGTGAGGATAAAGAAAACGAAGGTAAGGACAAGAAATAGATAAGTAAGAGAATATATGAATAATATGAGGATAAGAGAATATATGAATAAAGAAAATGAGGATAAGAGAATATATGAAAAGGAAAATGGGGATAAGATGAGGATAGAGATAATGAGGATAAGTTTAGAATAGGGGAAATGAGGGTTATGTAAAAATAGATCTCCGCAGTGTTCTTTCAATTTTTGTCAACAGTGTTACAGTAGGCATTATTATTTGATTTCGATTTTCGAATCAAGTAATGAATCGCAGGCTTAGCGTAGTTTGATCGGTGATTATTTCCTTCTTCAAAAAGGGTAAGTTATAACCGATTTTTCCCTATTTTTTTTTCTTTATCCTAACGTCTACATATCGTTTATTTATTTACTTTATCTGAGACATATCCTTCACATCTGCATCATTTTTCTACTCGGTTTTCTTCTACACATGTCACTCGAACTCTTTAAGGATTACGCTGATGTTCTCATCGATTCCATCCTGCTAATGTGTCCGTATATATCTCGGCGTTTCGCCCCAAATTTTGTAGATTTTAACATTGTATCTCCTCTGACTTTCTTTATGGCTTGCTCTTTGTCCATTTTGTGGTATTGATCGATATTAGGATCATAATTTCAATAGATAATAGTCACTCATAGTCTCTTTTGTTTTTGGAGCGAGGGGTCGGCTCAATCGGTAGCGCGTCGCTCTAATCTGCAGTTCTCACGTTCGAATCCTACCTGGGCCAGCGTTCAGATTTAATCTCCGCTAAACCTCCAGCCGGCTCTCGGTCATAAAGGGGACACCGCTGGGCTTGAAAAGGCTGCCACCCGTCGAACGTGTCTCAAAATTATGGCCCCATATGAGGGTTGGGTTGTTGTTTTACCTCTGAGCGGCATTTTTTTGCACACTATGGGCTAAATGGCCAGGTCACATGGACCCCGAAGGCTCAGAGAAGGTTGGGGGAGGGGACCCACTGGAACAGCTGTTGGGAGACAGATGGTAGCCTACCGTCAAGGCCATCCAGCGTGTTCTTTAACGTGCACAGCCTATGTCTCGGACCTATACACGGGACCACGGCTTAACGTCCCATTCGACGGACGGCGGCCTTTCCAAGCCCATCGGTGTCCCCTACTGACCGTGGGAAGGGCGGGGAATTTTGCGGAGATAAATCTCAACGCTGACCCAGCTGGGACTCGAACCTGGGAACTACAGATTACGAGCCTGGCGCGCTACCGACTGAGCCTCCCCCCCGCCCCCCATATTAGGGAGAGCACGTTAAAGAACACTCTGGATGACATTGAAGGGAGTTTACTATCTATCTCCTAATAGCCCCCAATTTTTTCTGAGCCCTTGGTGTGCTTATGACCTGGCCGTTTAGTCCATTGCATGCAAAAAAGTACCACTCAAAGGTATAGCAACCCAAATCCCTTCTCCAAATCTCTCTTTGAACCCATGGAGTTCTTGTAAACTTGGCGATTTAGCCCATTGTGTGCAAAAAAATTGTCTCTCACGGGTAAAACAACAGAATGTAACCGTAATGTCCTAAATTGTAAGTATTTTACGGAGAAAAAAAACTAAGTTAAAGTGAGATTGATTTAAAATCTAGTGAGTCTAGGTGAGATTGATTTAAAATCAAGTCTCAACCATATTCATTAAAGATTAGTTTGGTAAATTGAACTATTTAACAGCAATCATTCCACTATGTAGAACAACAAATAATTTAAGATAAGTTAAATGAACTAAAAGTAATAATGCAGATAAATAGAAGCATGCAGATGAAAAATCAGAGCTCGTTTTAATGAGTATTTTGAAACATGGTAATGCGATGATATTAGCAGTGAACCATAATAATTGAAATCGGTTGTGAATAATTATAAATACATCGTAATAATGTCATGTATATAATGTATTCAATAACGAAAGAGTCAATGAATAGGAGAAGAAACAAAAATGTGTAGATTGCAGCAGATTTTTCAAATTCTTTTTTAAACAAAATGTGCAAACTTTCAAACAACAGAAAAATAATGAAAAGCATTTTGATACTTCGAACAAGTATATCTTAAAAAGCTGCGCAGAATTGACTTACTAAAACTGGCCAATAATCTGAAAAGGAAATTAACACATCAAAGTAATAACTGTTGTATAATTTTTCTAAAATGGACAAACCTATTTTTAGAATTTTGCATAGTGATGCTTTCAGATTTCGTCAAATACGAATGATTATTTATTTTTTAGAATAAGAACGTTGTTAAAAATTTCAGCTTCACTAATTTTTCAAACTGAATGAAGCATTTTCTGAAAATTTAGATTGAAAGAGACTTGATTAAAATATTGATCTTTATCTCATATTTTCTTAAAAGCTTCTCTTAGAAGTTACAAAGAGATGATTAAATCTTGAACTTCATTTCTTTTCCCCCAAAAGCTTCTCTAAGAAGTTACAGAGCTTCGTATCTGACTCTCTAATGGCATAACCTAAGGCTCTTCATGTGTTCAATGGTTTTTTAAGAGTATTTTGATTCGCATTTCTATACCATTAAAGAACGAAATATTTGACAGTATCAGACTTTACATTTTGCTATAATATCCATTTTTTCTCCTTAGGGACAATGAGTTGCAGACCGAAGGTCGTTACTTTCTTTTCTCCCTTGAAATCTTGGGCCATAAACACTTTCCATTGCTTAAGGTTAATGTAAAGTTACGACCGGGCAATGTAAAGGACGAGGCGATAAAACAAGAACAATCAGGAATATCGTCTCGAAGAGGTAAAAGTCTTGATTCGACTTATCCTTGAATCTTTCCATATCAGCTGAAAGATTCTAAAGGATGATAAAGCTATTATTTTACAGTGAATTTGATTCACTGCAATCGAAAAATTGCTCAACCAGTAAACGTTGATAAGAAAGTAAATGCTTTGATTTATTGTTTTATTTCAATGGAGGCGTACTTTACGGTAATTCAGTGTTAAGATTCTTCTTGAGTTGTTTTACCTCTCAACGGCACTTTTTTAACACCATGAGCTAAATGGTCAGGCACCTTGGACTCCAAGGGCTTAGGAAAAGTTGGGGTACTCTTTTTGCAAACAATGGGCTAAATGATCAAGTCACAAGGACTCCAATGGTTCAGAGAATATTAGAGAAGAGGATTCACTAAACAGTTGTTAGGAGACATGGAAGTTTTTCACCAAAGCCATCCAGTATATCCTTTAACGTGCACAGGGTATGGTTTTCTGCATACGGATTCACGGATTACGTCCCATCCGATGGACTGCTCTTTATAGGCTCATCGGCGTCCGCTCTATCACCGAAAGTAGGGGGGGGGGATTAGTGTTAGGTTGAATGCAGAAGAAATATTTGGTTAAAAGCAAATGAAACACTAACTTGTTCTTGTTCAAACCTTTTTAATCATTTATTTATTGAGACAAATTTAAATAAATCATTCCTTATTTACAGATGTCCCGCAAAACTAACAGCTTATCTGCAAGAAAGAATAATGCATTGACATAAAACATTATACCTCCTTTCTTCCTTAATCTGCTATTCTCAGCATATTTATATCACATTGCATTTACTATTTACTATCTTACTATTTCAGTTGAGAATTTCGACATTCAATAATATTCCCTTTTTACTAAATTTTTTTTACCTTTTTTTCATTTAGAATGTTTCAAAATAATATTGGGATTTTTATGTTTGCATTCAGCACCACATTTATAGACTCATCACATAATTTGTCAGTGGGTGTTAATTTAATTATCTAATTTTAAATAAAAATCTTTTTTAATTCGTGTTTTATTTCTCTGAAAGAATTTACGGCTAGCAGTTCCTTTGGTAATTGATTGAAAATGTATTGAATTTTGTAGCCGCCTGTGCACTTCCCATAGTTATTTGTAAAATTCGGTAGTTGAAAATATTTTTTTTTCTTTAAATCTTGTGTTTTTATTGTGTGGACTTAACTTTTATGCGTGTTGTCGAAAAAATTACGTATAACTATGTTATATTTATATAGCCTCTGGTAAGGTAAAATATCCAAGTAAATAAATCTATCTTGGGCTGTAATTAGATGTGTGCGGTCTTTAATTGATATAATATTTCTACTTATTGAGGATTGAATACGTTCTATTTTTTTTAATATTTGTTAAGTTGGTTGTACCATGTATCGTGATGGCACAATTTAAGAGGGACTCACAGAATGCTTTATAAAACATAATAATACATGTGTTTGGTATTCATAATATATCGTAATTTATTTAATTTCAAAGCACAAAACCTTAATGTTCTGCAGATTTTCTCAGTATGAACATTCCATCGGAGGGTACTGTCGAGATGTAATCCTAGATATTTTATTGTATGTTCTCTGTCAATTTTTATGCAGCCACAGTTATCTAGCTCAGAAGTGGTTCCCTTTTTTCTGCAGTTTAATTTGTGTGTTTTAATAATTAAGCTATTGTTAATTTTGAAACCAGATGAATTAAAAGTCATCCATTTGGTTTTATTGCTATTTAGATACAGTTTATTTGAGTTTAACCATTGTTTAATAATATTAAAGTATTTTTGTATATGTTTAACCGCATTTTCTTCCAATTTGTTTATATTAATTAAAACTATATCATCGGCATATAAAAACATGGTACTATTCAGTTTTAATTTTGTTAAGTCGTTTATGTAAATCAGAAATAAAAGCGGGCCTAAAATAGATCCTTGAGGAACTCTGGCTGTCTCTGAAGAAGAGCCATGTTAAAGAGCACGCTTGATGGTCTTGACGGGAGACTACCATCTGTCTCTTAACAGCTATCTAGTGGGTCCCCTCTCCCAACATTCTCTGAGCCCTATGGCCAGAATTTTTGAATAACATTGTGTGCAAAAAGATCATGGTCTATTAAGACCATGATATGCATCAGGCTATAGTTAAGGCGTCAGAATTGACTGCAAAAAAATGACATCTCCACGGGCACATGCCTCACAGTGCAATATCATATGGTTTAAAAACTGTTCTTCTGGTGCCCATCTGGAGAAAGATTGCAGTATGAACTGCAAGAAATGCTCCATGCAGAGGCATACGTTTAGCTTCTGTCTTAAGCGATCATTTTCTGACATTATTACTGGGAAAAAACAGCCGCACAGCACCAGTAGTGGGGGGGGGGACTCTGCGAAAGAGACTGAAGTAGAGGTCATGAAAGAAACTCCCCCCTTCCAAACATATAGAGGAAATCCCAAGCCTCGGAGGCTTAGAAATCATTCGGGAAAAGGGCAAAACCTCCCCCTAAGTCTCAGGAGAAGGAATCGGAGAAAATTTTCCTCACAAGGAATGGAGCAAAAAATTGTCATTCAGTAAAATATAACTGGAAAACGTGGCGTTACTGCCTCCTCAAAAACAGAGGCAAAGACCACTGCTAATTTGAAAAAGAAGATCAAATGCAATGAAGCCTTGGCCTTCTCAACAGTAATGATTTAGACTTCATTTTATTACAAGAAACTCACTTGGATCAGTCTTCCTTTGCAAAAGAAACTACACAGGCAACACGGCCATCAAGCCACTTCTCTATTGGCTCAGGGAACAACCGGGGAGTGGCAATTATTTTTAACGCAAAGAGAAAATATAAAATCAATAAGTTCAAAAGTGACTTTGACGGCAGGGTTATTACAACATCGATTACTCTAAATAATTTTAGTGTTAATGTTGTAAATATTTACTGCCCAAACCTTGCAAGCGATCTGGGTGACTTCTTTGATAGGTTGCACATTTCTTGCGAGGTTCCAGAGAACTGTACTACTTTAGCAGGTGACTTCAATTGTGTTTTTGACAGAACGCTAGACACGTGGCGTGACGTCCCAGCTGCATGAGAGTAGCTTAACGTGGCTGTCAGTGATTTGGGATGTCTTTAAGCTTTCAGATGTCTGGCGTTCTAAATATCCGTACCGGGTCGACACCACATGGACATCTGGCGAAGGACTTGTCGCACGTCGGCTCCATAGGATATATGTTTCTTAGGGTATGCTTAATAACTATTTCAACTTTTGACAGTAGCAAAAATAGCACTGTCATCGAGGATACTAATGGCACTTCTACAGAACCCACTGTCATGATCCCAGATTCCAAAGAAGGCCATATACTTAATAATATAAATAAATAAATACCTTCTCAAACAGCTGCTTGTCACAGAGGTCTGACAGGAGCCTGTCAGTTTATATGCCATAGTAGAAGGTCTGAGAGGATGGTAGGACCTCAGCAGTAAAACGACACAAACATCCATGCCTTACCCGGGGTTCGAACCCAGGTCCCTTTGATCGGTAACCAAGCGCTCTAACCACTCGGACTTGGGACGGCTTCATATACTTACAGAACCTACAATATGCATCATTAGCTGTAGTGAGGCAGATCTCGCAGCCTATGGCACAGCGAAACTTCGGGACCAAATAAAATTGATTTTTGAGAAAAAAATTTAATTAAGACTAATTCAAAGAAAAAATATTCTTATGGAACTGGAGACACAAAAAACCACTAACATTGGCAAGAATATCACACATATCATGGGGCACAGAGTCAACCTACGCTTTCCCAAAAAGCATGTGTTTTACCCTCAAGGGCTCCTAATAGGAATTCCCGTTAATACCTTCAAAAGTGGAAATTTATGAACAGAGCAAATCTCAAGGGGTCATTGATGTGCACAAGATTGCACAGGTTGAACACTTGAACTCTGACCAAAGAATCACCACTATCTCCCAAAATATCATTCTCATGTTTGCAGCCAAACCTATACCCGATTTTATTATAATATATGATTTTTATTTCAAAGTTCAGAATCATTATTCACGCCCCCTTCTGTGTTTCAGATGATTCAGATTCGAACATTCTGCCATTCTGCCGCAGCAGAGTTCGCTGTAAAAAATGTGGCGGTCTCACGCTTTCGAATGCTGTAACTCTGGAACCTCTAAATGCCCCAATTGTCGTGGCAATCATTGCGCGACTTACGCAAGATGCGAAGTCAGATACTTGGCGAATAAAAGCAGGAAAATTCAAATAGATAAAACGTCTCATGGTCTCAAGCTGCGACCATCTATCTATATAGGTATGGGAAAAAATCCTAAAATCAATATTCGGGGGCAATTTTGAACGACCATCCTCCTCGAGATATTCTGCGCCTAAAACCAAAATGCAGCTCGATAGGCCTATTTCTAGATCAAGGAACATACAAAATAGTCAAGAAATGGAATTCTCTTCATTGCCTAGCAGCAATGAAGTCTCCAATTCAACTTTCAATATAGAAGAAGAATGTTTATCCATCGCATTCGCAGGATCAGACGTTTCTCTCACTGATGCAGAGAAATTGCATGTAATCGTAACCGAACTGCAACTCAGAATGCAAAACATCTTGCTCTCATTCACCGAAAATCTCACCGAAGTTATAAATCACGTTTTAGACAGAAAAAAAATCTAATCCCAACCCTGCTCAATCAGACACAGGATCTGATATTATTGCTGCGATCTCAGAAAAATAAATCACTCCTTCACCTTCCTCCAAATATTTGTTTGCTTAGTATGGATAATTTTTCTAGCGAACTCTCTTTTGCAGTTCTTCAGTGGGACTCTCGATCCTTTCTTCCGAAATTATGTCCTCTTTCGGAAGTGCTAACACAGCACAATTTCGCCGCCTTGGCTATACAGGAGATGGTAAAAATTGAATCTCAAATAAAAATTCCTAATTTTATCCCTCATCTCTCCAACAAATTTCCAAATACAGCTGGGATCTTTATTCACAGAGATATCCCCCATAGAATTTCCTACAGATGAGACCAGAATAGAATGTGTGGCAGTAAGACTTAAAATAAAGCATCAATATGTTTCCCTTATTCTATAATCTAAGTGAAGACATTACAGTTAAATGCTTAGGTAAAATTTTAGAAGCATGCCCTCTCCTTGGCTATTATGCGGCGATTTCAATGCCCATAGCCCGACATGGTGTGACGACAGGCTGGATCCCAAAAGAACCATTATTGAACAATTCATCTCAAAATGTAACCTGGTTCTTATGAAGGACGGAATTCACTTATTTTAGGCCACACTGCAGAATTACTGCTATCGATCTCACCTTGGCTTCGCCCGTAATTGCACATTTGCTTAATTGGAAACTACACCTCGACAAGTCTTCAGCGATCACTCGCCCATCATTATTAAGGGATTTCCCCCAATCAGAAATCCTGCAAACAGAGCCAGCAAATGCATCAAATGGAGAGCTTTTACTGCAAAACTTCAAACTTCGAAGAGTTTAATTGCGAAGTCACAGACGACTCTCTGTTAAAATTACGTAATCAAATTACCTTATGCCTAGATGAGAACACCGTAACCACTAACAAACACATTAGAAGAAGGATAACAATACGCAGACGAGCGGAAAGAAAGCGAAACGAACTAGAAGACAGGATATTCTGGCTTGTAAAAGTCTTACCGCGGTTACAAAAAAAAAAGAATAAATACGCCAGGCATATGGAATGGACTTCAATATGGGATAGAATTAACGTATTTACCCCCACCTCCACAGCCTGGAAGCTCATTAAACAAACTGGCAAACCGGTTAAACAATCCAACATTAAATAGCCGGGTTCTGTATATTTTTAAATAAAAAAGAAAATGGGAGAAAATTTGAGAAAAACTTTAAAAAAAAATAAAGATTCTTCTACTTAAAAGTCATTTAAAGGTTGTAAATTGAAAGAAATTCTTTTAATTAATAATAGTAATATTTTAAATGAAAAAATAAGATTTAAAAATGCTAAAAAAGGAAAAGTGAGAAAAAAAAGTCTGGCAGAGTTTGCCAGAAATGATAAGGAAGAAAAGAAGTTTATTTTTTTAAGTATTAAATTCTATTCCGAAGGCCTGATTCCAGAAGAAATTGTCCCAGAAATTCATAGATTGTTTTTCTAATATTCAAGTTGTGTGATTCAAAAGAATATATGTAGTAAGTTCATTAATATTTATTTTTTCCAATGAAGAAATGAATTTTGTTCTTTCAATATTGTAATTAATACAGTCTAGGACATGATTAACTGTTTCAGGTGTATTGCAGATAAAACAATTAGGAGAAAGAACTTTTTTAATTTTATATAAAAATGGATTGAGAGCTGGAATACCAGTTCTAAGTTTATAGATTTTTGAAAGTAGAGGTCTGGGAAGTAAAAAATTACAAGTATATTGAATGTTGTGAGATAAATGAAATTTGAAACTATTGTGAAGCATTCCATTAATTTTAAAATAATTATTTGTTTTGTAGGAAAAATTCATGTTTATTAATAACGTTTTGATGTGAGAATAAAAATAAACTGTTTTTGAGATATCAGGTAGATTTGCAGCATTTTTTGCAAGTTCATCAACTTTTTCATTCTCCACAATTCCACAATGGCTTGGAATCCACTAGAGAAATGGAGTTGTTTAACTGATTTTTATTAAATGTGATTAAAGAAAGAAGTTGATGAATGAATTGGCCGTAATCAGTATAACAAAGATCTTGTGAAAGAATGTGTAATGCACATTTTGAATCAGTGAAAATTCCACAATGTTTATTAAAAAAAGTTTTGGGTAATGATGGCTACAATTTCTGCATGGGTAATTGTGATAATTGGAAGCAATTTTAAAGATTTAGAAAAATTAATAGACGGAATAAAGAATGCAGCTGAAGAACTGTTAATTTCCTTTTGTAGTGAGACATCAGTGTAAATGCCTATGACATTTTTGTATTTAATGTTACAAAATGATTTAGCTATGGTTTTTAATGTTTCTGGTGAGAACGATTATTTAGGATCAATGTGGGGAATATCTATTTTAATAAATGGTCTGTTGAAGCTCCAGTCTGCAATGAAGGATGAGATTTCTCCTGAAGAAGAAAAGTTAAAAATTAATGTTAATAAAAGGTCATCTTGGAGTTTGTTTTTATAATTTTAAAGAGATCTTTATTAGGAATATAATTAATTACAAAAGGATGGTAAGGATTTTTTTTTTTAAAAAAAGGCGAGAAATGTATTTAATCATTAAAATTTTTATTCTGATTTGGAAAGGTGAAAGTGCAGTTTCTCCAATAAGGACAATGGTGGAAGTCCTTTGAAGAAGACTAAGGGCAATTTTGATGAATTGATTTTGGATAACATTAAATTTCTTAAGTTTTTGATCACTAATACTAAGTGTGAATTATAGACCAAACTCAATTTTTGGCTTTATGAGAGTTTTGTATAAAAGAATTAAATATTGAGGAGGAGTATCCCAGTTAGATGAAGTCAAGGATTTAAAAAAAATTTAAAAGTTTACAGCCTTTTCCAAACTGTTGTTGCAAGTGTGTGTTCCAGTTCAACCATGAATATAAATATATTCCAAGATATTTAGTTGAGTAGAGTTGTTTAATTTGTTGGTTATTGGAAGTAATAATAATTTCAGGGGGGGAAACCCCTTGCTTTTACAAATGACATGCAGAATGTTTTATCAGAGTTAATAGAAGGTACTGTCATCCGCAACTTTTTCCTCTTCGAGACATGCGGTATGAACTATATACAGGGTGAATCTGAAAAAGTGGGCAAAACTTTACGGGGTGGTAGAACGCAGCTATACGAGCAATATTCGTCATAGAAAGTATGGGCGGAACGCAAACGGCGAGCCGCTAGGTGGCGTTGGAAATGGTATAAAAGGGTCGGTCCTCGCACCCAACGGCATTTCTACCGTGATTTGCCGAGAGGATGGCTGGTTATACTAACCACGAAATGGCGGATATGCACTTTGTGTACGGTGCGGCGGACGGGAATGGAAATTAGGCACAGAGTTTCTCCTCTCCTTCTTGTGTTCATTCTTTAAATCTGACAGTGGAAAATTACATTTTAACTTCTCACCGCTTGCGTTCCGACCATACATTCTAAGACGAATATTGCTCGTACAGCTGCGTTCTACCACCCCGTAAAGTTTTGCCCACTTTTTCAGATTCACCCTGTATATATTCCGCGTTTGTTAAAATGATTATCTTATCTAGAACTTCATATCAATAACCTGATGATCTGACTTCGAAAATTAATGCCTTCTAACAAATATTTTTGAAAGAGTGGGCGAAAGCGAATTTTAGGTTCGAACCAGGAACAATCTACAAGCTAGCAATACGCAGTCCCGTATTCTCTAACTGTAGTTGTGACGAGTAGAGATTTCATATGATTGACCAAGATACAATTTTTGTTAGAACAATAAAAAAAATCTAAATTTATTTAAATATCAGAATTAACAAAGTTCCACCACTGGCTTATAAAGGTGGACGAAGTTACATTACAATTAATTGATTAAGTACTCACTCCACTTAAGAAAGCTTAATTTCGAGCAACATTCAAAATTAAAAAATGAAAGTAAAAATTAAAAGTGAAAGTGACAACAAGCAGAATATGTTAAATTAAAATAACTATACCATGTTTGAAGTTTCTCGGCAACGAGAACTGTATTATGCTAGGCTATTGTAATGTGCACTCGGAATAAATTTTCATGAAGCACCCACTCCAGATTTCTCTGATCATGGTTTTTCCCCAAGCAAAACAAATTTCTTTAAATTTCTCCTGACTCATTTAAGTAAAAGTTTACCATATCAATAATTAAGAGATGTCTAATTTAAAATCTCCCTTTGTGAAATATGGCCTAAATAGAAAGAAGTCCAGTGATTTCCACTAAAATCGGACTTAGCGAAGAGAGCAAAAGAAAGATAGGTAAAAAGACCGAACCCTGGTCTGTTAGCCTGATCAACCCACACCGAACTGCTTCTCCGGGTGGAGCGTGACAATATCTTTCTGGCAACCCCGGGAATTCTCCAACCCTATGGCCAATCAGAAGCAAGCCCTGGGCACAACTCCACTTCCATATTTCACAAGTGGAATGGAGTCTTGTGGCCAGCACTCAGCATTCCTTCCAAAGGTCAATGTCTGCTTTTGGGCAAGCCGAAATGGTTCCACACGATACTTCCTTGTCATTTCATACAAGCTAAGTTTTTTCTCGACGATCATCAATGTAAACAGATGAAACCGAACCCTGAATGATATTCGCAAACAAGATCTTGCACCTATTAACATCCGAAGACGTCTCCTTCAGACACTAAGTGGTTGCATCAGGATAGAAATGAAATAAAAAAATTAAAATTATTAAAATCAATAGGTCTGCGACCTATCAGTACCATGTTTTGCAAAATGTAACAATGTTATTAAGTTGTGTTTGAATTCTGTATTGTAATTTATGGATTTTTTTGTCACTACTCCAAAAGATTATATTATCAGCAAATATTGTAAAGTTTATAAGTGGGTCATGGTTCTTAAAGATTCAAAAATGTAAATATTGAAGAGGAGAGGACTCAAAATTGAGCCCTGAGCAAGGCCATGAAAAATTTGAAAAGATTTAGAAAGAAAAGATTCAATTTTGACTTGGAAGGATTTTTTTTTGTGACAGAGTGATGTAGAAATTGAAGGTTATGGCCTTTAATATTAAGATTAACAAGTTTATGGAGGAGGCCTTTGATCCAAATTGAATCAAAAGCTTGGGAGATGTCAAGAGAAACTGCTATTGTAATTTTATTTTTGTTTTTAGCAAGATGAATGTCATTTTGAAAAAGAGAGACACATTCTTTTGAATTTCTACTTCTTCTGAAGCCAAAAAATTGATTTGGAAGATAATTTTGACACCTAAGAGACCATGTGAGTCTCTTGAAGACAAGTCTTTCAAAACGTTTGAGAAAGTTAGAAAGGAGGGAGATGGGTCTATGTGATGAAATGTCAGAAGGGGTTTTGTCCAGGTTTTCGAAGAAAAATAATAAATAATTTTCACCATCCTAGTGGAGAGGAATGTTTTTGCCATATGAAATTTAAAATGTCTAAAAGTTTTTTTTTTTTTTTTTTTTTTTCATTTTATAGGAAGGTGTATGAAAAATTTATTCAAAATTTCATTAGGGCCCGGAGTGGCTTTAGAATTTAATCTATCAATTGCAAAAATTAATTCTTGAAAAGAAAAAGGTGCATCCATAATTGGTGAATCAGGTGAAAAGGTTTGTATTTCTTTTATGTATTTTGTTTTCTAATTTTTTCTCTTTGTGGGAAAGGAGAATTGGTTTGGAAATTCTCAACTGTTCTCCCATGAGGTTTGCAGTTTGTGAAATAGATAAATTTTTACTAAGGGCTAATTCACAAATATGTGTGATTTGATGTGTTGGTAATGTCATATTTTTGAAAACTTTCCATAAGTTAGAAGTGGAGGAGTTGGGGGAAATATTGCTAGCAAAGATCTTCCAATTTTCTCCATATAATTCTTTGAGTTTTTTCCTAACCAATGCTTTCATTCTTTTAAATTTGTTTACATCAACAAAGTTTTTTGTTTTTTTTAGTTTTATTTTCTAATTTCTTCCTAATAGTTATAATTTTATTCATATGCCAGTAATTTTTGAAGATATTTAAATTTTTATTTTGAATTTTTGTAAAACAAGGTTTAGTTAAATAAAAAAATGTTGAAGGAAAATATTATAATTAATAGTATCTTTGTTAGGATCATGTTTTTGCAAGATAGAATTAAAAAGGTGCCAATTGGTAAGTTTAATAAGTTTTTAAAATTACTCTTTAGGTTTGACTGAATTAAAATTGGATGGTGGTCACTTCCCCTGGTATTAGGAAGAAGTGACAGTTAAAAAATTGAGTTAGGTAGGGAGAGAAAGAGAGAGGTCAATGATACATCTAGCATGGTTTGGGATTTTAGTGTGTACAGCCTTTATCATTTAATGTTATAAAATCAGTTTTGATAATAAAATTATTAAGGTGTGTTCCTGCATATATATGAATGCCAGACTAAATGATGTGCATTAAAGTCCCCACAAAAAGAATTGGTGGGGAGAGTTGGAAAAGAATTTGAGTAAATATATCTTCCTTTGACAGTTTGGCAAGGATTATAAACATTTACGATTGTAAATCTAAGTTTATTCAATAATAATTGTAATGCTAAAATTTCTAAATCTGGAAGAAAAGATTGGATTTTTAAAATTTTATGTTTTATAGATTTATGAACATAAAATGCAATTCCTTTTGAATTATCATTAACAAATGAATTATAAAATATATAAGATGAAATTTTAACAGTTTTTCTAGTAAATATTTCCTGTAATGCAAAAACATTAAATTTTTTGTACTTTCTAAGAAGGACAATTTCTTCGTTTTTAGAAATGACCCCTATGCAGTTCCAATGCAAGAAGGAAAATTTATTATACAAATTATGATATCCAAGATGGTATATTCATCCTGAGACTGGCATATACATTTACATAAGTGAAGGATCAAATCCACTATGAGATTTTTAGAAATATTTTAATTTTCTATCTCTTCCTTTATTCTTTGAGGTGTCAGAAGTCGTTTCTTACGATTTTCAATATGCACTGAGTTCAATGTTACATTAGCATATGATCTAGGTGGCATAGCACTTACGGAAGGGAATGCTTCAAATGAGAGCATCCTGCTAAAGTTGATGGCTGAGAACAATCTGCGTAAAGTTTTTTTTTTAATTGAAGAGATGAAGTTTGATGTGAAGGATTCGTGATTGGTGTAGCACATTTTATTAAGGTTTCATACCGTCACAATTGTTTTTTAGGAACTTGATTTACTGAAGCTGAAGGAATTTTTTTTTTGCCAATTTTTGGTGAAGCAATTGGTGAGAGGCTTGATAAGTTATTAAATTCGATTTTGGCTTGTTGAAAGGCTGCGCTCCAGCTGCATTGATAGAGATCCTGAATGCGTTTTGCATGACAGGCAATTTTTTGACGGGACAAGCAAAATACTTTGCGGATGTGGCCAAAGCAATTGGGGCAGATAAGTTCGGAAGATTGGCACATTTTGTAAAAATGAGATCCGGGACATCTTTTGCATCGAACCTTTCCTTTACAGGAATTTCCCAAATGTCCTAAATGACAGCATCGTACACAGATGGAATGAGAGAAAAAGTAATTCCGACTCTAATTCTAGAGAGTCCAATGTATAAAATGTTTGGTAATTTCTTGAAAAGCCATATACACCAGCAGTTTGCAAAAAATAGAATTCGGATAATTTCATTTCTCAATGTCAAGATTTATGAAAGGATAAATTTTAGGTTTTTCAGAGTGTTCTATTGCCTAACAAGTTTACTTTCAGCATTCAATAAAACTGGACTAATATATAGGCAATTAATTAAAATTTTATAAAAAATATTTGTAAGGTATTATTGAGAAAACTCAATTCTAAAACTGGATCGAATAATTAGAAAACCAAGAAATATATAATGCAGAGAATTTTTTTCGAATACTTCTACTGATTAGGATTTAGAACTAATCAAATTTTATTTACGAATGTTAGCACTGGCGGTGTCGTCCCGTGGCCGAGTGGTTAGAGCGCTTGACTACTGATCTAAGGGACCTGGGTTCGAGCCCCGGGTAAGGCATGGATGCTTGCTTTGTTCTTCTGCTGAGATCTTGCCATCCTCTCACACCTTCTATTATGGCGTATAAACTGACAGGCTCCTGTCAGACCTCTGTGGCAAGCAGCTGCTTGAGGAGTATTTATTTTTTTTATAGCAGTGGCGGATCCAGAAAAATGTTATAGTAGGAGCACATAATAAAAGCATTTGACATGGAGAGCACATAGCGAAAACATCACAGTCATATGAATTGGTTGTGTATTTTGAATGAGTGGAATGAATGCTGATAAGTAATTTAATAAATTTTCGCAGTGAAGATCCTGCCATTTTCTCACACCTGGCAGATGTAGTAGAGTTCGAAATCCAAGAGTACTTTTATTTAAAGTGGCTCCTCACTCTTCCTTTATATTTTTCTATATCCCACTGGGGCTCGATACGCCGTCATAACAAGTAAACTGTGAGAATTTCCTGACATTTTGGACAATATCACTTTTTTTAATAAAATATAGCACTTGAAAATATGGTTATTATTTTATAACGACCCTGTAGAATAAAAGTGTCGCTAATTGTCCTGCAGAGGCGTAATTGTTCAAAACCAGTTTCACGAAATATTTCAGTTTCCATTCATTTCCATTCCTTTGAGGTTTCAGAGTCGTATTTCTGACAGAGCCAAAGAGATCATAAAAAGCAGTCGAGCACAATCCTTCTTGTAACTACCACATTAAGAATGTTTGGTTCAAACTACGGACTAGCAAGATTTAAGTGAAATTCAGCGCTCTTTGACCCAAGAAGGACAAATAATCGGATCTGAATTGATTTTATATACTTGCAAGTTTCTTGCCAAATGGTCCGTGGTTTCTTTTTTCCGAAGTCGAAATGTTTGCGAGAGATTCTTCTTTAAAAACATGACATAGGGGTGATAAACAGGGATCGAAAGAGAATGGGCGAAGACGATGCGGAGGACTTTGTCCATCGATATGTCAGCTGCTCGGCAAACCGGAAAATTGAATTTACGGATGATGTAGTTGGTAAATAGGAATGGAAGAGAGGAGAAGATGAACAACGTCCATCGAAAATGGATTTATCAAGTGATTGTGGTGATTCTGTCATCGATTGAATGGAAATGTGCAGATGAAGATATAAAGATGTTCTTTTATAAATTTAATCCCCATAAATATACTTGTTTGTAAAGATGTTAATAGAATTTAACTCTTCTTCTGGTTTTCTGACGAAGCAGACACAGGGATCAGTCTCTATTTAAGAAAAGGTAGGAATGCGTAAAGACATGAAAAATATGCAGAAATAGAGAGAAAATAGTAACACGAAACCGTTGATTTCGTATCCATTGTCCCAGACACCAGGAAAAGGACAAGCATATGTGCCATTAGGCGGAGGAGGAAGAAAATAGGATTTTTGGTGAAAAATAAATTATAATTGTATTATTTATTGTGGTAAATATTTTATAAACTTTTTGTGGCATCTAAATCAAATTTATCCAATGTTAGATAAGGAATTGAATGGTGCAATGTTCTAAAACTTTGTCTAGTTATCATTAATTGAAATTTCTGACCATATATTGTCAGAGATCAGAGATTTGTTTTCACAGACTACCTGACTGATAGACAAACGATAACTTTATGTTTTACGTCTAGTAGACATATAACAAAATTATTCTATCTATTGATATGTCATAACATAGTTGTGCTATCAATCAGGAGTATATGATAACATAAAGTTATGTCTACCTGACTGATAGACTTAATTTCGTGATATAATCCTGAAGTCATCTGTAGTAGTGTGGATGGATGTTTAACTTATTAAACGTTTAATAATGAGGTCTATTTGATTTTCTACTATTAGTATAGAACAGTGGTTCTCAACCTTTTATGCTTCACGTACTACCCCCTGGAAATGTATATGTAACTGGCATACCCCTTGTATAGATAGATAAAACTATAGTTATAGTATAACAATGGGAATAAAATAAAACATGAATATATAACATATATCTAGCGACTTTTGAGCTTTCACGGCGTACCCCAAACACTTTACCGCCTACCCCACGTTGAGAACTCCTAGTATAGAAAATTACCTGCATTATGCATATTTATATTGTCCACCACTTGTTTCGCTATTAGTATTAAGCTTTCTGCCCATCTGCATTCTTAATATTAATATAATTAATATAGCTCACGACCAAATTCATTATTGATGATAGATCGCAGACCTAATGATACTTTTTTTTTCTTTTCATTTTTGATACACTATTCTAGTGCAACCACTTTAATGTCAGACAGAGACGTCTCGCGTAGCTGATGTTACCCAGAACTCGTTTGTATCTATCATTCTCTGATATTCGGATTCGTTTATGTTGATGTTTATGTTGATGCTCCAAGCGAAACCGCGTCGGTGTGCTTAGACCCCAGCAGGTAATTTTCTGTCTCTTGTAGGATCTCTTGTAGGAGATAACTTCGTCCTTCGCAAGACAGAGCATTAACCTTCGGATGGAGTGCAATTCTCCTTGCACCAGGACTCAGTTCCACCCACCAAAATATGGCAGCGGACGTTTAGCCTTTTTCTCGGGGATTGCATCTGATTGGCCCATTGGGTTGGATGATTCCCAGGATTGCAAGAATGATATAGCCACATTTCGACCAAAGAGTAGGTGTGGTATGATCGCACTTACCAGATCAGGGTTTGGTAGTACAATCTATCTTTCTTTTGCTTTCTTCCCTGTCCAAATTTAGTGGGAGACCCACTGGACTAATTTTAAGCTTCCCTTCGGTGGGGGGGGGGGGGGGGGAATTTGTGATAGATATCTCTGAAGTAGAAAGATATTAAAACCTGTGTTAAAATTGTAACTAGGCCAAATTTACCAAAATTTGCATTGCTTTGGGAAAAACTACGAGAAAAACTTCAGAGAAAACTACAGAAAAATCTGACGTTGGTACTTCTTATATTTGTTTCCGTGTGCATGTAGCAGAATCCAGCCCTCGTTTCTGGGAAGAATCTTCACTTGGGATATGATTAGTTTGGTTTGAATTTTAACTGACTGTTGTCACTTTAATTTAGATTATTTAAGTGGAGTTGGTGTACTAAAATATGATTGTAATGTAAAATCCTACACCTCTCTAAGACTACGGTGGAATTTTGTTCACTTCGAAATTTCAATAAATTTAAATTTTTTTTGTTATTGTTTTTAAATCAAATTCGTATTTTGGTCATTTTTTTTAAAACCTCGACTCGTGCAACTACAGTTAGGAAATGCGGGACTACTTATTACTAACTTGTGATTTGTTCCTAGCTCAAGTCTAAATCTTCTTTTGGCGAGTCTTTCAAAATTATTTGTTAGAAAGCAATTTTCGCAGTCAGATCAACTATAAGTACTAATATGTAGTCTTGAAAGTTAGAAATTTTGAAAGGTTAATTACTTTAGCTAAAACGGATCATAGTTCATACCGCATGTCTCAAAGAGCAAAAAAGTTTGAATCACTTGTAAAATTTTCAGTTTTGTATTCATCAGTGTCAAGCATCATCTCACGAATCTCTGACTCCAAATGAATACCTCCTTCCAACCCCAAGATTAGTGCAAAAGGCTAGGCAGAGAGGAAGAAAGTGGCTTAAAGGAGAGATACATGGCGATAAATTGACAAATAACAAGTGAGACAAAAATATTCCGGGGTGTTATTGATTTAAAATTCCATTTTTTTGTTGTATTCAATCTGGTTACTAAGTCGTGTTAAAACAAATGTGTTACTAATTTATGAGTGCCCCACAAAAGTGCTAGAAAGTGTCACATAAACAAAACGAAAGTTTTGAGAACTATCTGACTGATAGTCACAAAAGTGTTGTACAAAGTATGGTACAAATGTCAAAAAAAGTGTTGTATAAGTGTCACAAGAAATAGCATATTAGTGTTAGTCAACTAAATCATTAAAGTGTCACTAAAGTGGGCAAGGGTTGGCTCAGTCGGTAGCGCGCCAGGCTCGTAATCTGTAATTCCCCGTTCCGTCGAACGGGATTTACAGCCGTTTCCCCATGTGCAAAAGAGCCATACACTGTGCACGTTTTAAAAAACACTCTGAACAGCCTTAACGGAAGGCTTCGATCTATTTTCCAACAGCTATCCAGTGGGCCACTTTCCCCAACCTTCTCTGAGCCCTTGGGGATCCTTGTGACTTGACCATTGAATCCACTGTGTGCAAAAAAAAAGTACATTGAGAGGTAAAAACACCCAATAGTCATTAAAGTGTATCAAAGTTTCGAAAATATTTCATTGTTTGCATCTTGAAACTCAAAATGAATCCTGCAGTTGCATTTGCAAAGCGAATTATCCCACAGTTATAGCCAACAATTTCTCCAAATGACTCAAAAGCTGAAAAAAATAAAATCCAGGCTTTACTTTTACTTACAACTGAACAAACAAACAGCTTCGAGAACACTTGCTCTTGTTGACATTCTTCTGAAAGGAGGTAAAGAGATGAAATTTCACAAGATTTACAAGAAGCAATATTTCTTTGGAGTCCTCTGCTAGCAGAATGCACGAAGTCTTCTCCCTTCCACCAAGCTGATTCGAAGAGAATGTTTTAGAGTTGTCAGGATGAAAGAGGATGCTGATGCCATTTGGGAATCTTACCGAGACAAAACGAGGAATAGATTTGAAAAATTGTTTTCGCCGCCTTACTCTCAAACCTATATCTCGATACAAACTTTTTTTTTTTTCTGTTGGTTTCAAATGAAACTATAGCAAATAGAATATTGAGCTGTTTTTCGATATCGTTACAGTTTTTTTTCCTTTTTTCCGCTTGCTATATGTTTAGTATTATGGTCATAGTAACCAAGCTCTTAACGTTAGCCGTTCTTGACAGCGGAGAAGATAGAATTTGGTTCAAATCGCGTTTGCTTTGGAGAAAAGAGGCCTTGATTCAAATATTAATTGGATGATAAAAAAGGGAACTGGGTTCATGTCGTTTTTCAATCAATAATCAATCAATAAAATTATGATGTTTCAAATTCACCCCCCTCTTTCTTTCTCCTGCTAGACCATGATAGTGAGACTCTTTATCCAATGACTGGGTAAGAAATTGCTCAGTAAGTAACGCACAAAATTTGTCATCTGATGATCCTAGGTTCGAGTCCGCATGCTGTGCCTAGTTTGAGATTTTCTCTGATAATCCCTACTCTGCGATGAGAAAGGGGACACGGATAGGCTGCCCTCCGTTGAATGGGACATTAAGACATGTACAAGAGAGTTATACCCTATGCGTATAAAAGAATGTATGATGCAGTGCAAGCTGGATATTTCTGGCAGGTATTTTCCAGTATCCTAAACTTTGTCAAGTGAATTCCTTCTCCTATCATATCTGAACCTTTGAGAGGGGCGGGATGGCTCATTCAGTAGCGCGCCAGGTTCGTAATTTGAAGTTCTCAGGTATAAGTCCCACCTGGGCCAGCGTTGAGATTTATCTCCGCAAAACTCCATCCCCTGCCCCAGGTCAGTAGGGGACACCGGTTGGATTTAGAAAGGCCACCGTCCGTTGGATGGGATGTTAACCCGTGATTCCGTGTGTGGGAGAGTCATATCCTGTGCACGTTAAATAACACGTTAGATTACCTTGACGGGTGGCAACAACTGTCTAGTGGGTCTCCTCCTCCAACGTTCTCTGAGCCGTCGGGGTCCTTGTGACCTGGCCATTTATCCATTATGGGCAAAAAAGTGACACTCAGAGGTAAAAAAAGAAAACAAATATATCCACTTAGCATTCAAAGCAAAACTGAATTCAGGCTAAAACTGAGCTCAGGCTGTTAATATTAATTATTATTGAATTATACTATACGATATCACGAAGACATCCTTAGGTACGTAGGGGCGGGGGTGGCGTAACCAGTAGCTCGCTAATTTCGTAATTTCGAGGTTCCAGGTTCGATTCCACCTGTGCCAGCGTTGAGATTTTCTCCTCTAACCACCAGTCAGAAAAAGGACACCGATGGGCTTCGGAAGACCGCCTTCAGACGGATGGGACGTTAAAGCCCTGGTGCCATCTGCGGGAGAGCCATATGCTATGCACATTAAAGAACATGCTGAACAATCTTGACAGGAGTTTCCCATTTGTCTTCAGCAGCTGCTCAATGGGTTCCTTCTCTGAGTTCTTGGGGTTCTGACTTGGCCATTTTGCGCATTGTGTGCAAAAACAGTGCCACTCAGAAGCGACGATAATGCAAAGACGTTTCAAATGAGTGAGGGAAGTACATCATATTAATGAATGAATGAAGAAGTAATCATATTTTCAATGGAAAATATGATTAAATTAATTCAATGAACAGGAGTACAGCAAAATTTCATTAATTACCGATAAAGTGGGGGGTAAGCCTGTTAGAACTGTATATTGTTTATAAATAGCTTCTGTTTTAACTTCAAGTATTATAAACAGAAATTTTAAAGTGTATTAATAAATTAAATTAAAGAAGTCAATAAAAAATTACAGTTCTTAATAATATTACATTGCATAATAATGTAACACGGATAATAAACGACAAGAATTTATGTACTTCTGGAATCAGTTTCCAGTCACAACTGCGCCTTTCTTATCTCCCAACACCCGAGCTGCCTACGGTGAGAAAGGGAAAACCCTTGTGATTGAAAAGCAGTCGTCCGTCGGATGGGAGATTAAGCCGTGGAACAGGGCGCAGGAGAGGCCTTAAAGGGTAGATTCCGTCTGTTTCCTAGCAGCTATCCACTGGATAGCTGCTAGGAAACAGACGGAAACTAACGGAAACTCAAACACTGGCCTTCCCCAACCTTCTCCGAGACCTCGGGGTTCTTGTGACCTGGTCATTCAGCTCATTGTTTGCAAAGTGCCACAGAAGTAAAACAGCCCAAATGGAATCGGAAGTTCAAGAAATGTTACAGATTACGCTAAGAACAGTTGCTGTTGTCAATTGACCATTTGCTAATTAATGGATCTGAATAAACAAGGTTCCTTTCAATTGAGTTGAAGTCAAAATATCGCTCTTAATGTTAATTTTAAGTTTTCCTTTCAGTGTATTTAGGGTTTCATTTTATTCAGTGTTTTCATTTCATTATACTCAGGTTTCGTTTCCGTGTTTCCAGAATTCACATTGGTTACATGGTTTTCTCAATCAGCCTTGTTTCCGAGGCTTCATCCAGTTAATTTCACATTTCTCTCAGCGGATGCATATTTATATCTCTATTAATTATGCAAAGGCGGCAAGAAATACATTAAATATTCGGAAAATTTAAACAAATCAGAGAATAAAAGTAAATTTAACGTCTAATAACCTGATTTAAATTTCATGTTGCATGTCTTCGAATGCCAATTTAATTACAGTGATATGGTTGGAAAACTGTGGCGTTACCAAGTGAGGAGGGAGGGTGTAACTTATAACTTCCCCCCCCCTCTTAACGGAGGTTTAAATAACACAGTTTCGATGTGGAAGAGACATACCCTGGTGCACGTTAAAAACACTCTGAATGGTCTTGATGGCAGTCTACCATCTGCCTCTTAACAGCTGTCTAGTTGGTACCCTTCCCCCCACTTTTCTAATCCCTTGGTATCCTTATGACCTGCCATTCAGCCCATTGTGCGCGAAAAGTGCCACTCACAGGTAAGGCATCACAATGCAAATGCAAAGTATGCCACCTATTAAAAATGCAAAAAGTGCCACTCACAGGTAAGGCATCACAATGCAAATGCAAAGTATGTAATTTTCGGTTGTATAATACTTTTTTATAAATTTATTTTAAAATAAATTTTCTTTAATCTGGTTTAAATTAAAATTTTTCCAATTATAATTGTCGTAAAATAGCAATAATCATATGTGACATTTATCTTCCGGTTTTAACAGGAATTCATTACATCTTTTAATAGCTGATGTGTCTTACTCGATGCTCCGCTGCTTGAACTTTTCGACTCGTATATAGTGTCCCAACATATATTCGACCAAAACATAGTGTCCAAAGATAGTGGTACTCGTACCGTGGCCGAGTGGTTAATCGTTTGTCTAGAATTGAAAGGCCTGAATGAGCCCTGAATAAGGTATGCATGTTTCTTTTCTGTGTTGTGTTTCTTCTGAGGTCTCGCCTTCCTTATTGATCTTCCCAATGGCGTATTATAATCACAAGCTGCTGTCAATACCTCTGCTGTCAATACCTCTCCTCAAGCTGCTTGAAGGGTAATTCATTTTCTAAAATCGTATCCTATATTTCAATACATTCTCTAAAAATTTTAAAATATATCTCTCTCAAAATTTGCCGATAATCATATCACTTACTCAAATCCTTAATTTTGAAGGAAGATTACGTCATTTATTTAAATGATTCATTTCAAAATGATTGCGTCATTTACTTAAATAATTAATTTCAAAATGATTACGTCATTTATTTAAATAATTAATTGCAAAGAGGATTAGATCAATCACTGTGATCATTAACTTCGAAAGGAGACTATATCGCAAATTCTAATCATGAGCTTTAAAGGAAAATTTTTGGCAATAAATCGCTTTCTCATAAATCTTTAACTTCTTCATTTAAGCATAACATTAACTTCAAAGGATGATTACATCACTTACACATATTATCAACTAGGAAGGGATATTATTTCACTTATTTAATTATTTAATTGAAAGGAACACTATATCAAATCATTAACTTGGAAGAAATATTATTTCTCTTATTCGAAACGTTAATTTCAAGGGAAGATTGCATTATAACACTTACTCAAATCATTAAATTCAAAAGATTATATCAGTCAAATCGTAATCTCAAATGAACATTGCATCCCTCACTCAAACGACAACTTTGAAAATTTATTCATGTCATTAACTTCCAAGGTAAATTATATCACTTCTTTCTATTAATTTAAAAAAATAAGTTATATTACTAACTCAAATAGTTAACGTCGAAGAAAGAATACATCATTTAGTCAATTCATTTATTCGAAAAAAAGGCATTAATTTCCCAGATTATTTAGTTAGAAATAAATATACCCTCAAGCAGCTGCTTGCCATAGAGGTCTGACAGGAGCCTGTCAGTTTATACACCTTAATAGAAGGTCTGTGAGGATGGCGGTACCTCATCAGAAATACAGCACAAACATCTATGCCTTACCCGGGGCTCGAACTCAGTCCCTTTGATCAGTAGCCAAGCACGGTAACCACTCTGCCACGGGACGTTAAAAATGAAGATTATATCCCTTACTGAAATCATTAGCTTTAAAAGAATTGGCTTCTTTGTTGGGTATTATTTTGCCTCTGAACGACACATTTGACTTTCGTCTGTTGTGTTATTTTAAGGACCAGATCTATTGTGCTGACATTAGGATCCTTGTGGACTTGAAAAACAACATCACCTGATATGTGGCAAACATCTCATCGAACATGCTGCGGTCCTCTGTCGATAAAGTTATCCTTCAATTTTTTTCCTGAGAGTATGCTATAGTAATCCCTTTTCCATCTGATGGTGTTAGAGTTGTTTTACTTCTGAGCAGCACGTTTTTGCACACAATGAGCTAAATGGCCAGGTCACAAGGACCCCGAGGACTCAGAGAAGGTTGGGGAGAGAGGACCCACGCCACTGTTCTGTGCTGTTGGAAGACAGATGGTAGCATCCCGTCAAGGCCACCCAGCGTGTTCTTTAAAATGCATAGGGTATGGCTCTCCTGCATACGGAGCCACGGCTTGACTTCCCATCTGACAGACGGAGGCGTTTACAAGCCCATTGGTGTCCCCTACTGACCGTGGGCAGGTCGGGGAGTTTTGCGGAGATAAATCTCAACGCTGGCCCAGCTGGGGCTGGAACCTGGGAAATGCGGATTATGAACCTGGCGCGCTACCGACTGAGTCACTCTCATCTGATGGTGAGTCTTATAGTTTTGAAACTTCGATTGTGATGACAATGATTGCAGAATCGTTTTCCGCATGCTTTGCAACATGTACGTCTCAAATATGAATAAATTTCGCTCACTCGATAAGTCTACAGCAGGCTGTGGACAAGGGCACTCTCATTATGAGAATGAGTATCATAATGGGAACCCTGTAATTTTTT
Source organism: Ryuthela nishihirai (assembly GCA_038380435.1). Lineage (NCBI taxonomy): Eukaryota > Metazoa > Arthropoda > Arachnida > Araneae > Heptathelidae > Ryuthela > Ryuthela nishihirai. The sequence goes on from JAWZYU010000015.1 coordinate 34,155,718, forward strand.
TTTATTTCAGAGGAAACATTTCTTTTTTGCTTTTGTTTTATCAACTAATAGAGAATTAAAAGACAAATACCTAATCCAAACAGTTTGTTAAATGTAAACTTATACAGACTGCATTTTAAATATATCCGTTGTTTTTCAAAAGTATTCTTCACTATAATAAATTGAAAAAAAAAGTAACAATTATAGATGAACTCATATTTCGTCTGGCGCATATGAGAACTTCGTTTCAAAGTGAATGAGGTTTTTGGTTAAACTACTTTTTTTCGCTCTTTAAAAATTTAATTCGCGGTAAGAGGTGATAGGGAAAATGCATTTAATTAGTAATTATACAACATAAAAAAATATCGTATTCAATTCCTTAAATTTAAAAAGTTGCTTTTCTAACACCCCTCTGACAAAAGGGGGTCAGATAACATCAGTTAAAGTTTCGCCGTTTAAATATTTAGTGATCTCTAACGATATAAATCAAAACTACCTAAAGATTTGAAAAATGCGAATTGATAATGTTTCATCAGGCACGTCAAGGGTTCTCCTTCTTCACGACAATGCCAGTGCTAACAAAACCCGGCAAGTTGCGGTCAATCTGGAGCAGGAAAAAATCCAAAAGTACCCCATCCTGCATTAGCCAATCTTGCACCATGTGATTTTTGGTTGTTTCCACAAATTAAAAAGGAACTTGCTGGGAAACCTTTTTTTCAAGGGTGCAGATATTGCAAAATGCATTCATTCACAGTTGTGGAATATTCTCCAACAGGAGTACCACCAAGCGCTCCAGAATTGGCGTTGACGTCTGCAACTTTGCATAGAGGCTGGTGGGAAGTTCTTTCAAGGACACTAAAAGCTTTTTTTTTAAGTAAATTCTATGTTTTTTTGTTCTGCAGATTCATGTCAAAAAGGTTTTGAAAACCCCTCGTAAACTACCTAATGATTTGAAAAATGCGAATAGAAATATTCCATTAGCACCAATCCAATTAAAAAAGTGTTCGTCAATAGTCTCTTAAAATAAAAAAGTTGCGTTTCCCTCCCACACCGGGCGTAAGGGGTTGACTCATTGCTGTCAATGAAAATTACAAGATCTTCACTTTCCACCAATAAAATTTAAAATTTCTAACATAAATGCAGCATTTGAAATATTCAATAAAAATATTGGAATTTTCAAATGTTTCCACCATTAGAGGGTGCAGACGTACGGTTTATGAGATTAGAAAAGTGCAAATCGTAATATTTAATGAGTTCCGGGTTCGGCTCTTTTACCTCTGAGCGGCATGTTTTTGCACACAGTGGACTAAATAGTTAGGTCACAAGGACCCCCAGAACTCATAGAAGGGTTGGGATCCACTGGACATGTCAGGAGGCACATATTAACCTCCCGTCAAGGCTATCCAGTGTGTTCTTTAACGTGCACAGGGTATGACTCTCTCGCATCCAGGGCCACGGCTTAATGTCAAATCCGACGGACCGAGGACAGGATGGGGAGTTTAAAGGAGATAAATCTGAACCCTTTCCTAGCTGGGACTGGCACAGATTATGAGGATGGCACACTACCGACCGAGTACGCTACCTCTCATCAATAGCTATCAACCCAAAACGAATTTTTAATTTATCTCCAAAAACAAAAGAGTTACCTCAAAGCAAGAAAACTGCATTTTCCCATCCTCCTGGTTCTAAGAGGTCAACTCATTGCTACCAATGGAAATTTCGTGACTTTCAAATTCGACCATCAAAATTGAAACTTTCTGGCATAAATGCATCTTTTGTGATATTCGTTTGAATTTTTAGACTTTTCCACTTTTTCAACCGTTAGAGGACGCAATTATAGCTTTTGGGTGATTCGAAAAGAGTGAATCGTAATATTTCATCAATACCTATCGAACCCAAAGAGAATTTTTAATTTATATCTAAAACATAAACGTTCCAGGTCTATAGACTTTGGGTTGGGTTGTTTTACCTCTGAGCGGCACTTTTTTCCACACCATGGGCTAAATGGCCAGGTCACATGGACCCCGAAGGCTCAGAGAAGGTTAGGGGAGGGGACCCACTTGAACAGCTGTTGGGAGACAGATGGTAGCCTCCCGTCAAGGCCATCCAGCGTGTTTTTAACGTGCACAGGGTATGGCTCTCCCGCACACGGGGCCACGGCTTAACATCCCATCCGACGGACGGCGGCCTTTCCAAGCCCATCGGTGTCCCCTACTGACCGTGGGCAGGGCGGGGAATTTTGCGGAGATAAATCTCAACGCTGACCCACCTGGGACTCGAACCTGGGAAAACAGATTACGAGTCTGGCGAGCTACCGACTGAGCCACCCCCGCCCCCAGGTCTATAGACAGACAACAAACAACGTGAACCCATTAATTTTTTTTTTTTTTTTTTTTTTGAAAACGAGAAAAACAGAAAGTTACGATTTTGAATTATGTAAAATTTAAATCTTATCCCTGTACACAATAACAGAATTTCAGATACGATCCGTTCGGATTCTGAGATCCCAATGAAACTGGTAAACTTCTCTATAATTTTGTATTGTGAAGCCTGCTATCTGTTATCTCATTTCCTCGCATCTGGGTCTTCCAAGCATTAACTCTGGCTACTTCAGCTGTCGAACTCACTGTTCTTGATCAACAAATTTTCAAAACCGAGAACGATTGAAACAAATCAGTTGGGACTTGAAAGAAGACAAGATAAAAAAAAATGTCTCAGAAGAGTGCAGCGGTCTGGAAACAGGCAGAAATCTTATCTTGGATTGAAAGTGCTTAAAGATTTCAGGAAGGGAAAAAAGCAAAATCAATTCAATATTCAACAACCGAAGAGAGAAAAGAAATCGGAAAGCAGAAACTCGGAACGGGAAGAAAGAGAAGATCCCTGATATCGGAATTCATCCAAATCGAAGGCAAGAGAAATTGTTTGGAGCCTTCCCTCTTCAGACGAAGAAGAAGAAGTAAATAAAAGCAGCAAACTGAAAGGAGAGACTGCCGAGTCCGAGAAATAGACGAAAAACAATAAATATAAGTGAATAAATTTGGACACATAACGAAAGATGCTAAAATAGATTTATAATGCAAAGGAAAATAAAGTAGCACGAGGAAAGAAGAAAGGAAATATGCAAAATGCAATTTCAAGTTGCTCTGCACTAGAATTTTAAAATATTAAAATTTGTTTTGGAGTTTAACTATTCTACATTTCAGAATTTCAAATAAACTGTGTTCGTAGTTTGCAGAGTTCACAATTGGGTTGGGTTGTTTTACCTCTGAGCGGCACTTTTTTTGCACACCGTGGGCTAAATGGCCAGGTCACATGGACCCCGAAGGCTCAGAGAAGGTTGGGGGAGGGGACCCACTGGAACAGCTGTTGGGAGACAGATGGTAGCCTCCCGTCAAGGCCATCCAGCGTGTTCTTTAACGTGCACAGGGTATGGCTCTCCCGCACACGGGGACACCGCTTAACGTCCCATCCGACGGACGGCGGCCTTTCCAAGCCCATCGGTGTCCCCTACTGACCGTGGGCAGGGCGGGGAATTTTGCGGAGACAAATCTCAACGCTGACCCAGCTGGGACTCGAACCTGGGAACTACAGATTACGAGCCTGGCGCGCTACCGACTGAGCCACCCCCGCCCCAAGAGTTCACAATTGAAAGACAAGTGTTTAACAGATTATCCAATCATCAAATCTGCTTTTATTATTATTATTTATTATAATCTGCTATATTATAAAATTATAATAAAATTAAATTTTAATATAATTTTATTAAATCATATTTTAAGCAACAGGAAAACTAAGAGTCAAAAGAAATAATAATCTGTTTCAAAAGTACAGTAGATTTCCTCTTATCTGGCCCTTACGGGACCGGATCCCTGGCCGGATGAACGAAAGGCCGGTTAATCCGAAAATTGTGTCAGAAAATAAATAAAAACGATAAAAATGCTAACTGTACTGTATTTTAATTAATAATTTGTTGTAAAATATTAACAATTTACCCACTCGCTTGAAAAAGTCCGTGATTTTCTTTTGTTTCTTTGAACTTAACACTTTTTTACCTGCAAAGTCTTGCCATTTTTTAATAACATCACATCAATCGAAGATGAGGCCTGTTGTTGTTCAATGTATACTTACTGTAACATCAAAAGCTTTTTTTCCTTCAATATGGCTAACTCTCCCCACTTTCGCTTCTTCCTCTTCTTCATTCTCCGCTTCTTCTCCGTTCTCTTCTTGGCAGACTGCATTGATAATTTCGTCATCATTCAGTGTTTCATTTTCCAACTGTTTATCACCTTTTAGTCATTTTTCAATATCATCTTCTTCAAATGTGTCACAGGCAGGCAGCAGTTTAAAGTCATTAACCAACGAAATATTGTCATTATCCGTCATATCTTCGGCAGGCGCAGGTTCATTCGCTACTTTCGTGTTGTCGTCTTTGGTACTTTCTATACAGTTTCAACTTCGGGTCAAAGTTTTCTCCATGACTTCACAAACGTTGTACGAGGTATTTCTTCAAACGCTCTTGCCAACATATAGATTATTTATATATATAACCAACATCCTTGATATTTATTGTTTTCAAAGCATTTAAAAGTCCTATTCAGCCATTTTCGGTTTGCTATAGAATTTCTGAAAGAAGCTTTCTCTTGTATCGCCTTTTTAAACTTACAAGCACGCCTTGGTGCACTAAAGATGTTACATTATGTGGCAAAAACATGGCTTTTGTATTGTCAGAAATGAGTTCGCTTGGGTGTGTCGGGGCATTGTCGAGAATGAGTAGAGCCTTTACAAGCATTTTAAGACTTGTCAAGTGGTTTTTTACTTTTGGAACAAAATCTGTAAAGAACCACCCTTTAAACAAATACGAGTCTATCCAAGCAGAATTTTGAGTTTTGCAGTAAACTGGCAGAGCAGGTAAATTCAAATGCTTGAATGCTCGGGGTTTTGCTGATTTCCCAATTACAAAAAGAGGAAGTTTGTGCGTACCTGCAACATTTGTACATACAGCCACAGTAATTCTTTCTTCGTTTGTTTTAAATCCTGATCCTGAGGATTCTTGCGCTGTCACAAACGTTTTCGTTCGAAGAAGTTTAAAATTTAATCCAGTCTCCTCTACAGTGTAGATTTGTTCTGCGCTTTATTGAAGTAGATTGCCTTCTTCTTCAATAAGCATTAAAAGTTTTTCTGAAAATTCTTTTGATGCTAAAGGATCAGCTGACAATTTCTCACCACAAACACCAAGGTAATGAACACCATGCAGTTTTTTCCAGCCAGAAATCCATCCCTCACTTGCTGAAAAATCTCCCCCATTATCGATTTTAGAATGAAGGATTAATGCTTTTTCTTTCAAAATTGGCCCACTGATTGGCGTTCCTTTTCGACGTTCTTGCATGAACCATAACCAAAGTGCATCATCGACAATTTCATTTTTCGGTTTTTTAAGAGTGCACCGAAAAGAAAGCAGTTTTTCAGACTCGAATTGAGTGCAAAAATATTGTAAAGATTTTCTATTCCTTCTCCAGTCATTTACCGTGCTTTTACCAACACCTAGTTCATCACAAATATGCTTTATTGGATCACCTTTGTCAATACGTTCTAACGCTTTTAATTTCATCTCCATCTTAACGACATTACGCTTACGTTTGCACCCCCTCATTTTCTACCATACAATAATTAATAGATCACAACACACTCTCCTGTATACGAACAGTGCATTATACACTGTAATATTACTCATACTATGGAAATGCTTAGAGCTGGGAATGTTTCGGTTACCACATGGATGACTGAAATTTTGAATATCTTTTATCATAAAGGCATGGTTCTTAAGGATTCCACCAGAGCTATTATTATCCATATTTTCAAAAAAGGTGATCGCAGTTCTTGTGATAACTATAGGGGTATCAGCCTACTCTCTGTTCCAGGTAAAGTTCTTTCCATGATTGTGCTTAATAGAATTAAGAATCTGGTTAATGAACAATTCCTTGCTGAACAATATGGATTCAGAAGTGGTAGGGAATGTGTAGATCAGATATTTTCACTCAGACACTTTGGTTGCCAGCTTTGTTGATTTCGAAAGGCTTTCGGTTCTGTAGATCGTCATAATTTGTGGTTGATTGTGAAATCATATGACATACCAGACAAATTAGTTAACATAATGAAAGATCTCTATTATAACACTGAGTCGTGTGTGAAAGTTGGTAAGGCTTGTAGCAATTGGTTTAGCATTGCTTCTTGTGTTCGACAAGGGTATTCTCAATTTTTTTTCTCCTTTTCCCTTTAGTTTGGTTATTGTTTATGTTATGCGAAATTCACTGCAAGGGAAAGATTTTGGCCTTAAATGGAATGGAGATACGAAAATTTCTTATTTAGATTATGCTGATGATGATTTAGATCTTTTGGCAAATGATGTTGATGACATGAACTCTTTCATTCAAGCTGTTGCTGAGACTGGTAGTAGAGTAGGTTTGGTTATAAGCAGTGAGAAAACTAAAGTGATGAAAATTGGTCAGGCAGGTTGCGATTAGTTCATCTGAATGGTTGCAGTCTTGAGCAGGGGTCACAGTTTAATTACCTTGGGAGCTATGTAATAGATGCTGGTGATGTGCGGCATGAGATTAACAGACGAATAGGGATTGCTGCCAGGACTTTTAAGACTCTATGTGGAGAAATAGGCATATACACCTAAGGACTAAAATTAGACTGTATAATAGTTTGGTTGTTTCTAGGGTTAGTTATGGTAGTGAAACTTGGACACTTTGTAAACAAAACAACAGGAAACTAGATGCTTTTGATTCTAGATGCTTAAGCAGTATGTTGAGTATTAGGTGATTCAACTTTGTAAGTAATGAAGAGGTTAGGCGAAGTAGTCGGCAACCTCCTTTGAGCATCATGTTGTGCAAGAGAGACTCCATTGGTTTGGCTATATGGTTTGACCATATACATCCGTTATATTTGGCCCTTATGGATAATTAAAGATTGGCGAATAGAGTTATGAACAGTGTGCCTAAAGGCCTCAGAAAGAGGGGGAAACCTAGGATGCGATGGGCAGACAATGTCAAACAGGACCTTGTTAGAATTGCTGTGCAGTGGCCAGATGCAGCAGATATATAGATCAGGACACCTCTGAAGTAATTTGCGCAGTCTGATTTGATGGAGTTACTTTATTGATGATGATGATAATTAGGAGGAGGAGGAGGATGATAATTAGCCTTCACCAATTTTAAGAGCGATTTAAAATACTGTGAACCATTTGTCAATCATTTAAACTTGGGGTTCTCAACGTGGGGTACGCGGTAAAATTTTTGAGGATACGCCGTGAGAGCTCAAAAGTCGCTAGATATATGTCATATATATATATATATGTTTTATTTTATTTCCTTTGTTATACTATAACTATAGTTTTATCTATTTATACAAGGGGTACGCCAGTTAAGTACACATTTCCAGGGGGTACGTGAAACATAGAAGTTTGAGAACCACTAATTTAAAGGAATATAATCCATTTCAACAGAACCGTATCCTAGAGGGAGAGGGAGGAAAGAGAGCAAGGGGGCCATGCCCCACCCCCGCCTTTAAAATGCTACTAAGGGTAATAGAGAAAAAAGTATTAAACTTACTTACATTTCATGCATTTTTCAAGAATTAATTTAAGACATGTAAAACGGAGGGGGAAATATTATATTGCATTGGAAATCCAGTCTCTTGCTTACCCCCCCCCCACCCCCTACCCCCAAGATATTTTTAGATCCCAGCCTGCATTTCAACAAGCACTTTGGGGGTCGTGATCCATTTTAACAATTATTTAAAGTACCTTGACTCATTTTAAAAGTAATTTAAAAAACCAACTCACTTTAATAGTCAATATAATATTTCAATCAAAAACTCAGCTTCTAAGAAGCACTTTTTAAAATAATTAAACAAATCATTGGGCAGACCTAGTATACGGTCGATATTATGAGCGGTGAACAATATAAAACAAGGCCTTGTTAGAATTGGTTTCTTCAATAGACCAAATATCATTGCTCGGAAAAAATGTGTATACAGTATGATACTGTAGTATGGTTGGACCTCCGTAACCCGTTACCGCGTGAGGATTATGTATGTGTGCTAATTTGCATGTTTATAAACATTAATAATTATTAATCTATTTAGTGAATGGAAATTTTCTGAATCTCGCAATAGTTTTAATTTTCCGCCAATTGTAAATTTGCAGAATAAAAAAACTTAAACAAATGTTATAAATAACATATTCATGCCAGAGATTTGAACCTTTCCATGGTGGAATGTTGCAGTCAAGAGGTTTACAATGACAACAACAATTTACCACCAAAATTAAAGCATTTTTCGAATTTCCACTATTAAGCGGTGGTAAAGTTGTAAAATGACACAAAACTTCATTCTCTTTGAAAAGGAACTTTCCATACTCAGAGAAATACGTTTTCCTCCTATTTTTTTTTTAAATAATACAATTATTTGTCTTCTATTCTCGAAAAAAGTTAAATATTTTCATTCACTTTAATTTCGGACCCATTCATTTTCAGTGTGATTAGCGTGCTTAGGTATCCTGATTATTAGTAGCAGTAGTGCTACTATGATCAAATCTAACGTTGATTGTTCGAGTTTCTAATGTACCTGAACTGAGATTTTCTCTTCTACTTCCCACTCTTGCCTGAGTGAGAAATAGTGTCATGACTCAATTTAACAGTTACCTCAAGGGTGTGACCCATTTCAACAATTACTTCAAGGGAGATAATCCATTTTAACAATTGCTTCGAGTGATGTGACCCATTTCAACAATTACTTCAAGGGAGATAATCCATTTTAACAATTGCTTCGAGTGATGTGACCCATTTCAACAATTACTTCAAGGGAGATAATCCATTTTAACAATTGCTTCGAGTGATGTGACCCATTTCAACAATTACTTCAAGGGAGATAATCCATTTTAACAATTGCTTCGAGTGATGTGACCCATTTTAACAATTACTTCGAGGGCTGTGTAACCCATTTTTAAAATTACTTCGTGGGCTGTGACTCATTTTTAAAATCATGACATAGCATGACTTATATTTAAAATAAATTTATTCTTAACCCACTCTTTGCCCTCGGTGAGAAACGCGATACTATGGGCTTGGAAATGTGCCGTCCGTCGAATAAGAAGTAAAGCAGTGACCCATGGACAGGGGAATCATCCCTATACAAGTTAAAGAACATATTGGATGGCTTTTAACTAAGGCTTCCTATTCGCTCACTTTTCTTTTCAACCATTCGATATCTGAAAAGGTTGTAATCTGTGTAATAATCAAGCAGAATATTTACCATAACAATCTTTATTCATGTAGCTGTTTCATCATTCTGCCTACAACAGTAAGCATCGAATGAAATGAAAATTATTCCACAAAGAAGTTGTTACTTCTTCATTTGAAATTCTCTTCATTTTCCAATAAAAATCATGAAATTCATGTTCAAAAAGCACACCGAAGGGTGAAAGAGTACCTAGTAGTCTTTATCTTTTTTATGCATATTTTTATCTCAGATCTACTATGCGGTTTTGCAATGTCTTTTCGCTTTCTCGGAACTTTAAAAATATTTATAATTTATTTGTTTTAATTATTTTTAAGGTTTGCATGCCAACTTATATACGAAGAAAACTTATAGTGGAAAACAAAGGTTTAATTTAAATATTTGTATGAGTTCAATGCGGACAGTTATCTCACAAATTGCAACTTAACATAAGAGCGTTGCAAGAAAGAATTCCACCTCGCCAATTAAGGGTTAGATAGGGTTATTTTTACCTTCGAGTAGGAGCTGAAATTGGAAAAGTGGTTTTCTCAATGCAATCTTTCTGTGGGTCTTTACAGCGATTGAACAATTTAACCTCTTGAGTTCAAACTTTCTCTTCAACCATATAGCCATGAGGACCTGCAAACTTGGAATATGTGCCTTGTGACATAATTTTGTTGAATTGTTTTAACTATGATCAGCACCTTTTTCGCACACAACGGGATAAATAAGGTGACAAGGTAACAAGAACCCCAAAGGCTAAGAGAATATTGGGGGTAGGGTCGGGTTGTTTGTATGTATGATAGAATTGCAGTAAATAAAATTTCTTTTTAAATTATCACGTGTGGGCTAGCTGTGACACCAAACTGACAATGGCAATAAACGGCATTGTCATTTGACATGCCACAGCTGTTGACAGTAAGAGAGTTAACGATGTAAACTTACTTCTCCTTTTGTCATGACTCTCCCCAAATATACACCCCTCGGGGAGATCTCATAGGAACGCGAGCAGTAGATTTGTTTGGGCTTTTCTTTACAGAAGTAGACTTCTTTGTAGACTTTTTTTACATATGACAGGCACTTTTTTTGTGCACAATGGACTAAACTGCCAGGTCACAAAAACTCTGAGGGCTCAGAGTAAGTTGGGAGAAGGGAGCCTACTGGACAGCTGTTAGGAGACAAATGGTAACCTCTCGTTAAGGTCATCAAGCATGTTCTTTAACATACAGGGTGTTTCAAAACGCTCTGTACAAATTTCAATGGGAGATAGGGAACACCAAGACAAACATTTTTCATCTATATACGTTTGTCCGCTGACGTAACCCTTCGGTGCTAGAGGCGCTGACAGAAATATCGGTGTAGCTGGTACATAAATGAATGGAAACAAGTGTGAACAACATGTTTATTGCCGGTCGCAAGTGTTATTGCCGGTTTGTTGTCGGTCTTGCGACCGGCAACAGCATTCCATGCATGACAGCGTTGAAGTCAGTTTTGATTACCGTACATGTTCAAAGATTCCCGGAATTTCGCGAACAGTTGCAATAGCGACAGCGATTCTTGCGACGAGGTCTTCATCTGAATCAGTGGGAGTCTCGTACACGAGGTTCTTCATGTGTCCCCAGAAGAAGAAATCGATAAATGTTAAATCGGACGATCTTGGTGGCCAGGCTATGGATCCACCCAGCCTATCCATCGACCCCCAAAAGTGGCGTTCAGATAATCCCACACATCATTGCTGAAGTTTGCTGGCACCCCGTCGTATTGAAACCACATTCATCTATGAATAGCCACGGGAACATCTTCCAACAGTCCCGGCAACGTTTCTTCAAGAAATACCCGATAAATCTGCCCGTTGAGTCTGGGAGGCAGTAGGTATGGCCCAATCAAAATGCCATGGACGATACCCGCCGAAACATTGACGGCGAACCGTTGTTGATGATCTTGCTCCATTGTGGCATGTGGATTTTCGTGCGCCCAAACGTGAGAATTGTGCACATTAAACACATCCTCACATGTGAAGGAGGCCTCATCTGAGAAGAGCATGTGAGCCGGGAAATCAAGTTGCACCGCAGTCTGCTGCAGAAACCAGCACACGAATTCCATAGGAGGAAGGTAATCCTGAGATTGCAATGTCTGGACTCTCTGACGATGAAACGGATCTAACTGCTACTCGTACAACACTCTCCACACGAGGGCGTGGTTCACACGGAAACTACGTACAATAACTCGCGTGCTTGTGCCTGAATTGTCTTTAATCCGCCGTAGGATCTCTTTTTCCATGTCAGGACTGCGCATGGTTCTCTTCCGACCAGTGTCATGCATGTTTGCATGGAATGTTCCAGTTTCTCGCAGTTGCTGGTGCAAATGTTTGGCACACGTCTGTTGGCACACGTCTGTTTGGGAAGTGCTGTTGGTACAACCTCACAACAGCTCTTCCATTTCAATTGGCAGCCCATATGCCAGATGAATGTCAGCCATCTCAGCAGTCGTGAAACACTCCATGTTACATATAATATATCTGATTTACGAATGCCGACGGCAAACACAAGTCCGTTCTCCGTTCCCACTTCGCCTCTCTAGCCAATTACAGCGCCCTCAAACACCGAAGGGTTACGCCAGCAGACATACATTCATAGACCGAAAAGATTTGCCTTGGTATTCCCTATCTCCCATTGAAATTTGTACAGAGAGTTTTGAAACACCCTATATACGGGAATGGCTCTCCTGCCCACTGAGCTATGGCTTTAGGACTCATCTGATGGACGGCGTCCTTACCAAGCCCATATGTGTTCGTTTTGTGACCGAGGGAAGGGTAGAGGTTTAGCGGAGGCTCGAGATCCTGGGAACTGCAGATAACGAGACTAACGTTCTACCGATTGAGCCAAATAAAAGCGACAAATGGTAGAACAGGTTTTGCAGAATGAACTGAAAAGTAACGAAAGTTTAGCCCATCAAACTCATGTTCCTTTCTTCCAACCCTAACATTGCAGGGTTTTTTTATTTTTAAAGAGAGAGCCTAGATATTTATAAGGAAGAGAGAAGTAATCCCTCTCGCCGAATCTTGAGGCCTAGTAATTGAATGCTTCGTGAAAGAGGCTATTATATAACCTCGTCACTAAATTTGCCTCAAAAAAAATCTCTCTCCAAAAACGCATCATCCAAATAATAACAGTCGGTATTCGTAAAGTATCATGCACAGCTACACCCACAAAAGTAGACATATTCCCTTAGTCTGTGTATATAGCTGCAAATAGGGAGCGATGTCTGTGTCATCCTGTACTTAGTGCAGTGGACATTTGCTTGATCGAAAACATCTAAGTATGTGTACAAAAAACCCGCGACTCTATAACGTAAATAATAATAATAATAATTGAAAATAGAATATAACTTAAAAATATTGGGGAACACTACTCATGGGTTTCTCAACACTCATGAGTAGTGTTCTCAACACTAAACACTCAACACTACCAAGGCCCTATCAACGCGAATAGCTCTAATAAGAAAATCCTTCGAATCATATGTTGTTCTTAATTTTTCTTCGGACGATCCCATACGAAAATAAGTGATTCTCTGATATTCGCCCCTGAACTAAGGACTCCGTGGCAACTTGTTTCGATATGTTTTTCAACAATGAAAAGATCCTTTGTTGCACATTTAATTGAGCCATTGTAAACCTGAAACACAGTAAACAAAATTTTTCATTTCCCTTGTTATTAAGTTATTGTTTTACATTTATTTCACAATCCATTAAATTTTTATTTCGATTGGAAATCGATTTTTATTTTTGGCCGCCCTTACGCAAAACTTTTGTCGTTCAAGTTCAAAAATGATTTATTTCCGCTCTTAAAACAAAAATAGGAAACACAATTGAATGAGCTAAAAACAACAACCAGCCAATAATTAATAAACAAAATTCGTTAAGTTACAGTTGGCTTTTTTTTAAGTTGTTAGAGCATCAAATATTTAGAGTGGTGGAGAAAATCGCCGAATCATTAATAAGAAAGAATCTATTGCTGGAGGCCTAATAATACGAACTTATTAAGATGGGTGCACGTTGGGGTATCGCCAAATTTTACAATCATATTTATCAAACAGAACTTTTCAAGTGCAAGTTAAAACCTTTCTATCTACAAAGAGAGCAATGGCCACTAGAGTACCCCAAGGCTCTCTCTTAGTCCCTTCTCACTTTCCACTCTACCCTATTAGCTAATGATATAAAATATGCTGATGATATCGCCCTCTTTTCTCCTTCATTGGGTCCAGTGATTTCTGTAGACAGATTGCAGAGATGCCTTGATGAGATGGAGGGGTGGTACGAAAGTGGAAATTCATGATAAACACTGAGAAGAGCACTGCTATCCTTTTCAGTGGAAAACTTATTAAAAACCCAAAACGTTTTAACTTTTTAAAGATACCAATTGAATGGCAACAGACCATCAAATATTTGGGTATAACCCTACCTCAAAAGCTCAAATGGGACCCTTATATTTATGATATTATCATTAAAGTCAATGCAGTGAGATGTCAACTAGGCTTCTCCTTCGGAGAAATTCTGTCTTGATGGTTGACCATAAATTATCATTGTACAACATGATCATTTGTCCTAAAATCACTTATGCTTCCCCTATATGGCGAACACCACCTCCACGAATATATGCAAAATTCAGTTCTTGCAAAACAAAATATTGAGATCTGCGGTCTATGCCCCTTGGTTTGTTACTAACAGACAACTTTATACAGACTTGGGCATCGACCACGTAATAATATTAAATGATTCTCAAAAAGGTTTTTTGAGGCTGTTAAAAATAATCCTAATGAGATTATTTCTTCTTTGCTTAATTATGATCATAATGTTCTTAATAAGTATAAGAGGTCTAAAATGATGGCTTTCTCTGAGGAAAGCTAATCGTTTTAAGTCTCTTGTGTATGATATATGTTATTTTTAGCTTGTGTTTTATGTTAGCCTCTAGGGACCCACACGGGTGGTTTACTTATTATATTGTTGCGAATTTTAAAATGGATAGGCACTGAGCGTGAGAACTATTAACTATATTTTCAAACCAATTACAATACAATGCAAATTGTTACAAAAATATGGATGAAGTATTTTATAAACAAATTAACTACTATCATAGATAAGTCATTAAACTTTTTTGTACACAGTATACAATATCAGCTCTGTCTGTTGTATTAAAATACTACCTCTTCACTTTGTTTACCATGTCACTTGAATACCTTCAGACGTAAACAAACTCTCGTCCTGTGCTAGCTCACTAAATTTTTGTTACTAACAACAAAAAAGAAACACCCGTGCACACACTAATAAATATACTAATTATTTTCACTTAACGCACACTGAATCAGACCAACTGAACGTCCTTTCAGATCTCACAACTTTAACACACTTAACGCGTAAATACTCAGATGAACTTCTTCATCTTTCACAATACCACGCACTACTGTATTTCCTTTCTCTCCTTTTCATTCTTCCGAACTGTTCTAAGTTCCAATTCGTTGGCTAAATTGAATCTCACGTAGAAGCACACACGAATATTCAAGTCAGGTTAAGTCATGAAGTCACTGTTGCTCGTTCATCTGTCGGAACAATATGTTTTTATTTATGTGAACTGGGCTTATTCTCAGATGGAGATGGTAATGGGTTAAGTTTTACATGGAACATCGCACATCCATAAACGACCTAAAACCTATGATTAAATTGTTAATACTGGCAGTTACTTCGTTGTCCATCAATTTTTATTAAATATATAATAAATTCAAATTTTATTTTTTTTTAGTTTCAAAAATACAAAAGAACGCAGATAACCTAGAAGCGTTATCAGGGCTATCATACAAATGTAGATTACAATCATCCCAGTATTTGAACTCAGATTCCGGCACCTGCAGTGCTACTAATGCTGCACCTATAATATATGAAAGAATTGAAAGGCCAATATTGTTTCTTTTACCTTTGACGGCACTCTTTTTGAAGGCAATGGACTAAATGGCCAGGTCACAAGGACCCCAAAGGTACAGAACTAGGAAGAACAAAAAGAACCCACTGAGCAGCTATTAGGAGTAATGGAAGTCTTCAGTTAGGGACATTCAGCTATTCTTTAAATTATAGTAGTGTATGAGTCTCCTTTAGAAAGAAAGTTTAACGTCTCATCCATTAGAGGGGTGGGGATGGCTCCGTCGGTAGGGCGCCAGGCTCGTAATCTGTAATTCCCAGGTTCGAGTCCCAGCTGGGCTAGCGTTGAGATTTATATCCGCAAAACACTGCGCCCAGTCCTCGGTCAGTATAAGACGTCGTTGGGCTTGGAAAGATCGCCGTCCGTCGGATGCGACGTTAAGCCGTAGTCCCATGTACGGGAGAGCCATACATACCCTGATGAGTTTTATATCCGCAAAACACTCCCCCCCTGCCCTCAGCTAGTAGGGGACACCAATGGGTTTGAAAAACCTGCCATCGTTAGGATGGGATGTAAAGCCGTAGCCTTTGTACCCGAGAGCCATATCCGGTGCACGTTAAAAAACATGGTAGATGGCCTTGACGGGAGTCTACCATCTTTCTCTTAACAACCAACTCCAATACGTATGAAACGCTCTAGAAGAGGAAGCTTCAAATTTTTACCTCTGGCATTTATTCGAAGAGCCTAAGAGGCATTCTTAGACCTTTCAAGAACAACCATTAATATCATTCCATCATTTATCAAAGTAATGTAACGAAAGAAGACCATTCCCTCTGTGTAATCTTTTACTCATTAGCTGTGCCACGATTATAGATTATTTTTCTCTCCTAGTCAGCAAAGATAATATTGCCGAGAGATAATTTCGAGAGCCTTAAGAATTTCAGCGAGACTCATACTTTGAATATGCTAAGAATGAATTTCTAACTGAGATTTAATCTTTTTTTTTCTTAAATGAGGCACAGAAAATATGTTTGATTAGCTTTCTTTTGATTAGCTTTACCAAGGATTGTTAAGGGTCTTAATAAGATATTTGTTATCAAAAGAACCTTTCAGTAGTGGGCCACATAGAAATTAGGGTCGTGGGACTGGTGCTACCCAACTTTCGCTCTTCATTTAAGAGAATGTAGACTACTGTGCTTGGAATCATCGCCGTCCATCGGATGGGTTGTTATTCCCCCCTGAGTGGTACTTCTTTTGCACACAATGGACCAAACGGTCAGGTCACAAGAACCCCAAATGCTCGGAGAAGGTTGGGAGGAGGGACCCCTGGACAACTGTTAGGAGACAGATGGTAGCCTCCCATCAAGGCCATCCAGCATATTCCTTAAAGTGCAACTGGTCCAGCTGGGACTCGAGCCTGCAAACTGTATATTACGAGCCTGGCCCACTCAGACTGAGCCACCACCATCCAAAACGTATTGGAGTAACAGAGGCAATTATCCTCTGTTTTTCATGATTTTTCATTTATGAAAACTCAAGAATTCAAATAATTAACTCTATGCTGCCATCTTTTAATTTCTGCTTAAGCCCGATATGATCTCATTTTATTCAAAACTTGATGTTGATTCGTATTAGAGGCAAGTTACTTTGTATGTCGGAAGTACTGGTGTAGCCAAGTGTGTGTGAATATGTGAATGCGTGTGTGTATGAGGAGGTACCTTAATCCTCACTCTCTTCAGAACATTTTTTCTAGGAAATCATTATATCATTAACTTTAATTAAAAGCATCTAAAAATTTTCAACACCCATCTTCCTTCCAAAACATTCTGACTAATCCTGGCTACTGTGCTAGCCGGAAGTAAAATGTAAGCCTCTTACCAGATAAAAGGTATCAGCTTAAGGCAGTAGATGGAAGTTTTATGTCTGAAGCATTAAAGGACGTCATGTATTCATTGAATATAAAATTAAGGGTCTGTTTCATTCAAATCGGTTAATTTTCGTTTACATTACGCTGGGATGGAGGTGGCTCCTCAGTAATCTGACTCAGTCGGTAAGACTCGTAATCTGCAATGCTCATGTTCAAGTCCCACCTGGGCCACTGTTATCTTCGCAAAATTCCCTGCCCTCGGTCAGTAAGAACACCGATGAGCCTTGGAAAGGCCACCGTCTGTCGGATGGGATTGGGATATGGTAAATTGTGGGCCCGTTGTGGGGGAGCAAAAGCCGTGTTGGGAGAGCCATATCCTGTGCATTTTAACAACACGCTGGATGACCTTGACAGGAGTCTTCCACTTTCTCCTAACAGCTGTCCACAGACTCCTCTTCCCCCAACCTTCTCTGAGTCCTCCGGTGCTTGTAATCTGGCCATTAATTTTGGTTAGCTTATCACCGGGCGAACGAAGTTAATTAGGAGAAAGAAATACGCTGGACATCTGTTAAGAGAGAGATGTCCTCATCAAAACCATATACAGTGCGTTCTTTAATGTAAACATTGGTATGGTTCTTCTTCACACGGAACCACGCCTTAACCAAAGAATGTAGAGGGAGAAGAAGTTAAGCTTCCATAGAGATTAATGTAAAATCGAGTATCGTGCATTTGGCGTAGAGGTTAAACGAACATTACAGGGGACGAACGCTTTTGTAATTACATGTTATTGTCAACTTCCATTCTCTTCGCTTTTCCTATGTAATAATTTCCCATTGATATCCTACAGAGTATATTAATATCAGTTCTGGTCCCTGTTTCCATTCAAGCGAGAAAGCTCTTAATTGTAATAATTTATTTTATAAATTATCTTCAGGCTAATTTCAAATCTTCTCTATCCGTTCAATTTATAATTGTTGGTTCAACGAAAAATAATTCCAATGGAGAAAATAAACCTTTATTAAAATCATGAAATTATTTTTTTCAAATACAAAGGTGCAGTTACTTTTTTTCCCTTTTTAAAATATAAATTTTTGATGCATAATTCCTTTGCCCCTTATTGTTTGCTTCCCAGCTTAAACAAATGCACGATACGAATCGAAACACCACTTGAGGTCGCCACTTACGCTTTGTCAAAGCTGAACTTCTTTTCCTTATACGTTCTTTGCAGTCACTGAGTTCGTATTCGTTTCAAAGGAAGATGGGCCGCCGATTTGCCAAACTCAACAAGATTGCCGGCACCCTATCTTCCTTTGAATACGAACTCAGTGACCGATTGCACCATAGATATGCTTTAGGTTTATTTTCTACCTTTAGGGCCCTATAGAAAAAAATAGGTAATTTTTAAATTTATATTTCTTAACAACTTAATGATTGTTTAGGTAGTTTTCAGCATTTATTAACAAACGCAAAAATCAAATAAGCTTAATGCCTAGCCTCCTAAATGTAGTAAACCTTCTAATACCTCTTACGTCGGAATAAAAAAGAAGAAATAGGCTTCTCTGATTCCTAATAGATGTAACTTCTAATAAGTTTCTATAATTTCAAATTGTTTCTTTAAAAATTTCACTACCTTCAACTTAAGGCGAGAAATGATGAAATATAATTTATAATTTTTCGTTGCACATTGTTTAAAACATTATTATTTTAATTTTCATAAATATAAATACAATAAATTTTTAGTGAAAAAACTAACATATCAACGACACACATAAAGAATTTAAATCCCATCAGCGAATAAAATTTATTCATCGGCACTCCTTTATACGTATATTACATCTGAATCGAGTGATATTTGAGTTGCCTTTTAATTTTTTCTGCAGGACATATTGGCTAGGTGATAAAAGGCTCATGCTGGATCATAGATGGCGCCGTTGCGAGTCCGACTGGGTACTCTCGGCTCAGGTGGAGGTAGATTCTGTGGATGAGGTAAATCCCTCCTTGTTTCATTCCAGGCCTCGGGTTGTACTCTCGGCTCAGGTGGAGGTAGATTCTGTGGATGAGATAGATCCCTCCTCGTTCCAATGCGGAGCTCGGGGTTGGGTTTGAGTTGGTTCCATAAACTGCAAAGCAAAAGGAGAACGGAAATCTAAATTATTCATTAAATGTTGCGAAAGGTGATATTTGTTCTACGGTTAAAGTTGACCCGGCCTGATTAAAGTTACTAACTAGTACCTTTTCTGCTGTTAAGGCAATTAACTAAGAATTAAGCAGCTAACTAATCTCAGGCTTAAGTGATCACGGCTGTTAACTTATTCTATCAGGGCGGTTAACAAACTATTCTACCATGGGTATTAACTATCTTTTCTCTCAGTTAGTTAACAGCATTTTTTGCTAGGACTGTTAACTACTTATTCTGCCAGGACAGCTAATTAATCCACTTTAATACCAGGATCGTGCCTAGCCAATTTTGCATCCCGGCAAGTATTATTTTGCAACCTACAAATGCACTGAAAGCAGAATTTCTTATACACACCGCATTCATCCACAACTTGTCCTTCTCTGCCACAATAATGCGGCCAGCCGAAACTCACTGCAAATTGTAAATAGGTCAGAGCTCTACCTGTTACATAGCGTACCTGCGACTGTTATGATAGATAAACACTACGACCTGAGCGAGTTCGATAATGAGCAGATAGGCAGTGCGAAGAAGATGGGGTGTTCCATATTTGTTGTTAAAGAACGTCTGGAATTTCCGCATGCGACCGCCGCACATGTGTACCAGGACTGTATCAGAGTCCTTAAAATCTGCAGCCACCCAGAAAAATGTGGCCATAACTGGGTCATTGATGTTTCAGATCAGTGCTGTTTCTCTTATAACAACAGAATGGTAAATAATAATTCGTAGTAACTGAAAATTCTTGACTAATATCGCAAACGCTGAGCGATTCATAAATGAGAAAATATCAAACGTTGAATGATGCTTACTTTTACCAAAGTCTGAGTAAAAGATTCAATTATAATAAAGGGAAATTATTTTACTTTTTTTCCCATATTTTTTCCACAGTTACAAAAGGAAAAATAGAAATTTAAATTATGACTGAGCGCCGGTTCGGTTAGGAAGAGCCAGAGCTTATCTCTAGTGCATGGCCACAAAATGATTTTAAACTACTCCAATGTCTCAGTAAACGGTAAATGCGATGACGAAATCCTATAACATGTGCTGCATATGAGCGCATCAGTTTTTATAATGGAGGTGCAAGAATTAGATGTTAAAAAGACGTACAGTCGCTCAAAAACAGTATCCGAACACTACGGTTGATTACAGAATTCAGAAAAAATATCTGGCAACGATTTTTTTTAGAAATTAGTGATCAATTAGTTGCCACGTGACACGGTTGCCAGATAACTAATTTCTAAAAGAAAAACGTTGCCAGATATTTTTTCTGAATTCTGTAATCAGCCGTAGTGTTTGGATACTTTTTTGAGCGACTGTACGTTTTTACCTGAGAGTCATTTTACCCTGAGAGTCATATAACATATTTAATGAATGATTTTATGTGTAAATTCATTTTTTTTTTATTTTATTTATTAGGATTTGATATCCTATATAATATTTAGGTTAACGTCAATTAACACGTTAAATATTAAGTTAAAAGTTAATATTTTCGTTAACTTTGATCTTAACCCTAACTTTTTTGCATGTTTAGCTTTTCAACTTAACGCGTTAATTTTTTGAAGTAACATTAACGATATTTTTTAGAGGTTAATCATTAATTCCCCAGCATTTCCCAATTTTTAAATGGGAAGTTTTGACGTTTTCTTAACCATTATCAACCGTCAAATCAAATATTTATCATATATTCTTCACAACCCCACGGTAACACTCATTAACCATTTCATCACATTTCTCCCTTTGCGTGTGCTTTCTTCTTTCTTGTACAGTCGCTCAAAAAAGTATCCGAACACTGTGGTTGAATACAGAATTCAGAAAAAATATCTGGCAACGATTTTTTTAGAATTTAGTGATCTGGCAACCTTCGTGTCACGTAACACGACACGTGACACGAAGGTTGCCAGATCACTAAATTCTAAAAAAATCGTTGCCAGATATTTTTTCTGAATTCTGTATTCAACCACAGTGTTCGGATATTTTTATGAGCGACTGTATCTTGCCTCTGGGTAAAAACGAAACACAGAAATGACTGAAACTGTTTAAGAATTGTTGCCAAATCTGAATAAATTCTTTCAATAACTGCCCAAAAAAGAAAACGAGGAAAATTCAAATTACGAATTTTACTTCCTCTTATGTCTGCCACGCAAGAAAACGTTTTCGGAGTCGTTGTCATCAAGTTTCGTTTTAAACACTCATATAAAGGTAAGTAATGCTCCTAATTTATTCAGTTATATCTCCTGTTTATGCCTGTTATTATATATATTATTATCGTTGTTCTGTGTATTGTGTTTTTATTTAACGATAAACATCGCAATATGAAATTTTCGCATTGTGTTTGTTGAGGTCGTACAAATCCAAGTTATCATTTTGCATCGCAGATACTACTCTTTTTGAGAAATTAATTTAATAAATATTTGCTATATTTTCTAGTCTCATTTTGTGATTATTTACAAGTTTTGAATTATCTTTAAAAATAATTTCAATTATTTATATGAGCACTTTTTGACCCTTTGGCTTTTATGTAGGAAGTATCTGCTTATTTTTTGAAGAAAACAAAAAATAACAATATTTAAAATGGATTGGTGATTTTTTTATATTTTATATATATTTTATATTAAATTTATATTATCTAGTTTTTTTTTGTGTTTGTATGATCTTGTAAATAAAGGCTTTTTTCCTGTGATATTTAACTGAAATACAAATATTTTTGTGATACTTAACTGAACTTTTAATGAGTTAATTTTTTGGTCATTGACTTTAAACTTAATTGAAGTTGTTTTAATAAAGTTAACTTAACTCTAACTTAGTTAACTTTTATTTTAACTTTACCCAAATGTGTCCTACCTAGAGGACAGAAAATTATCTGCTCCTACTTTACCAATGCCCTCGTGCAAGAACATACCTCATTAAGATAGAAGAACATCAGGTATTCTTAAGAACTCCCTCATTTAGAATCCGATATATAAAAGAAATTGCATTGCCTCATCGGTTAATTCATTGTAACAAATTGTAAAAATCAAGTAACAGCCAGATTCAGCAAAAATCAAGTAACAGACTAGATCGTGTGGGCTCACTCACGGAAATATTGAGCGTGTGCAGTTACCGTTCGCAGCAAACTGGAGCGTGTGCAGTAACTGCACACGCTCCAGTTTGCTGTGAACGGTAACTGGAGCGTGTACAGTTGCTGTACACGCTCCAGATATTTTTCTTGAATTCTGTAATCGCGTGACACGAAGGTTGCCATAGATGATAAAAGACGATTATATGATGATCTCGTAATGGAATTGTGATAAAGATGATCTCTAATGGAATTGTACTGTTTATTTGTTGTTGTTGCTTTAATTTTCCTCACGTTCGGTGAAATAATTACCTTACAGGGTAACAGATTCAATAGATAGCAGTTCAGAGCAAAATGGTTTAGAATTAGTTCGTCACGTTTCATCGCCGATTCGAAAACATCATCGCGTATTTTTAACCCCACCCATCCCCGATTTAAGACCGTAAAAAGCGGCAGAAAAATATATGAAATGAGACTAGTAGACCTGATACGCTAAAAAGCGTCTCAGTGGCATAGCGTGAGTTTTCTTCCATGTCCACCAATTTGCAAACACTGCGTAGAAAATTCTAAAAAAATGATAAAATCCCAAAATCTGCGAAATGTGCAATGATAGCGTGAGATGCACCAACATTTCTCGTCGATTATTGGTTGAAGCATCTATCGTTCTCATCGATCATTGGTTGAAGCTCCTATCATTCTCATCGATCATTGGTTGAAGCTTCTATCATTATCATCATTATCAATCATCTATCATCTTCTATCATTATCAATCATCAACCAATCATATCTTCAATCATTATCAATCATCTACCAATCAATCAACCAATGATTTGATAGATCGTACACATCACCAATGATCGATGAGAACAATGGTGATGTGAACGATCTATCAAATCATTGGTTGATTGATTGGTAGATGATTGATAGATCGTTCACCAATGAGAATCACAGAAGCGTGAAATAGTCTCGCCTTTTTTCATTCTGGATCGATTCTCACCGAAACGAAATAAATGCAATGTTGCTGGATTTTTATTATATCCAGTAGAGATTTTACCACTCTTCAAGGTTTCCCCCTTGTCCCACTGAAACGTTTCTCCCATGAGGTGTGACATTGGTTGTTAGTGTACGAACAGAACTTCGACTTACCGTTCTAGGACCGTTTCAAGAACTCTTGTTGCGTACAATATTACGGAAACAGATGACACTATGCCGCAGTATGACCCGCTGAATACGTAACATATTCGCAGAAATATAGGCCAAATCAGGTGCACGCAGGCTGAAGCAAATACTACAACTGAAATAACCTGAAAAACATAATTGAACAATAAGACACAGGATAAATCTTTGGCTTTCATCTCAATCATACACGTTGAATTATATCAACTTATCTCGGAAGGATGCATAAATGGATGGATGACCTGATGGAGGGGGATGCAAAAAAGAGATAATTTTACCACCTTTCGTAAAATTCATTCTAAGAGAATGCGCATCACATCTGGAGAATACGGAGGAGTCGTTTTCAAAGAGAAGGAATGATTCTTACTAAACAGGATAATTTTTTCTTAAATATTCCATCTTCGTAATTCTTTAAATCTTAAAGGAAAAGTTTTGAAAATTCAGAGATACCCATTGACATAATATGGAAATTCTCTAATATTTTGCTAGGGCAATATAAAGGTGAACATAAAGAAAAATGGCCAGACTTGATTTTTTGAATATAGCCTTAATTATATGCACTGGTTGCCATAAATTAGGGAAAATCCCTACGTTAAGTCAATGTGAAGCTAATGTCAAAGCTCTATAACTTCTAAAATAAATTTTTATGTTTTGAAAAATGTGATTGCAGATAAAGATTTCAAACAAATAAATCAATATCTTGATTTTCAACAATATTCATTCAGTATTTAATAAGTTATGGAAGTTTGAATATTTAACAACAGTCTTAGAAACTTATAAACACTGAAGAATAGTGAAAGAATTCTTACACAAAGTTTTAAAATACAAACTTATTTTATTAAACACTCTGATACAATGTTTATTACTAAGTTTTAATTAACTTCTTCTAAATATCCAAACTTTCATAACTCATTAAATATTGAATGAATACCTCTGTGGCAAGCAGCTGCTTGAGGGGGTATTTATTTATTTATTTATTGTTGAAAATCGAGATATTGATTTATTTGATTGAGATCTTTATCTGCAATCACATTTTTCAAAACATAAAAACTTATTTTAGAAGTTATAGAGCTTTGACGTTAGCTTCCCATTGACTTAACATGGGGATTTTCCTTACTATATGGAAACCAGTGTATTTTCAGTATAGTTTAGTTTAGTTTAGTTTACACTTCACAAAAATTGGGAGTTCCTTGCACAGACTTTCCCATAGAATTTATGTTTTCCTTTTTTTTTTTTGAAAATTCTTGATGTTCAGTATTTTTTTTTCCTCTTAGATTTTAAGAGATTTTTTTTTTTTTTTCTTCTTCCTCCTAAACTTTAGGATTTAATTCTTTTGTTTATTTTGTTTTTGTTTATTTAATTTTGATTTATGTCTTTTTTTTTTGGTATAAATATATATATTTTTTTATTATTATTTTTTTTGGCTTTCTTTAATTTTTTTTTATAACCCTTTTTTTTATTATATTTTTTTTTGTTATTTTGTTAATTTTTTTTCTTTCTTTCTTTTTTTTGTTTTTTAGAATTTTTTTTTTTTCTTTTTAATTTTTTTTTTATTTTTTTATTTTTTTTTAAGATTTTTTTTTTAATTATTTTTTTTTCTTATTTTTATTAATGAAAAAAAAAAATTTTTTTTCTTTTTTTCTTTCTTTTTTTTATATTACGTTGTTTTTTTTGTTGTTGTTCTGTGTTACAATTTATTCCATATCTCTGTTTCTTTGATGAATTCCAATAGGAAGGCAAATATTTTTGTTTGAATTGAGATTGTAGGGTGATTTAAAATTAAGTTCAGAGTAAATTCGTTAATATTTATGTTTCTAAGTTTTTCAAAGAATTTTTCTCGTTGTGAGTCATATTTTGCACAATTTAATATAAGGTGTGAGGAATTTTCAGTAATATTGCATTTTGTACATTTGGGTGAGGTACTTAATTTGAGTAAGAATTTTGATTTATTTAAAAGAATTGTATCTGTTCTTAGCCGAAATATGATTTTGGATTCATGTCTGGAAAATGGTAATTGTAGGAAGGTATTAATTTTGTTGGAAAGTTCAAATCTGAAATTTGGTTTGAAGATAGAGTGAAATTGAACATGTTTTTCTAAAATTTTGAATTCTAATTGTTTTATTTCTTTTTTAACATGTATATAAAAATTGTGTGTTGGCGAGATGTTATCATAATCATGTGCTGATTTTGCTATGTTATCTACATATTCATTTTCTTTAAATCCAGAGTGTCCTGGTATCCAACAAAGTTGAATATGGTTATTTTTTTCATTTAGGTTTTCATTATAAAGTTTTAGGAGTGTATGTGTGTAGTATGGATATGTGGTGTATGTGTTGTCTTGTATTAATGTGTGTATAGCACTTTTAGAATCAATGAATATAACTATTGATTGATTTGTTAAATTGTCTAATGTCCAGTTAAGTGCGGCAAATATTGCATAAATTTCAGCATGCAATATCTGAGTAAAATCAGGCAATTTGTATGCTAATGATATGTTGTGTGATGGAATATATACAGCAGCACTGGATGACCCAGAATCTTTTATGTAGGACCCATCTGTGTAGATTTCCAAACAATTGTTAAATTTTTCAGATTTAAAATTAATGAATAATTGATATAGAGCTTCATTAGAAATTTCATTTTTTGAATTTAAATGTGGAATCTCTGTATAAACTACTGGGAGTTTGTAACACCATACTGCTACAGATTCAGTAATGTCTCCTCGCAGTTCATCTTTAGTTAGTTTATTAAAGAATTCTTTTAACAATTCATTTTCTTCGATTTTTTTATAGAATATGAGTCTTTTAAAGTTTAGATAAAATGGGTGGTCTGGTAGTTTATAGTGGAGTCTTGTGTAGTATTTTAAGATTAAAATTGAATGCCTAATTTCAAATGGAGGAATGGCTGTTTCAGCCAGAAGAGCTAATGTTGGACAAAATTTTGGTAAGCCTAAAGCAATTTTTAAACATTTGTTTTGAATAACATTTAATTTCTTTAAGTTAGTTAAATTAGGTTTGTCTATAAGGTCTAAGCCATATTCCATTTTTGATCTGATTAAATTTAAGTAGAGTGTAATTAAGGTTTTTTGATCAGTACCTTCTTTTTTGAATGCAAAGTATTTAAAAATGTTTAGGAGTTTTGAACCAGAATTGTAAGCTTTCTCCAGATGAGAGTTCCATATTAATTTTGAGTCTAAGTTAAATCCCAATAATTTACATTTGTTGACTTGATTAATAGGTTGCGAGTTAATTTTTAAGAGAAATTTTGGATTATAATTTCTACGTCTATAGAAGTAAATACAAAAAGTTTTATCTGTGTTAATTGTTAAATTCCATTTGTTACAATAATCTATTAGTTTGTCTAATTGTTGTTGTGCTTTTTCTTGTAGAGTATATTCATTTTTGTCTGATACCCAGAAGGTAAGGTCATCAGCATAGCTTGTAAAGTTAAATTTTTTATCAAAAATCTTTTTGATGTCATGTAAGTATAAATTAAAAAGAACAGGGGATAAGGTAGATCCTTGTGATAATCCTTGTGTAATGTTATAAGACTTAGAGTAGGTTGAGTTTAATTTAACCTTTAATTTTCTGTTTCTCAAAAATTTTGCTAGGAATTCTATTAATTTATAGTCTAATTTAGCTTTACACAGTTTGAGTAGTAAATGTTCTATGGAAACTGTATCAAAAGCCTGTGATAGGTCTATTGACACAGCTAGTACTGTTTTTTTCTTTTTATTGGCAGAGTAAATATCATTTAAGAGTAGTGAGATGCATTCTTTAGAAGATCTGTTTTTTCTGAAGCCAAAGAAGTTTTTTGGTAATAATTTTTTCTCTTCAATTTGCCAATTCAGTCTAATAAGAAGCATTTTTTCAAATAATTTTAAGGAGTTGGATAATAGAGAGATTGGTCTATAAGAGGTTATTTCTGTAGGGATTTTATTGGGTTTTTGGATAAAAATTATTAAAATTTCTTCCCACTCTGGTGGTATGTCTAGTGTGTTCCATATATGATTAAAGATAGATAATAATTTTTCTTTCCATGCTTCTGGAAGATTTTTGAAAAGTTTGTTAGAGATCAAGTCTGCACCAGGGGCAGATTTAAGATTAAGTCTTTTTATTGCTCTATTTAGTTCCAATAAGGAAAATGGTAAGTTAACTGTAGTGTCGATTGATTTTAATTTGTTTAACTGTGTGTTATAAAAGGATTTTTGTCTAGAATCTAAGCTAGGTGCAGTTTGAACTATTTTTAAGTTTTGGGCAAATCTTTCAGCTGTTTGACTAATGGTAATGTTATGTTGTAAGGCATATTGGGCTATTGGAAAAGTTTGTTGCTTTTCTTGGACAATACTTTTAAAAATCCTCCAGATGTTTTTTCCTGGAGTAGAGGTTGTTAATTCTGATGTAAATTCTTTCCAATTATCACGAGAGGCAGTTTTTAATTTTCTTCTTACTTCTGCTTTAATTTTTTAAAATTGTTAATGTCTTGGAAGGTTCTGGTCCTTTTAGCTTTTTGTTCTGCTTTTTTTCTGATAGCTGTTAATCTATTCATATACCATATATTTTTTTTTAATTTTGGAATTTTGTTTATAATTGTTTTAAATACTGATTTAGTTTGTTCCTTAATTGATTCAAAGAATTCATTATATTTTAGATTGTTAGAGGGAGGAGTATTGTTAAGGATTTTTTCGAAGGAGTACCAATCGTTTAAATAAATTTTTTGTTGGTATTTTACTTGTAGTTGTGAAGTCAAAAGTATGGGGTGGTGGTCACTGCCCCTAGTATCTGGGAGCAGTGACCATTTGAATTTGTCAATTAAATCAGTTGAGATTAAAGTTAAATCAATAATTGATTGATTATAGGCTGGGTTTTCGTGAGTAGTTTCTTTACTATTTAGTAAGATCAGATTTGATTTTGTTATAAAATTACTCAATTGGACACCTGCTGGGTTGGTAGTGTAGGAGTGCCAAAGGGCATGATGGGAGTTAAAATCTCCCAGAATAATAATAGGTTCTGTTAATTGTTTAAGAATATCATTATAGAAATCTTCTCTGATAACCAAACCAGGATTGTAAACATTTAATATGGTGTATGACACATTGTTAATTAATATTTTTACAGCTAAAAGTTCTAATAAAGGGGTATTGTAATTAATTGGAATTATTTTGTGGTGTATATTTTTGTTAATAATGAAACCTATGCCATTATTACTGTTTGTAGAAAAATGATAATATGATATAAAGTTAGAAAAGTTAATATGCTTTTTAGTTTTTATCTCTTGTAATGCAAAAATATTTACCTTCATATATTTAGCCATTAGTACAATTTCTTCCTTTTTCGAAATTATCCCCCTGCAGTTCCACTGTAGGAGGTTTAACTTATTAGGACTTGAATTGTAGAAGAATGTCCATGAATAGTATGTAGGTCTCTTCCGAAGGGCAGATGAATTTCAAGAGGTGAAGCACCAAGTCTATCAGTAGGTTTATAGTGACATTTTCATCTTTTAATTGCCTGGCGATTGAGTTGGAGGACAAAGCATGTTTGATTTTTTTCGTCTGAACGCTTTTGGAGTTTAGTCCTTTTTTTGTAATATTTGCGTAGCTAGGTTTGCTAGGAATGTTACTTTGCAAAATTTGTTTTTCAATAGGAGACAGTTTTTTTGATGTGCTTGGGCTGGACAATTGTATATCACTTTCATCAGATTCTGCTAGTTTGTTTCTTTCAGTTATTTGTTTATTTTTATACGATAAGCTAAATAAGTCCATTCCATGAAGTACAGGGAATTTTTTAGTAGCTTGTCTAGATCTCTCATCATCAGGTTCATTTTCAGAGAGATCTTGTCTATGATCAACGTAACGGTTATTGAAGCCGTTCGGATTGAAATTCGAGTTTGTGCGAACCTGAGGGAGGACGTTTTTTTCTCTAGTTTGGTTTTGCTCCTGTTTTGCTAACGCAAATGCGCTTGTCCAACTGCATTGTTGGCGTCTTTGAATTTGCATAGCCTTGCAGGCAATTTTTTTTATTGGACAAGCATAATAGGTTGCCGGGTGGTCCATGCTACAGTTTGGGCATTTGAAATCGGAAATTTTGCATGTTTTGTGCGAATGGGAATCACTGCATCTTTTGCATCGAATGCGGCTCCTACAGCCTACTGCAGAGTGGCCCCAGCGCCAACAATTGCTGCAAAGAATGGGGGATCCGAAATGTTCTTTGACAAAAAAATGGCTAAAACCTATATTGACCTCACTGGGTAACTTTTTATCAGAACAGTAAATAACTACATTTTCGGTGGGAGTTTTGAGAAAGCCATCTTTGGAATTGTTAGGCTGGAATCTCATCATGCGTCGTACTTTAAAGACGCTGTAGCTTTTTAGGGATTGAAGTAAGTATTCATCCGAGTATTTGGTGTTTACATTAATCAGTAAACCCATGCAACTATTTTCATTAGGAATTCGATAGGTTACATCTACTCCCAAGATATTATTAATACTTTTTAAAGTTTCTAAATCAGAGTCACATTTAGGGAAAAGTATCACATCGCCTTTGCGAGTGAACCTACCTTTGATGTCTTTATTTAGTAGGTTGAAGAAGAAATCTGTCACTTTATCATCATCCAAATCGCTTAATTTTGAGGTTTCGCTGTAAATGATGATTACAAGATCATTTTTCTTGGCTTTAGAAGTAGCAGTAGCACGAAATATTTCGTCCTCGGAGGCAGAATCTGCATCTGTGATGTATCCCTCCGCGATACATTCAGGGTCTTGTGGATGGACGTCGTTAAGTTCGTTTTTCTTGGCTTGAGATGTTGCATTCTTCAAGTTAGGAGTAGTATCATTAGTTTGAGTTTCTTGATCACTGATTTCACCTGCTTCTAAAAGTTCATTTAATTCATCTTCGGAGTTTGGGGTGTATAGCGAAGCCATCTGTGCCTTTTCCACGTGTTTCGCCATTTTTTTTAGCTGGCACTTTTCCGAACTTTTAATTGGTATTCCGCTAGTTTTCTTCATTTTATTGTTCGCGTTCGTTGGTTTTTTCTTTGCACCCATTGTGGAAAAAGTTGGATCTAATAAATCTCCAAATCAATAAGCTTTCATCAACTTAACTAAAATAAAAACTTACAAACTGATGAGCCCGATCTTGGACATAGTACCTCTCACTAGCTTCATCGAGAGACTCTTCTGCTCAGCTCGCTTAAAGAAGACTTGAGTTGAAGTCTTGAAAAAGGCTGTTAGCCTTAATGACCCAAAACTCCTTTGGAGAGGGAGTTAACACAGTTAATAGCCCGCCTGGCTCGTAAATTGCAGTTCCTAGGTTCGAGTCCCAATTGCACCTGCTCTTGAGATAGTGTGAGATATCTCCAATAACTCTGTTCTCTGTCAGGAAGGGGACACCAATGGGCTTGAAATGGCCGCCCGTCCGTCAGAGGGGACATTACACCTTGGCCCATGTGCTGGAGAGCCATATCCTGTACACATTAAAGAACACGCTTGATGGTCTTTATGGGAGGCTTCCATTTGTCTCTTAACAGCTGTCCAGTGGATCCCCTTCCTCCAAACTTCTCTGAGACTTGACCTGGCCATTTAGACCATTGTATGCAAAAAAGTGCCTCTCATAGGTAAAGCAACCCAACCCAAATTTCTCCTTTCAAGATGGGAAACGCCCCCCCCCCCCCCCCCCACACTATCCCTTCCCCACAAAGTGGCAATTCTACTGAATAAGGATAAATACCTTTCCGTGTTCATAAGGTAAGCATACTTACATCCAATACATATCCATTCAGCTTCCTGCTTATCGTCCAATATAATCGGGATGACAAGGAAATACGCCTGATGTATATGTATATGGTCCAGCTTATGACGAAGAGAATCTTAACAACGATGTAACAGACGAGATTCCCTACAAGCCTGTAACCGGATGTCCCCCGGATTATCCCCGTATCCCAGACCCAGGGGACGCAGGAGAAGCTGCTGTAGAAAAAGTAGCTGTAAATCCAGAATAAAACGCAGAAAGCGGAAGCTAGCATTTTTAACGAAATCTTTCCGCTGTAATTTTAATGATGGATTTTAACGAAATGCGGTAGCTATGATTTTAATGAAATATGAACTGTTACCCATTCTTACCAGATGTCTTAACATCGCAATGCGATATTGGTTATAATCAGAGAGCAAAGCTTCTGTGACGTCACAATGTCATTCTCTAATGCCATTCAGAGTGATGTAAATATAAAGATTAATTAGGTTTAATTTTTATAATCGAACTAATTCAATGAACTTAAAAAGAAGACATTTAGATTTGTAATCGATTAAATATTTCGTCTCGTAATATATTTTTTTTAAATTATACAAGATGGCTTTCTACAAGTTTATTTTTCGTTACACGCATTTTTTTCTCCTCAATTTTAAATTTCAATTTTATTTTTCTCTTGTTGTTAGAATTAGAGATTTCAAATTTTTTTGCACATTATTTCTATCGACTTGATTAACCGATATTTAACTTCGGCATAATTCAAACGACAGTATTGTTGAAAGTGTTACGAAAAGTCACGAGCTATTAAAATATTAAAAAAATATGAAATACGATAAATTTGCAGTGTTGCCAATCTTAGGGATATTTTAATAGATTCAAAGACATTTGTATGTAATTAGGTGAAAAGTTTAAAAAAATTAGAAAAGAACTGAAATCTGTTAAAAAAAAGGGAAAAACGTAAAAGCTCCAATATCAGTTAAAATCAGATTTAAATGATTTATAGGCATGTGAGCATAAATAAGGAAAATTAGAATGATAACATATCGCCCCTGGAGAACATAGGATGTTCATTTTCAGAGAAAAAAGAAGCTTTTTATTTTCCGAATTTTGCACTCTTTAACAGCAGTAATTCGTACTAATGGGTGATTGGGAAATGTAAATGATAATATGTTATGAGCCCTATTAAACGCAAATATCATATCTCATTTATTCCTTAAACTGAAAAAGTTGGACTTTCTTATCCCTAGAATTAAAGAGAGAATCGTCCAGTGTATGTAAAAGAGAATAATATATTTATTATTACTATATTCAAATATTATTGAAAATTTAGAAAATAAGTACTGAATTTAAAAAAAAACAGTGGCCTATCGAATTTTAACCAATTTTAATTCAATTAAAACAGATATGACTTTCAATTTATTTTGTTTTATTTTCATCAATACAATTTTATAACCAAAATTTCCAGTTTTTAGAACATATATATGTAAATCTTTTGCAATATTAAGTCAAGTTTACATTTTCTAAATTAAACGCCCTCTAACAATGATAAATTAGATCCATTTAGAGGATTTTGAAAACATGAATCACCATATTTCGTTAGGACCTATTCAATTCAAATAAGAATTTTTTTCATTACTTTCTCAAAACATGAAACTGCATTTTTCCACCCACCATTTTCCCTGGGTGAAGGGACAAATTGTTGCCGGCAATGTGAACTCCTTGATCATCACATTTCATCATACAAATACTGATTTCTTAGCCCAAGTAGATCGTTTGTAATATTTGTTTAAGTTTTAAAATTTTAAAAATTTTCCACCGTCAAAGAGCGGAATTAAAACTTTTAGGAGGATTTTAAAAATATGAATCATAATAGTTTATCAATAATTTATAAACCCAAATATAATTTTCAACTTATCTCTAAAAGCAAACAATTATCTCTTTAAAAAAATGTGTTTTTCCGCCCTCTCTGGGGGTAAAGACACAAATCGTTGTTGTCAATGCAAACATGACATTCGCATTTCACACTCGGAGTTTCAAATTTCTAACCTAATTACATCGCTTGCAATATTCATTTGAAATTTTGCAATTTTCAATATTTTCCACCTTTACGGAACGAAATTATAGCTAAAGGAAGATTCCGAAAGTGCGAATCGTAATATTTTATCAATACCTATCCAACCCAAAAAGGATTTTTAATTTATCTCTGTAAACGAAAATGTTCGATGTCTACAAACAGAGAGACGACAATGTGAAAATATCAGAGCGGATTTTTTTCCCCTTCTGAAAACGAGCTAAAAGCTGAATTCTTAAGATTTATCGTTTACTTTCTCTCAAGGTCGAATGGAGGGTAGGTCAAGGTAGTTATCTTCCCTCCCCGCCCCCATACTTGAGAATGCTAGTAACCGGAACGGAGCTGAGAAAAAAATGAAATATTATCTATATAATAAAAGAAGGTGTCTGTCAGTCTGTCTGTCTGTCTGTATGAGGCAGACATAACTCATCGGGAATTCAACGTACACACTCCAAATTTTCAGAGAACGTTTCTGGTTGTGGTCCGGATTGCAGTGCTAGATATCAGGTCGAAAGTCCAAAAGTTGGGGGGGGGCTTGCTAGAACCAAAAATATTTACCATGCTATTCCTACGGGAAACGAGAATTGCTCTCAAATTTACTGTTGCCATTTATTGCTCCCTAACTGTGAAAGTAAAGAGTTAAAATAGCATTTAAATCCTCTGCTGCAAATCTGATGCCGTTGCCAGATTTTCCACATTTCTAAAAGCATCATTTAGGCGTTCCATTGCAGCTAGGGACTTGATTTTCTAACCAACATGGGGTCTGGCACGAGAAACCCGCCAGCGAAATTTGGGACCTTTCGGTGAAAATTCTGTTGAAAATCTGTGCTAAAGTGTCGGGGGGGGGGGGGGGGTTCTTACAAAATTTATCTTTAATGCAGTGAAAATAAGAATATACAGGTTAACAGTGACACCCGGGCAGCGCCGGGTGTCACTGTTACGTGACACGAAGGTTGCCAGATCACTAATTTCTAAAAAAAATCGTTGCCAGATATTTTTTCTGAATTCTGTAATCAACCATAGTGTTCGGATACTTTTTTGAGCGACTGTACACTAACCACCAGACAAAGTAGGCCTGTTAGGTTATATTATTAGTCTCAGGCGAATATGGAGTGCTCGATTTCAAAAAAGGTAAAAAAATTTAGTTTTGCTCCCTCTCCACCAGGGGAGTCACAGAAGGTAAATTATGACTGTCAAAGTAAAACTCTGGATCACTTCACTCTTCCATTCAAATTTCTAGCACGAATAGATCGTTTTTAATACTCATTTAAAGTTTTGCCATTGCCCTACTTTAACGCCCTCTATAACAGTAGAAATTAGCATTACCGGAAGTTTCGGAAAACCACGCTGCCTAATATTTTACCAATACCTTTCGTTCAGAAAACCAAAAAAGAGTTTTTTACTTATTTTTCAAAAGAGAAAAAAATAGAATGTCCACAGACGAACAAAGTGAAAACAATAGTTCGTTGTTTTTTTCACACATCTAAAAATGAGAATGGCACATTGAAACGCACGAAAGCTATTACGGAACAGAAACCCATAAACTGACAAATGCAAAATGCCAAAAAGGTTCAGCAGAATCAGAGCCCTTCCACTCGTTCGGTCAAGGAATAAATATCTAATGAAAATAATCCAATTCAACTCGGAATGCCAAAACACAGAAATCCTAATATTCATTGGCATTCTCTGTTCGTGTCTCGTTCCTGCGAGGTCGAAATAGAGACAAGTAAATGCTCAACCAGGGTGCTCGGTTACGCTTCGCGAGTCGTGCAACCAGTAGGATATCCGCTGACAACTTGAAGGCCCGTTTCCAGCAGGTAAGCCCCGAGCATTAAAAGTACAAACCATCTCAAACATTCCACACAAGGCTAAGCACTACCGCCATACACACACTCCGTGGAGCAGAACATCTTTGCCTTTGTTTCCCAGAGACACTTAACGTCGCCACTGACCTAAAGCCTTTATTCCCCGTAACCGACAAAGTCATAAAGCCATTGGTAATTTTAGAAGAGTATTATGGCAACGACTTTTGTTTCTTTCGCTCGGCTTCTTTTCAACTACTGATCCTTTTCTAATTGGTTTCGTGAAAGCCATGATGAGTGTTGGGTTGTTTTACCTCTGAGCTGCACTTTTTTGCACACCATGGGCTAAATGGCCAGGTCACAAGGACCCCGAAGGCTCAGAGAAGGTTGGGAGAGGGGAACCACTGGAATAGCTGTTGGGAGACGGATGGTAGCCTCTCGTCAAGGCCATCCAGCGTGTTCTTTAACGTGCACATTGTATGGCTCTCCTGCACACGGGGCCACGGCTTAACGTCCCATCCGACGGGCGGCGGCCTTACCAAACCCATCGGTGTCCCCTACTGACCGTGGGCAGGGCGGGGAATTTTGTGGAGATAAATCTCAACGCTGACCCAGCTGGGACTCGAATCTGGGAATTATAGATTACGAGTCTGACGCGCTACCGACTGAGCCACCCCACCCCCGTCCCTGCCATGATGAGTGATGATGATGGTTTCATAAACAGATAAAATGTTCGCACTGATTAACGGAATACTGACAGACTTAGTTAATGCCGTTTGAAACGTTTCGTGCTACAGCAAAGATATGAAAAGTTTGTTTTTTGTTCCAAGAATTGAATTTAGGGTTAATAAGGCAGAATATAGAAATAAATTTCAGTGGGAGAAGGGAGATATATAGATATACATCTTTATGTTTTACTTTCAGAAATCCTTCCTAAATTGCGAAATATTATATTTATCTATTCGTTCTAGTGACCTTTAAAAAAAATTCTCCAAAAATATATGTAATGCACACTTGCCCTACCAAAATATTAGCGAATTCCACATTATGTCAAGGCGAATATACATTCAAAGCTATAAAACTTCTAAAATACTAATTTAGTGGGAATGAAGAGTAAGGATATATTCAAAGATATTTAAATCTCAATTTCCGCAAGATTCGTTCAGTATTTAAAGTTATGGAAGCTGGATTATTTAACAGTGAAATACCTTGCTTTATAAAAACCTTTCATTATTGTATGATATTGAAATAATCATTACACAAAACTTTTAAAATGTGATATTTCTTTCACTAAAATGTTTAAAACACAATAATAATTAAGTTTTAATTAATTTTTGAGATAAAATCTTATGACATATTACTGTTGCGAAATATTCCACTTTCCATTACTCTTTAAATACTGAACGAATATTGTTGAAAAATCGAGATTTAAATAAATTTATTATGATCTTTAATTTATATTCAGTCATATTACTCCATTAACTGCATATTTTAGAAGTTATAGAGCGTCGAAGTTAGATTTTCACTGATATAACATGGAATTCTCTTAATATTTTTCTAGGCAGTATATAGGTTAAACCGTTTTGTCTTCTCTGTTCAACTATTAAAATTCGCAAGCGGGGTAATATAAGCCCCCTGGTCTCTAGGTTTGGCCATGGACAGAGTATTCCATGTTTTTAGAAGAATAATGAGTAAATTGACGACATTTTAGCTAATTAGTTCATTAGAAGTTATGGAAATTCACGTATAAGTAAATGGAAATCTTTAGAATATGAAATGGTATTCAGTTAAAAAGCTTGATCATATCACGGATCTCATGTACATTCCTGTATCGATCTTGAAGCTTGATGTTTAACCTCTGAATGACATTTTTATGCACAACATGGGCTAAATGGCCAGGTCACAAGGATACCAATCTCTCAGAGTTGTATAGGAAAAAAGAGATTACTGAACAACTGTTAGGAAACAGATAGAAGCCCCCTCTCAAGACAGCTCGGTTGTGTTCTTTAACACACAGGGTATAGCCAACATCTCCTATAACAGAAGGCCGGTCGTACTCAGTAATGACGTCACCACAAGTCGTCTTGTGCTGAAGATAATTCTTGTATATTTACTTCTATTATTATTACTGGTGTACTTTTATACTAATTTTTTTAAAAATTATCTTATTATAAATATGTTTATAATAATTATGTTTATTTTAAAATTATCTTATTTATAAGAAAAATTATTTGAATTGATTTGCAATTATCATAATGCTAATAAACACGAAAACTTTTTCTTCTAATTAGGTATATTTATAAATAGGCAGTATAAAAGTACACCACTGATAACAATGGAAAGAAATACAGGGTGATTCAAAACTTATCGTTCAAATTTCGTGGGGAGGTAGGGAATACGTCAGGAAACCGATTTCACATAGGAAAGTATGTCCGCAAACGTCATCTACATGAACAAAATGGACAAGTAAAGTGAACACAAGGAAACGGTACAGTTAAGTGGTAACGAATGTGACTTTTATTCCAACAAGGTAAAGTACAGGTTCACAGTAGGTGCTCAAAATTGCGACCATTTACACGGACACAGGATTCACAGCGCCGTTGCATTGACCGCCGAACATTTTCAAAAACGCCTGGCATATCACGGACAATGCCTGCGGCGGCCACTATTCGTGCAACAAGGTCCATTTCACTGTCAACGGGAGTCTCGTACACATGGTCTTTCATGGCCCCCCACAAAAAGAAATCCATGGGCGATAAATCAGGTGACCTGGGTGGCCAAGCGATCGGTCCACCTCTACCGATCCATCGAGCTCCGAATGTTCGGTTCAGGTAATCACGCGCAACAATTGTGCTATGGGCTGGAGCCCCGTCATGTTGATACCACATATCTCGGCGGATATGCGCAGGAACAGCGCCCAGAAAAGTCGGTAACACTGTCTCTAGAAATATTAGGTATTTCCGGCCGTCCAATCGGGGCGGTAGCAAGTAAGGTCCCAACAAACAGTCACCAATGATTCCAGCCCACACATTTACGGCAAAACGATGTTGCGCAGCGTGACTTCTCGTACCATGCGGGTTGTCGTAAGCCCACACATGTGAATTGTGTGTATTGAACACACCTTCACGAGTGAATGAAGCTTCATCTGTAAAAAGGACAGAAGCTGGAAAACTGGGGTCCACGGCACCTTTCTGCATGAACCATTGTGCAAATTCCACACAGATAATCGTCAGGATGCATAACTGCACCCTTTGCAGATGGTAAATATGCACACGTTCCTCGTGCAGTATCCGCCACACTGCTGACTGAGAGACCCCAAGCTGCTGAGCAATAGCTCGTGTGCTGGTATTCGGATTATCTTCGATGGACTGTAGGACTTGTTCTGCGACATTGACAGTCCGCGTCAGTTGTCTTCTCCCCGTATCCTGCATGTTGCTGCGCAGTGAACCACGTTCGCGCAGATTGCGATGCACACGTGCAAACATTTGATGCTGCGGTATTCTTCTGTTGGGGTATCGGTCTTCGTAAACTTGCCTAGCTCGGCGGACGCTTTCGCCAGCTGCCCCATATGCGAGATGCATATCTGCTAGCTCTTGATGCGTAAAACGATTCATCTTATCACTAGTAAGTCAGCTCGTACACTGATGACAGCGGGAGTGGTCGGGCGAGCTGTACACTGGTTGGGTACACACAGCGCCCTCTACATACGCATGCGTACATTTGCGGATATTCATTCCTATGTGAAATCGGTTTCCTGACGTATTCCCTACCTCCCCACGAAATTTGAACGATAAGTTTTGAATCACCCTGTATATAAGAAGCAACATAGATGTTACAGGACTACTTATACTGACGTAATAACTTGGTCCACAAGCCTTCTATTGTAGGAGATATTGATATAGCTCTTGTTGAACACAGCGGCACCACTTAACTCTTCATGCAAGGGCCTTTCCAAGTCCATTGGTGAGCTCACTGAGGGCAGGGTGGAAGAGAAGATAAATCTTAAGGAAAACGGAGTTAGGAATCGAACCTGGGAACATCATATTGCGAGCATGGCGCACTACCGTCTGAACTAACCTCCGCCCCTAAGCGTGAAGTAGAAACTCGTTATCAATAACATGCTTCTGGTTCACCAGCAGCCTAGGACAAGAAAGTAGAAGCCATTCATAGCACTTTCAATTACATGTGACTTTTTGGCTTTCCTCCCAAAACAGGTAACAGAAACGGGATTACATGCAAACACACACACACAGTGACACGACCACTGTTCATAGGGGACCATTCTGAACCTATTTTTCACTTTTATGTAACCGAAATCTTAACTTTGCTGGGTGATTTTATAGTGATTTTGCTGATTACAACAAAGAGAACAGTCGGGTTGGGTTGTTTTACCTCTGGGCGGCACTTTTTTTGCACACTATGGGCTAAATGGCCAGGTCACATGGACCCCGAAGGCTCAGAGAAGGTTGGGGGAGGGAACCCACTGGAACAGCTGTTGAGAGACAAATGGTAGCCTCCCG
This sequence comes from Ryuthela nishihirai, assembly GCA_038380435.1. Taxonomy (NCBI): domain Eukaryota; kingdom Metazoa; phylum Arthropoda; class Arachnida; order Araneae; family Heptathelidae; genus Ryuthela; species Ryuthela nishihirai. The sequence goes on from JAWZYU010000015.1 coordinate 34,195,294, forward strand.
TCAAGGCCATCCAGCGTGTTCTTTAACATGCACAGGGTATGGCTCTCCCGCACACGGGGCCACGACTTAACGTCTCATCCATGGACGGCGGTCTTTCCAAGCCCATCGGTATCCCCTACTTACCGTGGGCAGGGCGGGGAATCAATTAATTAAAATCAAAATAAGGCCTTTGGATGGGGCATAAATCCGTGGTTCAGTGTGCAGGAGAACCGTACATTGTGCACGTTAATATGCTGGATGGCCTTAACATTTATTTCTTAGCAGCTATCCAGTGGATACCTTTCCCCAACCAACTCTAAGCCCTTTAGGGACTTATGGCCTGGCCATTTAGCCCATTGTAAGCAAAATATGCTGCTCAGAGATAAAACAACCGAAAAGCTACGGAAACGTTCACTGAAATGATGGTGATTTTGCTCAAAACATGGTTCAGCCTTTTTGGTCTCTATGGTGTAAAATCGAGTATGGCTGATTCTACAGAGCAGGTGCGGCAACACCTTTCACACCCACTTAAAACCGGTTTTGTCCCATCCTCTATCAGTAGTTTAGTCCCACGCTACGGTATCCCAAGCACTGTGCTTTTCACTATGACGTCACTGACCACGCCCCCTTATTAATATTCGTAATTAATAATTCAGAATTAATTAATCCCCCTTATTAAAAAACCCCTTTATTAAAAATTCCTCCCCCTTATTAAAAAACCCCTTCCTTCCCATTTTTAATCCCTGGCGCCATCAGATGACTATGAGGAGCACCATTTTCGGAAAAAACCCTATTTCAGCTCTAATTTCCCGATTTTTGACTCTCCCTTTATTAAAAAATTTTCCCCCCTTATTAGAAAACTCCTTCCCCCCCTTTCAAACCCTGGCGCCATCAGCTGTTCCAGTGGGTCCCCTCCCCCAACCTTCTCTGAAATTTCGCAACTAATGGATTATTATTATTATTTTCAATGTTACATTTCCCTCCTTTTTTGGAGCATTTGTGACTTTGGGTGAATCGCCTCTGCCTGCATCTCCTTCATTTGAAATTTTGACTGAGTATGTCATTGTCACAGACACCTAAGAAGATAAAAAGTAATCTGCAACTTTGAAACTGTTGCTCCAAAGTTTAAAAGAAAATTATTTTCTCACATTTTACTTTCCCTGTGACAAATAACTCGTGGCACTGAACTTTATTTCCATATTTAACGTTACTCAAACACCGATTTTTGTTTTCAAAATTTCCCTTTTCGGTCAGAAAAGATACGAAAGAATGTTGAACTTGTCTTGCAGTCTCATTGTTTTATTGAATTAGTATGTTGTTTTGCTAAGAACGAACCTATACGTGTGAGAATTACACAGAAATTTCTTTAAAAGATTAATCATGTTTTGTTGCATCTTATCCGATTATTTCATGTATTAGCATTTCAAGTGCAAAACCTTGAATCGCAGAACGAAAAATTTTTAAAGGAAGGCTTGGGTTGTTTTACCCCTGAGTGGCACTTTTTTGCACACCATGGGCTAAATGGCCAGGTCACATGGACCCCGAAGGCTCAGAGAAGGTTGGGGGAGGGGACCCACTGGAACAGCTGTTGGGAGACAGGTGGTAGCCTCTCGTCAAGGCCATCCAGCGTGTTCTTTAACGTGCACAGGGTATGACTCTCCCCGCACACGGGGCCACGGCTTAACGTCCCATCCGACGGACGGCGGCTTTTCCAACCCCATCGGTGTCCCCTACTGACCGTGGGCAGGGCGGGGAATTTTGCGGAGATAAATCTCAACGCTGACCCAGCTGGGACTCGAACCTGGGAACTACAGATTACGAGCCTGGCGCGCTACCAACTGAGCCACCCCCGCCCCAAATCGCAGAACGAAAAAGCATGAAAAAATGCACGTGATTTGTATTATTTGCCTTGAGCAAACAATTTTTAAAGGAAATCAAAAGAGGCGATATTGATGATTAATAAAATGTATCAAAATGTTTTTCTCATGCCCAAATGAAAGATTTTTTTTGCTAATGCAAGTGAACAAACAATATTTAATCTGGAATAAGTATTTCGGTATCTATTTTAACCTGCTAATTACAGAATGTTTCTTTCTTACTTACAAAATACTTTGTTGAATGCCTACGAAAAAGCAGAGAATGAAATTTAAAGAAAAAAGTTTACAACTTTCAACAAAATATCAAGCATGTCCCATTATTCAATTGCTAATTCGGCAGTCAAAGAAATTACAAAGTTTACTTATGGAAATTTGCCTTGGATATTAAATTTTCCATTAGGAACAGCAACTGCATTTCCATTCTGAAATATGTAGGTTTGCCTTTTGATGCAATATTCGGTAATAATACCACCATTGTGGAATTGCTAAAAATTAGATACAAAAGGTGGTGTATTAAGCCACCAAAAAACCGAAAAATAAGTAGTCTTGTAGCATCGTTTTTCAGTTTAATTATTACGTTTAGGAGAATCCAGACAACATCTGATGAATATACCAAATGGTAAGTGGAGAAGACAATAAGAAATTGCCACAAGAAATCAACATACACACGTCTAGTGAGTACATCACAGACTGGTAATTTGACATTATTCTGAATAAAGAGAATAAACTGTAAAAGCAGCAAGTCAATAAAAGCAATTACATTACTCTAAAAAAGTTGGAAAGTCAGAAGCCAATATAGCATCTACTAGCCTTGTGAGAGAGGGGATATGCCCCACACCCACACCACTTAATATACATATTGATATGTTTGTATTTTTATATTTCAGACTTTAACACAGTCTTTAATTCTTTTACATGCTGGATTTATAAGGATTTATAATAAATTACAATGTAAATCCTTTAAATCTAAAACGCCATGCTTGTAATCTGCAGTGCCCCGGTTCGAAACCCAACTGTGCCAGCGTTGAAATTTATCTCTGCTACTCCCATTCTGCCCTCGGTGAGAAAAGTAACATCGATGGACCGTCCGTCGGATGGGACATTTAACCGTGGTCTCGTTGCATTAGGAAAGCTGTACACGTTAAAGAACGCACTGAATGACTGTTAAAGAACTGGACTGGAGTTTTCTCTCTCCTAACAGCTGTTGGTTCCCTACCTGCAAAGTTCTCTGAGCCCTTGGGGTTGTTGTGACCTGATTTGGACCTTTTGTTGTGGCCCCTTGGCTGCACTACTTCTATGAACAACACTCTTGAGCACAGATGGTTTCAGGGGCAGAAAGATGGTTAGGAAAAGGGGATACTTTAAGAGAGAGATGAAAGCCTCCCGTTAAACCATCCGTATTCTTTAAACCGCAAAGCGAGGTATGGCACGGGGGGGTATGGCTTAACGTCCCATTTTCAGACCTTAACCGTCCTTCCAAATAAGCACAAAGATCTGTATATTGTCAGAAGAAACGTGCAATTGCAATAAATGCTATAAAGAATTGGACATTAACCGTTTTCAATTGTTACCTCTCTTCCTATTGCGTTTGGCTTCGACATTTGTCGGTTGGTCGTTTTGTGGATTTGACAAAAAGTTGTTCCACCATATCTTTCGAAGGCAATGGAGAAACTTAAAGATTTATGTGCCAAATGAAAGCTTGTGACGCGAGGAGTGTCATAGGCTATAAAAAATTAACCTCCCATGCTTTCTTCCCCCTTACAATAAGGGGAAATGTGAAAAACAATTCTTAAGCTATATCTCCAAAACGCGAAGGCCGAAAGTAACAAGCTATATGTCAAATTAAAGCTTCTGACGTGGGGAATGTCAGGCTACGAAAAATTACCCCCCCCCTCCCTCATGCTTTCTTCCTCCCTAAAAGTGTGGGGGGGGGGAATATGAATATGATTGTTCCCCTATACTCCTGAACGCGAGTGCGGAAAATAACGAGCTATGTATCAAATGAAAGCTTGTGACGCTGTGAGTGTCGTAGGCTATTAAAAATTGACTCCCCATGCTTTCTTCCCCCTAAAAAACGGAAAATATGTAAACGTTCTGCTATATCTACCGAACGCGAGGGCTTACAGTTATGAGTTAGATGTAAAATGAAAGCTCGTATAATGACGGTCGTAAACTATTTCGAATTTTTCCCCCAGTGTTCCCTCCTGATGAAATGGGAGGGGGCGAATTTTCGCGGGGTTAGACTTTAAGAAGTCGTATCTCAAGCTTGTGACGTCTCCAATATGCCTCAAACATGGCACCAAAAGGGTGGGAATGGGAATGTAATAATAATAAAAACATTTATTTAATACATAATACATCCGATTACATTGGTCCAGCCGAGTGGGCACAAATATTACAATTGAATCTTACAGAAATCCACAAGAGTTAATAACTCGCCTGTGGAATTTTATCATATTTCATATATATAATTTATAATTTTGGCAACAATAGTCAATAAATATTTTAAGTATTTATAAAGTAATCGAAGAATAAAATAATATGTGCTTGATATTTATGAGTCATATATCAAACGAAAATTTTTGAAGGTAGGTGTTTTTAGTGAAAACAAAAAAATATAAATTAAAAAAAATTTTAAAATGCCTATCTTCCTATAGGGACCTAAACAGTACAAAAAAAATCTAAAACGTATAGATGGTGCAATCAGTCACCAAAGAATGTAAAGGGAGAAGAAGTTAAACTTCCATAGAGATTAATGTAAAATCGAGTATCGTGCATTTGGCGTAGAGGTGAAACGAACATTACAGGGGACGAACACTTTTGTAATTGCATGTTACTGTCAACTTCCATTCTCTTCGCTTTTCCTATGTAATAATTTCCCATTGATATCTTACAGAGTATATTAATATCAGTTCTGGTCCCTGTTTCCATGCAACCGAGAAAGCTCTTAATTGTAATAATTTATTTTATAAATTAACTTCAGGCTAATTTCAAATCTTCTCTATCCGTTCAATTTATAATTGTTGGTTCAACGAAAAATAATTCCAATGGAGAAAATAAACCTTTATTAAAATCATGATATTATTTTTTCAAATACAAAGTGCAGTTACTTTTTTTCCTTTTTTAAAATATAAATTTTTTGATGCATAATTCCTTTGCCCCTTATTGTTTGCTTCCCAGCTTAAACAAATGCACGATACGAATCGAAACACCACTTGAGGTCGCCACTTACGCTTTGTAAAAGCTTAACTTCTTTTCCTTATACGTTCTTTGCCTTAACCGCCCACCTGACCGAAGGAGAACTTTTCGTTTCTAGAGGAGCAGCAACGACATTCAGAAACTTGAAGTGTTTTACTGTACTGTTGATATCTTTATCTTACTACCCTATCCCTTACGGGTGGCTCAATTGGGAGCGCGCCAGGCTCATAATTTAAAGCTCCCAGGTTCGATTCCGCCTGTGCCAACGTTGAGATTTAACTTTTCAAAACTGCCCGCTGTCAGTAAGAGATACTGATGTGCTTCGGAAAGGCCGCTGTCCGTCGGATGAGACTTTAAACCGTGGTCCTCGTGCGGGAGACTCATACCCCGTGCCATTTAAAGAACATGCTGGATGGCTTGACGGAAAGCTACCATCTGTCTCCCAACAGCTGTCCAGTGGGTCCCCTCCCTCAATTTTCTCTGAGTCTCCTTTGGGACCTGTTTATTTAGCCCATTGTGTGCAAAAAATGCCGCTCAGAGGTAAAACAACTCTGTCCTATCCCCTTACAGTTTCAGTTAGATTGAATCAGTAAAACCTCAAAAAACGTTATTTTTTCTTTCAAATCCTTTTTTTTTTCATTTTTTTTAAAGATTTTCTTTTACTTCTGGCCTGAAACTTAATCTATTAAACACGTCTGTTTTTCCCTTAACACTTTTTCTTTCATTTTTCTAACTCATCCAGGGTCGCATTCGAAATCACTGCCAAGGGGTATTGATTTTTTTTTTTCGTATTTCTCAGTCGCTGAGTCTGTAAGAACTAAGCAAAGAATCTGAGAAAAGACATCTCCTCAAGTCCTACTATTTAAATATTTACAAAACAGAGCCACTGCAGTATCGACTGTGAAAGAAGACTCTGCAGAAGAAAACCATTTCAGCAAAGTGTAATAAATAGCAGAGCCGCAAAGAATTGTTGCCCAAATGGGAACGAGAACGACTTCTGATAGTACGAGACAAGCCTCACGAGTGTCCTTGAATAAGTCATGAAATAAATGGTTCCTCGACGAAAATGAAGGGAAAGTAAAAAAAAACACCTTAGCGTGTGGTTCAATAAAGCTGACGTCGTCTTCCAGTATCTTCTCGTTTCTCTGTGATGCCTAGTGAGCAGGAATTGCTTACAGAGCAGAAAATAGTTCCTTAACACAAGGAGTGGAGCACAAGACATGGTAATATCGATCTAATTTATAACAAATCGGAAGAACTATCTTATCCCATAATATAAATAACGGTATAGTTTTACTTATATTATTAGTATAGATTAATACTCATAATCAGTGGTTTAATTAGCATAATTTAGATCTTTTTCGCAGCTGTAATTATGTAAATTTTGTGGCATTTTTATTAGTTAGATTCAGCTTAGTAACAGAAATAAATTTTTAAAGGACAAAATGCGAATCAAGTTTTCAATCAAATCAGTCAAAAATCGAGATTTCAACAATATTTGCTCAATATTTCAAGAATTATGGAAGCTGAAACATTCAACAGCATAGCACGTATTAAGTAAAATTCAAAATTGCCGAAAATGAAAATAATCGTCATACAAAGAGTTAAAAATATGGTTAAGTATTTTAGTCAAGTTTAATATAATGGTAATTGGTTTCGTTTTTATCTGCTTGGGTTAACTTTTTAAATTATTATTTTTTAATTAATAAAATTTTTTTAAGAAAGAAAGAAAATAACCTATGAGCTCTATCAAGCTTATCCTGGTTTATCATACGACATATAAACATATACATACAATCAAGCGATCCCGGTCCCGACCCCGTCCCTCGGCAGCTTCAATGGCTCAAAGCGATACCTCTGCGCCATCGAGGTGGCAAATTATTATCCCAAATTATATTGCTGCTGCTAAAAAATTCTTCCAGCTTCCATTAGTCTTTAAATAACATTGTTTAAAATTGAAATTCAGATAGATTTCATTGATATCTTTAATCGCATTTCTAGGGGCGGGGGTGGCTCAGTCGGTAGCGCGTCAGGCTCGTAATCTGTAGTTCCCAGGTTCGAGTCCCAACTGGGTCAGCGTTGAGATTTATCTCCGCAAAATTCCCCGCCATGCCCACGGTCAGTAGGGGACACCGATGGGCTTGGAAAGGCAGCCGTCCGTCGGATGGGACGTTAAGCAGTGGCCCCGTGTGTGGGGGAGCCATACCCTGTGCACGTTAAAGAACACGCTTGATGGCCTTGACGGGAGGCTACCATCTGTCTCCCAACAGCTGTTCCAGTGGGTCCCCTCCCCCAACCTTCTCTGAGCCTTCGGGGTCCATATGAACTGGCCATTTAGCCCATGGTGTTCAAAAAAGTGCCGCTCAGAGGTAAAACAACCCAAACAACTCACTCCACCCCCTCTCTCAGTGGAAAGCGAATTTCAGAGCTTTGTGGCTTTTTCAATAAGAGTTTTATAGGAAAATGTGACTAAAGGTAAATTAAACATCTCAATAATAATAATTTAATCAGGAAAAAGAGGATGAATTTCCATTAAAGTATATCATTTCCTCTTCCGTTTCAGAGGTCTTCAAAAAATGTTTTGAAAAATGTGCGAAATATGCATAAGTTTAGTAATTTTTGTCTCCCTTATTCTTATCATCCTCAAAGAGGGAGGCATGGCTGTCTAGTCCCCCTCCCCTCCATATATCCAGCCTTTCCTTGGTATATACTGTATTTTAGACCTTCGAACATGTGATCAACAAAAAATTTGTTTTGCATACTTGCAGTTTTAATCTAAGACAAAACGCGATACAATTGCTTCATTTGTACGAACAAATTTCACAATGCGAATAAGAGAGTTGAAAACGTCAAATATGTATAATTAAAAACTAGTTTTCAAAATATTTTACGTCTAGGAGGGTTACATATTCCCCAACCTAATTTAAGCAACAAACTCAATACCTTTTTCGCTAATGGTGATGGAAATGATATTGCAAATTGAGCAACTCTCGGAAGAGGCTCAAGAAACGAGAAATAATAATCGTACAAAATTTCGGAAATTTAATGCAATGAAACGCTCCCGGATCCCTCGTAATCTGTAGTTCCCAGGTTCGAGTCCCAGCTGGATCAGCGTTGAGATTTATCTCCGCAAAATTCCCCGCCCTGCCCACGGTCTGTAGGGGACACCGATGGGCTTGGAAAGACCGCCGTCCGTCGGATGGGACGTTAAGCCGTGGCCCCGTGTGTGGGAGAGCCATACCCTGTGCACGTTAAAGAACACGCTGGATGGCCTTGACGGGAGGCTACCATCTGTCTCCCAACAGCTGTTCCAGTGGGTCCCCTCCCCCAACCTTCTCTGAGCCTTCGGGGTCCATGTGACCTGGCCATTTAGCCCATGGTGTGCAAAAAAGTGCCGTTCAGAGGTAAAACAACCCAACCCAACTCCCGGATCCCACTTCAGATCCTATTCCTAGGATAATTTATAAGTATGTGCACTTTTCGCCATGCAAAATGTGTACGGTGTCGCATCGCCGTGTTGCATTTGCACACCTTTGAGTGTAGTACTAAGGGAAAATATAAAGTCGGTTTCAATCGTTAGAAACGTTGTACAATGAGTGAGTTAAGTATTAAAATTCGTGCAATTTTACACCATTACTGGAAAAGAGGATTAAAAGCTACCAAAGAGACGCGAGAAATATACGAAGTGGAAGGTGAGGAGTAATCTCTATTCGTATTGCTCAAGCAAGAAGTGTAAAGTTCGTGACACGAGCCTCAAAAGTAAGCCAATATTGGTAGATCGCACCATTCTGTACCATGTTGTTGAAGCTGATCCACCGACAACCACTCGCAGGCTCTTGTCCGAACTTGGTTGCTCACCTGCACCTATAGTTGGGTTGTTTTACCTCTGAGCGGCACTTTTTTGCACACCATGGGCTAAATGGCCAGGTCATATGGACCCCGAAGGCTCAGAGAAGGTTGGGGGAGGGGACCCACTGGAACAGCTGTTGGGAGACAGATGGTAGCCCCCCGTCAAGGCCATCCAGTGTGTTCTTTAACGTGCACATGGTATGGCTCTCCCGCACACGGGGCCACGGCTTAACGTCCCATCCGACGGACGGCGGCCTTTCCAAGCCCATCAGTGTCCCCTACTGACTGTGGGCAGGGCGGGGAATTTTGCGGAGATAAATCTCAACGCTGACCCAGCTGGGACTCGAACCTGGGAACTACAGATTACAAGCCTGGCGCGCTACCGACTGAGCCACCCCCGCCCCCTGCAACTATAGTGCGGCATCTGCAATGCATCGGTAAAGTAGCCAGGAGTCGCCGAAGTGTTCCACAAGAACTAACTACTAAACAAGCAAATCGTCGTATCAAGTCTGCAGGAAATATCTCATCAACCCACGGGACCACCTTGTTTATCAACCGAATCGTTACGTGCGATGAAAAACAATATTGTTACGACAGATGAACGTGCTACAATAAACCCGTGGTTTGATATTTCGTCTAGATGCTAGTGTGAACTACAGCGTGAGAATTTCGTCACTAACTACTTCGAACGAACTTAAAAGAAAGTATAGGAGAGTTGTATTAAGAGGAATTAGAGTGTGAAGGAAAACGTACTTTGTTTTAGTTTGCGCGATATAGTATAAAGAAGAAACGTTTTTTATTTGATGTGTTCGCGGGAAGTTAAATAAGTTTATTAGTGTTGATCCTGTTAGCGGACTGGGAAGAAAAAGAAGGATGATTAGGACACTTAAAGATGTGGCTGAGGAGGTTTTATGTTAGTCGAACAAGCAGAGCTGATCTCAACTTTTCTATAGGAGACTTTTTGATGCATAGTTATTTTTAGTTTGTTTACAAGAATTGGTAAGGTTATTCTCGATAGATTGCAGATTGTTCACAAATATGATTGAGCCACTTATCAACTGATGTAATAAGCCTTATTTTATGCTTTGAGTGTATATAGAGGAAACATTTCTTTGTATGAATAGTAATAAGGTGCTAAGTTCTTCTGAAGATTTATTTTTATACTGATAAAGATTTGTGTTGGTTGACTTTTGTCAGGCTAGAGGCCTTTTTAAATATTTTTTTTGTTCGGGTTTTGTATATTATTTTGGATTTCACCAAAAAGGCATATGCTACGTGGGAGGCCCTCTGTCCCAGCATCTGGAGAGTAATTGAAGTAGCAGTGCCCGGGGGGACGGAGGTCACCCAAAACGCTCACGTCCACTGACAAGCAACCCGGAGGCTAAGGGACTTCCCAGATGGTCAGGCGGAGAGAGAAAGAGAGAGGGTTTGGCAACGAGGAAGAGAGAGCCAGTCGAGGAACGTAAGCGTGCAGACGAGAAATTGTAAAGCTGGGAAATGCCGACTGGTAATAACGGCATTGGCCTCTGTGAATACAGCTGAACAGGCATAGTAAGCTGGGGTTGTTGTAATGCTATGTAATTGAGCATATGTCCTTGTTCTATCAAGCATGTTTGGAAGGTTCAATAAATAATTGTTATTTTTAAGTAAAGTCTGAAGTTGAACCAATTTATTGGGGAGGAGCCTCAGTATTGAATCCCAGCAATTGTGATAAAACCGTTGATTTTATCTGAAAAACTCTTTCACCCGTCGCGTATTGCGATCGAACCGAGGGGACCTTCCTAAGGGTCCCAATAGACAAACAAACGAAGAAGCAACATCACAACTTTAGTTTATATAAATGTTCTTATTCATACCTTTGTAATAAATTATATTATTTTAGAATCATAATTGTTAAGTACTATTTTTGAACTCACGCTCAGTTTCCTTCCGTTTAATTCATAACAATTTTTTCAACTGTCCCAAAGCAATAGTTTGACCCAAGCCATCCCGCACTTCCTGTCCCAAAGTAGGAGACGATTCGAAACGAAAGCTTTAGTGTGTCTTTAGTGGAATTTTGAGTGCAACTTTTACTCAGCACAAGTAGAGTGTGTGCATTCTGTGATGCTTCATGCTACCCAAGCTTGATAAACAGACACCAGGTACTCCTCCAATAAGACAATACAAAACCACACACTGCACTTCGGCCCAAACAAAAACTCCAAGAACTTGAATTTCAATTTCTTCCTCATCCAGCATATAATTGGGACCAAACAAAAACTCCAAGAACTTGAATTTCAGTTTCTTCCTCACCCAGCATGTAAATTCGGACCTACCTCCTTCCGATTACCATCTCTTTGGCTCATGGCGCATTTACTTCGAGGTAGGCTGTTTCCAACATTTCAGGGAGTCGAAAACGGATATCGGGTTGGGTTGTTTTACCTCTGAGCGGCACTTTTTTTGCACACCATGGGCTAAATGGCCAGGTCACATGGACCCCGAAGGCTCAGAGAAGGTTGGGGGAGGAGACCCACTGGAACAGCTGTTGGGACACAGATGGTAGCCTCCCGTCAAGGCCATCCAGCGTGTTCTTTAACGTGCACAGGGTATGGCTCTCCCACACACGGGGCCACTGCTTAACGTCCCATCCGACGGACGGCTGCCTTTCCAAGCCCATCGGTGTCCTCTACTGACCGTGGGCAGGGCGGGGAATTTTGCGGAGATAAATCTCAACGCTGACCCACGGATATCGGGAGTTTTACACCTTTAACGACCAAGCACGGTATCTAAAAGGAATCGAAAAACTTGACGACAAATGTCTACGAACTATTGAAAATGACGCTTTATATTTCGCTGAGTAAATCTCGTTATTTATATTGTAATAATCATTTCCCAAGTAGAGAATAAAATGCACAAACATGTGAATTACCCTCACATTTCTTCGTTTTGAAAACAGCAACAAAATAAATCGAAAATATGATTTCTTTTGGGGTTTGTTTACTTTAGATCTGGCTATTTAATCCATTGTATGCAAAAGAGTGCCTCTCAGAGGTATAACAACCTTAATCCGTCCCCGAGATATTGGTAAAAGTGATAAATTCGATCACATTTGTCATTTCTAAGCGTTGCTTTATATGCTGTGAATAATTCCCAATAAATGTTGGTAAGTGTAATAAAGCACAACTCAGTCCATTCTTCATTTATATTGTATTATAACACACGCATACTTTACTGAAGAAACAACTAATTTGACGGCTGAACTGTAAACCTACACATTTGAACATTTGAAATGAAACTTAGATACATGTAGACCGTTAGGGACAAACACGTTTAAAATGTTACTGAGTTGATTTGCAGCAACGTTTAACAAACTCTTTACACTACACGACACGTGCTTTCTCCTGTAAACGTTGTAAGCAAACATTACCTGGTCTGCCACTAATTATTGTCAATAGCGAATGATAAATTTGTGACTGAAGGATAAAAGGGTCATTGTAATAACTTCAAAAAGAGTCTCCAGCGAAGGAAAATAACTTGCTTGACTTGTGGGAGAAAATATGACCTTTGCGACCTCATCCAGCCTTTGTCGTAAACCAGAAATAGATAGATGTAGCCGCTCCTTCTTTGCTATCATCAACACGGAGCATTTACCCGTAACCGTAAACTGTGTAAATGGCCCCTTTAGTTGATGCTGTGGCGATCAATACGGTCATCATCCCGGAGGGATAATCAGAATCTCGTGCTTGCATCTCATGTGCTGTTCTAGAGCACTATCAACGATATTTCTGCGTTATTCATGGCATACAGCGTACGTTAGTTTCTATTCCAACTTGGCAGTATAACTCCGCAGGAAATAGATTATTTTTACCCATTTTCCTATTTTTTGGCTTGTCATTTGTATTCGATTTGTCCAGGTTTTTTAGACGGTTTGTGTGTTTATTAAAATGGTTTTTCCACCACATCTTCCCAACCCGTTCACCGATACCGACGATTTTTGCGTTAAATAATAACCTCTCATTCGGGGAGTATCATAGTATAAAAAATATTTCCTTCCGTCCTTTCTTCCCCTCTGAAAAAAGGGGGAAACGAGTAAATCGTCGTTGCACTATATTTTCGAAATGCGAGGGCCGAATTTACGAGTTAGACGTTAAATGAAAGGATCCCAAGGTCACAGAGAAGTTAGAGGGAAGGAACCCACTGGACAACTGTTGGAAGATGATGGTAACTTCCCTTAAAGGCCATCCAGCGGGTTTTTAACGTGCACAGGGTATGGCTCTGCTTAACATCCCATCCGACGGACGGTGACCTTTCTAAGCCCATCGGTGTCCCCTACAGACCTTTGGCAGGGCGGAGAGTTTTGTGGAGATAAATCTCAACCTGGCCCAGGCGGGACTCGAACTTGAGAACTGCAGATTACGAGACTTGTGCGGATTCAATGAGGGAAACTGTGGGTACTCCCCGCTTAAGTTTGGTTCGATTCATTCCAGTGCAAACCTCATGAACTGCTACAATGAAATGTTCTTAGTCATGCAAATTGCTTTGATAGAATCAAGTGTAGTTGACAGTTTTATATAACAAACATAACTTTATTGCTAACCAAGACGACATGACACTAAACATTCATATAAGCATGGTTCCACTCTCTAACACGAGAAGCAAATGCTAGATAACAAGCAACAGAGCACAAACCAAATGACCGCATCCGAATCAAGACTGACTACCGTCTTTTTTAAACATCTAGAGAAGAACAAATAGGGCTTTTAGGACCTTCTGTTTCGTTTTCACTTAATATGTTGTCCTCCTACTATATTTCTGATTTGGTTAGATATTTGTTCATTGGCTCTAACAAATTTTTCCTATCTTCAGTTGTGGGCCAAGTCAGTTTGTTTTCATTGGCTTCTTCATTGACCTTAATAATTGTAATTGCTTTTATGAAAGTAGATATATTTACTTCAGTGTCATATGTTAATGAAGCTAAGACAACATATTGCCTCTGGTGAATATGAGACGTTCATTTTCAAAGAGAATCAAGTTTTTTTATTTTCTACCTTTATCATATTCTAACAATGTAAATTGAACTAATGGATGATTATGAAAATGCGACAAATATTATGTTACTACCCATGTAATATAAAAAAAAAACTCTTTTCATTTCCCTTCAAGCAAAAAATTTTTTTCTTAAGGGTAAGGGTCAAATTATTACTGTCAATGTAAACTCTGAACAACACACTCTACCATAAATACACTGCTTAACATAGAAAATGCCACAACATGAAGGAATAAACGAAATGAGACGAAACTTACCACACATGTAGACAAGTAGGTGGGAAAGAAGTGATTTAATTTCTGAAGGATTGCATGAATGCGATGGGCGGGGAGATAGTGTAATATGGCCAGAGTCAGTAAGTCGTATGACCGCCATGCTGGGCTATACATTCGGCATCACGGCATGGCATCGAGTTGAAAAGTCCCCGGATGGTGTGCTTAGGTATCGCGGACCATGCATCGTTGACCTGTGTCCATAATTCATCGACATTGCGAGGGAGTCGTGCAGAGGTGTGAAATCGTCTGCCAATGATGTCCCACACGTTCTCTATTGGGGTGTAGTCTGAGGATCGTGCTGGCCAAGGCAGCATCTGGACACCTTGTAGGCACTGTCTGCTGATGTTGGCAGTATGCGGGCGAGTTATCGTGTTGAAACTGAGCATCAGGGATACCATAGAGATACAACAACAAAACGGACTGCACCATTTCATCAACGTATCGTCATGCTGTTAGTTATTGCATCCACTATGCATACAAGCGATGAATGGCTGTTGAAACTGATGTCGCCCTAAACCATGACACCAGGCTGAGGAGCCACATGACACTTACGGATGGCAGCAAGATCAGCCCGGTGAACATTCATCAGCCGCCGAACACGTCATCTCCAGACACTCAATCGGGGATTATCAGCGCTGAGACAGAAGCAAGATTTGTTGCTGAATATCACATGGTTCCATTCGTTCAACCACATGTCTAGTGCAGTACCACTGCACTAGATACGTGTGGTTCCCGGAAATCCCGGAAAACCTTGCACAACGATGTGCTGCGGTAAGTGGCAGTCATCACAATGGCTAACGAGAATGCAAATCTGCCTCAGCCAATCTGTAATTCACAGTCTGTGTCGACACGAGGATGTCCATAGCTACCTATACACTGGATCGAATGGGAGTCTGCTACAGCTTGTCGCCGAATACCGCGATCAAGGTGTTCGGACGCCCGCCTACGTGCAGCAATCCTACTACAGCAGCAACCAGTGTCGCCAACCTTCCTTCAACCAGTGTCGCCATATTCGGTCGGCAGTTGTTGCATCCCGATGCGTTTCTGGTGTGTTGCGACGAAGGGACCAACCAGCCGTACATAGCCCTGTGATGATAACAAATAGGTGGGTATGTGTCTCAAGTTGGGTTATTGAAATGAGTTCAGTTACAACCAATCACGTGATAGGTGAAGAAGGGAACAGGACAAAATAGCTCGGCGTTCCTAAGTTTGGTCGTCCTCACCTTGGCGTATGGACCACTGCGTCGGTGGTAATCTCGGTGACGAAAACACGTGTAAGGAGTGAGAATGCCTGGGCGACATCATGGGGAATTCTACCATCACACGGACACCTTAGAGAGCGCTATTAAAAATTACTATTTAAGGGTAAGAATCAAATCATCATTGACAATGTAAACTCTGAACAACACACTTTACCATAAATATATCCATTCCTATATTCGTTTAAAGTTTTGTCATTTTAGACAGTTATAGGGTGGATAAGAGATCCATGAGATTTGCAAACTGCGAATTGTAATATTTTGTCAGTACGCGTGCAACTCAAAAAGAATATTTATTTCTAAAAACGAAACAATGAATATGAAGAAACAAGCAACAAAATAAAAATATTGCCCATTTTCTTTTGGAAAACTACTTCAAAATTGTGTATAATTAGGTAAAGTTTAAGTTATTTTGGAAGAATATAAATTCCGAAAACAATATACGCAACAGTATATAATATATAAACTTTAAACTACATTAAGTATGATCCATAACAAAAAACACTTAATACCTTTGAAAACAATTTGTGAAACGAGGCAAAGACCAGCGTTCTCACTCTCGGTCTGCTATTGTGACTTCATGGCATCACAAGCACTTTGGCCTTCTCTCTAGGTGGCTCTTGGCAGCAGAGAGCGAGAGCTTATTAGAGAGTAGAGTGGCGTAAGCTTATTAATCTGTTTGAGAGTACTGTCAGAGGCGTCTGTCTTTCTGTGGGATCATAAATTCTATTGAAACCTGCGGGTCCCGAGCATTTATTTAAAAGAAACCTAATGTGTTCAACCAAAACTAGTCAGGAAATTTACGACCTAAGTGGTTGCATGAATTATCAAAAGACTACATATATATAAATAAAAATAAATGAATAAATACCCTCTCAAGCAGCTGCTTGCCACAGAGGTCTGACAGGAGCCTGTCAGTTTATATGCCATAGTAGAAGGTCTGAGAGGATGGCAGGACCTCAGCAGAAAAACGACACAAACAGCCATGCCTTACCCGGGGCTCGAACCCAGGTCCCGTAGATCAGTAGCCAAGCGCGCTAACCACTCGGTCACGGGACGGCTTATTAATCATATACTACAGTATTTACAATAATACTATACAAAGTCGGCCTTCACTAAAGCCGCTCACTTAACACCGATCAAGGTTTTTACGGAAGGCTACTTTGCCTAGCCGCACACAAATGTTGGCTGAAAAACGCTGGAAACGGCTGAGAACTCCCACCACAAGCCGAAATCTTATCACAGTCAAATCCTGATCTCCGACCTGCAGCGAGTTCTAAAGCAGGACACAAGAAGAGTCTTTTCTTCGTTCCTTATCTCAGGGTGGTCACGTGAGTCTTTTCCACGCAAAAGAGCCAATAGCGAGAACTATGCCAATCCCACCTGTCAATGTATAATTGATGGTCCTTGATCACCTCTCACATCTGGTGTGCGTAGGCTCTTCGACCTTCACTCGAAGTGGAGGTAAGAGATGCTGCATCTGACAATTACAAGTACTACAGCATTTGGTGGGATAATCTGTCTAATCCAGTTCCATGCCAGTCAAAGTTTCCGTATTACCAGACGTCTTTTCCTCTTAGTCCGTTAGGCTGGTGCCACGAGTATAAATTACTCCCCTCTAGTTATAAATAATCTCATTCGTTCTGATTGATACACTTCTGCGACTGTCTCTGAACACCTCACACAGCTTATACACATGTTTTGATGATTAAAAACTGTCCCCACATTGTGCACATATCATGGCTAAATTTCATTTGGGTTAATTCCTTATGATAATTAAATTCGAATGACACTTCGCTATTCAATTACCGTGCCATCTCAAAAGGGGGTTGCCATTTTCAAAACGGACTGTCAGTGATAATATTGCCAATGTCATGCGGACATTTCTAGTGCTATATGTTAAGACAATGATAATGAAAGTACATTATAATGAGTGCATAAGTTGCTACATGTCAGTAAAAAAATCCAGATTCACTTTATTTATTGACTCGCTCTCGTAAGCTATAGGTCAAAATCTTGATTTTTGAAGAAAAGTCGTTTGCTAATTAGAGTTAACGGAAATTGTAACGTTAAACATCAGTGTTACCATTCATAAAAATTTTTCTAAAAGTTAATTTAGATATGAATAAAAAATATTACATGAAACAGTTTCCTAAAATATGTGCATTTTTGGAGTTTGTGTAATGATACTTTATTATCCAATTTTAGCAAAAATGTTAGAATGACCAATGTATTTAGTTTATGCTCTAGATCTGAGATAGACTAACCTTTATCTGGAACATGTCACATATTAGGTTGGAAATGTGTCTCGCTCCACCCAGAGGCGAATCCAGAAGCTATCCACGGCAAATTGAATTTGCAAAGCCCATCACGCAGGCACAGTTCTTACTTTCACACCTATCGCACCCCTCATCCCTACTCCAATTGCCGACGTGACGTATGAAAACCAAAGGTTTAACCATACGCAGGCATTCAAATTTTCAACAATTATTCACCCGCAACTCTCTAGATACATGCCAGAGCGCTCTACCGTTAAACCACGCATCAGACACTAATAATCTTCCAGGATAACACCTATAAATATTTCACTGAGATGTAGCGGACCTCGCACCACATCTCAGTGAAAATTCAGAAAAATTATATTTCGGGTGGGGACCATTTCCCTAATTCGTCCATATATCTTAATAATAACGCTTAAGTGTAAGTGACCTCCTCATTAACATCTAAATCATTGGCAACAATTAGAAAAAGTTGCCTCTCCTAAAGTATAGATGACGCAAGGTTCTCCACATCTCAGTGACATTTTATAAGTCTTTTCCTGGAAAATTATTAATGTCTGATCCGTGGTTTAACGGTAGAGCACTCTGGCATGCATCTAGAGAATTGCGGGTTCGGTTCCCGCCGCGTCGGCAGTGATTTTTTTCCCAGATGAATAATTGTTGAATTCTTTATCTACAGGTAATCTGTGTATTTACGATGGATGGATGGGTTCAAACTTTCACTTCAGCAACACCTGACAATGACAACTAAACCACGTGGTTGTGGCTCAACTCTCACGACCACTATGTTCAAGGCTATGGAAGGGACGAGTGGAGAGGGTGGTAGGTGATAAGAATTCCAACAAGTACAAATAATTCTGATTTCTACAATGCGTCAAGCCATTCGCAGTGATAAATTCATTAGAAGCAATTAGAAGAATTTGGAAGGATTGGTCTAACTAACGGATGGTGTACTTAAGGAGTAGCACAGAAGCAGGAACGGATTTAGGGGGTGGGGGGGCAAGGGGCCGTGGTCTCTTCTGAGTTTTTCTGCGTTTCTCAAAAATAATTTTAAAGACCTCTAAAACGGAGATGAAAATGTTATTCAGCAATGGAAATCCGTTTCCTTTTCCATCCCTTTTACTCTTTTTCCGGATCGATTGGATCACTTCCCCCCTCCCGCCCTCCTCTACTCTCTTTTTTTCTAAATTCGGGCCAGACTGGAAGGAGAACTGTGTATGGTGAAGTTAAAAATTTGGGGGAGTGTTGTGTGCATCTCGCGGTTGCAAGCACTATTCAATTTTTATGTAGAAATATGCAAATTTAAATCTGTGGCGTTGGTTTCCCACATTGCTCAATTACGGATTATTCCCTTAATTAGACAATGTGGGCCGCAAAAATCCCATGCTGTCTCCTTAGGGGAAGACGTTTTTATTAATATGAACACTGATGAGCGCATCTCAGGTTTATGGAAATATAAAACAATAACAATATTTATTGAGACAAAATATTTAAAAGTACAGGCAGAACAATTAATTTTTCTAATAATCAATCGTCTATCGTGGATTTAAAAAAAAAGAAAGAACTTAAAGAATTAAATGGACTATAGAACTGTGGAACCCCTTTAAATTTAAAATCTAAAATTAAGGATAGCAACTTATAAGTTAAAGGAAGGGTAAGCGTACCATTCTAAGTGCTCAGTTCGTCAGCTACATCGGATTATGGCCAGGTCGTCGTCCCTCTAGCTTCGGGTGGGGACCATTTCCTTAATTCGTCCTTTAGCCAATGACTGGGAAAACATCTCCATCGTACTATGGCTGATGTGGAGACGGGCCCTAAGTTGACCATCACATTCGCTGTTGGGTAATTTGGTTGCAGCGAAGGGAGGCGGTCGGCTACATCATCGGGGTTATGTTGAAAGGGGGAGGGTGCCCTTCACTGGTTAGGCGCTTTGGAAGCAAATTCCAGTCTCTCTGCTTCTAATTTTAGGAAACCACTCATTCATAGGGATGTCCTTGCATTAATGCATCAAATTACACTGCTTTTGATTCAAAGTCCTGCATTCATTTCCAATGATTCCGATATGCCGATACTGAATCTGGCCGCCCAGAGCTCTGGCCGTCCCATCCAACTGCTCTCTCTAAAATCTCAGTGCTGTCTGCCCAGTTCAAAATCTCGGTCCAACTGAAGCCCTCCTTGCCTCGCTACTCTACCCCACGTTCCTTTCCCCTTGTTTTTCCCGAAAATGGTATGTTCACCATATGTAGCATCTGCAGAGGAACTTACGAGTAATAAATTCCCCCCAGGAGGTCTGTCGCTGCGCTTGAGGTTGACATCGCCGCCTGGGAAACAGAATCCTCGTTCGTTACTGTAAACAACTGGACGATGTCGTCCAGTCATTTTTTTTAATACAGTTCAATAATGATGTACATCTGTATTTGATGTGGGGGCGATTTCCCGAATATAGCTTCCCGTGTGAGATCGCATTAAAGCTGTCAGCAGTCTTTCGCACCCCCAGACCATTCCAGCTGGACCTCACACTGCAAGAGAATAAATGGTGATTCCGCCTGTCATCCACCCACGGGGCGCTATGTCATGTCATCTGGGCGCTGGGCGTTCTCTGTGTGTGGCCCGTCGGGGCAGCTGCGAATCCCGCCTTCTCCTAACGTTTCCACCTTGTTAGTCTGTCCGTGTATTCCCTCTGTGTTGAAAAAAAACTGGAGTGAAAAAAGTCAACTCAATCAAGTGAGAAATTAATTTTAAAAAAATAAATCTTTATGTCTGATGTAAAATCAGTGCATAACAGTACTTTTTATCGAAACGTGTCGTTGAAGACAAGATATCCAATATCTCTTAGTTTTGACTTTCAGTATTGTACACTTAGGATTTAAAAACGAAGACACGTGACACGAAAGTTGCCAGATCACTAATTTCTAAAAAAATCGTTGCCAAATATTTTTTCTGAATTCTGTAATCAACCATAGTGTTCGGATACTTTTTTGAGTGACTGTACCACAAGTTGCCCATCCTTGTCTAGCTTCTATTACTTTTTAAATCCTAAATGTATAATACTGAAAGTCAAAATTAGAGATATTGGATATCTTGTCTTCAGCGACACGTTTCGATAAAAAGATTATTTTAAAAGTTATGTTAAAAGATTATTTTTTAAAAATGTTTTTTGTACATTAGGATTTGATAACACGTAGGTGGGTGCGTAACTTTTCTGAATGTTCGTAATTTGCAAGGCAAATATTGCAGACTTTGGTTAATGACTCAGTTAATAATTATCAATTCCCAACTTGAAAGAATATTTTTCTTTATTCATCATCCTGTTTGCTTCCCAAACTTCCGCAAGCCCTCGTGGCTACAAATGAGTCCTCATTATTTACTCGATGATGCAAGTGGGGATCAAAGAACTCGTGGATCACATGAGAGTGCTGTGAGTCACTCTTTCAGAAAATCCTATCATTAAAGATCATCGTCTATCAGTCATTAGCAAATGAGGTTATTTTTGCAGTCCTTATTCTTAAGTATGGTACTTATAAAGTTTTCCGTCTTAGCAACTATCAGTTCCCATCTTGTGTAGAAAGCAATGTGCCTTACTGAACTGTATTTGGGTTGTTTTACCTCTGAACGGCACTTTTTTTGCACACAATGGACTAAATGACCTGGTCAGAAGGACCTAGAAGGCTCAGAGAAGATTGGGGGAGGGGACCCACTGGAACAGCCATTTGGAGACAGATGGAGCCACGGCTTATGTATGTTCCATCCGACGTACGGTGACCTTTCGAAGCCCATCGATGTCCCCTACTGACTCTGGATAGGGCAGTTTCATGTCCCTCTAATATATTTATTTTTATTTATTGTTGCAATTTTATGTAGTTTCGTTGTTGTAAAAATTTTTATGTTTTAAGTGTGCTTTTGGAAGTGCTAGTGTCGGTATGTGACTCATAGATGTTGTTTTCTGGTCTGAGCTGGGTGCCTGCACGTGCCGATGAGTCCAAAAGCCCTTTTACTGCCATTTACAACTAGCCTGGAGCGCGAGTGTGAGCTCTGAAGATGAGCAGGGCAATAATAAACAACAGTTTGGAGAGTCGCTGTCAAACAGGAAGGACGTTTGAACACGCGTCAAGGGACGCCGCTCTTATTGAAGCAAAACCCTTAAGGAGAGGGTTCGATTCTATGTGAGAATAGAGATACGGTTCTTGATGAACCAAGTACAGTTCTGTGGAACTGAGGTGACTTCTGTGTGAACCACGTTGTAGGCAAAGGTTGGATATCCTTTCACCGAGTTTGAGGTCGGTAAAGCGAGAATCTGCAAAGTGCGGTTCTCCATCTCATTGCATAATTGTTTGCAGTAGCAAAGCAGCAAAGGCCTATGGAGTCGAGTTCATCCCCAGCACGTGATTGTATATAAATGTGAATAAACTGTGTCGTCCCTATACAATTCTCGTGCGTGAATTGTTGGACATATCTCTATACATCACTTGGCACAGCAAGTCTGACGCATACGTCGGTATGGGTGTAACACCAGCGAACCTGTTATTTCATCTAAGCAATGGTGAATGTAATCAAGGGACAAATTGATCGTCCTCTACTATAGAGTGGTTCATCGTTCGCCATCTCAACGCACGATAGGTGAGGAGCTGAATCTTAAAGCTGGCTAAAAAATTTGCGGAGATGAATCTTAAAGCTGGCCTAGCTGGGATTCGAACCTGGAAACTGCAGATTACGAGACTGGCGTGCTACCGACTGAATCACCCCCTCCCACTGTAGCTGAAAATTACTCTGGAAATTTAGGAATATGGTTGTGTAGACCTTTGAATAGTTGTTTTGTAAACACAATTACCTAAATGACAAAGTTCTAAGGACCCCAAACTTTCAGAGTTTGATAGGGAAAGAGGATTCACTGGACAGCGAGTAGGAAATAGATGGAAGTCTCCCATTTATCGTGTTCTTTAATGTGTTTAGGGCATGAAGCCACGGCTTATTATCCCATTCGACAGACGGTACTTTTCCAAGGCCATCGGTGTCCCCTTTCTCACCGAGGTAGTGGGAGAGTTATCGGGGAACGGATGAAATCTCAATACAATCCATACCGCACCTCCTCCCTGAGAATAGCAGTAATGGAGGTCAAAAAATTATAAACTTGTGCCAATCTCAAGCATTTTTCTCGATTTCTTTTAAAAACCTCTAAAACGAAGCATAAAATGTTACAATGCAATGGATATCCAGTCTCTAACCTCCCCCTCCCTTACTTTTTTATGGATACGGGAGTGGTCATAGTAGAAATCAAAAGTGGGAAGAGCGGGAGACAATCTTGACACGAACTACCAACTTAATCAACCCTATCCCAATGTCAAAAGATCCAGCAAAATCAGAATATTTAATTCAAAAAATTATTATACCATTTTTCGTTTATTCTTATTGTAAAATAACTCAAACAGTTATTTTCGAAAAGAGCAGCTTAACTGTGTTTAATCACTGCAATTGGATAGCGACAGAGTTTTAACCGCATCAATTTGATGGTCGAGAGTCCTGTTGCTGTCTCTTCATCCTCTCCCATTTCCATCAATCTTGCATCTGAGATACGAGAATTGCATGGTGCGTATGTGAGTCACGCTCCGCTTCGGTCATTGCATGTGACAGCATGCAACGAGCGTCGTTCCAGCGAAGATGAATGACCGTGCTTAGTCCTTCATCGTGTGTAAAGGAAATTCCTGCAACAACAGAAACGCTTCCTACTTCGGGGAAAGTTTTTCTCCCCAGTAATGGAAGTTTGTGGATTGGAATGTTGATTTTTTTTTCTTCAGTCCTATTCTTACAAATCTTAACATAGTAATAAACAAAATCAATTGCATTTGCTACTCTCTAGCGTTATTTAACCCGTTAACTTCCACAATCCTTGAAAATCGAAGTACCTCAGAATACCACACCGGCCGAGTTTTGAAATGGACTCTTACTAGTTTTTCTGTCGTTCTTCCTTCACCCGAAGGGAGAACGGAATATACCACAGCAGAGATCCCCTCCACTCCGTTATTCCCTCATCTCGAAACCCGTAGGGTCAATAATTATACACACCCATTGAACACGAGTTACAGACTCCTGTGACTTTGGTTCTTAAATCCTTTCCCAAAACATTTTTAGAGCGTATGCATTTTTGTCAATTTTTGAAAATCTTTTTATTTTAAAAATAACTTTTAAAAGCTATTTAAATTTGTTTTTCTATTTAAAAACTGGTATAAGATTGTTCATTGAAATATATTTTACATGAAGAAACATTTTACATTTTACATGATTTTTACATGAAGTAGATGTAATAATTAGAAATTTTTAAAGATAAAAGTTTTCGATGTTTCTAGTCTTTGGATTCTGATGTCAGTTTTCTACCATCCAGCAAAGAGAAAGCTGCTACTAATATTCGAATGCATGACGAAAAAAATTAAAGAAATAATATAAAAATAGAGAACCAAAAATAGAAAGCAGTAAGAGTGCTAAATTCAGTTTTAAAGATTAGTTTTTAACACAATTGTAGACAGTAATCTAACAAAAATATCAAAAATAATTTTGACAGAAAAAAGTTTGTATCTGAGATAAAAGTAATCGAAGTGGATATTGCAAAAGGTATCTAAAAGAACTAGAAGAAACTAAAATGATCAGAGATTACATAAAAATATTGGAGGTGGTAAAAAAATTATCCGAATGAGAAAGTTTCATGAATATGATGGATAATAGAAGATGGCTAAATTTAATATGGAAATGAGAACCCGCTGGAAGAAGACCGTGAAAGAGATGGAAAAATGGTATGATAAAAACAATGCCGAAAAGAGAAGATTGCAAAGTTAAAAAAAGTGGATAGAGAGAGCTGATTGGAACCACACAACTTGAACTTGGGAGGGTGAAAAGAATAAAATTTTGTATCACTGTACTTTTTATAAACTACGTTGTTCAGTAATTGAGTAAGTGATTCAATTGCTCAAATGATTAAATCAAAAGTGGTTTCTTCTATTTGTATTATTTTACATATTAGATTATTAGTGTGTGTGTGTGTCTAAAAAAAGTCTTATGAGTGGTGGGTTTGTCGTGCTCACATTTTGTGTAAAAATATGGACACGGCGTGCCGATGGTAGCAGAGCCCCGTCAGCCATTTTTACAAATTAATAGCGTCCATTTTTCCGCCATTTTGTTCGGCATTCGACTACGAAAAAGATGCCGTCGCCAGGATTGGAATTCCACCTTTGGTCAGCTTGGACCCCGATGAGGGAAACTACGTGACCTGCAAACAGCTAAACAAGCACCATTTAGGCTGGACAGATTCCCACATCGACGGTACCCACCAATGACAGAGGGCCACGATTCCGCAAATGGTGACATTCAGTCCGGAAGAGACAGGACCAAAGTGAGGAAAGCCGACACTCTTGGCTGGAACATTACTGAAAAAAGGCAGAGAACTCCGAGTCCGCTGCCACACTCAAGATCAGCCGCACGACTGCATTAGGGAAGCTTTAACTTCGTCGAGATGCCAGGTTGTTGGACGTTGTGTGCTGAAGCGTGCTGTCTGAGAAGAGCAACGACGTTTTCTCGCTCATATTAGTAGAGAGGTAAGGGGTCAAATTTCTCTGATCTGGTGTCCGAAGTCAGGTAGCTTAAAAGTATCGCTACTACGTGCCTCGAAAGAGCCATTGGAGCCGTTGACGTTCCCGGCTGACAAAACAGTTTCTGAAAGTCGAACAGCGCCGAGTTCGCTGATGGGAAATTACCTGAAAAAAATGTGTCAAGTAAATGCGTCCTTGTGTTAAAATGTTTTTGAACTTTTGTACATAAATAAATGTGTTATTTTTAAGTAATTTTTGTGAAGTGTACTAATGTGTAATATTCTTGGATCGAGATTACAACGCTGATTTTCCTAGCCCCCTCCTTTTTTTTATACGTTCGCCTCTAATATCGATCATCAACCACCCCAAACCTAAAGGGGGGTTATGACAGGTTATATACTCGAGTCTAAGGTCAAGATCTAGGGGGTGGATCCCTCTTCTTTTTAGAATGCTAATAGGGTAATAGAAGCAAAAATTATTAAACTTATATGTATTTCACGCAATTTTCAAAAACATTTAAGGACATGAAACGAAGGGAAAATAATATACTTCATTGGAAATACTATACACCCCCGCCCCTTCTTTTACGCTTTTTCTGTTCGATTGTGTTTCTTGTTCCCTCCCCAACTACTTGATTTTTTTTAGATCCGGGTCTGATCGTGTCTATTGATGTGAGGAAGATGGAATGATGCTTGAGTTTACGAATTTCGTCTGAGTTGCACTGTTTTCTGTACAATAGGTTAAATGGCCTGGTCACAACAATGATCCACTACAGAGGTATTAGGAGACAGATGGAAGCCTGCCTCAAACACATTCTTAGGGCCTTTCTTTACTGCACAAACCTCACACTGCCTACACCATCCTTCAATGTCTTCCCTACTTTTCAATGAATGAAATCATTCCCTGGCTTCCACTAATGTATTATTAATACCGCAGTGTCCTCCAGTTGCACTGTCATGCACATCTTTCATCACTAGTTCACTTGGGAGTGAGGAAGAATTATCTGCCAATGGATCATCGTCCAGTGGGTTTCTCCCATCTTCTGCAGTGGGACGCCTTAAAAGTGAAAGATGTTGCATCTTTCAATTTTATGGCGTCCCACTGCGTCAAATCTATCTATCAGCAAGATGACTTCCATTAGCAAAACGGGAGGATATAAAGCAATTAATAAGGGACATGGAAGCCCAGAACATTATAGGACCATCATTCAGTCCATGGACGTCATCAGTAGTTCTTGTCAAAAAAGAGAACGGATCACTAGATTTTGTGTGGATTCCGCAGATTAAATGATATAACAGAGAAGCACTGCTTTTCCTTACCCAGGATTGATGATACCCTTTCTCAGTCAGAGTGGTTCTCGACTTCGAATTTGAAGAACGGCTATTGGCAAGTTGGTATACATCCTGAAGATCGTGAGAAAACACCTTTCACAACAGGAAATGGACTTTGGCAGTTTAAAGTGATACCATTTAGACTTTGCAATGTTTGGACAACTAATGCACTCAGTGTTCAAAGGCTTGCCTTGAGTGGTCTGCATGGTGTACTTGGACGGCATCATCGTTCTTGAAAAGACTTTTGGGAAGCATTTGAAATATCTTCGTCAAGTTTATGAGAAACTTAGGGAAGACAAGCTAAAACTGGGACCAACTAAGTGTAAGCTGCTCCAACAAGAAGTCCATTACCTTTGTCATGTCATCACTACATCAGGGATCAAGACTGATCCTAGTAAGATAGAAGCTGTAAGACACTGGCTTCCACTACAGGATATTATCAACTTCGTAGCTTCAGTGGACTTTGTACATACTATAGAAGATTTATCAAGGGTTTCTCCAACAACACAAGGCCATTACGTCGTCTGACAGAGGAGGGCCAGCGGTTCATGTGGACTACCGAATTGTGAAGGAGCCTTTCAAAAATTAAGCAAGTTCTTTCCATGTCATCAGTGTTGGCATATCCACAAGCTGGTAAACAGTTCATATTAGATACTGATGCAAGTAACACAGGAGTTAGTGATGTACTTTCACAAGAAGACGGACAAGAAAGAGATTGCATATTTTAGTAAAACCTTTTCCAAACCAGAACAATATTATTGTGTTAAATGAAAAAAACTCTTAGCAATAGTAAAATTGTCTGTTGGTTACAAACCATGGAGAATATACAGCTTGTCTAAGAATCTTATTCTGATATGTGTGAATCTGCAGAATGATTACAGGCGTGCGGAACTGACATGACGTAATATTCTGTAGAAAAAAGGTATTAAAAAACTATTAATATGTCATATTGTATTATGTGAGTGCCACAATTGGGTGCAAGTCAAGTTGGTGGATTCGACAATGGATGAACGACAACTGAGTGGAAGACAATTGGGTGGATACGACAATCGGATGGAAAATAGGAAATGATGATATATAATTTGTATTACTAACACTAATTCTAAAATATCTGCCTAGAGCAAACCAAATTTAACACTCCTCGGAAGTCTCTTGAACTAAGCAAAGCACTTAATAAAACGAATTTGTTTAAATATCAACATAGTCGATACCCACATCTATTCTATATATTACGACATTGAATGCAGCGAAATTTTTAACAACCCTATTCCTTCTGACCGAAACAATTCTACATTACACTAACGCACTTGAGTATTTATATGTATTCTCTTTAATCCGTTTTTTAATAAACTGTTTGCTTCTAACCTCTTAAATCCGAATTTACACTACAGCGGATTTTTTATGAAGTCAGTTGTTTCTAAACGTAGCAAGCGAAAGATGTAGGAAATGCATTATTGGAAATAAAGCTACATATAATAATAATACATATAAATAAAGCTACGTATAATCTGCATTTTCAGTATCTCGTTTATACCATATATAGTATCTCCGTACCTCGATCATAGAGACGTAACGATCGCTCTTGGACGAAGTACGGTATATACCCTCATATGGAAACTCCCATATACTCTAGGACAGTGGTTCTCAACCTTTTATACTTCACGTACCCCCTGGAAATATGTATGTAACTGGCGTACCTCTTGTGTACATAGATAAAACTATACATATAGTATAACAATGGGAATAAAATAAAACTTATATATCAGTGGTTCTCATCTTTTATGTTTCACGTACCCCCTGGAAATGTGTATGTAGCTGGCGTACCCCTTGTATAGATAGATAAAACTATAGTTATAGTATAACAATGGGAATAAAATAAAACATATATATATATAACATATATCTAGCGATTTTTGAGCACTCACGGCGTACCCCAAAAACTTTTACCGCGCCCCACGTTGAGAACCACTACTCTATGGTATGAATACCATGGAGTATATGAGAGTTTCCATTCTACACTTTCTCCTTATTCTGTGATGAAGTTCACGTCTTCCAGAAAGTGGAATTCCTTATATTCCTTTCTGGAAGATAAAAAAACCGTCTTCCAGAAAGAGGAATTCCTTATATTCCTTTCTGGAAGATAAAAAAAACGTCTTCCAGAAAGAGGAATTCCACTAGTAATTG
This sequence comes from Ryuthela nishihirai, assembly GCA_038380435.1. Classification (NCBI taxonomy): domain Eukaryota; kingdom Metazoa; phylum Arthropoda; class Arachnida; order Araneae; family Heptathelidae; genus Ryuthela; species Ryuthela nishihirai. The sequence continues at coordinate 34,224,125 of JAWZYU010000015.1, forward strand.
TGATTATTGAAACAAATTACACAACAAATTACGAGGGAAGAGCAATAAGAAAGTAAAAATGAGGAAGGAAATTTGAAGATTAACTACCATCTGTTTTATGAAATAATTGTCTTAAATTAAATTTAGCTCGTTAAAACGCAAATACACAAGTTTTGTTTATAAGTGGTATATCACGGATGTATCTCAATGATTTGTCCATCATTTAAGAAAAGCAAATATTATTGCGAAATGCGCAAATGATATCTTCTTGCATTCATTGGGTACCTCCATACTGTTGTATAATTGAATTATCGTTTTTGCTTCTTAAAACTGTATTCAAGACACCTCTCATACAATCGATCATGTTAAATTCTTTCAATAGTTTAGCTTCTAAAAAGCACATTAATCGAAGTTTCAACCTCTATGATAATATGTCAAATGAAAAAGTTTTTTTTTTCACTGAAAATAAGTCTCGGTAAAATAAGCTGTTTTGGAATTTTTACGCGTAACAAATATATTCATTCGCAATCGAACCCTAAATAGCAACAGAAGAGAGGAGAAAGTCTTCAATTCAGAATCATCTTTTCTCTTTTTTGAAAGTATAATTCATATAATATAAAGAACTTTTGTAGCAAATTATGACATACAAAATATTATTCCTGTATTGCCTAAAACACACTTTAATATAGATAAATACATGATATTTACCTTGAAAAAAATTTTTCCAACCTAAACGAATTGGGTCCTTATACCTAATATCTCCCTTACTTCCAGGTCTTCCTAATTTATAATCAGTTAACCAATAATTATAATAGATTACTTATCGATTGCGAATGAATATATTTGTTACGCGCAAAAATTTCAAAACAGCTTATTTTACCAAGACTTATTTTTAGTGAAAAAAAAAAACTTTTTCATTTGACATATTATCGTAGAGGTTGAAACTTCGATTAATGTGCTTTTTAGAAGCTAAACTATTGAAAGAATTTAACATGATCGATTGTATGAGAGGTGTCTTGAATACAGTTTTAAGAAGCAAAAACGATAATTCAATTATACAACAGTATGGAGGTACCCAATGAATGCAAGAAGATATCATTTGCGCATTTCGCAATAATATTTGCTTTTCTTAAATGATGAACAAATCATTGAGATACATCCGTGATATACCACTTATAAGCAAAACTTGTGTATTTGCGTTTTAACGAGCTAAATTTAATTTAAGACAATTATTTCATAAAACAGGTGGTGGTTAATCTTCAAATTTCCTTCCTCATTTTAACTTTCTTATTGCTCTTCCCTCGTAATTTGTTGTGTAATTTGTTTCAATAATCACAATTACTAGTGGAATTCCTCTTTCTGGAAGACTTTTTTTTATCTTCCAGAAAGGAATATAAGGAATTCTTCTTTCTGGAAGACGGCTTTTTATCTTCCAGAAAGGAATATAAGGAATTCTACTTTCTGGAAGACGTGAACTTTATCACAGAATAAGGAGAAAGTGTAAAATGGAAACTCTCATATAATCCATGGTATTCGTACCATAAAGTAGTGGTTCTCAACGTGGGGTACGCGGTAAACGTTTTTGGGGTACACCGTGAGTGCTCAAAAATCGCTAGATATATGTTATATATATATATGTTTTATTTTATTCCCATTGTTATACTATATCTATAGTTTTATCTATCTACACAAGAGGTACGCCAGTTACATACATATTTCCAGGGTGTACGTGAAGTATAAAAGGTTGAGAACCACTGTCCTAGAGTATATGGGAGTTTGCATATGAGGGTATATACCGTACTTCGTCCAAGAGCGATCGTTACGCCTCTGTGATCGAGGTACGGAGATACTATATATGGCATATACGAGATACTGAAACTGCAGATTATACGTAGCTTTATTTATATGTATTATTATTATAAGTAGCTTTATTTCCAATAATGCATTTCCTACATCTTTCGCTTGCTACGTTTAGAAGCAACTGACTTCATAAAAAATCCGCTGTTGTGTAAATTCGGATTTAAAAAGTTAGAAGCAAACAGTTTATTAAAAAACGGATTAAAGAGAATGCATATAAATACTCAAGTGCGTTAGTGTAATGTAGAATTGTTTCGGTCAGAAGGAATAGGGTTGTTAAAAATTTTCGCTGCATTCAATGTCGTAATATATAGAATAGATGTGGGTATCGACTATGTTGATATTTAAACAAATTCGCTTTATTAAGTGCTTTGCTTAGTTCAAGAGACTTCCGAGGAGTGTTAAATTTGGTTTGCTCTAGGCAGATATTTTAGAATTAGTGTTAGTAATACAAATTATATATCATCATTTCCTATTTTCCATCCGATTGTCGTATCCACCCAATTGTCTTCCACTCAGTTGTCGTTCATCCATTGTCGAATCCACCCACTTGACTTGCACCCAATTGTGGCACTCACATAATACAATATGACATATTAATAGTTTCTTAATATCTTTTTTCTACAGAATATTACGTCATGTCAGTTCCGCTCGCCTGTAATCATTCTGCAGATTCACACATATCAGAATAAGATTCTTAGACAAGCTGTATATTCTCCATGATTTGTAACCAACAGACAATTTTACTATTGCTAAGACTACTTTACTATTGCCAATTTTACTATTGCTAAGAGTTTTTTTCATTTAACACAATAATATTTTTCTATTTTGGAAAAGGTTTTACTAAAATATGCAATCTCTTTCTTGTCCGTCTTCTTGTGAAAGTACATCAGTAACTCCTGTGTTACTTGCATCAGTATCTAATATGAATTGTTTACCAGCTTGTGTATATGCCAACACTGATGACATGGAAAGAACTTGCTTAATTGTTGGAAGGCTCCTTCACAATTCGGTAGTCCACATGAACCGCTGGCCCTCCTCTGTCAGACGACGTAATGGCCTTGTGTTGTTGGAGAAACCCTTGATAAATCTGCTATAGTATGTACAAAGTCCACTGAAGCTACGAAGTTGATAATATCTTGTAGTGGAAGCCAGTGTCTTACAGCTTCTATCTTACTAGGATCAGTCTTGATCCCTGATGTAGTGATGACATGACAAAGATAATGGACTTCTTGTTGGAGCAGCTTACACTTAGTTGGTCCCAGTTTTAGCTTGTCTTCCCTAAGTTTCTCATAAACTTGACGAAGATATTTCAAATGTTTCCCAAAAGTCTTTTCAAGAACGATGATGCCGTCCAAGTACACCATGCAGACCACTCAAGGCAAGCCTTTGAACACTGAGTGCATTAGTTGTCCAAACATTGCAAAGTCTAAATGGTATCACTTTAAACTGCCAAAGTCCATTTCCTGTTGTGAAAGCTGTTTTCTCACGATCTTCAGGATGTATACCAACTTGCCAATAGCCGTTCTTCAAATTCGAAGTCGAGAACCACTCTGACTGAGATAGAGTGTCAAGGGTATCATCAATCCTGGGTAAGGAAAAACAGTCCTCTCTGTTATATCATTTAATCTGCGGAGTCCACACAAAATCTAGGGACCCGTTCTCTTTTTTGACAAGAACTACTGATGACGTCCATGGACTGAATGATGGTCCTATAATGTGCTGGGCTTCCATGTCCCTTATTAATTGCTTTATATCCTCCCGTTTTGCTAATGGAAGTCATCTTGCTGATAAATAGATTTGACGCAGTGGGACTCCTTAAAAGTGAAAGATGCAACATCTTTCACTTTTAAGGCGTACCATTGCAGAAGATGGGAGAAACCCACTGGACGATGATCCATTGGCAGATAATTCTTCCTCACTCCCAAGTGGAACTAGTGATGAAAGATGTGCATGACAGTGCAACTGGAGGACACTGCGGTATTTATAATACATTAGTGGAAGCCAGGGAATGATTTCATTCGTTGAAAAGTAGGGAAGACATTGAAGGATGGTGTAGGCAGTGTGAGGTTTGTGCAGTAAAGAAAAGCCCTAAGAATGTGCTTGAGGCAGGCTTCCATCTGTCTCCTAACAGCTCTGTAGTGGATCATAGTTGAGACCAGGCCATTTAACCTATTGTACAGAAAACAGTGCAACTCAAACGAAATTCTTAAACTCAAGCATCATTCCATCTTCCTCACATCAATAGACACGATCAGATCCGGATCTAAAAAAAATCAAGTAGTTCGGGAGGGAACAAGAAGCACAATCGAACAGAAAAAACGTTAAAGAGGGGGGGGGGGGTGTATAATATTTCCAATGAAGTATATTATTTTCCCTTCGTTTCATGTCCTTAAATGTTTTTGAAAATTGCTTGAAATACATATAAGTTTAATAATTTTTGCTTCTATTATACCCTATTAGCATTCTAAAAAGAAGAGGGATGCACCCCCTAGATCTTGACCTTGGGCTCGAGTATATAATCTGTCATAACCCCCCTTTAGGTTTGGGGTGGTTGATGATCGATGTTAGAGGCGAACGTATAAAAAAAAATGAGGGGCTAGGAAAATCAGCGTTGTAATCTCGATCCAAGAATATTACACATTAGTACACTTCACAAAAATTACTTAAAAATAACACATTTATTTATATACAAAAGTTCAAAAACATTTTAACACAAGGACGCATTTACTTGACACATTTTGTCAGTAATTTCCCATCAGCGAACTCGGCGCTGTTCGACTTTCAGAAACTGTTCTGTCAGCCGGGAACGTCAACGGCTCCAAGGGCTCTTTCCAGGCACGTAGTAGCGATACTTTTAAGCTACCTGACTTCGGACACCAGATCAGAGAAATTTGACTCCTTACCTCTCTACTGATGTGAGCGAGAAAACGTCGTTGCTCTTCTCAGACACCACGCTTCAGCACAACGTCCAACAACCTGGCATCTCGACGAAGTTAAAGCTTCCCTTATGCAGTCGTGCGGCTGATCTTGAATGTGCCAGGGACTCGGAGTTCTCTGGCTTTTTTCAGCAACGTTCCTGCCAAGAGTGTCGGCTTTCCTCACTTTGGTTCCTGTCTCTTCCGGACTGAAGGTCACCATTTGCGGAATCGTGGCCCTCTGTCATTGGTGGGTACCGTCGATGTGCGAATCTGTCCAGCCTAGATGGTGCTTGTTTAGCTGTTTGCAGGTCACGTAGTTTGCCTCATCGGGGTCCAAACTGACCAAAGGTGGAATTCCAATCCTGGCGACGGCAACTTTTTCGTATCGAATGCCGAACAAAATGGCGGAAAAATGAACGCTGTTAATTTGTAAAAATGGCTGACGGGGCTCTGCTACCATCGGCACGCCGTGTCCATATTTTTACACAAAATGTGAGCACGACAAACCCACCACTCATAAGACTTTTTTTAGACACACACACACTAATAATCTAATATGTAAAATAATACAAATAGAACCAACTATTTTTGATTTAATCATTTGATCAATTGAATCACTTACTCAATTACTTAACAATGTAGTTTATAAAAAGTACAGTGATACAAAATTTTATTCTTTTCACCCTCCCAAGTTCAAGTTGTGTGGTTCCAATCAGCTCTCTCTATCCACTTTTTTTAACTTTGCAATCTTTTCTTTTCGGCATTGTTTTTATCTTACCATTTTTCCATCTCTTTCACGGTCTTCTTCCAGCGGGTTCTCATTTCCATATTAAATTTAGCCATCTTCTATTATCCATCATATTCATGAAACTTTCTCATTCGGATAATTTTTTTCCACCTCCAATATTTTTATGTAATCTCTGATCATTTTAGTTTCTTCTAGTTCTTTTAGATACCTTTTGCAATATCCACTTCGATTACTTTTATCTCAGATACAAACTTTTTTCTGTCAAAATTATTTTTGATATTTTTGTTAGATTACTGTCTACAATTGTGTTAAAAACTAATCTTTAAAACTGAATTTAGTACTCTTACTGGTTTCTATTTTTGGTTCTCTATTTTTATATTATTTCTTTAATTTTTTTCGTCATGCATTCGAATATTAGTAGCAGCTTTCTCTTTGCTGGATGGTAGAAAACTGACATCAGAATCCAAAGACTAGAAACATCGAAAACTTTTATCTTTAAAAATTTCTAGTTATTACATCTACTTCATGTAAAAATCATGTAAAATGTAAAATGTTTCTTCATGTAAAATATATTTCAATGAACAATCTTATACCAGTTTTTAAATAGAAAAGCAAATTTAAATAGCTTTTAAAAGTTATTTTTAAAATAAAAAGATTTTCAAAAATTGACAAACATACATACGCTCTAAAAATGTTTTGGGAAAGGATTTAAGAACCAAAGTCACAGGAGTCTGTAACTCGTGTTCAATGGGTGTGTGTAACTCATGACCCTACGGGTTTCGAGATGAGGGAATAACGGAGTGGAGGGGATCTCTGCTGTGGTATTTTCCGTTCTCCCTTCGGGTGAAGGAAGAACGACTGACAAACTAGGAAGAGTCCATTTCAAAACTCGGCCGGTGTGGTATTCTGAGGTACTTCGATTTTCAAGGTTTGTGGAAGTTAAAGGGTTAAATAACGCTAGAGAGTACCAAATGCAATTAATTTTGTTTATTACTATGTTAACATTTGTAAGAATAGGACTGAAGAAAAAAAAATCAATATTCCAATCCACAAACTTCCATTACTGGGGAGAAAAACTTTTCCCGAAGTAGGAAGCGTTTCTTTTGTTGCAGGAATTTCCTTTACACACGATGAAGGACTAAGCACGGTCATTCATCTTCACTGGAACGACGCTCGTTGCATGATGTCACATGCAATGACCGAAGCGGAGCGTGACTCACATACGCAACATGCAATTCTCGTATCTCAGATGCAAGATTGATGGAAATGGGAGAGGATGAAGAGACAGCAACAGGACTCTCGACCAGCAAATTGATGCGGTTAAAACTCTGTCGCTATCCAATTGCAGTGATTAAACACAGTTAAGCTGCTCTTTTCGAAAACAACTGTTTGAGTTATTTTACAATAAGAATAAACGAAAAATGGTATAATAATTTTTTGAATTAATTATTCTGATTTTGATGGATCTTTTGACATTGGGATAGGGTTGATGAAGTTGGTAACTCGTGTCAAGATTGTCTCCCGCTCATCCCACTTTTGATTTCTACTATGACCACTCCCGTATCCATAAAAAAAGTAAGGTGGGGGGGGGGTGGGTAGAGACTGGATATCCATTGCATTGTAACATTTTATGCTCAGTTTTAGAGGTTTTTAAAAGAAATCGAGAAAAATGCTTGAAATAGGCACAAGTTAATAATTTTTTGACCTCCATTACTGCCATTCTCAGGGAGGAGGTACGGTATGGATTGTATTGAGATTTTCTCCGTTCCCCGATAACTCCCCCCTACCTCGATGAGAAAGGGGACACCGATGGCCTTAGAAAAGTACCGTCTGTCGAATGGGATAGTAAGCCGTGGCTTCATGCCCTATACACATTAAAGAACACGATAAATGGGAGACTTCCATCTATATCGTACTCGCTGTCCAGTGAATCCTCTTTCCCTATCAAACTCTGAAAGTTCGGGGTGCTTAGAACTTTGTCATTTAGCTAATTCTGTTTACAAAACAACTATTCAAAGGTTTTACAACCCTATTCCTAAATTTCCAGAGCAATTTTCAGCTACAGTGGGCGGGGGTGATTCAGTCGGTAGCACGCCAATTTTAACTTCTTTGTAGCCCTGAAAACAGTAGCTTGTGACAGTCCAACCTGTAAATATAACTTTTTAAGAGATTTTCTGGGTGTGCGAGGTAAAGATTGAGACACATCATCAAGAACTTCGGCAGTTAACAGTGATGGCTTACCCGGGCTCTTTCGATCCTGGACAGACCCAGTGTCACGAAATTAATCAATCAAACGAGATATTGTCAACTTGTTGGGAACTTCAGACTGAGGTTCACTTCTTCAACTCAAACTCCTCTCTCACGCGTTTGTAAGATTTGTACGCACAATAAGTCTCAACAATAAATTCACGTTCGTTTTTGGAAAACGATTTAGCTGGCACAACACAAAGGAATGAATGCTTGAGTGAGACTAGCGCGTGAGAAGTTCATTTCAACTGCTAAAGGCTGTTAACCTTGAGTACAGTAATGCCAACTGACTAATATTGTGGCATAAAATGTACATGCTACTCTCTTATATTTAGGGTTGCATCCTTTTTGAAACACCCTGTATTAGAATAATGAAAACAATGATAAAAATCCTAAAATGTAAAAAACATTACACATTTTATTTGTTGTAGAATTATCCTGTTTAATTATCTCGTATAAAGCTGCCTTTATAAGGGGTTATTATAAAGATTGATAGCAAAGCCTGCAACCGAATGGGTAAGAAATATTATTTAACATTAAATGATTAAATTTGGTAGTTCAATAAATACAATATCCAGATTATCCGGGGGAAAATAATTAATATCAGGATTAACCAGAGAAACTAGCTAATATCAAAAGTAATCAGTTTCTGATATTATCTGTAACATGTTCTAATTATATGAATACAAATATAGGAATACAGTGATCTGTATACAACAACATCAAGGGAAACAAAAAATTAACATTAACCACCACTTAATTTATAGAAAAAATATATTGAAATAATTATCTTTCGTTCAATCACAAATTTACAAACCTGTTTTAAAGAGGTTATATATCACGGATATATCTCAGCAATATGTCCAAGGTTTAAGGAAAAAATTGCGAACGCATCAATGATATTCTCAGGTATTCACTGAATGTCTCCATGAATGAATTGTATTTGTATAATCACTATTGCTTCTTAGTCTGCAAATCACCTTTCATTTTTTTCGGTAATGTTAAGATGCATTGACTAATTTATCTTTTAAAAGGCCAGTTAATTGGAAATTAAATTTTAAGGAGAATCTTTGTTCCTACACATGGAAAATCGTTCAGGAGAAGTTTTGAAATTTATGATTGCCGTTCTTTATTTCCTGTGAGCAGGGAACTAGGAAATTTCATTGCTTTTGCAGTAACGTATTGTTTAAAGGCAATAATAAGCATTAGTGATTTGATTATTTGGAATAACGTTCACTTCATAATTGTTCATGGAATAAATACTCTGTATTACTATTATAAATTGCATTTGTAGCTAATTAGTTCTAATAATAATGATTCATTTATTCATATAATTTGAATGTAATCAGGGACAGCTCAAATTATCATTTTTTCGCAGCCTTTTTCTGCTGCTCATCCTTTCTGAACGTAAATATTTGTAAACAAGCTATAGCAACTCTCTATCGAATTATTTTAAAATACTAAAATAACTGTACACAGATTATAACCATTGTCCAGTCAGTTATTTATAACACCGACAAAAATAAATCGCAATAAATTACCACTCACTCAACTGCTTACTACGGAGGTCTTGGAGGATCCTCTCACTTTAATATATTTTAAAGAAAAAAATTGCGAGAAGGCATCATCAAACAAACAAAAAAGAACTTTTTATTCAAGGATCGAACAGATGTGACATTTAAACTGTAGCTTATCAAGATAACCAATCAATGATCGGGACGACACCACAGGTATTCATAGGCGAAACTAAAGTATTTACCTGTTTCTTGTAGACAGGAGCGGGGCTCCAATGCAGAAATGGACTCTGAATATGCAAAGATTAATTTAAAGTATATTTCATATAATGCTGTACCTTTCTTCTCTAGAGTATATTGATGACTGCTACCTTATATTATAACAAAACACTTATATATAATTATTATAAAACTACACGTCATGAGAATAATGAGTAATCAAACATTTTCATCGAATGCATAATTTTGGAGGAATAGTTCAATTCCCGCACGAGAAGCTCTTTATACCTGTCGCTCTTTGAAATATTTTTTTCAGTTTTCGACTAAAAAATGCAATAATTGCTTTAAAATACTTTTCTGATATTTGTGATTGTACTTATATCAAGTATGGAAAAACAGAAAGTTAACAAATCTTATTAATCTAAAAATAACAGTAAAATTAGAAATGAATATATTTTTAAACATATTATGAAATATATTCTATATGTTAATAAAAGATGAAATGTACGGTAAACAATAGTAGAAAAATCCTATTTTTGAATGCAATTTCAAGTTCAAGACATATTATCGAACTATGATATTAATTTGAGAATTAACTCTCGTATTGGGCCCTTTTTATGTTTGACGATAATGATAACCATTTTATTTAATATATCTATACATTACTTAAAAAATGATGTCCGATGATTTTTCAGAGTTGCCAATCAAATTAATATATATCCTAAATATGAAGTTATTGATCATCTTTACCAGATATTTCTTGTGTAGTTTAAAGGTTTGTTTTCCCATCAGTTTATCTTTCTCTTTGATAAGAACTCTGGAATATCAATTTCAGACTGAAGCTTTCTCTTGAAACATCTTAAGCGTTGGATTCACAAATTTCTTTCCTCCCAACAAAAAAGATGAAACAAAATTTCCTAAAGGGTAAGATTTATGACCGCCAACTTCGGTTGGCGGACATAAATCGATTGCTTACTGTAATTATTATTTAAAGGAACTTGAAGGTTTAGACTCACAACCTTCATTCTGTTTCTTGCACCCTCTAACAGTTGAAATTCGAACTAACGGATGAGTGGAAAAATCTAAATAATGTTTTTTTTAACAGTTATAAACTCCGCCTTCATTTTCTTTATTTTTGTTTTCATTTATCCCTTAAAATAAAAAATATGTATTTCTCACTCACTCTCTGAGGTTAAGGGGTCTAGACTCTGAGGTTAAGGTACACTAATCTCCCTGAGGTTAAAGGCATTGTTGTAAATGTAAAACTTTGGGCCACACATTTCACCACCAAATTTAAAATTTCAAACATCAATTGCTTTAAAATTCCTTCAAATATTTGATAAATCCTAACTTTTAATCGATGTCTATTCTACTTCAAAAGTATTTTTATTTCTAAAAAGCCAAAGAAAGTTGAAAGTATGATGAAAATAATCCCTCGCTTTTCTGAAAACTAGTGAAAAAGCACAAATCTTTTAAGGCCACATAACAGAAATTTAGTAAATGTTCGCTTACAACAAGTATCTATTCACTCAAACTTTGCGACAAGCGAATATGCCATGTGCGAACATTTGGATGTAAAACAATCCGTAAGTAGTAGTATTGGGTTGTTTTAATTCTGAGTGGTAATTGTGTGCACACAATGTACTAAATGGCCAGCCACATGGACACCGAGGTATCAGAGAAGGTTGGGAAAGGGGACCCACTCTACAGCTGTTAGGAGGGAGATGCTAGCCTCCCGTCAAGAACATCCAGCGTGGTCTTTAGCATACACAGGTATTAGTTTCCCTGTATGCAGGCAACGGCTTAAAGACTCATCCGATGGACGGCTGCCTTTCCAAGACCATCAGTTTCCCCTACTGATCGAGAGCAAGGTGGGGATTTTTGAGGAGATAAATCTCAAATCTGGCCCATCTGGGACTCGAACCTTGGAACTGTAAATTACGAGCCTGGCATTCTGCCGATTTAGCCAACCCTGCTCGTAACTGAAAGAGGCGAATGTCTTCAAACTTGTAGTTTTGAGGGACACTTGAGGTATATTTAAAATATAACCATAAATGGTTTAGATTTAATCTTAAAAAGAATCCTAATATTGTTTTCGATAATTGCATTTTGGTGATTTATTTTAAGATGAGTAAATATGTCCCACCCCCATGTTTAAATAATTAAAAAATATTTCTTCTTCTTTACTCCTATATTTCTCAGCCCTTACCCATTTTAGTTCTAGCATATTACCCATTTTAGCCACTTAAAAACCTTGTATTTTTTATTAATTTTAACAATTTTTATTCTTATCAATAAAAATAAGTCACAATGCAAGCGCCTCTAAAACATTAAAAATTACCATGAGGAAAGGGGAGTGAAACTGGAGGAATTTCACAATGACCTGGGCACTGACCACACGTATATACATACTGTATATCAGGAAACTATCGCAGACTTTCTTCGAGGCAGTGGGAGACCACCCTTACAAAATTATAAATACTTTACTCAATTATGATCCTTTGGTTTTCCGTAAGCAAACTACTATGCAATCCTTATTTAGGAGCTTGTAGCTTTCCTGTTAAGGAGTATTTTAAACCGCCTATTCTTTGCTTCAACTGTAATGAGCATGGGCACCAAGCTGCCATGTGCAAAAACGCAACAAAAGTGTAAAAGATGCGCAGGAGACCATGGATATAAAGAGTGCACTGATGAAGCATTCTGTTGTCCTAATTGTGGCCTTGATCACCCAGTCACATACGCAGGGTGCAAGGAAAAGATAAAAGCATGTCAAATTAAAAAATTACAAGTGAAGGAAAATATTTCATGTGCCGAAGCTGTCAAAGGGTATAATTCTTTCCCTCAAACTTTCAACGAGAATGAAGAGATTACCTATCCTAAAAGACAAAACTTCAGGCCTTTTCTGCCTCTATCTTTGCATGACTTTCCAAAGCTTCCTAGCTGTAGAGAAGAAGATGCCACCAGTGACAAAACACAAACCTATATTGACAAATTGGTAGTTCTTGTCCTTAAGTGCATCGATTTCATAAGTTCAAAAGTTACATTAAGCGAAGAAGAATTAAACTCCTTAAATGATATGAAAAATCAAATCCAAGATGGCCAACTTTAAAGATTATTATAATATTCTACAATGGAACTGTCGGAGTATTGGAAACAAATATTTTAATTTAAACAGATTAATTTCACAATACAATTTAAAAGTCCTGGCACTTCAGGACACCTTTCAGAAACAAGTGAAGATTCGAGGTTTTGTTTGTTACGAGACGAATAAAAAACAGAGAGTAGGTGGAGTATTTTATACTTGTAGACATAACTTTAATTCAAAAGCAGATTGTTTTACCTGATAATCTTTCATTAATGGAAGCAATTGCAGTGCAAATAAAGATTCATAATAATAAATTCACTATTATTTCTTGCTACAACACTGAAGAAAATGTTCCTTTTGAAGTATTTTATGGTTTATTAAAGTCCTGTCCCCCGCCTAGAATTTGTTTTGGGTAATTTCAATTCCCATAACCCCCTGTGAGGATCTACCTTGGAAAATCAAAGAGGAACCGTATTGTATCAGATCATTGAAGAATTTAATTTAGTTATTAAAAACTATGGCCAGGCAACGTTTTGGAATGGTAGACAAGAATCAATTATTGATCTTACTTTAGTAGATCCAGATATAGCTCCAACTCTTGATTGTTCTACATTGAATGATACAAACCTTAGTGACCACTTCCCCGTTATAATCACTGGACTAGGAGGATCTCAAAATAAATTGCAAAATAAAACTAAGATCATAAATTGGACATTTTTTAGACTAAGCCTTGAAGAAGAATTGGAGCACGATGTGACGTCTATAGAGCAGCTTACCAATATATTTAAGGAAGCTGGAGATAAAAGCACAATTCTTGTGGACAATCCAAAATATCTAAAACACAACATTGTATTTATTAACAGACTAATAGCGTTACGTAGGAAGGCGGAGAGAAGGGCCAGAAGGACAAGAAGATTGGATCACTTGATCTACTATAAGAAAATCAATGCCTTTGTTAAAAAAGAAGATCAAGGAAGCTAGACGAGTTGAGTGGGAACGGTTTTGAGAGAATTTAGACAATTTTTCGAGTTTCGGGAAGAATTGGAAGATTATTAAATCTATTGGTCAGCCTGTGAAACCAGTTTCTCCTTGGAAATTTTTAGTCCTTGAAATGTATCTCTCCACACAAGACCTAGCTAATACGTTCGCAGAATTCTTCTCTTTTTCTGAAGACACTTCGACTCTCCCATGCTTTTTACAAACTGAAACGGAAGTGTTAGAAGAACTTGAAAAATTTAATTATCTTACCCAAAAGGGAAGTGATGTTTTAAATTTAAATTTTAGCATCTCTGAACTTAAGATAGCTCTCAAATTCTGTAAGAACTCCACAGCCCCAGGACCTGACGAACTTTCTTATAAAGTTTTCCAAAATCTGCCTGACTCCGCTTTACATAAATTACTAACTTTTATCAACACCATGTGAACTATGGGAAATTACCCAGAGAGTCCCCAGAGAGTCCAGAAATTACCCAGAGTACTTCATATGTGGTCCCGATTCCAAAACCTGGGAAAACTTTAGCAGAATTAAAATCATTTAGACCAATTTCACTAAGCTCATGCATGGGAAAAGTTGTGGAAAGAATGGTCAATAAAAGATTGAGTTGGTTTATTGAATCCCAGAATATTCTATCTCCTCGTTTTTTAGGTTTTCGCTTTGGAAGAAGTGCTCAGGATAGTATACTGGACCTTGTCACAGATGTTCAAGTCAACATTGGAATAAAAAATACTTATACAATTGCAGTCTTCTTGGATCTAAAAGAGGCATATGATACAGTATGGATAGAGGGGTTGATTTATAAGTGTCTAAAGCTTAATATTAAAGGAAAAATGTTGAAATATTTACAAAATTTGTTAATCAACAGAAGTATGAGAGTAAAACTAAATGACATCCTCTAAAGGCCAATCAAACTTCAGAGAGGCTTGCCTCAGGGCAGATCCTTGAGTCCCTTATTGTTTAATTTATTTTTACACGATCTTCCAAATGCCTGTCCTACTATTGTCAAGTTCTCTGTTTTTACGGGTGATATCGCGATATGGATATCTGGAAGAAATTTACAATCATTGGAGGAACAGCTTTAGAAAACGCTTTTGAATTAGAAATTTACTTCGATAAATGGGAACTGCAGGTGTCACCAGAAAAAACTGTTGTGCTCCCCTTTTGCTCCCTCTTCAAATTTCCTTCTTTACAGTTAAGGATGAACAATACAATACTAAAAGTTGTTAAATTTCACAAATTTCTCGGAGTTGTACTAGATTCAGAACTAAAGTGGTCAAAATACATCGAATTCATGGAAGAAACTACAAGACCCTTCGTAAATATCCTGCGATATCTGGCTCCGAGGAAACGAGGAACCTCCATTCAACAAATGTTAAACATTTATAAAGTCTTAATAAGATCCAGACTGGAATATGGAGGATTTCTTTTGGAAAATGCTAGCTACACCTTAGTTAAAAAAATGGAAAAAAAAATTCAAAATACAGCCGTAAGGATCTGTCGGGCCCAGCTCCCTCCTTGTCCTACTGTCTCGCTTCTTGTTGAAGCCAATCTGGAACCTCTTTCTCTAAGGAGACAGAATATCCTCTTCCAACACTTTTTAAGAATGATCTATAAACAGAGGACGAACCCACTGATTGAGAAGATTTTCAGTCATTCTCTGAGGAAAACATGTCCTATTTATGAAGTAATCAGAGGGTTTCCTCTATTCGAAGATGCTCGGGGTCTCCAGGACCAGTGGGCCAATGGGATGATTTGTCCCCATGGATTTTTGAAAAACTTCCTTGTTTTCATAAGATACAGGGTATTACTACTAAGAAAAATCAATATGTCTATGTACTCAAGAATTTAGCTGAAACTTTAATTGAGGCAAAGTATGCTTCCTTTACAAAACTATTTACGGATGGCTCTGTGAACAAGGACGAGGGAAAAGCGGCTGCTGCAGTTTGGATCCCAGATCAGAATATTCATTTAGCAGTTAGACTACCGGACCAAACAGAAATTTTCACAACTGAATTAGTTGCCATAGAAATGGCCCTTAAGTGGGCTACTACTCTGTCCTGTGACAAAGTTGTTATTCTGTCTGATTGCCGATCAGTTATTCAATTTTTACAAGGAGATCCGGGAAGATCTAGCAACAATGAGCTTTTTTGCAACATTTTGAAGTTGGCGAATAAAGTGATGAAAAGTGCTATTGAGTTAAACAGTGAAAAAACAGAAAAGTGCTATTGAGTAGTGCAGTGGATTCCCAGCCACGTCGGCGTTATAGGAAATGAAATTGTTGACCAAATTGCCAAGGAAGCGTTATTACGTGAAAACTGGCTCAATATTCCAAGAGGTCTCAATTATTATAAAAGCAGAAATAAGCATATTTTAAAACGAAATTTTCTGCATTATTTTAAAGTTCATTCTTCCTTATATCTCAATCATAGGAGTTTGATTAATCAAACCATTGATCCATTTCAAGATTTCGGACTGACTAAACACTACATAGTGACCATTACCAGGCTCAGAACAGGGACCACAAGACTGAATGATCAGATGCATAAGATGAACAGAGCTGAGTCATCTTCCTGTGATACATGTAGAACAAAAGAAACAGTATGTCATGTGTTACTTAATTGCAGCAAATTTGATACTCATAGAGATCAAATGTTTCACTCACTGGAAGAAATTGGAATTAAGGAATTTACACTCAAAGATCTACTCGGACATCAGAATTTGATTAAAAGAAAATATACTTTTAAATTAATTTTACAATTTTTAAAGGATACTAATTTGATTGACAGAATTTGATTTAGTGCCCAAATAATGCCACAAGATTTCTGCATTAGGGGATTGAATGCTCTTAAAATTTTAATAATGTTAATCAAGAACTTTCAGTTTCTACTGAACTACCTCCTTCCTTCAGAGAACTATGGAATGTTTATTTGACCTCCAATCTAAGATTACTGGCAATTTTATGGTTTTGCTTTTGAAATTTTGGTTTTCCAGACTCAGTTGGGAGAACTCTCCGACATAGTGCACGGACCTTTCTTAAAAGAATTTCCGGACAAGAGGGGCGAAAGGCTCCGAGTGATTTCCGGAATAATAGTTTATGTTGAAGAAGCAGAAGAAGCTGAACAAGTTTAAACGCCCAAAGTTAATGGTTTTTGAGGACTGTGTATACACTATTATGCAATCTGCACTTTTGTTGCTATGTTGGTTGTTTTTAACCTTTATACATTTTCTGTTGTGTTTTAAGTAAACACCTGGTTTTTGCCCATTGGGCCAATTCGGGTCGTTTTGCTTTATTGTCATTGCCATTGGCGCTATATAAAATGAACATAAGTTCCATTTAAAGGAAATTTTAATCCATGAAAATTTCCATGTAATTTAATTTTTTAAGTTCCACGAGGAACTTAAAAATGTTAATTAAGATTTCAGATATCAGTGCATATCGTTACAGATAACTAAATGTGGGAAGTGCAAATCTTTTAAAGAATGTTACATATTCTGTCTTTAGCAGAAATTTGAAATTTATGTTGTAGAGTGTCAAGGAATATCCAATGACATCAACAATCTGTCCCTTTTTCTCAGAGGGATGTGAGAAAAGCACTTTTTTAAATTTAAGGATATTTTTATGTTGTATAATTACTAACACAATACATTATTTGTACTTGTATTTTATTGTTTTGTACCCCCACCGGCAATAAATCTTTTGGTTCATCAGTTCATTTAATGTTTATTAACAATTTTTTTCAATTTAATTTCATTTAATGTCCATTAATGTTTCATTAATTTTCGTTTAATGGTCATCATCAAAACCCGAATTTTAACTTTTTGGAAACATACATAGTAAATATCTTGCATATATTTCGGATTTTGTAATGCATAATTAAACATTTTGGAATAAATTGTTTTTACATCTTTCTTCATAAAATATTGCTTCAATTGTTTTCAGACGGGCATAAGCAAAATTCGCATAAGTCTGCAGATTTCGATACGTTTCCTTACCCAGTCGTCAGTTCACCTGGAACACTTCGGCAGTTGCTGGTTACCTTACTGATGTGTTACAGATGCTAGTTGTTTGTAGGCAACCAAATTCGGACGAGAACCTGCAAGTGGTTTTCAATGAATCAGCTTCAATAGCATGACACAGAATATTCCGATTTGACGATATTAACCGTCACCGATTGCGGCTTACTTTCGAGGCTCAGGCCACCACCTTTGAACTTCGTGAACCAAGCTGAGCAGCACAAATGGAGCATGTTCCCTCACTTTCCACTTCGCATATTTCGCAGGCCGCTTCAGTTTTCCGCTTTTTTTTATCCTTTTTTCCAGTAATGACGTAAAACTGAAAGCGTTTCAACACTCAGCTCATTCATTGTACAACGTTTCTAACGATGGAAACCAAGACTCCGATACTTGTAATAGTTATTGACTTATTCAATGCAACATGGTGATGTGTGTGTGTTATCGTATATATTTTGCATGGCGAAAAACGCACAGACTGATGAATCACCCGATTATAGACGAATGCAGTGATCAAACGGCTGATAAGGGATCACGCAAATTCTAATTATAATGCATAAATTGTAGAGTGCTGAATGTTTGTATCTAGGGATAATCCGGGCCTAGATCTCGGAGGTAAAAAACGAATTTTGAACTCCGAAATGTCCTTTAACATCAAATAGAGGCTACGTAGAGATCAAAGTTTGATCTGCGAGTGAGACAAATTTGTAATTGGTGTCGATTAATTCGATCATACAGCTCACAAACGTTATGAAATTTTGGATAAACAAGGCCTTGAGGTCAAATTTCGCTCTACCGATGATTCGGGGCTAAATTTTGGTACTTGGAAGTAATTTGGGTCTTTAATCTCAAAAATACAAAATTTTTGTTCCGATGGGTTTAAGGTTAAATTAAAGAAAAAAGTACAATTTCAATCATTTGGTACTGGAGCTTTCTTTCCCTTAAAAAAAGAGCGAAAATTGTAAAAAGACTTGTATAAAAGCTCCTGTTTATGCCATAGGTGATGTGTTATTTCAGCTAGGGTGGTGAAGTTTTCACACACTTACCTAAATCCAGCTATGACGGAAGTGGTGGGGGATTTCTCTTACATACAGCTCATGTGGTCGGAACGCTACCATTCACTTAGAAACCGACAGGGTAATTTTTACGCAACACAAGTATCTGTGCTTAATAGGTATTTACTCATAGCCAGACACATTATCAGAGTACAATAGACACTAAATATAACAGAAAAAAAAAACACATTAATCAGAAGTACCGGAAGAGCAACGGGCGCATAACAAGTCTGGGAAGCGGATATTTTTTCTTTTTTTTTATCACACTATGGGATGCTATAACTCATTGCTATCGACTACCGTAAACTTTTCTTCCCTTCTTTGGAGGGAAAGAAGTTTGGGGCGCGAAATTTGAGACAGTCTTCTACAGCCCCATATCACACACATTTCGACACATAACTCTTTATTCGAGGCTCTGGCATTTGCAAGATATAGCGGAAAACGATTTCAGCATTTTCACTCTTTCAGTGGTAGAAAGCATAAGAATAAATTTTCCATTGCCTATGACATTCCTAGCGTTACAAGATTTTGTTTGATAAATAACCCGCGTTATAGCTTTCCACCTATAACGCTTTCCACCTATAACGCGTTTTTTTTAGCTTCTACAGCTTTATTTAAAAAACTCTTAACCAGGAGGTTCAGAGTTTGAAAGTCAATGGAATGTTTGTTTTTAATCTGCGACAGGTCAAAGGATTGGGAAGATATGGTAGAATAATCATTTTAACAAACACATAAACAAACAAAAATCCAACAAACCACAAACAAACACTTTTTAATAAACGGTCATAAAAGGGTTATCCTTGTTTAAATTCTCTTTTAGATAAATTCTTATCAATAGCAATACTGCTTTTAATTGTTCCAGCTTCCATAACTATTTATATACAGGGTGAATCTGAAAAAGTGGGCAAAACTTTACGGGGTGGTAGAACGCAGCTATATGAGCAATATTCGTCATAGAATGTATGGTCGGAACGCAAGCGGTGAGAAGTTAAAAGGTAGTTTTCCACTGTCACATTTAAAGAATGAACACAAGAAGGAGAGGAGATACTTCAGAAAACATTTTATTAACAGGAATGTAATTGAGGTACATGCTCAAAGAAATTGCTCAAAAGAGCTGCCGCCAGCTGTAATGCAGGCTTCACACCTGCGGGATAGGGATCGACGCACATTTGCGAAGACACCAGGCATTTCCCGAATATCGCCGGCAGCAACGGCGATCCTGGCGACTAGATCCATATCGGTTTCACTTGCATTCCCGTCCGCCGCACCGTACACAAAGTGCATATCCGTCATTTGGTGGTTAGTATAACCAGCCATCCTCTCGGCAATCCACGGTAGAAATGCCGTTGGGTGCGAGAACCGACCCTTTTATACCATTTCCAACGCCACCTAGCGGCTCGCCGTTTGCGTTCCGCCCATACTTTCTATGACGAATATTGCTCGTATAGCTGCGTTCTACCACCCCGTAAAGTTTTGCCCACTTTTTCAGATTCACCCTGTATAGAGCAAACATCGTAAAGAATTAAATATATTACGTTAGGTTCTCTTACTTATTGCCGATGTAGTATTTCGATAAAAGATTAACTTTTAAAGTTAAGAGACTTCGAATGAGGCTTATCTTTGCCTTAGGATGGTAATGATGCATAAATGTTCTTAAATGTGCAGTAAGATTAATCTTAACAGTTGTGCCATACATCAGAAAATACATCTTTATTCAAATATTTATTTTAATAATTGTTACTAAAGTTTAGCTAATTTTCATTTATTGGAAATTTTTTATACTTTGCTGAATTAAGATAAGACTAATTAACTACTTGAATATGACATTGGAAAGTCCGTTAGGGATCTGTTGGTTTCGAAATTTGGAGAAAAAATATCAACTGAATTTTTACTTCAGCAAAACAGTTTCAATCTGTTAACCACTTTGCATAGTACATTGATACTCAAAAGCTAATGTTTAATCACGAGAAATCAGAAATTGCTTTAGTTTCGTGTATTCCATTTTTCGAATTTACTGGGGGCAAAAGTTGTATTGAATCACTTTCAACTGTTAATGTTAAGTCTATGGACATTTTGAGAAATTATAACTCGCCCACCCCAATTTTAATTGACCTCATCTGTTTCGCACATATTCTACACTCTTCCTCTGGGTGACGGGAACGTTCACACAAAGTGTGGAGCCTCCAGTTCTTCTGGGATCCGATGTGCATAAGCGAACAGACAAACAAACAAACAAACAAACTTTCTTCTTTATATATTAGATTTCTACTTTTTTAGAAGAAATATTTCAAATTAAAATATTCTGAGCCCCCGTCCGAGGAGTCCTGTGTTATTTTGAGCCCCAGCCCAAACACATCTGTGTTATTTTGAGCCCCAACCCAAACACATCTGTGTTATTTTGAGCCCACAAAGTCAATCCCGAACTCATCTCTTTTAGGAAGGAAGCATCGAAAGGCACTTTTCGTAACGTGGCAATCGTTACTCTCTCTCCCTCGCGTTTCAAAAATACTGTGACAAAACGCTTTTCACATTTCTATCCTTTTCTTTACAGGAGACTATCCTTTTCTTTACAGGAGACTGTCATGGGGCCGAGTGGTTAGCGCGCTTGGCAACTGAGTAAAGGGCCTCTGGGTTCAAGCCCCGGTAAAGCGTAGTTGTTCGTGTTTTCTTTCTACAAAGGTCCCCCCATCCTCACATACCTTCTACTATGGGGTATAAACTGACATGTTCCTAACACCTCTATGGCAAGCAGCTGCTTGAGGGGATATTTATTTGTTATCCAAATGGACAAATTAAATTGGGCAATTTTTTAAAATCCACGGTCCACCTATGTAATAATTTTTTATTTGGTACGTCAACGTCTTAGGATCATGAAGATAAACTCAAAAACCACCAATGATGAACGAAAATCATATGAAAATTAAAATATGAAAGCTATCTGAAACTACCACCTATTTATAAACTAATTTAATTGAAATAAATACCTTTCGTTTAGTCTATGGAATAAATGCTATCTTATGTCGGTAATACATTACAGATATATCTTTACGATATATCTAAAGTTAAAGAAAAATAGAATTTATTCGAAATGTATCAATGATACTTTCCTACATTCTCTAATGAATGTACCCTAGTATCATCACTATGGCTTCGTATAATAGCTTTCATTTCTTCATTCAAGTTTCACTAATTTACCCTTTAAAGTTTCATCTTATATGGTAGTACGTCGAATGATTACATTTTTCTCCCCTAATTAAGACTTTCCTTATAATTACAATTGTTTTATTTCGATTCTGTAGAAAAGCAAATAAAATTACATCCGAATAGGTTTGAAATATTTCAAAATCATGTGTTCAAATCTGATCGTTTTAGTTGCAACACAAAGACTATATTTATGTATTATAATTTCTATATGTATTATTTATATGTATTACTTACAGTACTGTGTGAATTAGTTGGGACAAGCGAAGCCTGGAGAACCTGCTCGATCCGGCCACATCCAGCAATCCCCCAAACACCCACCCAAGGTCATGTTTTGGGGATGTTTCACAGCTTCCGGGCCACAGACGCTTCACCCCTTGAAGGAATGATGGACAGCAAAAAGTACATAGGCGTTCTGGAGGCGAAAATGGTCTCAACACTGGAGAAGCTGTTTCCTAACGGCGATGGGGTATTTCAACAGCATCTGGCTCCATGCCACAATTCTAAGCTTGCTAAGAACTTCTTTACCGAGCAACATTTGAAGGTATTGGAATGGCCAGGAAATTCACCCGATCTAAACCCCATTGAAAATTTGTGGGCCATTATTAAAGCGCGCATATCTAAGATGGATTGCACGACGAAAACCAAAATGATAGAAAGTGTCATGAAAGTGTGGTACCACGACCCTGAAGTGAAGGAGATGTGTGGAAAGCTAGTGGCATCAATGATTGAGAGGGTGGAAGAAGTAATTAAAGCTAAGGGGGGTTACATTCACTATTAACTACACTATTAAACAAATAAATATTTTAGTTGTGTCTTTGTTACTGCATTTCCCTATTGTCCCAACTAATCTGTACAATGACATGTATGTATTATAAAATCTATTTTTCTTTAACTTCAGATATATCGTAAAGATATATCTATAATGTACTACTGCAATTTATTTTATAAATTGAACGAAAGGTATTATTTGAATTAAATAGAGTTATAAATCGGGTGGTCGTTTCAGATAACAGCTTTAATATTTTAATTTTCATATGGTTTTCGTTCATCATTTATTGGTTTTTAAGTTTATCTACATGTTTGTCAAAATGGTTCTTCAAAGATTATGACCACTAGCAACATGTTACGTACCAAATAAAAGCCTGTTACATAGGAGGGTCGTAGATTTTAAAATATTGCCCAATTAATTTGCCATTTTGCCAATTTCTGGTAAAATAACTAGCGAAAAACTACAATTATAAGCATACCTTGTTTACCAAAAACCACCTGGGGAGCCGTTGAGCAAAAGGAGGGAAACATGCATAAAAATTTAAGCAATTAAATTTGGCTAATATTTAATTGAATTTCATTTATTTTTAAACTACATAATATGAAATAATTTATTTATTGCGGTGAAATTGTATTTAAATTTTTATGATTTATTTAAATTGGTTAGCAGATTTTGAAAAAATTAACAGCCGCCAGTCGAATTATAAGAATTGAAGTTTGTTTCGAACGTCAATCCTTCTGTTACAGTACTGACCAAGCCTGGTATGATACACTGAAGTGCCATTGAATTAGGGATAGCAACCTAGTAACATGTTGGACTCCCTCTGGCCCTAATAACGGCCGCCACACGAAGAGACAAGGACTCCACAAGCTTGCATAAATCTTCCACAGATATGGCGACCCATACATCCTCCAGAGCTGTCCACAATTCTCCCAAGTTCGTCGCTGATGGGACACGGGCCAGAACACTTTGCTCGACGGTATCCCAAAGAGTTTCCATGGGATTTAAATCTGGGCTTCTAGGTGGCCAATTCAGTATTTCAAAATTAGCAGAATGCTCCTGCAACTATGCAGTAGCCAACCTGGACCTATGAAACGAACAGTTGTCTTCTCCATTGGGATGCATAATGGCCATAAATGGGCAAAATGATCAGCCATGAGTTCTACGTGCTAGGATTCACTGAGAATCGTCGGTACACGTACCAAAGGTCTCACAGATGTCCAACTGAAGACATCCCAGGCCATCACTAAGCCACTATCAGCTTGTACTATTCCGACCTGACATACAGGATCCATGCCTTCGTGCAGTTGGCTCCATACCCTCAATCTCCCATCGGCGTGATGAAGCTTTAATCGGGATTCATCACTCCAGGCTATCCATTGCCAATTTTCGATGGTCCAGTTTCGATGTTCTTTAGCCCAGGCAAGGCGTTGAGTCCGGTGTCATGCCGTTAGAAGTGAGACTCCCGTAGGTCAGCAGCTCCTGAAGCCGAGATGATAAAGTGAGCGTTGCACAGTCCGTGCACTGACTTCCTGGCTGGAACCCGAGTTCAAATGGGACGTGATTTCAGATAATGTCTGGCCTCTATCGGTCAGTACGATGCGGGTCAGACGGCGGAGCCCACAATCATTCAAGGCTGGTTGTCCTTTGCAGTTTGCCGGGGTGCTTGTTTTTTTGACGGAATTTTCAGATTCCCGGAACACTCTTGAAACTGTCGTACGAGAAAATCCGTGTTCGTTGACAATTTCGGAGATCGAGTGTCCCATTCGTCGGGCACCTACGATCTGCCCTCTGTCAAATGCATCTAAATCCCGCACCTTTCCCATTACGTTTCTCACGTCGAATTCTTGGGGAAACCAAATGCGGGACGCGGTACTGAATTTGGATAACGTCTCCTATCCCTAATTCAATGGCACTTCAGTGTGCAAAAACACATAATCCACTTCAACTTCTCAGTTTTGATTCCCTTTGAAATCTTCGTGTCGAGGAGGGCTCTCCCCCTCTCGACACTCAGCTGAGGAAGGGACCAAATTTTGATAAGTTTTAGGCATCGTAGGGGAGCAGACAGCGATCGGTTTGCCCCACTGCATGACACTCATTTCAGACCAAACACTGAGAAGTCCCTTTTACATCCTTCAGAGAATGAAGAATTCACATTCTTCAGAGAATGAAGGAAAAAAAGACAGAAAATAGGACGAAAGTAAGGGTCCATACTGGTGCATACTGGTGCAGAGATAAAGTGAGCATTCGAAGAAGAGTTCTCACACACACACCAAAAAATAACAAAGCTTGCAAAAGATGACTTTCGTACGAAAAAACCGACTGGTGCTAAAGTTCAGTAATAATGGCAGCACTCATACGGGCCTCTCCTGCCCGCCAAAAAACGGTAGTAACTGGGAGCAGAGCCTAGGGATCATCCAGCGCCGAGGCTCCACCCGCAAATATGGCGGCCGCTTGCACTTGATTGGTCGGTCCTCTGAAAAGCAAGATGAAATAAGTAATAAAAAGTAAATATAAAGTTCTATTTTAGCCAAGCTACTGGGTGCTTGATTCCAAGGTCCCCTTCATTACGAGGTCGACATAACATGTTTCTGTGAAGCCGTTCTCGTGTACCATTCCATACATATGCAAAAAGAATTTTATTTAGATCTGACATAAATTTTGCGGGGAGCCTAATGGTGGTTCCAAAATACGCAGTTTTTTATATCATAAGGGTGTTAGCCAATTTTGCTCTGCTGTACATTGATAGTTCGACAGGAGCCCAGCTTTCTTTGAGCCAGCTCTGGCACTTTTCAGTGTAAATTTCTATGTATTCACGTAGCACCATTTCCTATCAAAATATACACCGAAAATTTTGATAGGTTCTGCAAAAGGCGTGAAAAGATGTGGATATTCAACTCTCCATTTACCCCACGTTAGTGCTCTTGTCTTAACCATGTTAATTTGGCTCCGAAAATTTTTTCATAATTTTTGAAAATATTAAAAAACCTATCTAGAGAATATTCATTCTCGAAAAAGAAATTGAAATCATCAGCATAAGCGACATATTTAAGCTGATGACTCGTGTTCCCTGTAAATGAAATTCCTTGAAACCATTTGTCATCCAAAAGTTTCTTCACTAAAGTTTCAATAGCTAAAATAAAAAGCGACAACTCAAAGATGAACCCTTGGATGAACCCCCTTGGAGATTGGGAAAAAATAAGAGATCACCCCATTCATACTTACGGTTCTTTCTAAATCGTAATACATACTTTTAATGATGCTTATAAATTTTTCACCAGAGTAGGAGAGATTGGGATAGGTGACGTTATCCAAATTCAGTACCGCATCCCGCATTTCCGGATGCACATGCGGCCATATTTCCGCTTTGAACAGCTGCCACAAGAAGGAATGTGACACGCTGTCGAAAGTCTTATTCATAAATTTTTCACCAGAGTAGGAGAGATTGGGATAGGTGACGTTATCCAAATTCAGTACCGCATCCCGCATTTCCGGATGCACGTGCGGCCATATTTCCGCTTTGAACAGCTGCCACAAGAAGGAATGTGACACTCTGTCGAAAGTCTTATTCTTTACAAGACATACAACAGACAGCATTTGCTGCATTTTAAATTATGTAGTCAATTGCATCAGAAACAATGCTTAAATTCTGGGAAATTTTCTTCCCCCTATATAACACCTCTGTAATGGCCCAATTAGGTGTGAAAGGACGCTGTTGAGTCAGATAGAAACAATCCTAGCTAATATTTTTCAGTCACTATTTAACACAGAAATTGGTTTTCAATCATTAACATTAATGATTTTACCATCAGGTTGCTTACCCACACTGCTCACGAAAATTAGGGGATATTTCAAAATGAATATGAAGCGATAAAAAAAAGAAGCATTTGATTTTTTTTTATTAAACAAGAACATCAGAAAAGCAAACGACAAGTCAAAGAAAGTTGTTCGATTATGCAAATGAGATGCAAAACCAACTTTTATTTCATTGGTGAAAATACACTATACAAAAGGCTGAAAGTACTGGAGTATTTGCACGTTCCCTGATCTTGAAAGTGCACATCCTGCAATTTCCCAGCCCTTGAAATGCCCCTGCAACACGATTTGCCCGAATGCGAAGCCTGGAGAGCCAAAGGACGTCTTGAAGCTGGTCAAACACAGACGACAGTGGCAACAGCACTTGGAACATCCCAAAGCGTGATTAGCAGACTATGCAATAGCTTTCAACAGATTGGCACAGTACGAAGAAAACGAGGGCAGGGTCGCCCATCTGCCACAACAGCAAGAGATGACCGCTACTTGACCTTATTGGCAAGAAGTAACAGACGCAGCAATGCAACAGAGCTACGGGGACAGTTTCTTGCTGCCACTAGACGACGGATATGCACCCAGACCATACGAAATCGGCTCCATCGTGTTGGACTGCATGCCCGGCGACCAATGGTATGCATTCCGTTATCTGCTGAACACCGTAGAACCCGTTGAAGGTGGGCTGATGAGCATCGTCATTGGACCCGTGATGAGTGGTCAACTGTCCTCTTCTCTGATGAGTCACGGTTCAGTCTGCAGCCTGACAATCATCGTGTCCTGATCTGGAGTGAACGAGGAACACGGTAAAATCCACGTTTCATGCGAGAAAGGGACTCCTTCGGTGGTAGTGGAATCATGGTGTGGGCTGGCATCAGCATTGGTGGTCGTACCGACCTCCACATCATCAGAAACGGATCGCTGACTGCTGTCAGATATCGAGATGAGGTCCTGCACCCTAATAGTAGTACCCTATGCTGGAGCAGTTGGAAACAACTTTCTTTTCATGGACGATAATGCAAGGCCCCACCGTGCGCATCTTGTCAACAACATGCTTCAGGAGGCAGGAATCGAACGCATGGACTGGCCTTCACGTTCTCCAGATCTGAATTCCATTGAACATGCTTGGGATGCACTGGGAAGACGTCTGGCAAACCGTCCTCCCGCAACACTTCTTGAGCTGGACGTTGTCCTGGAGCAAGAGTGGCAGAGGACCCCACAAGAACTGCTGGACATTCTGATCCTGTCCATGCCCCATCGCTGTCAGTGTGTTTTGACAGTCTTGGGTGACCATACACCCTACTGAACAGTCAATGTGTGGCACTCTCGTCCAGTTTGACATGCTTCTGTTCACCCCCACCAATATGTCACTTGCTACTCAATCACGGCAATTGCCTTACTGCCATAACTGGCATTGTGGTTAAGCAGCTAGCGACTGTTCCAGCAAGGCAAACTTTGTGTGTTGTGTTAGCTCTAACTAAGGCAGTGGTCAGCAGTGACTTCGGTCTTAGTAGGGCATGTCCTTGTATGAGAAGGTCTGCAAAAGCTAGGAGTAGCTTCTACGATACTTCTCTGTCCTATATGTCTCAAATCAAAAAACAAATTGAGTTTGCATCTCATTTGCATAATCGAACAACTTTCTTTGACTTGTCGTTTGCTTTTCTGATGTTCTTGTTTAATAAAAAAAAATCAAATGCTTCTTTTTTTTTATCGCCTTATATTCATTTTGAAATATCCCCTAATTTTTGTGAGCAGTGTATTAAAGCGATCTTTGTTCTCCTCATGTTGTGAGTGCTCTTACCATCAAGTACAATATTATTGAACATTTCAGCTAGAGGAATGCAAATTATTCGATTAAACAACTTATAAAATTCCATGGGAGTTCCATCGGTTCCAGACTCACTGCCTAATTTAAGTGCTTTTATGGCCAGTTAAACTTCTTCTTTTGTGATTGGTGCTTCTAAAACTTCTTTGGAGTGTCAGACAGCCATTTTTGGATGTTATCATTCTCAACATTGTCAGAACAAAACAGCTTTATAAACAAAATTTAAAAAAAGTATTAGTAATATTTTTGCGGTCAGTGAAAATTTTTCCATTTCTTCCTTCTATAAAAGTAATAGAATATAATGTTTCATTTGTTTGGTGCCGAATGTTTGAAGACGTGACTGAAATTGGCTTCTTGTTCAAGTCTTTTTACTTCCGATAACTGTTTTGTTAATTCACCAGTGGTTTTATAAATTTTATTCAATTCTTCCATTGCTTCATTGATGGGTTGGGTTCTTTTACCTCTGAGCGGCACTTTTTTGCACACCATGGGCTAAATGGCCAGGTCACATGGACCCCGAAGGCTCAGAGAAGGTTGGGGGAGGGGACCCACTGGAACAGCTGTTGGGAGACAGATGGTAGCCTCCCGTCAAGGCCATCCAGCGTGTTCTTTAACGTGCAAAGGGTATGGCTCTCCCGCACACGGGGCCACGGCTTAACGTCCCATCCGACGGACGGCGGCCTTTCCAAGCCCATCGGTGTCCCCTACTGACCGTGGGCAGGGCGGGGAATTTTGCGGAAATAAATCTCAACGCTGACCCAGCTGGGACTCGAACCTGGGAACTACAGATTACGAGCCTGGCGCGCTACCGACTGAGCCACCCCCGCCCCACTTCACTGATGAGATCGCTATTTACGCTTCCATTCGTTTCCCACTTCTGCAGGTCGCAGATGGAATTTTTCAGGAAACTTATCCTATCCCGTTTTTCGTTATCAATTCTCTTTCCCTCTGTTTGTAAACAAACGCGGACCCGCCCCTTTAATCCCTCCCACCAAGTGTTTGACTTAATAGCGGCGGTCGCGTTTTCTGTTACAATTATATCAGACAGGGTTTGTTTCAAGTGTTCATTAATCAAATGAGTAATGTTCATTTTCCACAAAGCCTGAGGCCTCCCTTCCACCCTGGGTAACGATATTTTTCTTGAAACAACCCGATGGTCGCTGACGTAAAAACTGCTATTTACATCGTCAATACGAACATTACTGAAAATGGGCAAAAGCGTATTGCTGGCCTAAATCCTATCCAGTCTGCGAAACACTGGTCCAGTACTATCTGACTACGAGTGATCGAGACCAGTAGGATTCTGGACTCTCCAGACGTTTAAGAGGCTGTGGGACTCGAAGTAGGGAAGACAGAAGCCTTGCACTCCTTGCACTGTTGCGGGCAACATTTTACTTCAAGTAATCGCATAGGGGCCAAATCAATTACTTTTCGTATGACGGGCCACATTTCAAGTAATTAAGCATTTAAGAAAAATATAGTTATTTGCATTGTTCTTTTATTATTTAAATTTTCAAAGCTCTTAATACCAAAATATAAACCTAAATTTCATCTGTAGTTGCTTAATATTCGGTTAAATGCAATCATATTCTCCAAATACGCGTAAGATCAACGCAGTTGAAACTAGTTAGTAAGCCACAATTCCTTGTCATGATTGCCACAGAACGTATTACTTATGGGGCAAATAAAATGACTTCACTGACCGCATGTTTAAGCCTCTGATCTATTCAGTGTATATGTTACCGCTAAAGCTCGAAAGCCGTTAATGTGCATATTACCTAGCTAATCTGCAGATTAACTGAT
The DNA here is from genome assembly GCA_038380435.1 of Ryuthela nishihirai. NCBI lineage: Eukaryota > Metazoa > Arthropoda > Arachnida > Araneae > Heptathelidae > Ryuthela > Ryuthela nishihirai. Next base: position 34,254,166 of record JAWZYU010000015.1, read on the forward strand.
TTGCTCCGTTAACGTGCGGAATCAAGAGTTTTCCGCATTTTACCTAGGTAATGTGCACATTAACGGCTTCCGTATCGTTAAAGTTCAAAAGTTTGTTTCTCTCATAGTGGTGAATCTCTTGAATATGAATCTTCGTGTCACGTGATTCACTCGTCCGCATTATAAAAAACGCCCCGGATGAGCGGAGGCCAAGTGAGAACGAATCGGTAAAGTGATTCATTCTTGATAACGAATCACTAAAATGATTCGTTCTCACTTGGCCTGCTCATTTTGGGGGCGTTTTTTATAATTCGGACGACTGATTCATGTTGACAGAGGGATGACCCTGGTTTCATCTCTACTCTCGGACACTAGATAAATAACATTATGTTAATTTAAGCGTACAGAAACGTTCCTGTTGTTCCAGCAAAGATCTTATTTTCACTTTAACGAGTGCCTAATAGGTAATGTGCAGATTATCCAGGTAATTTGCAGATTACCTAGGTAATTTGAGAAATGAAACAATTTTCCGCACGTTAACGGATCACCCTAGTTATCTGCACAATACCTAGATAATCTGTAGAATAACTGATTTCTGCACTTTAGCGGTAACATATATAGCAAAATTATTTCATAACCTGCAGCTTTTATACTAAAATTTCACAGATAAAATTTTAGAAACCACCATAGAATTTCTAGAGTGCAGCTAGAAGAAGTTTATGCACCTTATGTCTTTCACTAAAATTGTAAAAAGCAGAGAATGATATGTGCTTCCATTTAATGCGATTTTGAGCAAGACCTAAAAGAAATAATTTGAAATTGAGAATATTCATAATTTATTCATTAACAGAAAATATTCAGAACAGAGGAATAAAATCGAAACGCACACATTTCGTTGCTTTCATTACAAAAAGATTCAAGTAGCATTTTAACGTTAAGGGTACTTAGTACTTACATCACATTGCCGATCAATATACAGATCATGCTTCAAACACCAATTAGCATATATCAAAAGGCAGCATCGACTGCGACTGAATATTTTGAGATCACGTATTTCAGGTAAAGGCAGTGGCTACAGCATCTAATACGGGAACAGCATGACCTACAGAATATCCTTTTCACTGATTTCAATCTAAGTGGGGGAACAGGAGGTACCCACTTAACAATTAACTAACAGAATTTTTGAATCAAATACACAGGATTCAGCAAGAAAATTTTCTCTGATATGGGAGCACAATGTTATTAAAAATATTTTAGGATTTCATTTTTATGAATACATTTTTAAGATGACATTTAGATTTTCGGTTTTCCAGGTATTCAAGAAGTTTACTGGTGATACCGAGATCAAATGATACTTCCTTATAAAAAAGATGCTCCATTTTGAATGCTATACCACATTTGAACTGAACACTCTATATTTGAATACAACTCCTGTGAATACGATACTTCATATTTGAAAGTAATATCTCATGTAAATAGGATATCTTATATTTGCATGTGACAAATTCTGCGAAAAAGATGACTTGTGATGAACTGTTATACCTCCAGTGAACAAGGCAACCTATATTTAATGTGATAACTACAGTCAGCAGGATACTCTCTGGTTAAATATAACATTTCTAATGAAAATAATGTAAATCATTATATTCCAATAAACCCTAAATTTATCAACAGCTTCTATACGAATACAATGTCACCTCCGACGGAATAAACAAGATACCTTCTGGTTTAATGTGATACTACGGATGAAGATAATCTCCTTTATTTTTAATACTTTCCGTGAACATGATTACCTCTAGTTGAACAGAAATAATCACTGGTATAGAAAAGTTTATTAATAAATTCCTGCCTGCAAAATTGTGTTGGTTTATTTTACCTCAGCGACACTTTTTTTTGCACGCAATGGGCTAAATGGTCAGGTCACAAGGATCCCAGGTCTCAAATAAGGTTGAGTGAGGGGACCCACTGCATAACTGTTAGGAGACAGATGGTATCCTGCCATCAATGTCATCCAGAGTGTTCTGTAACCTGCACAGGGTATGACTCTCACGCACACGTAGCCACGGCTTAAAGTCACAGCCGACAGAAGGTGGCCTTTCTATGACCATGTGTGTCCCTTACTGACTGAGGGCAAAGCGTTTTGCGGAGATAAATCTCAACGCTGGAACAAGCGGGACTCGAACCTGTGAACTGCAGATTATGAGCCTGGAGTGATACCGTCTCAACCCCTCCCCCCTCCCCCCAGCATTCAAAGGGTAAAGATTTTATCTAAATGATGTTTATGGGATCATTTGTCTTGACATAAATAGGATAGTCGTTTGTGATGAATTAATGAACATCATATCGTATTCAGCAGAGATATTACACTGAATCGGAAAGTTCCAAATGATGAAACATATTTGAGTCACTAAGACTGACTGTGAAGGAGACAAAATATTTTCAAGAAGAGCATTACATAGTTATGTTCTCTGTATGAAAATTGTAATACATATCACAGTCAGGGCGGGAATTTTCATTCATTCACTAGTAGTGGGGTAGTAGCTCTTAGTAGTCGGTATAATAATGTCAGTACAATAATATTTCACACCGATTATAAATCATTAAAGTTAGAACAATCCCTTAAGATTTCGAATAAGACTCTCATCATGATCCACCAATCCCCGCATACAAATATGCAAACACACTGAAAATGAAACCATCATCCGAAATTTCTCTTCCTGGGGAAACACTGACTGAGGAAATTTTAATTTACGCAAACAAATGCTTGAATGAAATGCAGCGTAAAGATTTAGAAAGCTATGAATAAGTTATTTAATATGGTATTGAAAGTTAAAAAATATTAAACCTAGAAATAATACGATGCTCGATACCATTCTGCAGTTGGAACTTGGTATTAAGATGCAATTGATCCCTGGTATTTAGATGCGGTTGGCATCTGATATTTAGACGCAGCTGGTATCTGGTATTTAGCTGCAGCTGGTACGATGGATTTAAACACAGTTGTACCATGGTACTTAGATGCAATTGGACAGTAATACTTAGATGCAGCTGGTACGGGGTATTTACATGCAATATGAAACTAATTAAAAACGTAATATTTTGCGTAGATCAAAACGAAGAAATACTGATTTTTGAAAAAAAAATTATTCATATAGTCATTTCTTTTCTTTAACTGAAACATGTGATCTCGATCATAAACCTGGCAGCAATCACACAGAAAAAATACACCAACTATTAAGTCAAACAACAACGATAATGATTGTTATATGATGATACAACATCAACACTGATCACAGACAATTTCTTTTAATAATATTACATTATTCGACGAAACTACTTTTGCTAGATCTCAAAGTCTCTTTTTATACAGAGAGAGCAAAAGAGATGGCTTCGACAAAAAAAATAGAGGTAGAAATTTTTCACAATTATAATGCACTTCAAACTAAGAATTATCATCGTTAACACATTTTAATAAGCCAAGTAATTTTAGTAAAATATAGTACCCACCACACATTTGATGTTAAGGACCAAAATACCAATATGGTATTACTAGATTTTATTTCAGAGTATATTAAAAAATAATTAAAAAAAAGATAACATAGAATGAACATAAATCTTACTTTTTATGTATAACTAAGTAATATTCTAGAATAAGGATTTCATCATGTTTTTTAATATTTCTTGTAGAAAAACGATGCCACACATTTTGGTAGCACATGATATTTCTTAATATATGATTATTTCACCGCTAGTTTTAATGCAATAAAAATTACTCACAGGTATTTCAAAATAATTATTTTCTATTCATATATTGTGTCTGATCGGTGCCTACGTGATGGGAATGCCTGTCGATTTCAAGACGTGAAGCGACAGCAGCGCTAGTTACATTTTCGTCCGCTTGGCGCTGGCGGTCCGCTGTTTTGCTTGTTGCTTGCTTCATAGCAGTGTAGGTTATTACGTTGCTTACCCCTTGTTTCAAAATTGGATTCTGATGCAGATTTGTTCATATGTGATTATTTACTGTTCTGTCTACTTTCTGCTGACTTTAGCTAGAAGTCTGAACGATGATGCAGTATTGTGTGATGTTTTGCAGAAGCGAAACTCAGTTTTTATCGAATCTATTCCAAACTGGATCTGTAAGACACGTGGCTGCATCAATATGTCGGCAACATCACTTTTGAATAAATAATATTTTGGAATCGCAGAAACCTTTACAATATATGGAACTGAGTTACATTGCCCTAACAAAATATTACAGAATTTCTGCGTTTATGAATGGGAATCTTACTTCTAAGCTCTGTAACTTCTAACACATTCATTTAATGAAAAACGTTACTAAAACTAAATTCAAGATCATAATCTTATCTATTTAAATCTCGATTTTCAACAATATTCATCTAATATTTAAGGAATTATAGAAGCTAGAGTATTTCACAGCAGTAATGGATCATAATAATTTATTTCAGATGTTAATTAAAATTTAATAAATATTTTTTCAAATCATTTAATAAAATATAAATTTTAAAAGTTACATAACGATTATTTCGATGTCAGATAATTCTGAATGATTTTTATAAAACGAGATAATTTATTATTAAATTTTCCAACTTCCATAGCGCTTTAAATACTGAACGAATATTGACGATAAATCGAGATTTAAATAAATTCGATTATCTTTAAGTTCAGTCACAGTTTTTCATTAAATGCATCAAATCTGTATACGTAAGAAACTGAGTTTGTGTTTATCGGCCACCTAGATAGCAGTAGCATCCTGACAAGGTAGACAAGCACCCTTCTGCACACACGAGCGGCTCGAAAAGATTCTAGACCCTGTAGACTGGTAATTGTAGAATCTGACGGGTCTACAATTACCAGTCTACAATCTTTATCTTCATCACATTTCTCTATTAAATGCATATTTTAGATGTTATAGAGCAGAGATAACCAAACAGTCGATCGCGAAAGATTTTCTGTCTTAATAGTCGATAGTAGAGTCTAAAAGTTTCGTCTTCCCTGTTACAGAGCTTCATAGTTAGATTCCCATTGAAATACCATGGAAAGTTAATGCTATAGCTTTCATCGAGCATAATATTGTTACTACCAATATAAAGTTTTCACTAATTCAAATATTGTGTTACTTTAAAAAAATAGTGCTAGGTATAGTAGTTAAATGTGTCGCTCATTTTCTTCGAACCGGACACTTTTGTCGCCCCCCTCCCATCTCTTCTGAAACCAGTCTTGTACATATATGACTAACGGAATGTTGAAGTTTATAATATTCTGTGAGCTTTCTGAACTGCACAAATATGTGTATGAACCAGGGAGCATTAAGCAATTGGGAGACTTGGAGCCAAATGGTGCTCTGAAACAAAGTTCTCAATTAGAGCCTTAGAGTTATATTCTAAATGGAGCCCCTTTTATCCTTCTAAACAGAAAAATAACGAAAATTGACTACCCTATGTAAAAACGTTGATTGATATTATAAAAAATAACATTATTTTAAAACAAGAAAGTAAAAGGAGGGTCCTGTAGGTCGGGAGAAGTAATTGAAATAAAAAGGCTAGCATATAAAGAGTCATTTGTGTACTGCAACATAAACTTTGCGCCTATTTCATTTAAAAAACTGTTACTTTTAATCTTTAATTTTTTAGCAAATTTTCCATTTCATGCTTAATTAAAAAAATCGAGTATTAATATTAAAATAACCTTGCCTAAATCTATTGCTTATGAATTTCCCTTAAAAATAAATAAGCAATAGTAAATAAAATTATTAAATTAGATAAAGAATTGCTTTGGAAAAATTTTTAAATTTTGTTCTTTAAAGAATTACCGTTAAATAATAATTTTGGGTAAATACTTGAGAACTTCGAATTTTAAAGGATAATAATTTTTAACTGTAACATAATTAATTTTAAATATGTTTTTCGTTATGAAGAATTTAAATCATTATTCCCGTTGTATCTCTGAGAAAGATTCTAATTTATTTATTGTGTTTGATTAGCCATCTGTCTGATTCTTTACCATATGACTTCGACCAGTCGCTACATACTTACCGTTAGCGTAGGTTAGCTTACCGCGAAATGGTGCTGCCCTCAAGTGGCAAGTTCTGAAGCTTCCTATGCGTGCTTGCTAACACGGAGAATCGCGGAAATCGGCAGGCATTCGCATTACGTAGTCACCGGTCTCATAAAAGAATTTGGACAACTTATTATAGCAGGGCGGTCTAAACGTTGCCACGTATTGCAAAGATGGCAAGTAAAGCCATTGCTTATGAAAGGAAAAGTAGAATACAAAGCCATTGCTTATGAATGGAAAAGTAGAATACAAAGCCATTGCTTATGAATGGAAAAGTAGAATACAAAGCCATTGCTTACGAATGGAAAAGTGGAATAGAAATCTGTTGCCTATGAAAGGAAAAATAAAATGCAAAGCCATTGCTTATGAAAGGAAAAGTAGAATGCAAAGCCATTGTTTACGAATGGAGAGTGGAATACAAAGCCATTGCTTGTGAAAGGAGAAGTAGAATACAAAGCCATTGCTTATCAAAAGAAAAATGGAATACATATACATTGCTTATGAAAGGAAAAATGGAATACAAAGCCATTGCTTGGAAAGGAAAAGTAGAATGGAAAGCCATTGTTTACGAATGGAAAAGTGGAATACAAAGTTGTTGCTTATGAAAGGAAAAACAGAATACAAAGCCATTGCCTATTAAGGAAAAATAAAATGCACAGCCATTGCTTATGAAGGAAAAATAAAATGCAAAGCCATTGCTTATGAAAGGAAACATCTATATTGTTTATGAAAGGAAAAATGGAATACAAAGCCGTTGCTTGTGAACGGAAAAGTAGAATGCAAAGCCATTGCTTATGAATGGAAAAGTGGAATATAAAACTGTTGCTTATTAAGGGAAAAAATATAATACAAAGCCACTGCTTCTGAAAGGAAAAGTAGAATGCAAAGCATTACATATGAAAAGAAAGTAGAAAACAAAGCCATTGCTTGTGAAAGGAAAAGTAGAATGCAAAGCCATTGCTTATGAAAAGCAAAACATGTCTATGGCACCCAAGACACTCACTTCTATTGGCAGGCGAAGTCACTTTTATTGTCATAGCCACTTCTTGTGGCATCCAAGACCACTTTTTATGGCGCCTAGGACTACTCACTTCTATTGGCTGGTGAAGTCATTTCTAGTGACACGTGAGAAGAATTGAAAGAAAACAGAAATTGTTAGACACAAGACTGCAAAGGAAAAAATATTAAATAAAATGAAATTTATAATATTTCTCGCTGCATAAAAAGAATTATGCCTCAAATAAATTAAGCATGATATTTGCTACATTTTTGCTGCATACAACAAAATAGTTTTTTTTATGTCTCTCGTTATATATTGTATTACCTCTTTTCTCATGATTTTGATATGTGATGAGGGATTCTTTTTTCTATTAATATTATTTTGGCACACCTTAAGAATAGTTTGGACAGCCCTTATTGTAAAATAAGGATTCAAAACCATTCTGTCCGCCTTTGATATGTCCATTACCTTCTGGAAACTCTACTAAAACCTACATATAAAAGGCAATTTACAAGGAATATTCACAAACTCTTTTTACTCTTGATAATACGTAACTTCTTTTCAAAATATGCATCGGCACTTTCAACACATATATTTCTTATGCTAAATATTTATACATATATATATATATTCACAACCTATTAACATCTAAATTATCTAGAATTCAATGTAAAAATCAAGCTCACATTTTTTAACAAGCTATTCTCTGCTATAACACCAAATGCAATTATTCGTATGCAATACTTTGATTATCTTACCAAGCGTCGTCAATTTTTCAGTAACTGCTATATTGGATTAAAATGCACGGTTATGACATATTAAGCGCAAGTGATGCATATTATAGCATTTTATGAAACATTACACTAGTAAAATGTATCTTACTGACTAAAACTGAATGACTTGATATGGCTTACTTCCAGATTTCTACCACAAACTCAGAATTTACTAGTTTAAATCTTAGGTCTTATAATTAATGCGTATTATAATATTCTCATAGCATCAATCACTGTCAACAAAGCATTACCGTCGCCTCAATCTCAGTTATTAACGCACGAAATGTTTGGATTTCTCGTATCAGCGAATTAATGCATGTGTTGCGAACGTTGAGTGATATCCCGTATTGACTGCGATGCAGATATTTAATTTAGCTATCGCTTTGCATTTAATCACGAACCGTAATAAACTAAATCCTTCGAAACGTGAAAGCCTCATTTAATTAAAACGGAAAGTTTCTTTCCGAAGATGAGTTTCCTTAAAACCTTTGCATTTCATTAAATATTTCATTGCATCAAACTTTTATTAAATTCATTTCAGCTCAAGGCAATGTTGGGTGTTGATGTTCTCGTAGGTGATATGAGTGCTGTAAATTACCCAAAAGTGGTATTTTCATCATTGTCGTAACCAGAAAAAATTACAAAGGAGGTCTAAATATTCTTTTTATATCGAGACGTATAAAGATTCTTTTTTTCTACAATATCTATCTCCGTGTTCTAAGTTTAGGTTGTGATTCCTCTGAGTCGACACTTTTTTTTCTGCCCACAATGAACTAAACGGCCAGGTTACTAAGACCACAAGGCTCAAAACGGGGTAGAGGAAATGAGTCCACTTGACAGCAGTTAGAAGAGAGATGGCAGCCTTCCTTCAAGCCAGTCTACTGTGTTCTTTAAAGTGCAGTTATTATAGCTCTGCTGCACACGGTGCCATAGCTTAATGTCCCATCCAATGGAAGGCAGACACGCAGAGTCCAACTGATGTCCGCTTTCTCACCAATGGGACAATGGGGATGCCAGTCAGTGTAAGTAATTATGACAAATATTCAAATGATTGCGAAATGCTTTACATTTTTAACATGCTCCCAAGGGATATATTAAATGTTGACAGTTATAAGTTAAAGAATAATTTAAAAGAACTTTTAAAGATCGAAAAGGTATAAAACAATAGAAAGAAAATTTATGATCATAAATCATAATTGGTAATCGGTTGACGTTCAAGAATGCAATTAAAAGAAATTTTCTATTTGATTATTAATTATTTTGTTATATATGTTGTGAAAACCTTAACTGGCATAGTGATTGGGGAGCTAGCTACTGTTCCAACATGGCAAACTTTGCGTTAGCTTTAATTGAGGTAGTGGTCAGTAGCCTTCGGTCTTGGTTGGGCACGTTCCTTTGTATGAAGAAAAGGCTTACAGAAGCTAAAAGTAATTTCTAGTATTCTTCTCTGCGATATGTGTTGCAAATTAATGAAAAAATATAATTATTCAAACTATTGTAGATAAGCTAATAGCTTCTTGAGTTATTACGGTTAAAATTTGTGTACCGTGTAAATTTCTTGAATGAAGAATAATATTAAAATTAAAAAAAGGTCTCTCTCAGTAGCCCATGGTTGCTTGAGGATGATGATGATGATGATCAATTAAAAATGATCGTCATTCAGCTTTTGATTATTTTTAAGTATTTTCTCTCTTTTATTAATGAATCGTTCTAAATGTATGTAATATTATTCAAGAAATGTCGCTCGTTTGAATTTATTTCCAGTATTTTTTCTTTCAAATAATATTAAGATTTTAATTTGGTCTTCAAACAATTATATTATTCTAAAGTTTATAAAATAAATAAATACCCCCTCAAGCAGCTATTTGCCACAGACGTCTGATAGGAGCCTGTCAGTTTACATACCAGAGTAGAAGATCTGTGAGGATAGACCTTAGGACCTCAGCAGATAAACGACACTTACATAAATGCCTTACCCGGAGGTTCGAACCCAGGTCCCTTAGATCAGTAGCCAAGCGTGCTAACCACTCGGCCACGGGACGGACTATACCTCAAATATATTTAAAAACAAATTTGCCTATTATAGGCATATAATAGCCTATAATACGTAAATTAAAAAATGGTTTAGAAGCATGAATTTCTGCATATATATTATTATATATCTAACTAAAAAATAATATTCCAATTATCTTTTAAACGAAAGAGTTGCATTTCTCACCCAACTGGAGCAAACTATTGATGCAAATACAAATCTCGTGACCTTCATATTTCACCATCAAAATCAGAAAATTTCTAACATAAATATATCTTTTGCAACATTAGCTTAAAAGTTTGCAATTTCCTACTTTTTCTACCATCACAAAGCGACATTTAAACTAATAAGGAGAATAACTAATAAGAAGAGTTATACACATTCCTGACGGTACTTGAGCCTACATCTGGCAAATCTGAAGAAATAAGGAGAAGAAATACTGGAAATAAATTCAAACGAGCGAAAAAAAAGGCTTACAGAAAAGGAGAAAAAATACTGGAAATAAATTCAAACGAGCGACAGCCTTTAGTGCACCAAACCCCTGTGAAGATGCATAGAACCGGCCAGGCCTAACACCTCATGTCCGACCCGCCTTCTCGTGGTGCAGATCGTACCTTTCAAACGAGATACTCTCTTCTGGAAATGAACGGAAGAAGATGGCTGCCAGACCAATGTAGCCTACTGATCAGGAGAATTATGTCTACTTTTCTTTCTTTTCTACCCTTCTGAGGAATGGTCAACCACACAGGATCCTGGTGCTGACCATATAAACCTACTGGACTGAAATAAAACTCTGAGCTTGATTATGGATCCTAAATTTGCTGCACAGGTGGACTTCCGTGGAGGGAAAATCTTCCGCTGTGTTTTCTGTTTGTTTGTGGGTTGACAGCCCCAAATGAATAGATTCACAGAATATGCTTATCAGCTGGTGGATAATCCTGAGGTCATTTCAGGCATCTGAACTCTTTGCTTCTACTGGCATCGTCAAATTCTACATTGGAAGAAGTCTTCCAGTGTAGATGGCTGCAGCCTTTAGTGGTGGGGGAACGAATCTTTGCCCCATGCCTGCCATTAGGAGGCTGTTTGATATTGTCGGCATTCCCTCTCTCAATAAACATAGTATATTTAAACATTCTACTAACCATTTTCTCTCCATAGGTACTTGGAATGTGAAGATTCTGCACAGACCTTATTCTCTTGATGTCCTCACTCAAGAATTCCACCATTATAAATTAGATATTCTCGGCTTGCAAAACACCACATGGACAGATGAAGATCAGATTCTTAAAAATAATCTTAAATTTCTCTTTTCAGAAAGGGAAGATAAAAAGCATCTCCAAGGCGTAGGTTTGCTTCTCAGCAGAACGCTAGTGATGCTCTTCTAGGATACGAGTGCATTAATGAAAGGTTTCTTAGAGCAAAATTTCAGAGAAGCATTAAACACTTGAATGTTATATACTGTTATGCTACCACCTGGGATGGCAATGAGGATGAGAAGGATAGGTTTTACGGACAACTTCAGGATATTTTAAATTCTGTCAAGAAAGGAGATATTACCCTTGTTCTAAGTGACTTCAATGCCAACGTTGGTACTGACACTGACCTTTGGGGAGGGATGATAGGCCCTTTTAGTATTGGTAGCTGCAATGGGCAACGTCTCCTACAGAACTACTCACTTCTATTAGCTGCAATTTTTGGCAATATTTTTGGCAATTATTGGCAAATTTCTGTAAACGTTATGGTTTCAGAATAACTAACACTTATTACAAATACTGCAACATACATAAGTACACATGGGTTTCACCAGATGGGCTGCATAAGTATAAGATTGACTATATATTAATTAACAGGAAATTGGCTAGTTCTGTTAGGAATACCAGATCATATAGGGGTGCCGAAATTGGATCTGACCATTACCTTGTTAAAAGTGTCTTGCGACTTAAACTTAAAAAGTGTTAAAAAGTGTGTGTTCCTTTAGTTCTAAAGCTCTGAAAGACCCAGTTATAGCTAAAGCTTACCATGATAGGTTACTTAGTCATTATGACAGTCATGGTTTACTTACTACTGAAGTTGAGGAAGAATGGGGCCGTTTTAAACAGGCTTTTTTGGAAACTAACAGTACTTTTTTAAGAAAAAAGGAGCAGATGAGGCAGAATTATTTGAGTGATAAGGCACTTAAGCATATTTCAGAAAGAAAGAACTTCAGGAATGTCCTTAATCAATACCCTACTAGTCTTAATCGAAAGCATTACAGAGAGCTTAATAAGCGTGTAAAGGATCAGTTAGCTGCTGATAAGAATCTTTGGCTTGATGGTTTGGCTGTCCAAGCCGAGGAAGAAGTTAGGCAACACAACAGCAGAGAGCTGTACCAGATAGTTAATGTTTTGTGTGGTAGAAAATGGACAGTATACAGGGATTGAAGGATAAACAAGTTTATAGAAGGTGAGGATTCTGTCATGGCTAGGTGGGCTGAGCAATTCAGTGATGTTCTAAACAATGTGGTTAGTTCTACTCCTATTGTTAGCAATGATGATAGATGCATTGGTGGTTTTAATGTTGGCCCTATAACACAATCTGAAGTTTTTTGGCTATTTCTAAACTTAAACTTCATAAATTCCCAGGGGTAGATGAAATTACTACGGAAATGCTTAGAGTTGGGAATGTTTCAGTTACCACTTTGATGACTGAAATTTTGAATATCTTTTATAATAAAGGCATGGTTTCCAAGGATTTTACCAGAGCTATTATTATTCCTATTTTCAAAAAAGGTGATCGCAGTTCTTGTGATAACTATAGGGATATCAGCCTACTCTCTATTCCAGGGAAAGTTCTTTGCATGATTGTGCTTAATAGATTTATGAATCTGGTTGACAACCAACTGCGTGATGAACAATGTGGATTCAGAAGTGGTAGGGGATGTCTAGATCAGATATTTTCACTTTGGCAGATTCTTGAGAAATGTTTAGAGTTTTAGAAACCTTTGGTAGCTGGCTTTGTTAATTTCAAAAAGGCTTTCGACTCTGTTGATCGTCATAATTTGTGATTGATTGTGAGATCGCATGGCATACCAAACAAGTTAATTAACATAACGAAAGTTCTCTATAATAACACTGAGTCGTGTGTGAGAGTTGGTAAAGCTTGTAGCAATTGGTTTAGCATTGCTTCTGATGTTCGACAAGGATATTTCTTGTCTCCTTTTCGCTTTACTTTGGTTATTGATAATGTTGTGCGAAATTCACTGCAAGGGAAAGATTTTAGCCTTAAATGGTCTGGAGATACGAAACTTTCTTTTTAGATTATGCTGATGATTTAGTCCTTTCGGCAAATGGTGTTGATTAGATGAACTCTTTCATTCGAACTGTTGATCAGACTGGTAGTACAATAAGTTTGGTTATAAACAGAGAGAAAACTAAAGTGATGAAAATTGGTTAGGCAGGTTGTGATTCAGTTAATCTGAATGGTTGCAATCTTGAGCAGATGTCACTGTTTAATTAACTTGGGAGCTATATAACAGATACCTGTGATGTGCGCCATGAGAATAATAGAGGAATATTTATTGCCGCTAGGACTTTTAGGAATCTAAAATATATCTCTTATAGTAGAGAAATAGGCGTTTACACCTAAAGACTAAAATTAAACTGTATAATAGTTTGGGTCTTTCTAGGGTCAGTTATAGTAGTGAAACTTGGACGCTTTGTAAACAAGATAACAGGAAACTTGATGCTTTCGATTCTAGATGCTTACGTAGTATCTTGGGGATTAGGTGGTTCAACTGCGTTAAGTAATGATGTGGTTAGGCAAAGGAGTCAGCAACCTCCTTTAAGCAGCATATTGTGCAAGAGAGAGACTCCGTTGGTTTGGCCATGTTGCCAGTATGGATAATCATAGATTGGTGAATAGGGTTATGAAGAGTGTGCCTAAAGGCTTCAGAAAGAGGAGGAGACCTAGGATGCGGTAGGCAGACAATGTCAAACAGAACCTCGTTAGAACTGGTGTACAGTGGCCAGCTGATGTAGCTTAGGACAGACTTGCTTGGAGAACTAAATTGCACGATTTGTTTGGAACTCCGTAGCCTATGGCTGCCTGAGGATGAAGATGAACATGGCCACAACTTTTTTTGCCATTTTAATATTAACCAAATTTAAATTTCATTGTTTTCTACATGCTATATTTCCCCGAATATAAGGCGACCTTCATTTTATTTATTTTTTATCAAAATGTTTTTGTTAAACGATATGTCTAATATTTGTAACAGAAACACGCTTAGCAGAAAAAAACTAATGAAATTTATCTAAGCATAATACACATAATGAAAAATGCACAGTTGAATCTTAACCATATATATTTCTCAAGCAGCTTTTAAGCAAAATTTCTACGCATCATCCGAGTTATTTTTTTCGTGCTCAGAATCTTTTATATCAGTTTCTCCTATTTGTTCATGTCACTTTACAATGCTTCATTTCCTGAGACCTTAATTCATTCATTATAATGCATTATTTTAACTTAAAATTGACTCTATTCCTGTTTTACTATTGGCTTTTCAAATATGCTTTTGTAGTAGGAGTCATATAATCCATTCTGCCAATCGATGAACTGATGGCTTTCTTAGGTCCCTTTTACCAAGAGGGAATGGAGAAGGGATTACTCTAACTGGGTGAAAAACTTCATTTAGTATTAAATGTTCGCATATTCAAAGAGGAAACTGGACATCTCTTTGAACTCTTAGAGCTGTTTAAATTGATCTCACAAAAATATACTAAATGCTGTCGATAATTTTATAAGGTTTCGTTTTCAACATGTGCGAAGGGTGAATTTCGAATCACTTTGTTTGAAAAATTCTCACCTTTTTTTTTGGTAGATATGACATTTCCTACTAATTAATATGCATCATGAGTTGATAGTTTCATGCTCTTGTTTTCTATCTTACTATGGATTCTATTTTTTTTTATTTTCGCAGATAAATACAGGCTAAATTTTTTTAATCTTTTAAAAATATCCCAAAGGAAATTTTGATATTCGAATACAGTTTGAAGTATTATGACTTAAAATCTAAACATTTGAAATTTCTTTTCTATATGTATATAATATAAAGATAAAGATTGAGCAGTTTATCTCTTGTTCTGATATCATTGACATTGATATACATATTATCTATTGAAATACACCAGGAAACAGTAAAGAATACATCAAGAACAGCATGGCTCTACAATCATTGTAATTTCAGTTTATTAATAGATCTCGTTAACAAGCAGCTTAAGAATCCTCTTAACTTCATAAATACTGTTTCATCAATCTTTTTAAAGTGTTGTCAGCAAAACTTCTAGTTCAGGTCAAGTGTAGTCAACTTTAATAGCTGTTTTCGACATATTTTATTAGATGAGAGAGAATTCATTTTGAGAAACTTATGATTTTGTCCTTCCTTTGTTTGATCACCCTTATCATAACGTCAGCACAAAGTCGAAATTTCTGAGGCTCCAAACATCCTGTACACGCTACGTTACACGAAAGGAAAAGAGTCCGCCTTAACTTTTCTTGAAGGACACCCTTTTCTCACTTCCACCGCTGGGTGCAGATCCCGATCCCATTCCTTTCAGGAACGCTTCAATCGCCCCTCCCAACAAAGTAGGATCCACGAAGTTGCTGTCGTCCCATTGAACTGCTGGATCCTCTTCATTTCCAGTGTCACCATTGCTATCAGAAACCTTCCTCGACACATTTTCTTTGCCCCTCCCTTCATTCAGAGACCCTCCCGAGAGCCTTCTCTTAACTTCCATGACCTCCAGAGGTCCTTTCTCTGAATCAAAATCCTCATCAAAACTTGTTTCGCGCGAAATTGTTGGCTGATGAACGATAGTCTTGATGGGCACTCTAACCTGAGCATGAAAAGGCGATTTCTCGTTAGGCACCATAGTGGGATCCATAGAGGCTGAGCGCGAGCTTCTGAACGATCCACGACTGACTGGAGAGCCTGGAATAAGCGGACTGCACGAAGGAGGAGCAAAAGGTGTAAGTGGTGGTGTAGGAGAAGAGGCCGGAAAAGCCGAAGGAGAAGACACCCTTCTTTCTTTAGATACTTCGGTTAGTAGCGAAATTAAATCCTCCTTCTTACACACGATGCCTCTGACTCCAGAGCTCCCCAGTTTCAGCGACTCTTTATCGACGGCGGAAACGGTCTCCGTGTCACTGCCACTCTTACGCCTTAAGGAGCTGAAACGGTTCTTGAATGATTTCGATTCACTAGTGCCAGGGCTCTTGGTTTCGCTTTCGTCACTCGTACCGGATGGAGAGGAGAGCTTCTTGAGCCCCCTGAGAAGTTCCCCAGACGCCATGCTTCTACTGAAGAACTTCGATGTTTTCCACGCCATCTGCTTCGAAGGCTTAGCACTTTGTGGAGAAGATGCCGCCTGCATCTTACCCAAAACCGACTCTGGTTTGTCCGACTTCTGCATGAGTAGCCGTGTCGAGATGCGGCGATCTCCTCTTGATGGGGATCTTTGACGTTCTGGAGTGGAGCACGTGGAAGAGCAAGGAGAGGACATAAGCCTCTGAGACATTCTTGGGGATTCGCTGTCTCCAACTGGGGAATGGGACGGATCTCTCTTCATGTTTGATGATGAAGAGTCTGCCTCGCCATCATCTTCCGTCACGACGGACATCATCCTTCTAGGACTGACCGATCTGCGACCTCTAGATGGGGAATCACCTACTTTGCAAATCTCACGTTGATGCAGAGCCATTGGATGATAAATATTCAACAGAAAATAAACAACGTGACTTTAATTGCAATGTTTATCGTCTAAAGGCTTTAATGTAATTTTCTACGGTCCACGTATAAATGATACTATTTATAAATATTACCCACGCCTTCGCTTCAGGAAAATAAAACTCTTTTTATACTTTTCAGTGCCTTCATTCTAGACTGTGATCTTTTGAATATGTCGAAATACATTTCAGTATACATTGAAGATTTATGTTCGGAAAACATCTTCAATTGCGATTAAAATTCAGTTTGTTTAGCATCCAAAATGTTTCTGCAGTAAAATAACTGAAGATTGAAAATTGCAACTAACACAAATTATAAAATAACTCAAAGATTTCTTTCATACTCTTCTTTAGTCTGTACTGTAATTATTTCTTTCTTTCTAATATAGTTTTATTTGGAGAGTTTCTTTACATTAAATTCTTTGATGGATCTGTTATTTCCTCTTTTTTTCTGTTCCTGAAAAAGAAAAGAGTTACTAAGTTTATGCCATGAGCAACAATTATTAATAAATTGTTCTGCTACAAAAATAATTTCCAATCAGAAAATACAAATTTAAAAAAGACTGTCAATCTAGCTTCTATTTAAAATTAATAATTGCAAATGAAAGCCTGGAGCCAAGATTCTGAAGCAAGGAAAATATTAACCTTTAACTTTAACTTGTCAACGTAGCTGGCACATTAAAATCACTCGGCAAAATTTAAATATTCTTTTATCAAACTCATCCATAGCATTAGATTATACTTTAAAAATTTTCGTTTTTTTTTTTAATGTTGGGAACGAGGTAATTGAAGATTTAACCATGAATTTAAATCTTCATAAATCATGTAATCAATTATTTAACAATTTCACTTGCAAATTAACATTTGTGCCCTCTGTAAAGACTTCATTTGCCCTACCATATTGCCTTACTTTGACAGTATGAGCTATCCCTAGCAACTCTGGCCACAGTGGCAACCACAGAAACGGAGCAGCTTATTTACTGTGCGGGGAGTAGGTTTGAAATAGAATCTGTAGCCAGAAATCGTTATGTTAATCTAGCTAACAATAATGTTTCTACCCGAAGTTGCTTTATTCCCATAGCAATCACATGACCTGGAGGAAGTTCATCTAGTCAGAAAACCTTTCCTTTTTTTAGGGCAAGTATTATTTTTCTAACGTTCTCTGGAAATCAAAAAAAAAATTCCTATATAAAACCTGCTGAAAAACTATTTTCCTATACAAATGTACGAGTATTTTGATTTATGAATTACAAAGGCTTTTCTGTCGAAACTATGTATAACATTCATAACTATGTTAATCTAAGAATATTTTATCTATTTTCCACAAGCTAACTAAAAAACAAATGCCCCACAATTTCTAAAAATGATTAAAATTGGGAACCTTTGGGATTTTTCAGGATAACTGAATCGATCCTAGTTCATACAAACTTACTTAAATGTTATAACCATTGGAAATGGCACTGACATAACAATAAAAGAGTTTTAAATTTTTATGTTAAGATAATCTTTGTAAAATCACTATCGTGAACGTTATAAGTTATAATTGGTACGAAATGCGTAAATGAAACAAATACGCACTAGTTTCTTACTTTAATAAAACACGTGTAAAATAAACATACAAAACTTGTGAGTAAAATAAACGTGAATAAGTACACACCGCATATATCGCGATCATGATATGAGCATTACTTCTGCCATTTCATGACAATAGTGGCTGGCTCAAGAAATGGCTCAAGCAACGGCTCAACCCGGTGGCCTTGAAACGACTGCAGTCCATCGCCTGGTACGTTAAAACCGTGGTCCCGTGTGCAGAAGAGAGCCATACTTTATGCACGTTAAAGAAAGTGCTGGATGACTTTGAAGGAGATTTCCATGTCCTCTCCCAATCTTCTCTGAGCACTTGGCGTCCTTGTGACCTGTTCAAAAAAAAAGGAAAGGAAAAAAAAGAGAATGCGGATGTGTCAACCCTCCCTCCCAGTCTCACTCCAACGCTAATTTCGAGGGATTTACCGACTGCGAAGTTCGGGATGATCAAACGCTCAGTTTAGAAGTACCAAGACGTTGTCTCTTCGCAATGTCCTATCGTAGAGAAATTTGTTAGTAGATGGACCAAATGACCAAATAATAAGATCATGCCATCCGTGATTATTTAATAGCAGGCCCGTAACAATTTGAAATCAACAGGCGAAGGAACTTTGCATTTATAGAGCTGGTTGAACAAATAATTTTTATCATAAAATTATTTATTATATATCATGGGGAGGATCATATCACAATCATATTTGGCGTCACGGGCGTCGCGTCAACTCGGATTTTCAATATCCTTGTTTATAGCGACCCAGGACGAAGATTATAGTTAGGTTTTGGTGAATGCTGGACTTTACTTCTGTAGTAGTGTTCAGCCCCGACGGTGGATAATGGTAAACGTGGCATTCTCCCGATAGATATAGTGCAGTCTCTGAATTGCGGAGCATCTGGGGTTTGTCATTCATTATATTCATTATATTACAATCATATTAAACCATTTATTATTACACGAAAGAAAATAATTCGATGCATATTGAAAACGAAAAAATATGACAGTGTTAGATCTTATATAATGATATACATATTCTTCAATTAAGAATATTGTATGTTTATAGCATTCTATTATATATATTAGAAAACATTACATAGAAAATAATGTTAAATCATCTAATCATAATACGAGATCAACTGATTACTCTAATCTAATTGTTCCACATTCCTAAGAGAAGTATTACACAGACATATTATATGTATTTAGCATCGAAATTTTTCAGCAGAATGAAATTAAAATATATAAATTTTCAAAATCATTAAAAAATAGATTGATGAAATTACTGATATTTAAATGATCCTTAAGAAAAATGATTAAATTATTTTTCCTTTGCTGTTATGTATAAATGTAATTAATATTGGTACTATTTATGAATTAATAGACATTATCAAAAATAAATTGTAAAATTTAATTCTCACTTACAAATAAATAAATTTTAATTATATTTTTTCTTCATAAAATTGCAATTCCAAGGTGAGTTAATTTAACTCTTGTTAAATTTATTAATATAATTAATATCAATAAATGGTTAATATTCCGAACATTACTTGTAATAAGAAATAAATATTTAAGAATATCATTCATTTTATTACTTAGCAAATGTGTAGTGAACAAATATAAAAAAATGTGTTTTAAAATTTGTACAGCTGAAATAAATTGAAAATTATTTTTTACGTATGAACTCAAATTGCATGAAATGTAAATTGTATGAAATGCAAAATGGAATAATAAATAGAACTGAATTGAATTGGATCTGTGAGCCTACGATAAAATGTAAGTCGTTGCAAGTTGGGTTGTTTTACCTATGAGCGGCACTTTTTTTGTATACAGTGGGCTAAATGGCCAGGTCACAAAGACCCAAAGGCTCAGAGAAGGTTGGGGGAGAGGACCCACTGGAACAACTGTTGGGAGACAGATGGTAGCCTCCCGTCAAGGCCACCCAGCGTGTATTATTATTTATTATCCAGAGTGTTCTCTAATGTAATTGTAAAGTAGTAAAATTTAAAAGTTTCAGAAATTCGAACAGCCTAATGATCTTGCTAGAGGGGACTGAGCATTCCTTCTTTGTTTACGGTTCTATCGGACAAATCAAATAAATTATACCAATTTTCCATAATAATCCTATTTAAGAATTTAGGGAGCATCGTATTTGACTTCCCTCTAGAAACAAAATTCACTTTTCTATTCAGGCAGTGTAGATTGCAGTGCAAAGTAAACCGTAGCTAAGGAGATGATCAGCAAAATAAATTGACCATTTCCTCGCGGCATTCATTGTGAAGTATGTAATTTCTCTCCTCGGATTTCAATGCAGCAGCTGGGTATGATGAAAATAAGGAAATCCAACTCTTAACATCTGAATCAAAAGGTTAAAGGTTAAGATCAATTGATGTTTGGTGTTTTATGGCGGACAAGAAGGATTTTTGGGTTGTTTTACCTCTGAGCGGCACTTTTTGCACACCATGGGCTAAATGGCCAGGTCACATGGACCCCGAAGGCTCAGAGAAGGTTGGGGGAGGGGACCCACTGGAACAACTGTTGGAACTGGAACAACAGATGGTAGCCTCCCGTCAAGGCCATCCAGCGTGTTCTTTAAGGTGCACAGGATATGGCTCTCCCACACACGGGGCCACAACGTCCCATCCGACGGACGGCGGCCTTTCCAAGCCCATCGGTGTCCCCTACTGACCGTGGGCAGGGCGGGGAATTTTGCGGAGATAAATCTCAACGCTGACCCAGCTGGGACTCGAACTTGGGAACTACAGATTACGAGCCTGGCGCGCTACCGACTGAGCCACCCCCGCCCCACGGACAAGAAGGATAGAATGCGAAAATTTTACAGCAGCATTCTCGGATAACTATAAATTCAACTGGACAGAGAATTTTTCAGTTCGAATTCATGACGAATTGACAAGTGATATTCGGATAAGTCGTAGCTCTCTTTCTTCGTCTGGTATGGTCTGGTGTTTTATAATTATTGATCATCGTGTTTGATCACCAAATTCATAACGAATCATTATGAAGTTTGGCGGTGGCAAAAATCATTGGAATGTTGTTGTCACGGCAACCATTTTTGTACATACAGGTGCTCTCAACCAGTGGAATAATGTAGGAACCCCAAGATAAGCTATTGAATGGTCTAGAGTAGGGTTTCTCAACGTGGGGTACGCGGTAAAATATTTTGGGGTACGCCGTGAGAACTCAAAAGTCGCTAGATCTAGTAACAAGTCCATTTCACTAATTACCCCGATAAAATGTTTATCATTTAATAAAATTTGTTAAATTGTTTATGCCATTTTTTGTTTATCGATATATGTAATTTATGAATACAAAATTTAATGCGTTTATATATATGTTTTATTTTATTCCCATTGTTATACTATTATAGTTTTATCTATCTATACAAGGGGTACGCCAGTTACATACACATTTCTAGGGGGTACGTGAAAAATAAAAGGTTAAGAACCACTGGTCAAGAGCAAGGGTATAAAAATACCACACCGTAGGGTCAAAATTATAGAGTCATAGAGTCCGCAGATTAGACACCCATTGAGATCATAGAGTCTGTGAACCAAATTCATCGAGACCTCGTTCTAGATCTCTAGTCCAGCGAATCGAATTTATGAAGATCCTAGAGACCTTCTAACCAATTTCTTCAAGACGTCAGGTCGTTTGAACCAAATTTATCGAGACCTTAGACCCTGCGAAAAAAATTCACTACATTTCGACGTACGGGCTAAATTCATCGAGACTATAGGACCTATGCACAGATTGGAACTTAAACCAATATAGCAGTCTGATTTTAGACCGGTTTTTTAAAGCGAAGAAAACTCACCCTACACAAATAAGAGCATGCTTCCATATTCTTATTAGAAAACATTTATAATTTTGAACGTAAAATTTTAAAAGAAATAAAAGAACTTCTTTAATTAATAAATTCTTCTTCAATAAAAAAAATTCTTCTTTAATAAGCACACATTGCATTGTGCTAAAAAAACGCGTAGAGACAAAATATTTCAAATACCTAATTAAATTTTTTTTAAGTCAATGTTTGAATTTAGGTTTAAGGGAAAAAAATAAATACTTGCAACTCTAAATTTTAAGCACAACACGCCAAAAATGCACATAACTAGGAACAAATCATCGTCTCATAGTCAAATGGTAACTACCTCTATTTTCAGAGGTTCTTGTTTCACGAACTACTAAAAAATTGATGAAATCTTTACAGCCTACTTAATGACTTTTCTACGTGTTGTCTAACTATTGTACAACGAAAATTTTTGGATAACAGTGCAATCATACAAATTAAAAGAAATTGTGTACAGATAACTAAAATGAAATATAATAATCTCATTATTTTTTATGTGATGGATGTGCCTATTTTGAATAAAGTTCAAAAGTGCCGCGCTTCTCAGCTTTAGCCTTAGGTCAGATTCAGCATTTATCTGTCCTGTTTTTGTCCAGAAGATGGTCATACATCAAACAGCTCATTAGGGCGACAATTGAATGTCCTCATATTGCTTAGTCTCCAGGTTCTGAAAACTCTCCAGTCCTATGGATCTAAAACTGAATTAGGGGTTTTATGACTGCTTCTTGAAATTTTCTTATACCTTATTTTCTCATAAATCAGAATAACGTTTAATTTCAAATGTATACAGGTTGATGATCAAGCAATGAAAGCAAATTTTTTCATCAGCAAGCAATCTGTAAACCGTACTTCGATAATCATATGCTCTTCAACATTAGTTGAATTTTTTGCCCAGAACTATTCATTTTAGGGTAGAGAATCTTTGAATGTTAGTAATGCTCTGAATTTTCTTTCCTTTTCTACGAGACGACCAAACAAATTAAATTCATCATTACGTTTTCTCTTGCACATTCAATAGAGTAGTTGAAATTACGAAGAAAACATTCCAATGCAAAGTAGCTCATTCATACTGGGTTCCTCCACAAACTGATCTATCCACTGGTTGAGAGCACCTGTATGTACAAAAGTTGTTTGCCATGACAACAACATTCCAACTTAATCCCAAATCACCAGTTTTAGCCAAGACGGCTCAAACTGGTGATTTGGATTAAGTAGGAATGGGAAGGAAGAGTGCTAGAATTTATCATTCAGTATAAACAAGATATTCCTTTTTCAGTTATTACTACTTAGCCAGACGAAGAAAGTGAGCTACGAAAAAAAAAAGAAAGAAGATTCCCAAATCACCAGTTTGAGCCGTCTTGGCTAATTACAATGTAAAATATCTACTCAAGATCGTATACGTAAGGGTATTATGCCAAATCAGTTGAAGATTTTTAATACGCAGGACACAATTGAAATTTAAAAAAAAATGCATCTATATATATATAATACAATATTTTGCAATAATATTCATTTAAAATACCACTGCAACACAGGAAAAAAAACTTGGATTTCACAATTTGTATCGAATCATATAAGAAAAAGGAAGGTAATTCTGGATCGTTTCGATTTAATCCAGCACTCCCCCTTCCCCCCATGAATTTCTTTTAGGGGCTGGTCTTTATCTATTATAGTTTCCATAATTTACAAGTACAAGGGCCCGGATTGAGAGAAAAACGAAAATGTGGGGAGGGGCCGGTTGGGACAAATGACTCAGTCAAGCCGGCAAAAAGCAAATTTGGGAGCCAAGTGATTGGATTTCTATTGCAATGTAACATTGTCCCCTCCATTTAAGATGTCTTTAAAATATTTCTTGCCTAATGCGTCAAATATACATTAGTTTAATAATTTTCGTTTCTATTACCCTTATTAGAATTCTCACTGAGGAGAATGGCTCCTTTCCCCCCTTCCCTCCCTCCTCCTAGATCCGGTTCTGTACAAGTTTATCTCTAATATGAGCTATTGTTTAAAATTCTGCGTGGCCCATTGCTATTTGAAAGAGGCATACGATTTGATGGTTTCATTGCCTTCTTTCCTCATAAATATATGTTCCTTAGCTGCAGGAAGGCTTCCGTGCTTATAGAGCTACATGGTACGAAGCTTTCAGTGGCTTTTCATTTATTGATTCATGAACAAACGTTACTTTCATTTCTTCATTCGACTGATTCAGCTCGGGCTTGAAAAATTCCGGAGGTTTGTCGCTGAAAGTGCATGGTACATCTGTAAATAACGCCGGAGATTTACAGGATGCAAGATTCGGTTAACCACTGCACAACGTAATACTCAATGCAGTCTTGTTTTATTCATCAGTCACTGTAATTTAATAATTTAATGTAAATTATTTCAGTCGTATTGTGTTACCGTTTTTCCGTTGTCCCGACGTATTTCTATTACCAAAAATCTGTAAGTTTTTGGTAAACAAGTTCCTGCACTCAAAGTTTTCTTTGAAATGCATATATTCGCTTCCTTTAATTTCATATTTGTTATTGAACTCTTTGTCGAATTCACTGCCACTTGCGACATTATTTATTGATTTCTTTTTTCAGTATTCCCTTTTCAACTACAAACCCATTTCCAGGAGTGATTAAACCCAGGAAATGATTTCAGGAAAAAAGTTCATTTTGCTTTTTAAAAAAATCACTCAATTCTGATCCAAAGAAACACGTACTAACTGAATATTGAATGATGCACGCTGGGATTTAGTAACTGCAAATGAAAAGACAGAGCACGAAGTTTGCGATTTGCGATATCATTTATTTTCATACCTCAACCTTTGCGTAGATTGTATGATGCTGTTGATGATAAAATACTTCGAAGAGCCAAAACATTATGACCACCTGCCTAATATGATGTTGGTCCTCCACGTGGCGCCGAAATAGCTCTTACCCGGTGAGGCATGGATGCTACAAGATTTCTAAAGGTGTCTTGTGGTATCTGGTACCAACACGTTAGTAGAAGATCCTTTAACTCTTTAAGTTACGTAGTTGAGCCGCCGCAGAACGGATATGCTGTTCCAACACAAACCACAAATGCTCGATTGGATTGATATCTGCGGAATTTGGAAGCCAGTGCAATACCTGGAAGTCTTCCTCATGTTGCGGAAATCATTCTCGAACAATCCGGGCAGTGTGGCATGGCGCACTATCCTGCTGAAAGAAGGCACTACTAGAAGGATATACCTATGCCATGAAAGGATGTATCTGGTCTGCAATGATATTTAGGTAGGAAGTAGATGTCATAGTTTCCTGCACATGAATGACTGGACCCAGGGTTTTCCAGCAGAACATTGCCCAAAGCATTACATTTCCTCCACCGGCTAGTTTTCGTCTCATGGTGCATCCTGGTGCCAACACTTCCCCTGGTAAACGACGCACACGTACCTGGCCGTCCACATGGTGCAACAGGAAACGAGATTCATCGGGGCAGATGACCTTCTTCCAATCATTCAAGGCCCAGTTTTAATGCTCGCATGCCCATTGTAGGCGCTTTCGACGACGAACGAAGGTTAGCATGGGCACCCGGAGTGGCCTGCGGCTATGCAGCCCCATTTTCTGCAGGCTTTGATGTACTGTGTACACATTACTCCCGTCACCAGCATTCAAGTTATGGGAGAAATGCGCCACAGTATCCCTTCTGTTGGCTCGTGCCATACGGGATAGCCTTTGCTCACCTCTAGCATCGATGAGCCGGGGTCGTCCCACGCCTTGCCGGCGGTTCGTGGTTTTTCCCTCCTCGGACCACTTTTTGAAGGTACTAACCATGGCGAATCGTGAGCACCCCACAAGCCTTGCCGTTTCGGAAATGCAAGGTTATTTAAGTCTGACCCAGTCGTCTGGCCATTACAATTCGGCCTTTGTCAAACTCACTTAAGTCCTCTGCCTTTCCCATCTGAAGAACAAGAATAACACTGATTAACAGAGCTCAGATCAGGTGTTATTTATACAGTTTCATGACCTTTACTCGCGCCGTCGTTTACCTGCAGTTGCTTCGATTTGAATAAAGACGTGCTGGTCATAATATTTTGGCTCTTCGGTGTATCTTGCATACATTCGAGGAAGTTTAGATTTTTAATCTGAAAAATGAAATGCATAACAATTTTGATGAAATGTTAAATAAAATGTTTTGTATATATTTCAAATTTGTTCTCTGCACATCGCTCGCAAATCACCTGGATGGACAAACAGTATTTTAGAAACCTCTGCTTTATTATACAGATTTAGAATAATAAACGTTACTGAACTTTCCGAAAAAAAGTGTCCGATTTTCTTCCTCCTAAATTATTTAACACACTTCGCTGGTACTGTTCATATTGAGAAAACTTATTGCAGGGGAATTATTTAAGGCAGTTGAAAACCTTTTCTTTCCCACCCCTGCTCTAGCAATTAAAAGTGAACAAATCCACCAAATGTAAGAGTAATTCATTGCTTGTCAGTAGAAGATACCATAGGGAATATTTGTAAGGAAGGCGAGCTCTCAGTAAAGAAAACATACATAAAAAAGAATATATCTGTGCCTTATTCGGGATTCGAATTCAGGTCTCTTTGCTCAGCAGCCTTCCTAGTTAATCACTCTGCCACCAGCAGAAGTAGTTTTCCAAAACAGTGATAGTTTTCTGAGCTAAGCCGAAAAGCTAAGATTTCATCCAGCTGATCAAAACCATTTTTTCGCCCATTATGAAATCAAAGCTATGTTAATCGTGATATAAATTTTTTTTTGTCTAATTAGCTACAATTTACACGTTTCTTATTACACAACAAGGAACAATCCTGCGTTATGTCGCAGCACTATAACTTATAATATATTGTTTTTCGTTTTGAAAAATGCGATAACAGATGAAGACCACAATCAAATACTACATTAATATCTCGATTTACAAATAATATTTTTTCAATATATAACGAGTTGTGCAAATTTGAATATTTAACAAGAGCAATGCCAATCTTAAGAAACTTATGCAAAACTGATGAATAGTGGAAGAATTCTATACACAAACTTCTAATATACACGCTTATTTTATTAAACAGATTGAGACAATAGTTATAACTAAGTTTTAACTAACTTCTGAAGGCCATATTCGTGACTGGCATTGTTATTGTTCAATATTCAATCTTCCATAACTCACTAAATACTAAAAAATGTAGCTTTGAAAAATCGATATATTGATATATTTGATTGAGATCTTTATCTTTTATCACCTTTTTCAAAACAACTTATTTTAGAAGCTAGAGAACGTCAACTTTTGATTCCCATTGACATAACATAGCGTTGGTCCTTAAATTATGGAAACCAATGTAATGCGGTTTCAAAACGCTGATAGATTTATTAGTAGGATACTATAGTCATCAGAGCGCTTAAATGTATTTTTGTTGTTACTACGCGTTGAATCCGACCAAAATATATTTGCCGCAAAAAAACTGTTACGATCGTAATGCGAAGTTCAGGTGTTCGAATTACTACATATTTTTCCAATGTGAACTTTTTCTAAATAACCTTTATTTTAATACTAAAACAACGTATTTTTATCACTATTTGATACGCTGAAAATGGAATGCAGAATAAAGATGTAATCAATAATTTTTTTTAAATACTTTTAGATTATCGATGAGATGTAAGTTTGACCTAATTATTTTCAATTGGTAGTGTTCTAAAAACATTTCGTGGAGCGGGGGTGGTTCAGTCAGTAGCGCGCCAGGCTCGTAATCTGTAGTTCCTAGGTTCGAGTCCCAGCTGGGTCGGCGTTGAGATTTATCTCCGCAAAATTACCCGCCCTGCCCACGGTCAGTAGGGGACACCGATGGGCTTGAAAAGGCCGCCGTCCGTCGGATGGGACGTTAAGTCTTGGCCCCGTGTGTGGGAGAGACATATCCTGTGCACGTTAAAGAACACGCTGGATGGCCTTGACGGGAGGCTACCATCTGTCTCCCAACAGCTGTTCCAGTGGGTCCCCTCCCCCAACCTTCTCTGAGCCTTCGGGGTCCATGTGACCTGGCCATTTAGCCCATGGTGTGCAAAAAAGTGCCTCTCAAAGGTAAAACAACCCAACCCAAAAATCTGAAAACATTACGTCAATTTTGACATCTGCTTTCCTTATGTGTGGCATTGTTTTCGTATTCTTTAACTTCTGCATGATTAATAACTGCTTTAGAATCCGAAAGCGAATATTTAATACTAATATATTTCAGTGTTTTCACCAGAAACTGAAATTTGGAAGTGTTATATTTTTAAGGAAATGTTCTAATTTTGAAGGAAGTGTTCCAATTATAAATGGGATGTTCTCACTTTTAAAGGGATGAAGTGTATATGATGTAAGCAAATTACTGATGTGTGTCACCAACGCTTCCTACAATAGAAAGCCAGTGGACCAAGATATGACGCCAGCACTGGTAGTCCTAAAATCTAGACAATTCTTATATTTTAATTTCTGTTATTATTACTGGTGGACTCTTGTTATAATTTTCTTACTAATGTTTATCTATAAATATATTTTATTTAGAAAGAAAATTATTTGTATTTATTATCAAATATCATAATACTAATTAATACAAAACATTTCCCTAAATAAAATATATTTATAATAAACATTAGTATAAAATTAGCACAAGAGTCCACCAGTAATAATATTAGAATGAAAAATATAATTTATTATCTATATGGTAGGACTACCTAAGCTGACATCATAAATTTGTACAGTCTCTCAAAAAAGTATCCGATCACTATAGTTGATTACATTCAGAAAAAATATCTGGCAACCTTCGTGTCACGTGACACGAAGGTTGCCAGATCACTAATTTCTAAAAAAATCGTTGCCAGATATTTTTTCTGAATTCTGTAATCAACTATAGTGTTCGGATACTTTTTTGAGAGACTGTACCACGGATCTTCTGTTATAGGAGGTGTTGATTTCACTGATTTATTCAAGAATGCTAAATTGAAGAAATAAATATTCATTAGGTTAAGTGCTATTTTTCGCTTCGCCTGCAAGATTTTGTTCGCTATTATATATATACGAAATATTATGCAATTAATTATGGCTCTGGGTTCATTTATATTTAACACGAATCTTTTCAGTTGCAACAAGAGAAAAGAGCCTCATTGTCTTATTTGGTAAATTTCTTCTTTGTAGTGAAGGAAATAGTTTCGGAGCTTCTACGTATGTTCCAACAAATATTCCACTCTCATCTTTGAAATTAATTTGGTTTAAATAACTTAGCTAATGATTTAAAAATTACCATTTTTTTAACTTAAAAAAGCTGCTAGACGAAGAAAATGACTTTAATTCAACTGCGTATATTTGTTTTCAGAAGGGACTTTCCTCCTTTAAAGTCGAATAGTGCACTAAATATTCATTATTTCTCTCTTTTGAAGAAGAAAAAATATTTTTATAGACTACGACTCTTCTACGTCATGAGCTTTCGTTAGATATAAAACTTGATATAATTAGTCACATGTTTCTTGAACTATTGAAGAGTAACTGTTGTAAGAAATCCAGAAGCCACTAAATACCGATCAAAAGCGAAGGAAAGATAAGCAACAAAATTGCAGAATTGATTCACACATTGATTGCTTTGGAGGTGAAAAGCAGTACTAAAACTAAAGAAATGCAAAAATTCTATAAAAAAAAAACAAATTGTTAACTAAAAACTTTGCACAGACTGTTTAGATACGTCATGAGAAAGGCAAAATCTCTGAAGCATGAAGATGTGTTATTTAATTTCAATTTGTAGGAGCAAAGAAGATGCTTCACCTCCTTTGTAACTCCTTTGTATCATGCCAGACACCGCACACAACTCCGGAGGTATTAAGTTAATGAGCCACACAATGAGGCTGTGGGAAGTGGTTGGAAGTAAAAGGCTGAGAAAGGCAACAAAGGCTGAAGAAAATCCCTTTGGATTACTGCCAGGATCGGCAATCGATGAGATTTTTGCACTAAGATTGCTGAGAGAGATACATAGAGAATTGCGAAGAAACCTTCATCTGATAATTATTCACCTCTAGAGAAAGACTATAGTCAGAGTGCTGCAAGAGATAATTGGGTGGAGTTCAAAAAAAAAAGAAAATGTTTCCAAGCAAGTAGATAATTATGATTCAAAAATAAGAAGACAAAGGCTTGGGAGAAAGAGAGAGGAGAGCCGTATAGTAGGAACAGAAGGGATGCAGCTCTAGAAGTATTGAGCCATCCTTTCTTGAAAATTCGCGTACCTTTTGAATTGTGGCACAAAATCCAACTTATAGTTGGAGTCAATGAGATTGAAAAAATATACCATAAATATCTGCTTGTCATAAAAATATGACAGATCACCATAGGAAAAAACTTGAGATTGTAAGACCATAAAAAATAAATACCCCCTCAAGCAGCTGCTTGCCACAGAGGTCTGACAGAAGCCTGTCAGTTTATATGCCACAGTAGAAGATCTGAGAGGATGGCAGGACCTCAGCAGAAAACAACACGAACATCCATGCCTTACCCGGGGCTCGAACCCAGGTCTCGTAGATCAGTAGTCAAGCGCGCTAACCACTCGGCCACAGGACGGCTCAGCAGAAAAACAATACAAGAAATATTCCTTCCTTATTGTAGGCTCAAACTCAAGTCCCTTTAATCAGACTTTTTTGACTCTGTCTATGCACCTATTCCTCCCAACAACTAAGTAAAAATCTCCAGAATTTTTTTCAATCTTTCTTATTTTATACTTTAATTAATATTTACTTAAGTGCCGTGTTTTCCCCTTTTGCAAAGAAGACGATAGCAAAATTGAAGAAATGCTCGAAGATTTCATTCATCTGTCAAGGAAGCTATCACTTAGTTTAACGTCCATATCAACGAAATGAAAATTGCACTAACATAACATCGCAGCGTCAATTCATCACAGCGTCAATTCATCGTGACGTCAATTCATCGTGACGTCAATTCATCGAGCATCAATTCATCGCAGTGTTAGACATGTGGTTTTATTGACTTTCTGCATCTGTAGATTGTCCAAATGAACTCTAGAGACAATAATTTAGACTTTAAAAGGTTTAACATGTGTCAGAAGAATTTACCTCAGAAATCAATTAAAACTATCACAACAAATCGTTTCAAACCAATTACTAAAATTCGCATTTTAAAAGTTTGCCTAATATTGAAATAATCATTACGCAATCATTAATGATATTTATAAAAAAATTATTTATTGTTAAATATTCCAACTTCTGTGCGTCTTTAAATACTGAATGAATATTGTTGAAAATCGAGATTTAAATAGATTTGATTATGATCTATAATTTATCATCAGTCACAATTTTCCATTAAAAGGATGTTTTAGAAGTTATATTCCCATTGATATAACATGGCAATTCTCTATTTTGATAAGATAATTTTATTTGGTACTTTCAGGAGATATTTTGCATGTTGACCTATTTATTACCTGAAGTAACTAAAACTCCTATATTATGCCCCACCTTAGTAACAGAGGGTTATGTTGTTTTACCTCTGAGCGACCCCCTGGATAAAGAAATTTTAAATTATATACATAAAAACAAACAGTTATCTCTTAAAACAAATAAATTGCATCTCCCCTTCCCCACTAAGGGTAAGGGTTAAAAATCATCAATTGAGTTTCGAACAATTTACTTAGAACAGCCTTGGACAAATTATGGCCAACCATTTCTTTTTGTCCAGCTCCAGAACTACTGATGACAAATTAATTCATTTTGCAAAAGAGAAAAAGAACGTATATAAGTCAAAGACAAAAAGAATTTCAACTTTGACGAGGCAAATTCTCATTAAAATAATTAATTTTAATAAAATTATATGGTTTATGTGTCTTTTTTTAGACTGGTCATACATACATTATTGATTACATTTTTTTGATGGCATATTTTTCTAATATATGCATTTAACGGAAAAATGTAGCTGATGAAAAATTAAAGATCATAATCAAATCTGTTTAAATCTCGATTTTCAACAATATTCGTTCAGTATTTCAAGAGGCAGGGAAGCTAGAATATTTAAGAATAAATTATTTTTATAAATACCATTAATGATTGCGTAATGATTATTTGAATATTAGGCAAACTTTTAAAATGCAATTTTTTTAAATGGTTTGAAACAATCCTTGTTTATACTAGTTTTAATTAATTTCTGAGTTTAATTCTTCTGCTGCATGTTTAACCTTAGTTAAGTCTAAATTATTGTCTCTAGAGTTCATTTCAACAATTTACAGACGCAAAAAGTTAATAAAACCACATGTCTAACACTGCGATGAATTTAAGTCGTGATAAATTGATGCTGCGATGAACTGACGTCGCGATGAATTGACGCTGCAATGAATTATGCTCGATGAATTGACGCTGCAATGAATTATGCTCGATGAATTGACGCTGCAATGAATTATGCTCGATGAATTGACGCTGCAATGAATTAAGCTCGATGAATTGACGCTGCAATGAATTAAGCTCGATTAATTGACGTTGCAATGAATTAAGCTCGATGATTTGACGTTGCAATGAATTAAGCTCGATGATTTGACGTTGCAATGAATTAAGCTCCCTAACTGATCTTCTTTATGACGTATTAATCGGAAAGACACCTGTCAGCCTCTGTGGCAAGCAGTTGCTTGAAGGATAATTTATTTTCGAAAAATTTCTTATAATCAAACAATAATTTACTGTACTTGTCGGTTTGAGTCTGAAGAAGAAATATTTTTCTCATTTTTTTTTTCTTTCAGAAGTCTTATTTTCCCCCAACCTTACTTATTTAATGCCTGCATCCTGTGCGTGAGAGATTACATGGCCCCCCAAAGACATCCCCTGCAGTCTCTTTTTTTAAGTTTCAAAGAATAAATATACATATTTAGATTAATATCAAAAAATATAATGCTACCGTCTGGCCATTCCTGGCAATAATTATAAAAAAACCTTATTTCTAGTACAGTGATTCGATGAGCGTTGGTGCATTATTGGAACTGCCAATCGGGAAAGTATTAGACGTTTCTCGTAAATTCAGAATTCAGAACGACATATAAGCTCAAACTTGAACTCTTCAAGTATGCGAAAGTGTGAATTTTAAAATGTCTGTGAACCTCGGTAGCCTGAAAAGTGTATTGCGATTCTGCTTTCCGCAACTTAGTACAATATTTGAAATCTTTATAAGATTTCGCTTACATATATCGAGTTTGAACGATACGATGAATATTATTAAACGATGAAAATTATAAAACGATACGATGAATTGCATTAGAGATCTAAGTCGAACGTTTGGTGTTTAACCATTGTACACGGGTTTTGATAAATAAGTGTAAACTTGTGTATCAGTTATTGCTTGTTTGAATAGTCCTATTGCTTATTTCCGTATTTGTAAAGTCTTCTTGTTTTTTAAATGATCATCAGCTTCTTGCTTTTTTTAAATTCATAGCAATAATTTACAAATATAGTGCAAGAACAGACTTCTGGTCCATTTTGGCCCGATCCAATCTTATCTCCAAACACTTCCCAGAGATTTATTTCTAGATCCTTCGCTAGTATCTTACTATTTAATAGGGAAGGGGGGTGGCTCAGTCGATAGTGATCCAGGCTCGTAAATCTGCAGTTTCCAGGTTGGAGTCTCAACTGTGCCTGCATTGAGATATATCACACTAACCCCCACTTTGTCTTAGGTGAGAACGAGGACACCGCTGACTTTGGAAAGACCGCCGTCCATTGGATGGTACCTAAAGCAGTGACCCCTTGTGCTGGTGAGTCGTACTCTGTGCACGTTAAGGAACACACTGATGGCTTTGACGGAAGGCTACCATCTGTCTTCTAACAGCTGTCCAGTGGGTCCCTTTTCCCCAACCTTCTCAGAGCTCTTGAGGTTTTTTTTGATCGGCCATTTAGTCCATTGTGTGCAAAAAAAGCCGTTCAAGGTAGAACAACCCCTTTATTTCATAATACGACAACTGAAGGACGCTTTCAGAAAAAAATGAATTTTCCCTCGAGAGAAATCTTCCTGGATAAGAAAATGACGTTGGGTTGGGTTGTTTTACCTCTGAGCAGCACTTTTTTTGCACACCATGGAATAAATGGCCAGGTCACATGGACCCCGAAGGCTCAGAGAAGGTTGAGGGAGGGGACCCACTGGAACAGCTGTTGGGAGACACATGGTAGCCTCCCGTCAAGGCCATCCAGCGTGTTCTTTAACGTGCGCAGGGTATGGCTCTCCCGCACACGGGACCACAGCTTAACGTCCCATCCGACGGACGGCAGCCTTTCCAAGCCCATCGGTGTCCCCTACTGACCGTGGGCAGGGCGGGGAATTTTGCGGAGATAAATCTCAACGCTGACCCAGCTGGGACTCGAACCTGGGAACTACAGATTACGAGCCTGGCGCGCTACCGACTGAGCCACCCCCGCCCCAGAAAATGACGTAGTCCCTTTTGAAAGCAAAGTTACTCCGTTCAGGTATAGATAAAGTAAGGTAACATCATTATACCTGATTTTCTGCGGAATCTCAGATAAGTTTAGAGAGGCTGCATTGTCGAAGGCAGAGTGAATTTGAAGTGAGGAACGTCGTTGTACATTGGAAATCAATACCCAGGACAGACAAGCTGATCGTTAGAATCAAGACGTTGCTTCTGGTTGCTTCTCCCCTGATTGTTTTTCTTTCCCATATTTCCTTCGTAACAGCTCTATCTCTCTTAAAATGTTTTTTTTTTTCGTCACAGCTTCGCTACAAATTTCGACTATGTAATTAACATAGATCATTGTGGATGTGAATAGGTTGTATAACAAACACGGTGTTCGTAATCGCATTTTAAAAGCACACAGGAAGTTAATTTTCATGTTGTCTTATTCACGTTAAAGTTGCACTATTTAATGTAAAATTTAGTGAAGGAAACGTATCATCGATTTCGTAGCATGATAGAAAACTGGGGAAATTCTGAAACTGCGTAGTTGACGGATTAATCTTCTGATAAATCATAGGTCTCATCATGACCTGTCAATCCACTTATGATATATGAGAAATGTCTAAACGTTACTGCGCAGTCTCACAATATCACCATAGCCTCCCCCGTTGTTATTCACCTACCCACTGTCAAGTCGGCTGCGGAGTTGACGAGCAGCAGGCATATTCACCCTTTCGGTTTCAACTCAATAGGGGTGTCCCTACAAAATTTCCAAGGAAAAACTTAACAAAGGAAAATAATTCAGTGTCGAAGCTCGTATAGATGCAAATGAGACAACTAGATTGCGCAGTCGTCGAAATGACTCTTCTCACAGATTATTGGCTGATTGAATTATCAATGACTTATCAATCAATGACATATGATATCATTGGTTGATTCACAAGGGATTGATATATGATTTAAAGATCAATGAGAACCGTCGTCTCATAGACATACACTGCCTAGCTAAATTATTATGAACATGTACCTAATACTCCGTAGCATGTATCATGGTACAGTTCCCATATTCCAATGTTCTTAATTCTCTATGCATAGTTCTCGTTGAAATAAGTTTTGAAGTCCCGCTACAGGTCACCTATCTCAGTTGACGAACTGTAACAGCTCTGTTTTACCGTAGAGTTAGCGCCAACAAACGCCTGTGCCTGTCGGTCAGATCCTTTTCCCTCCCTCATTTGTCACGAGTGGTAGTTGCGGGAAGAGTGTCGGAAAAAGTGCGTTTGCGAAAAAAGTGGTCATAAATGACCAGATCAGTAGGCCACACTGAACTGGCAGCCATCCCTTTCCGTTTCCTTCCAAAAGATAATATCTCTTTTGAAAAATACTTGAGGCCTGCATCACGAAAAGACGGGGTCGACCATTAGGTGCTAGACCATGCCGGTTCTGTTCATTATCGCTGGGGATTGGTACACAGCTCTCCTTCCAAATTATTAAAAAACGAAACTTTTATTTATCACACCAAAATCATTCAATCACGCACAAACTCGCATGCTGCTTTCCATTTAGTCTAGGTCAGTGCTGTTCAACTTCTCTAAGACTGAAGGGCCATTTTTCCTTTCGCCAATATTTCGCGGGCCAAAACAAGAATAGGACAGGATAGGTAATTGAAAAGTCAGTTCATGTCACCTCAAAAAATTATTTTATTTATACGAAAAATAATAAGTAATAATAAACCAATATAAATTTTCTAAGCCTTATCAAATATTTAATAAATTTAATGGGAGTATTGTGGCCGTAGTTGTTAGGCAATAAGAATAGAATGAGTAAGTTGAAATAATGCAATAATAATTGCAAATATAATGAGTAAGTTTAAGATTGCATATCAATTAAAGTAATATAAGTTGACAAAAAATTATAAGGTGGATTATAGATATTTATTTAAAATT
The DNA here is from genome assembly GCA_038380435.1 of Ryuthela nishihirai. Lineage (NCBI taxonomy): Eukaryota > Metazoa > Arthropoda > Arachnida > Araneae > Heptathelidae > Ryuthela > Ryuthela nishihirai. The sequence continues at coordinate 34,290,575 of JAWZYU010000015.1, forward strand.
TCGAGAAAAACTTGATTTTGTCCGCGGGCCACAAAAATTGATTTTGTCCGCGGGCCGCTAGTTGGACAGCGCTGGTCTAGATGGTTCTGGCTCAGCGCATCACTGATGCTACATCATCATTATCAGAATGAAAAGAATTTTCATTGGCTGAGAAGTAAAATGGCTCTCTCAGGCGTAGCAGTAAACCGAAATCGAAACTAAATTTAGACTATACACAAGTACCTTAAAGGAAATCGATGAATAGTTGATAGATGATATATTTAGTACGTCTATTTTTGATTCAGCCTTTTGTGAAATGTGTAATCAGTTATTTGACGAGATCTTTTAAACATATGGGTGCACTATTGAAATTCAAATTAATAAGTAAGTAATTACAGCAACATAGTCGCTCTCTTGCTACTAATGATTTATCCATAAATATGTATTGAATTGCTAGGACCATTGTTTACAAGTCTCCGTACTAGTCGGAGACACCTATTTTTTTCACATCCCAGTGGTGTGCTAACAAAAATCGTCTCGCGTGTCATAGGTTCACCATCACTGGTATAATATTGGTAACTTTTTATTTTGCCAAAAAAAATGACATTTCGATTGTAGATATTTGCCTAAGAAGGACATTTATTTCTTTTGCAGGCAACGCTTAAATATATGTAAATATTCAATGTATCATCACTTGACAAATCTTTTCTTTTCTCTTTGTAATTCATTATATTATAAAAAAATTAACATGCTAATGCTACGTTCAAAGTGAAACGTAAACTGCATTGGTTAGGCTTAGATGCACTAAGTGGTGAATACTGAATGGCTCTTTCGAAGTTCGGGACCTGACCGAAAGAGACTCTGCAATCGTTTCTTATAACCATGAGATCTATTTATTTTCCTATCTTCATTCTCCTTTATCTGTGGTCACTCTCTATGCTACCAACTAATAATTTTTTTTCCAAATCTGAAAGCATGTTCACACATGAAAGAGTTGCGCCAAACAGTTGATTGAAACTGATATGTTCAGTTTGCATGCTACAAACCAGACCTTAGAACTTGCAAATTTTTTGTCAACCATTTCTCATGAAAGAAATTTTTGATCCTAAGAAAGTGGCAAGTACATTTTTTCAGAAGACAGGACTGTCCTTCCCAAGGACATTTGACAAACCTAACAGACGTTTATTTGTAAAGAATTTAAATAATCACAACAAATAATCTTAACTTCTTCACTATTAAATGTTTTCCAAAGTATGCAACAATTAGGAAATCGAAATACTGCACAAATTACAAAAACAGCACGGAAAAACTCTGAAATATGCTCTTAGTTCAGTTGTTTATATTAAACGTTCATTCATTGCACGTGTGATTCTCAACTTTTCATTCTTCACGTACCCCTGAAAATGTGTATGTAACTGGCGTACTCCATGTATAGATAGATAAAACTATAGTTATATAACAATGGGAATAAAACGCATATAACATATAACATGTATCTAGCGACTTTTGAGCTCTCACGGCGTAAATACATCATAGAGCCTTATGAGTGAGGCAAGACCTCAAAAGTACAATAGAACTATAATATGTATATAACTGCATAGGAGAATTTTCTGCAAACTAAAGAGATTTGCAATAACTGAACACAAAGTAACTGCACCAAACGTGTTGTATTAAAAAAAATCACCCTTATTTTAGAGGAAGTGTATGTTTACTTTTTGGAATATACTGTCTACACAGTAGTTAGACACTGTAATTGGTGCAAATAAATAGTTTTTTATGTATATCATTAAAGATATTTTTGAGAGAATCACCATTTTAAAAAAGCTGTCTTTGTCAGATACATCTCATTATTGCATCACAAGATCTCAGGGTCATTAGTACTCATGGAAATATACTTCAATATAAAATTTCAACTCACTTGTTAAAAACCTTTAAGCAGACAGCATTTCAAAAAGTATATTCTCGACTTTAGCGATCCATGCAACGTAATCCTAAATGTATCTGATCATTATTTTCCCTTTCTGTTGTCCACCGATTATTGGTAATATGCTTCTAAACTCAAATTTCTCTTGTTCTTAACTCGAGAAAAAGCAATCCCACCTTTTTCGTTTGTACCTTCCTCACTATTTCTCTGATTCTTCTTACCAACTCTCGTTGAACGTTGTAGGAAGGATATCCTTTCTTTACGACGCGATCGATTTTTGCTTTCACTCTAAAGGAAATGAAAACCAACTTGGATGGATATTTGTTTTGTTGCTGTTTCTCTCTGAGCGGCACATATTTTTTTGAACAAAATGTGTTAAATGTCCAGGTCATAAAGAACCTCAAGGGCTCAGAGTAGGGTTGGGGAAGAGCACCCATTGGACAGCTGTTACAAGGCAGATGGTGGACTCCAGTCAAGACCATCCAGCGTTTTCTTAACCTGCCAAGGGTATGGCTTTTCCGCAGCAGGCGCCACGGCTTTATGTCCCATCCGAAGGACAGCCGCCTTTCCAAGCCCATCGGTGTAGTCTACTGACCGACAGCAGGGTGAATGTTTAATGTAGATAAATCTCAACGCTGTTACAGGTGGGACTCGAACCTCGGAACCACAGATTAGTAGCTTGGACGCTCAACCGACTGAGGTAGCCCACACCCCTCATAAATCTGGTTAACATTTCGTAAGAGAAAGCAAAATAGACAATCATGACTTATCCTACTTTTGAATGCATTTATCTATGTTCTCTGCTATATACTCGAAATATTTTCTGTCTTTCTATTTATACAGTCCAACTTTTATTTTTATCTGCACTTAAAATTTTTCTGCTTTCTAATATTCTTCATTAAAACATACCCAACTTTTTAAGATATTTACATTATTTTCCCTTTCTGTTGTCCACCGATTATTGGTAATATGCTTCTAAACTCAAATTTCTCTTGTTCTTAACTTGAGAAAAAGCAATCCCACCTTTTTCATTTGTACCTTCCTCACTATTTCTCTGATTCTTCTTCCCAATTCTCGTTGAAAGTTGTAGGAAGGATATCCTTTCTTTACGACGCGATCGATTTTTGCTTTCACTCTAAAGGAAATGAAAACCAACTTGGATGGATATTTGTTTTGTTGTTGTTTCTTTGCCACATGTGGAAAGCAAAAGCATTTTATTCCACTCTTTTGAATTGAATTGTGGGAAACGCTTCAGACATCTATTTTTAACCTAACACTTTATCCAATACGATAGAAACCACTTTGGAAGTCAAGACGGAAAAGCTCTCTCTGAACATGCACAAGTTACACATCATGATATATATTTTTAGAAGCGATGCATTATTATTACTAAGAACGAAAAATAATACATTACTAATTTGCGACGCTGAAGATCTGGTGAATCAAAAAAATCCATAAAAAATTAAACATTAATTTTAAAACTCATCTATGGCGCATTAGATAAAATTTTATCTTGTAAAATAACATATTTTAAATAATATTAATGTAATAAAAATTAAAAAAGGGAAGCAAGAACTAATCTTTGCCACGAAGCAAACCAAAATTATTTTGCGATATCCAGGACACTGAGAAATATCTCAGTGTCCTGGATATTGCAAAATAATTTTGGATACCGCAAAAATATTTTACCTTATTTATGTCGACAATCGTCTCAGTGTTTCTCAGTGTCCTGGATATCGCAAAATAATTTTGAATGTTGCAAAAAAAATTTACGTCTAAAACCAAGCTTGGTTTTAGACGATTGTCGACATAAATAAGGTAAAATTTTATACTTAAAGGAAGATAAGACTTATTATTTCCAACCTGCCTCTTCTTGTGCTAAATATTTTACTGAATTTGATCCGAATAACTGGACATCGGAATAATTGTCGTTCGAATAATCCGTATTCCATCCTATTAAAACTGGCCTACTTTGAATTCACTCAGGCCAAATTTCTGCAGTGTGTCTCATAGCCGCCTTTTCTTACTCAAAAAATGTTATCTCTCTTTTATCCATTTGAACAAACACTTCTTTTAACAATTTTCTCTCATGATTTGAAAGTGCTTCATTCACACATAGGATATTCCAAATTCCATATAAAAATAAACATCAGTTTTTTTTAAATAATAACTAGCGTTTAAACTCGGTTTTCTTGATGACTCCTGCCACCACAAAAAAGTAATTATTTTCATAAATTTTTTGCATCACTTATTCACACTTTGTCATGCGTAACCGTGGAGTTCGTAAAATATCACTGTGAGATTTCGTGACTGAAAACTTGATATGGAAGAAATATTTACCTACATACGCATTAATTTTCCTTAATTTAGTTCCTTTTTAATTTTTCCCCCAATTTTCTACTTCTTCGATGTTTTTCTGAGTATAAATTTCTTTGTCTGATACTCTGAGGTATGAAATATCAGGACTCACAGAGTAGAATTGCGTAGAAAATGGTATTTTGTTACCAATCTTTATATTAATCGTTGGAATCTCCGTGTGATTGTGTTGATGTTTTCTCAGCAAATATCCATCCTGCCCCAGATGAGAAAGGAAACACTGATAGGCTTAACAAAGGCCGACACCCATTGGATGGAACTTACCCTGTACATGTTGAAGGGTACATGGTAAGAGAACAGAGGTAATCCTCCCGCTAAGGTGGGAGGATTACCTCTCTTCTGGCGAATCCTCTTTCACATACCAAACTCTCAGGTCTTTGGCCCTTTCTTTCTGGCTATTTATCTCATTGTGTGCACAAAAGTCCCGATCACAATTAGAACGACCCAACTATACATTAATTACTAATGACATAAATTTTCCCTGTTAGTCTTAAGGCACGGGGTACTGTAATATAATAAATGATGCAAAAGATATTCCGCATTGTAAAACTTTAGAGAAAGTTCAAAAACACCGTTCTATGAGAAATTCCCTAAGACTTGCCCCCACACAAAAAATTGCAGAAGTTCAGCACAAATTTTCTCAAATAGATCGTTAATCAATAATAGAATTCATTCTTTTAATTCAAACTTTCATTAAGCCTTCAGACAAGGAAATAGGCAATGACTGAAAGTATTGTACTATGAGATCCAACAAAGACCAAGTTTGTCAAGTAAGCAAACTTTATTCTACTAGATGGTGTAGTTTCATTTTGGAAAATACATCCGATACAGTAGAATTTGGGACTGTACTCAATATTGATGAAAATTTTGATGAAAATCGTTACATCGATTTTTTCCTTCAAAAATCGTCATTGCATAAAATCGCTTTATTATGTCTAGTTACTCGTATAGTTACTAGCAGGAATAAAAATATGGCTAATTGTAATATTTGGATTAATATCTTGAATCCCTCAAGTGCTATAAAACTTACAAACCGACATAATCACGGTTTGTATTTTAAAAAAAAAACACTTTTCAATCTCAGTTACCTCGAAAAAATACTCCTACAACCATTGAGATTTTTTTTTATCTCCCTATACTAATACTTTTTTCATACTCCGTAAGAGAAAGTAAAAACTGTACTGACCAGAGGTTATTAGGCTATAAACAATTTAAAAAACACAGTTGCTCAACTCATACTTATTTAAAATAAATTTCCGTAAGGGTATAAAATATTTAAGTCTATGAACTTGAAGATTTCTTTCAAATTCTGTTCTAATAAATTTAAATCTTATACAATGCATTTCTAGAATGTGAGTAAGGACTCGACCTTGCTATTGTGAAAGACCTCTTCCTCAAGCAAGAGCCAGTCGCTTGAGGCCATGGTAAAAAAAATGAGATGGGGGAACTGTTCTCGAAGATTCGTCCGGAGGGCACAGGACGTGGACATGCCTCATTTTCTTGGCCGATGGATTCTTGCACGCCCTAACGATATCACATCACCGCAGCTGGTCGGTACTTTCGAAGGAGGGATATGGTGGTGATGGCAGTTCGTCTAGCTCCGCATTAGCGATTTTCTATTTCTGAAAGCTTAATGTAGCCTTGTTTTAGCAGGGTTGGGAACTCTGCTTGTGTCTAGTGACTAGACCGGTGGCAGTCACTGTTTCTTGCCTTAATAGTGCACTCTATCCTTTAGCTTTTACTAAAAATTTTATATAGTGTACTTATTTGAATGATTGAGTAAATCGGCCACTTCGACTGTCACGATAGTCATCCTGACATAGAAGAGTGAGGAAGTACCCATCGACATAAAAGTTCTCTCACACAGAGGATGGAAAAGACCCCGAATATTACAATGCGAGAAAGATGGATTCAGGAAGAGCTAGGCAAACAAATATTAAAAACGACCTTACAGAGCTTTTTCTCAATCACATCTTTACTAAGATCAAGGATTTGCTTTCTGTTTTCTCTCCTCTTAGCCCATCCCCCTAGTAATAGTTACATGAAGTGTTATCATTTCAGTCAGAAATGATTTCCATTCATATTTCAGCCCTCTATTGTTGACCTGTGAGTTCTAAGGACCCACCGTAGTGATGATTCTTACTCAGAAACAAAAGAATAAATATTTCAAATTAAAAATGACTGTAGAAATATTTTTAGATATTGATTCTTTTTCTGCTTCTTGATTAATAATAGACCATAAAAATGTTAACAGCAAGGGATCGACCTCTTTAAAAATGTTCCAGAAGTCAAGACCGACATATTTCGGTTGGGTTGTTTTACCTATGAGCGGCACTTTTTTGCACACCATGGGATAAATGGCCAGGTCACACGGACCCCGAAGGCTCAGAGAAGGTTGGTGGAGGGGACCCACTGGAACAGCTGTTGGGAGACAGATGGTAGCCTCCCGTCAAGGCCATCCAGCGTGTTCTTTAACGTGCACAGGGTATGGCTCTCCCGCACACGGGGCCACGGCTTAACGTCCTATCCGACGGACGGCGGCCTTTCCAAGCCCATCGGTGTCCCCTACTGACCGTGGGCAGGGCGGGGAAATTTTGCGGAGATAAATCTCAACGCTGACCCAGCTGGGACTCGAACCTGGGAACTACAGATTACGAGCCTGGCGCGCTACCGACTGAGCCACACCCGCCCCGACATATTTGGTAAACCTCACAAGTAGTACCATAAATGACAATTCTGGCACAATAAAAGGGGCTCGAGACATGGGATCTGGGATCCACACATATTTTGAAAGAATCTCCACATTGCAACATAAAAATATTCAGCACATTTCTGCATTCGTACATATCGTGTAGATGACGAAGAAAGAGAATTTCCACACGAAAAATATCTTCTCCGCCATCTCCTGATGTGTTCAGATGTTTACAACATGACGCACTCGCTTCTGTAAATCGTCCATATAGGAAAAGGGAAATAAACTGAAAATTTTGTCCTTTGCTCGACTTTTGAAACGTCACTCCTATTTCTCTCATGATAAGAAGGCTTGGACGTTAAACGTGTAAATCGCTGTTAATAAATCGCGTTAAATGTGAGGACAGAATAAACATGACATATGACGAGACGCTATCAACTTCCTAGGTTAGGGGAATCGGTGGTGTCAGTCAGCTCTCCAGACGCCGAAAACTAGAAAGTATCAACTAAAAATACAACCTCCTAAGTGATTTGAAAAAACTGCTGAACTCTTTCAAGTAAATTTTTATCTCGTAAATATCATTTTTGAAAACTCCTTTTGCCTCCGCTTTTCTAAACTCTCGTTTATAACGGAGCTAAAATGCCATATATTTCTCCGAGTTTTTATCGTTATCACTTGTAATGTAGTGAAATATATTTTTATCAAAAGTAGCCTCAGTTTTGAAAGAAATTACATGCATCAATAACAGTAATCATTACAAAGAAATACAAATAGATCATTTACAATTCTAAATTGCCAGCATTTCATGTAAATTAAATGCATTATTGTCCTGGAAGATTAACATTCAACAAGCCACTATTTGTTAAAAAAAATTTATGTGCAAGTTTATTTTGCTATCTCTGCAGATAAATCTTTGATGTATGTTCAAAACATAATTGTCCACGATGATTATCATACATCAAGCCACTATTTGTTAATTACAATGAACTTTGTCTGCACATAAATCTTAAGGCTTTGAAAGACCGCCGTCAGTCGGATGGGATATGAAGCCGTCGCCCCTTGTTTAGGTGAAGCATGTTGGATGGCTTTGACGGGAGGCTTTCGTCTCCTGTCCAGTCATTCCTCTTCACCAATCTTTTCTGAGCCTTTGGAGTCCTTGTGAACCTGGACAATTAGTCCATTGTGTGCAGAAAAGTGGAGCTCATTAGTAAAATATCTAACACAGCATGTAAATCTTTATATCTTGTTCAAGACACGTTTTCAAGAAGGATAAAACACCATTTCGAAGGGTATCATCAAAGTATTATTAAACATTATACTGTTCATTGAGACTATAATCTATCATAATAGCCCACATTATGATTGTAAATAAATCCATTGAATATGCTTAAATACAAACTAGTTATTACCCTGTATAATGAATAGAATCAGAACAGAGTTCCCATATCTATTTTGTTTTCAGAAATTATTCTCACCAAAGAGCACACTATATACTTTTCTCCCATGCTACTAGTCTTTTAAAATAATATATTTACAAATTATATGCATTGGATTAGGATGCATTTTTCTTACATCTGAGAAGCACTTTGGCTCACACAATACGTTCAATAGCTAGGTCACAATAACCCAAGATCTCAGAGAAGGTTGAGGGAAGGTGAACCACCGGAAATCTGCTAGGAGTCAGATGAAAATCTCCAGTTAAGGCCAACGTGTTCTTTAACGTGCATAGTGTATCTTCTACACAGGGACCATGGTTAAACGTATCATCTGATGGACGGCAAATTATGTGCAATATATATTCAAATGTGTACGTTATTTAGACTCCTTTGCAGTTCTTTATATTCTCACGAGTAGGACGTGCTGCTCCCTCACTCTATTAGGTCCTGATTATTTACGATTACTTTTTTGTGAATATTTCCTTAATACAGCAGAACTCAGTCATAATATTCCTCGCTAAGCCACGGATTCGGATATATCTTCGATCTAGTCATATCCCCCCAAAATAATTCCATTTATGCTTTATTTCACATAAAGAATGAGGTGGAGAAATTTGAAGATTAAAGGGACAACAACCAATAAAAAGATGTTACACCCACATGAACTCTATCCAAAACAACTCGCAGATGTAATACTGCAAATAGTTCCAAGCCTTATGCAAGAAATAGTACTTTTTTTAACGTAAATTATTGTTACGTATAGTTTGGAAGTGAGCAACTGAAAATGCTATTTTGAATTTCGAAACAATGTAAAAGTACACGATGAAGCATAATTTCTTTCTTTCGCGATGTAAAACACTTGTACAGAAGTTCTTAACGAGGGAAGATTGATATATTTTTCAGGCGTAGAATCTTGCTTATCATTGGCTTCCGTAGTTAAGTGTAATAAGCCTCGATTGGACAAGAAAATTCTTGATGGAGACTTGCAGCTGCATTCTTTATGGGAAGCTAACTATACTTTTTTCGCAAACAACTTTCTTGTAAAATTCGTCGCGATGCGCCTAGCAGCAGCGCTCCCAAAAAACTCAAGATAATTTAGGGGAAAAAAACTGATCTAGTTATGGTTATTTATAGCTTTCTAACCAGCACATAAGACACAAAAATTATAACATGAATTCATGAAAGTGATGAAACTCCATTCGCTGTGTATAAAAATCACGAAGAAATTGTTTCCATCATTATATAAGCTTTTTATTGTATTACAAATCAAATCGAAGTAAATGCGTCAAAATTTATGGAACTAAAATTTAACGATCACAGACCAATACTTAAATGATGCAAAATGCATCATTTAAGATGTCTCCTGTTTATACTATAAAAATGAGAAAACTGAAATGTGTTCCTTTACGTAACTTTTAAATACTTTATTGCATCTTTTACTTCTGTTAAGATGTAATAAACTTTTTAACAGAGTTTCTATAAACTCTGTTAAAAATGATGACTTCTTTTCATAAAAGTTCTATAAACTTCGTTATATCCATTTCTGCCACGCACTCAAGAGAAAAATGCGTTGTTTCCATCTGTAATTGCATTTATGTTATTTTTCCATTTTATACAATTCTGGTGAGCATGGAAAAACTAATGACTATTTCTCTCATTTTCCTTTTCACATTTTTTTTGTGATAATTCAATTCCTCTAATCGACATATGATTAACGAAATGAAAGTATATCGACTTTCTGATATTTTAGATTTTCTAATTTCACAATAATGTATCGCAACCCAATTTTCTACTGCAGTGGTTCCAACCCTTTCCGTGCCACTAAGAGGCCATATCTTTCTGTAGACCCCTTGTGAAGTCTAAATCTTTCTGCCATTACCATTGATATGGAAGTTCTCTAATATTTAGGAAGAGAAGTGTATAAGCGTATTTTTCCGACCCTTTTTCTATAATTTTCTCATATATTTTAACTAAAATACTTCATTCTCCAACGCGGATCCCTATAAGCTCCCAAGAATGGGTGAAATACCTAGCCCCTTATCTGCTTTCGTTTATTGATTATTTTGAAATTTGAATCTAAACATATGAATGGAGAAATTCGATGTTCCAGGAATTATACGTCATCACCAGCCAATCACAGGTTCTTATCGGCAAGACATAGGTAATGTTGCCATCTTGAACTGACATAATTCCAGCCAAAAGCAATAAAAATTGAAGCGGTGAGTAATTGGGATAAATGAACGATTTCCGTTAGAGATTTTTCAAATATTAAAAGTGGTTCACGGACCCCTAAGGGTCTGGAACCACTTTTAATATTTCTGGAATAAGGAATCTGGGCTCAAGATCCCATTTCTCTTATGTATGTTGTCTTTCTGCTGAGGAATCGGCTTCTTCCTAGATCTTTAGAGCGCATTACACTAAATTATTTGTCAGACTTCCATGAGAAGTGAAGAATAATTTATTTAAGTGTAAGTTGATTGGTCAGAAGAAAGCAAAATTTTAACAATACACTAGTGGTCTATCTTCCATCTCTGCAAGACGTGTAAGGCACCCCGAACCAAAAGTACAAGAGAATCCACAGAAGCATTGAATTTTTTGCACATTATTCATATGCATGTGGAAATTTTTTCACCGAAACATTCAGCATTAAGTTCGATTAAAAATTAAGCCCATAAAGGAAGAGTAAAGGTGTATTCATCTTAAATCAACACATAAAAAGTTGATTTAAGATTACCCTTATGCACTTCCCTACCTTTTTAATATATTTTGGAGTCTATAACTCCAAAAATATTCATTTAATGGAAAAATCTGAGTGAAGATAAAGTTCATAATCATATCTATTCAAATCCCGATTTTCGATAATCTTCCTTCAGTATTTAAAGCGCTATGGATGCTGGACTATTCCGCAACAAATTATCTTGTTTCACTCACACATAATGGTCTAATATTGAAATTATCATTACACAGACTTCTAAAATGTATCAAAATGGTTTAAACAATACTTATTATATAAATTTTAATTAATTTCTGAGGTAAATTCTTATGATGCATTATTGTTGAGAAAAATTCTAGTTTCCACAACACTTTAAACGCTGAACGAATATTGTTGAAAATCGAGATTTAAATAGATTTGAGATTTTATCACTTTTTCAAATATTATAGATTATAGATTTGATTTGATCTGTTTCACTTTTTCCATTAAATGCATATTTTAAAAGTTATAGAGCTTCAGAGTTAGATTCCCATTGACATAGCATGAAAATTCTGTAATGTATTGGTGGGGTTCTCCACATATTGACCATCTTAAGTCTTTTGTTGTGTTGTTTTTCCTCTGTCGGCACTTTTTTCCACACATATAAATGTGTACTACACATATAAATGTGTAAATAGTCAGATCACAAGGACCCCGAAAGCTCAGAGAAGTTTGAGGGAGGGGACTCACTGGAGCAGTTGTTGGGAGACAGATGGTAGCTTCCCGTCAAGGCCATCAAGCGTGTTCTTTAGCGTGCACAGTGTATGGCTCTCCTGCACGCGGGGCCACGGCTTCAAGTCCCATCCGACGGACGGCGGCTTTTCCAAGCCCATCGGTGTCCCCTACTGACCGTGGATAGGGCGGGGAGTTTTGCGGAGATAAATCTCAACACTGACCCAGCTGTGACTCGAACCTGGAACTCTTTTGAAGAGTATTTCTAATCTTTTGCAATAATATCGCAATTCTAAGTTATAAAAATTTGTTGTTGTTTTTTTTTTTTTGTTGCTTTACGATGAAACCGCTGTATTAATATCATTATTTTATGGTCATTTAAAACTAGAAAAATTTTCACTATAAAATAGTTATTTCATTATGCTATAGTCTTCTTTTGAAACCAAAGCGATCATTAGGTTTATTTGTTGCCGCTATCTTCGCTTTTGCATTCTATTAATATTGTGTATAGGGGTGAAATTATCTGGAGTCGGGTGGAATCCGACCCACGATCGGCTGATAGCATATCACGTGCCCTGACCGCTGAGCTACCGGACACTGATCAAAATTTCCCCTGTTGCAGTTGTTAAGCGTCATAGCCTAGTCTCATTAGATGTTATGATTTCATATAAAGTCTCCGTTCTTACGAATTATTTCAGTCTCGTGCACGACATTAGAAACACCCTTAGGCGATCCAACTGTTTTTAGCATCTCTCTACGCATTATGCATTTATAGGTATATATTAATAACCCATAGTCCCAGTTATATTAGATTATATATTTAATTCCCAGTTATATTAGAATAATTGCCCCCAGAAACGTACGCAAAGTGGGGGGGGGGGGTATTACCTCCTCCTCCCCCGAAAATCTTGTCGCCTTATACTAACTTTCAAACTTGTCTACTTGCTTTGAAATCCAAAAGAGTTATCTTTGTGTAATTTTATATTATCCCCATATTTCATGTGCGTCACTAAAAAAAATAGATAAAAAAAACTGTAAAATCTCATTCTATATAGAATATCATTTTAACCTTTCGTTTTGGGTGGAATATTTTAGTAATTGGGAAACCCTACTTAAGTCTTATTCTCAACCCACCCCAAGAAGCTAAATTCTCAGAACCACCCTGAAACTGAATTCTCGAAATCCCTCCAAAAACGTTTTTTCCGACCCCCCCCCCCCGAAGCTAAATCCTGGGTACGTGCCTGATTGCGTCTGTGTTTTCGAAACGTTTAAGATAAGTACAAGTCGGGGAGGACGTGGGCAGAGCACCTAAGTTCACTATATTCAGGATACGCCACTGCAATATATTACTAATAAATAAAAAAAAATACCCCCTCAAGCAGCTGCTTGCCACAGAGGTCTGACAGGAGCCTGTCATTTTATATGCCATAGTAGAAGGTCTGAGAGGATGGCAGGACCTCAGCAGAAAAACAACACGAACATCCATTCCTTCACCCGGGGCTCGAACCCAGGTCCCGTAGATCATTAACCAAGCGCGCTAACCACTCGGCCACGGGACGGCACATGACTAATATTGATGCTAATTCTCAGAGAAACTTTTACTCAAGTAAATTCAGCAAGACAATAAAGAAAAAATAAGGTTACACAAATCTTTAAACTGTTCTCATTTACAAAGTATCTTGATGTCCCGGTTGTTTTTAAGCAATAAGAAACGAAATATTTTAATAAGCAAGATTAAAAGATAAACGAGCTATCCCGAAATTAATTAATTTCATCTTGCGCTGATCGTAATCTTCTCAAAGTCAAGTGAAATTATTATTATTGCTATTATTAGAGGAAACACGCCTGAGAAAGTAACACTACTCTGTTTTTCACCTTGATTCCCAACAAAAAAGAGCTTTTTAAAGTAACATCGTGCTAACACGATCCATCGCAAGCTCGAAAGGCAATTACGGGATTTTACAAATCCTTTTATTGCATCATCCTGGAAACGATTTTTTTTTCACGCTCTTTTGCTCCTTCTGTTTTAAGAGAAAACATCACCTCCTTTCACATTTCTAAGCATAGATTCACTTCGCCTCGGTGATATTTTCTCTCAAAGCATTTCTTCATGCTGCGACTAATTATTTTCGTCTTAAAAATGGAAATAAATATGGAAATTAAGGCTTAAAATTTATTATGGCTTAAATATGGAAATAAGCCCAATCGTAAACTGTAAGATATGATGCGCAATGGCCAAAAATAAATGATGAAAAATATATTTATCGAAAGAAACATCTCGGATTTCCGTAAGAATCGGATTAACAAATGAAACAAAAATCGCGATACGTAGAAGTTCTCTCTAGTAAATTTAAGTGATTAGATGTCAAGCGAAAAATGTGCTTTATTCTGACACGTGTTGCTAAGTAAGAACATATTGTAGATGAAATCAGATTTTAATGGCTCTAGTTTCAAAAGGGCATGGGGATCATAGGTTTCCTAATGACACGGGGCAAGATTTATACCTTTATAAAGTATGGCCTGTAAATGGTAGCTAGGCGTAAACTGGAAGGAGAGCTGTGTACCAATCCCTAGTGATGATGCACAGAACCGGCCAGGTCTAGCACCTAATGTCCGACCCTGCCTTCTCGTGGTGCAGGCCGTTAGTACCTTTCAAAAGAGATATTCTCTTTTGGAAGGGAACGGAAGGGGAGGGCTGCCAGTTCAGTATGGCCTACTGATCTGGTCATCTATGGCCGCTTTTTTCTTTTTTTTTTCAACCCTGCTGAGGAGTGGTCAACTTCACAGGGTCCTGGTGCTGACCATTTATACCTACTAGACTGGACTTGTTTATGGATTTGAGCTTGATTATGGATCCTGAACTTGCTGCACTGGTGGGCCTCTGTTGAGGGAGAGTCTGCCGCTGTGTTTTCTGTTTGCTTCTGGGTTGCCAGCTCTAAGTGAACAGAGGCATGGGATACCTTATATCAGCTGGTGGATAATCCTAATCAGAGGCCATCGCAGGTACCTGAACCTTACTTAGCTAGTTGGGCATCGTCAAGCCTAAACTGGAGTAATGTGTCTCAGGCAGGCCATGTGGCTCTTGAAAAAGTCCACTTGAAAAGGTGGTGCCTGATGTTCCTACCAGCATCGGCGACTTCAGCCTTTAGCAGAGGAGGAACAGGTCTTTGCCCCATGCCTGTGATAAGGGGGCTGTTTGATATTGTTGGCCCTACCAATCTCAATAAACCTAATTTCTTTAAAAATCCTACTAATCATTTTCTCTCTGCAGGAATGTGGAACGTGAGGACATTACATAGAGATTATTCTCTTGATGTCCTCATGCAGGAATTCCAGCGCTATAACCTAGATATTCTAGGCTTGCAAGAGACCAGATGGACAGGTAAAGGTGAGATACTTAAAAATAACTTTAAATTTCTCTTTACAGGGAGGGAGGATGGAAAACATCACCAAGGCGTGGGTCTGCTGCTCAGCAGACATGCTAGTGATGCTCTTCTAGGATATGAGTGCATTAATGAAATGTTTCTCACAGCAAAATTTCAGACAAGCATTAAAGACTTGAATGTTATCTGCTGTTATGCCCCGACTGAGGATGCTGATGAGGATGAGAAGGATAGGTTTTACGGACAACTTCAGGATATTTTGAATTCTGTCAAGAAAGAAGATATTACCCTTGTTCTTGGTGACTTCAATGCCAAAGTTGGTACTGACTCTGATCTTTGGGGAGGGGTGATAGGCCCTTTTGGTATTGGTAGCTGCAATGGCAATGGGCAACGTCTCCTACAGGTAAGTTAACTCAATGGTTTCAGAATAACTAACACATATTACAAACACCGTGACATACATAAATACACATGGGTTTCACCTGATGGGCTGCATACGAATATGATTGATTATATATTAATTAACAGCAAATGGGCTAGTTCTGTTAGAAATACCAGGGCATATAGGGGAGCTGAAATTCGATCTGACCATTACCTTGTTAAAAGTGTCTTGCAACTTAAACTTAAAAAGTGTTGTGCTAGGGTTAAAAAATTGGCCTTTAATACTGATGCTCTGAAAGACCCAGTTACAGCTAACGCTTACCATGACAGGTTACTTAGTCATTATGACAGTCATGGTTTGCTTAATACTTATGTTGAGGAAGAATGGGATCATTTTAAACAGGTTTTTTGGACACTAACAGTACTCTTTTAGGAAACAAAGAGCAGAAGAGACAGAATTATCTGAGTGATAAGGCACTTGAGCTTATTTTGGAAAGAAATAACTGCAGGAATGTCCTTAATCAATACCCTACTAGTCATAATAGAAAGCATTACAGAAAACTTAATAAACGTGTAAAGGATCAGTTAGCTGCTGATAAGAATCTTTGGCTTGATAGCTTGGCTGACAAAGCTGAGGAAGCAGTTAGGCAGCACAACAGCAGAGAGCTGTACCAGATAGTTAATGTTTTATGTGGTAGAAAACGGACAGGCATACAGGGATTGAAGGATAAACAAGGTAAGGTTATAGAAGGTGAGGATTCTGTCATGGCTAGGTGGGCTGAGCATTTCAGTGATGTTCTAAACTATGTGGTTAGTTCTACTCCCATCGTTTGTAATGATGATAGATGCATTGGCAGCTTTAATGTTGGCCCTATAACACAATCTGAAGTTAGTTTGGTTATCTCTAAACTTAAACTTCATAAATCCCCAGGGGTAGATGAAATTACTGCAGAAATGCTCAGAGCTGGGAATGTTTCGGTTACCACTTGGATGACTGAAATTCTGAATATCTTTTATGATAAAGGCATGGTTCCTAAGGATTTTATCAGAGCTATTGTTATCCCTATTTTCAAAAAAGGTGATCGCAGTTCTTGTGATAACTATAGAGGTATCAGCCTACTCTCTGTTCCAGGTAAAGTTCTTTCCATGATTGTGCTTAATAGAATTAAGAATCTGGTTGACAGGCAATTGCGTGATGAGCAATGTGGATTCAGAAGTGGTAGGAGATGTGTAGATCAGATATTTTCACTTAGGCAGATTCTTGAGAAATGTTTAGAGTTTCAGAAACCTTTGGTTGCTAGCTTTGTTGATTTCAAAAAGGCTTTCGACTCTGTTGATCGTCATAATTTGTGGTTGATTGTGAAATCATATGGTATACCAGACAAGTTAGTTAACATAATGAAAGCTCTCTATAATAACAGTGAGTCGTGTGTGAGAGTTGGTAAGGCTTGTAGCAATTGGTTTAGCATTACGTCTGGTGTTCGACAAGGGTGCATTTTGTCTCCTTTTCTCTTTAGTTTGATTGTTGATTATGTTATGCGAAATTCACTTCAAGGGAAAGATTTTGGCCTTAAATGGGCTGGAGATACGAAAATTTCTGATTTAGATTATGCTGATGATTTAGCCCTTTTGGCAAATGATGTCGATGAGATGAACTCTTTCATTCGAGCTGTTGATGAGACTGGTAGTAGAGTAGGTTTGGTTATAAACAGAGAGAAAACTAAAGTGATGAAAATTGGTCAGGCAGGTTGTGATTCAGTTAATCTGAATGGTTGCAGTCTTGAGCAGGTGTCACAGTTTAATTACCTTGGGAGCTATGTAACTGATACTGGTGATGTGCGGCATGAGATTAACAGACGAATAGGTATTGCTGCCGGGACTTTTAAGAATCTATGGAGATTGTGGAGAAATAGGCGTATACACCTAAAGACTAAAATTAGACTGTATAATAGTTTGGTTCTTTCTAGGGTTAGTTATGGTAGTGAAACTTGGACGCTGTGTAAACAAGATAACAGGAAACTAGATGCTTTTGATTCTAGATGCTTACGCAGTATCTTGGGTATTAGGTGGTTTAACTTTGTAACTAATGATGAGGTTAGGCAAAGGAGTCTGCAACCTCCTTTAAGCAGCATATTGTGCAGAGAGAGACTCCGTTGGTTTGGCCATGTTGCCCGTATGGATAATTATAGATTGGCGAATAGGGTTATGAACAGTGTGCCTAGAGGCCTCAGAAGGAGGGGGAGACCTAGGATGCGGTGGGCAGACAATGTCAAACAGGACCTTGTTATAATTGGTGTGCAGTGGCCAGATGCAGCAGATGTAGCTCAGGACAGATATGCTTGGAGAATTAAACTGCGTGGTCTGGTTGGACCTCCGTAGCCCATGGCTGCTTGAGGATGATGATGATAAAGTAAACAAAATTGTTTTCAAATGGTGCGTTGGTAATCAAAATTTTATACTGTGGTTAGCGTGCTTGGTTACTGATTACAGAAACCCGAGTTCGAGCCCGGATAAGGCATAGATGTTTTCAATCCATTTCAGATCCATTCCATTTCCAATATGGATTGAAAACATCTATGCTTTATCACAAGAGTTCGACAAAGTTGCATGTTATTTCATTTTCTCATTAGTTATTGATTGTTATATGGAATTTACTATAAGAACTAGATTGCCGCCATAGATCTCAGATGGGAAATTTTCTGTTATTGATACGCTGATGATTTGACCTTCTTGGCAAATGATGCTGGCAATATGGGTTTCACCAGATGGACTGCCTCTTTCATTGGGACTTTTGTTGAAGCTAGCAATTGGGTAAGTTTGGTGATAAACGTAGAGAAACCTAAAGTGCTGAAAGATTGGTCAGGCAGGATGTTCTACAATTGTTTTGAATGGTTGTACCCTTGAGCATGCCTTTCAGTTTAGTCATCTTGGGAGTCATGTAACAGATACTAGTGATGTGCAACATGAGAGAAATGGAATCAAAGACTAAAATTAGGCGATATAAGAGCTTTGTCTTTTTTAGTTTTTTCTTTGGTAGCGAAACTTGGACTCTTTGTAAACAAGATAACACAATACTTGATACTTTTGATTCTAGATGCCTACTAGTATCTTGAATATTAGGTGTTTCAAATGGTAATCAATGGGTTAGATGAAGGAGTCAACCATCTCTCTACATTGGTTTGATAATGCTTTTCTTATGCATAATTACAGAGTAGTGAATAGAATGATAAACAGTATTCCTAAAGTCCTCAGAAAAAGGGGAAGACCTAGGATGCGGTGGACAGACACTATGTAACAGTACCTTGTCAGGAATGGTATGCAGTGGTTAAATGCTAAGCTCAGGATGCATGCGTTTCGAGGACTAAATTACACAGCTGGTTGGACATCCGTAGCCA
The DNA here is from genome assembly GCA_038380435.1 of Ryuthela nishihirai. Taxonomy (NCBI): domain Eukaryota; kingdom Metazoa; phylum Arthropoda; class Arachnida; order Araneae; family Heptathelidae; genus Ryuthela; species Ryuthela nishihirai. Next base: position 34,309,565 of record JAWZYU010000015.1, read on the forward strand.
TCGATGCTTGAGGATTATGTATTGGGAGTATGTTCATAATATAGAGTTCAACATATTTATTGTAAAACAATATCTCTACACCTCATATTTTCTTTAGCTTTAAGTAGACTACTAGGTCGATCGGACATGCTTTAACACTTTTCACAAAAACACAATTTCAGTTCCTGTTATTATCAGAAAAAATATAGTTTTAAGATATATGTTTTTTTTTTTATTTCGAAACAATTAAACATATTTTTAGAAACGATTAATTTATTACGAAGAAATAAAACACCGTTTTAGGTATATGTATTTTGTTTCGAAGAGATTAAACGAATTTTAGATATATGTATTTTTACTAACTAACCATTTTCTCCCCATAGGTAGTTGGAAAGCGAGGACTTTGCACACAGATTATTCTTTTAATGTCCTCACACAATGTTACAACTTAGATATTCTCGGTTTGCAAGAGACCAGATGTACAGATAAAGATCAGATACTTAAAAATCATCTTAAATTTCTTTTTTCGGGGAGGGAAGATAAGATGTTGGTTGTTTTTCTTTCATTGCGTTGGTTTAGTTCTCAGCAGACACGCTACTGATGCTCTTCTAGTATATGAGTGCATTAACAAAAGGTTTCTTGCAGCTACATTTCACACAAGGATTAAATACTTGAATATTATTTTTTGTTATGCCCCCACTTGGGATGCCGATGAGGATGAGAAGATAGGTTTTACGGACAACTTCAGGATATTTTGAATTCTGTTAAGAAAGGTGATATTACCCTTGTTCTAGGTGACTTCAATGTTTAGTTTGAACTCCTTTGGTTTAATGTTCCTATGGGAAGGGGTATTGGTAGGAGATTTGGCATTGGTAGTTGCAGTGGCAATGGGCAACGTTTCCTACAGGTAAGGAAAATTAATGGTTTGAGAATAACTAACATTTGTTACAAACACCGCGACATACATAAGTGCATATGGGTTTCACCAGATGGACTGCATAAGAATATGACTGATTATATATTAATTAACAGCAAATTGGCTAGTTCTGTTAGGAATACCAGGTCATATAGGGGAGCTGAAATTGGATCTGACAATTACCTTGTTAAAAGTATCTTGCAACTTAAACTTAAAAAGTGTTGTGCTAAGGTTAAAACATTTTCCTTTAATTCTGAAGCTATAAAAGACCCAGTTATAGCTAAAGCTTACCATGATAGGTTACTTAGTCATTATGACAGTCATGGTTTGCTTAATACTGAAGTTGAGGAAGAATGGAGTCGTTTTAAATAGGCTTTTTTGGAAACTAACAATACTCTTTTAGGCAAAAAGGAGCAGAGGAGACAGAATTATTTGAGTGATAAGGCACTTGAGCTTATTTCAGAAAGAAGAAACTTCAGGAATGTTCTTAATCAATACCCTACTAGTCCTAATAGAAAGGATTACAGAGAGCTTAATAAACGTGTAAAGGATCAGTTAACTGCTGATCAGAATCTTCGGCTTGATGGCTTGGCTGACAAAGCCGAGGAAGCAGTTAGACAGCACAACAGCAGAGAGCTGTACCAGATAGTTAATGTTTTGTGTGGTAGAAAACGGACAGGTATACAGGGATTGTAGGATAAACAAGGTAAGGTTATAGAAGGTGAGGACTCTGTCATGGCTAGGTGGGCTGAGCATTTCAGAGATGTACTAAACAATGTCATTAGTTCTACTCCTATTGTTTGTAATGAGGATAGATACATTACTGGCTTTAATGTTGGTCCTATATATCAGTTTGAAGTTATTATGGCTATTTCTAAACTTAATCGTAATCAAGCCTTAACTGGCATAGTGGTTAGAGAACTAGTGACTGTTCCGACAAGGCAAACTTGTTGTGTTAGCTCTGGATTGGGTTGTTTTACCTCTGAGCGACACTTTTTTGCACACCATGGGCTAAATGGCCAGGTCACATGGACCCCGAAGGCTCAGAGAAGGTTGGGGGAGTGGATCCACTGGAACAGCTGTTGGGAGACAGATGGTAGCCTCCCGTCAAGGCCATCCAGCGTGTTCTTTAACGTGCAAAGCGTATGGCTCTCCCGCACACGGGGCCACGGCTTAACGTCCCATCCGACGGACGGCGGCCTTTCCAAGCCCATCGGTGTCCCCTACTGACCGTGGGCAGGGCGGGGAATTTTGCGGAAATAAATCTCAACGCTGACCCAGCTGGGACTCGAACCTGGGAACTACAGATTACGAGCCTGGCGCGCTACCGACTGAGCCACCCCCGCCCCGTGTGTTAGCTCTGACTAAGGCAGTGGTCAGCAGTGACTTCGGTCTTAGTAGGGTATGTCCTTGTATGAGAAGGCCTGTAAAAGCTAAGAGTAGCTTCTAGGATTCTTCTCTGTCATACATATCGCATAAAAAAAAACATACATCCCCAGGGGTAGATAAAATTGCTACTGAAACGCTTATAGCCGGAAATGTTTCTGTTACCACATAACTCACTGAAATATTTAATGTCTTTTATGATAAAGATATTGTTCCTAGATTAAAAATAGAGATAAAGCTATTATTATCCCTATTTTTAAAAGACGTAATCACAGTTCTTTTGATAACAATAGGGAGATCAGTCTACTTTCTGTTCCAGATAAAAAAAAAAACTGAGACATTTTTTCTTTGCAATATTGTGCATGAATCTTTGCATGATTGTGCTTAATAGAATTAAGAATCTGGTTGACGGACACCTATATAAGTGATAAGTAGTGTGGATTCAGAAGTCGTTGAGGATGTGTAGATCAGATTTTTTTAATTAGGCAGATTCTTGACAAATGTTTAGAGTTTCAGAAACCTTTGTTTGCTAGCTTTGTTGATTTCAAAAAGGCTTTTGACTCTGTTGATAATCATAATTTGTGGTTGATCGTGAGATCGTATGACATACCAGACAAGTTAGTTAACGTAATGAAAGCTCTCTGTAATAACACTGGGTCGTGTGTGAGAGTTGGCAAAACTTATAGCAATTGAACACATATTTTTAGTATTCCTTCTGGTATTCGACAAGGGTGCATTTTGTCTCCTTTCCTCTTTAGTTTGGTTATTGATTACGTTATGCAAAATTCATTGCAAGAAAAAAATTTTGAGCTTAAATGGTCTAGATATCTGAAAATATCTGATTTAGATTATGCAGATGATTTAGCACTTATGGGAAATGTTGCTGATGAGATGGACTATTTCATTAGAGTTATTGATGAGACTGGTAATAGATAGGTTTAGTGATAAACAGAGAGAAAACTAAAGTGATGAAAATTTGTCAGGCAGGCTGTGGTTTAGTTAATTTGAATGGCTGCACTCTTGAGCAGATGTCTCAGTTTAATTATCTTGGGAGCTGTAACAGATACTGAAGATGTGCGGCATGAAATTAACAGACGAATGGGGATTGCTGCTGGGATTTTTAATACTGTATGGAAAGTGGAGAAATAGGAGTATACACCTAAAGACTAAAATTAGACTGTATGATAGCTTGGTTCTCTCTAGATTTAGTTACCTTTGTGACCAAGATAACAGGAAACTGGATGCTTTTGATTCTAGATGTTAACGCAGTATCTTGGGCATTAGGTGGTTCAACTTTGTAAGTAATGATGAGATTAGGCAAAGACATCGGCAACCTCCTGTGAGCAGCATATTGCGCAGAGAGAGACTCCATTGGTTTGGCCATGTTGCCCGTATGCATCACTATAAATTAGCGAATAGGGTTATGAACAGTATACCTAAAGGTCTCAGGAAGAGGGAGATACCTAGGATGCGATGGGCGGACAATGTCAAACAGGGCCTTGTTAGAATTGGTCTACAAGTGGCGAGATGTAGCTTATGAAAGATGTGTTTGGAGAACTAAATTGCATAATATGGTTGCACCTCCGTAACCCATAACTGCTTGAAGATGATGATGATGACGATGATTTTGTTTCGAAGAATGATTCATATATTTAAATATATGTATTTTATTTCGAATGAATGAAGCATATTTTTAAGATATATGTATTTTGTTTCGAAGGAATTAAACATATTTTTACAAATATTTCATTTGTTTTGGAGGAATGATATTTCATAGGATGGAATGTTTTGATTATGGATTTTGTTTTAAATGAAAGAATCATATTTTTAAGATATATGTATTTTGCTTCGAAGGTATGAAACACATTCTTTACGATCTATCTAGGTGCTTAAGTTACAGAGCTTCTGATTGTTTAGTGATTAACTGATATTTTCCCACTTTAATTCCTCTTACCTTAGTTAGAAATACAGATTCTTGTGCAACGGGGGCGGGGGTGGCTCAGTCGGTAGCGCGCCAGGCTCGTAATCTGTAGTTCCCAGGTTTGAGTCCCAGCTGGGTCAGCGTTGAGATTTATCTCCGCAAAATTCCCCGCCCTGCCCACGGTCAGTAGAAGACACCGATGGGCTTGGAAAGGCCGCCGTCCGTCGGATGGGACGTTAAGCTGTGGTCTCGTGTGCGGGAGAGCCATACCCTGTGCACGTTAAAGAACACGCTGGATGGCCTTGACGGGGGGCTACCATCTGTCTCCCAACAGCTGTTCCAGTGGGTCCCCTCCCCCAACCTTCTCTGAGCCTTCGGGGTCCATGTGACCTGGCCATTTAGCCCATGGTGTGCAAAAAAGTGCCGCTCAGAGGAAAAATAACCCTAACCCTTGTGCAACGATGGAGAATTCCACCTCTTCACAGACAACTAAATTCTTAAAACGTTTCCTGCTATTCGCTCTTCATATCTGATACGTTTCCTGAGTTTAACCACTACACAAAGAAATTCTGAAACTGGAAATTTTCCGGAATAAATCCATACTATTCAGCATCTCTTGTGCATTATGCTGCCTCTGAACAACACTTGACTAAAGAAAAAAAAGAGGAACTGTAGAGCAGAGATAGTACTGACGTCTTGACGCTTCTTTACCGTCAAACACCTGGGTTTGAGATGCTAATCAGTCGAGTTTTTTTTCCCCTGACGTAATAATGGAGCGTGCCATTGAAAGCATCGCATTTGTAAGGCTGTCTGCAGCACGGGTCACATATGGTGTGTATCGATTCGAAGAAGGGAAAATGTGGTAAATTACATCGCGTCTGGCATAGATTTTATCCACTGGTGAATTTTAGGATGTTGTTTTCCTTCACTGCTTGAGGCACAGGTACGGGGAACAGAGTCCGTTGGTAGGAAGACAGTTACTTCGTCGATTACAAGAGCTTTTAAAAAAAACATAGAGTGTTTTTTTTGTTTGATAATGTCGTGGCATGTGGAGGCACTGTAAATGCTGTGTATTTTAAGCATCCAGCTTTTTGTGATTTTTTTTTAAGATTCGCTTGTGACGGAACATTTATGGAGAAAATCGTTCTAACTCTGACAATGACGCAAATTAACGAAGACCCTAAAAAAAGTTGGGGGGGGGGGGATTTTCATTCTTTTTTCTTCCTTCCCTTACGAAAGATCACAGGATGAAATTCCGTTTCCGATCAAATGGAGATGGCATATTAACCACTTCCATGCCTGGCTATAATAAATGACCATTCAAATGGCAGTCCGTGAAGCAAATTCTGTATTAAAAAAAGTGTCTTATTTATTTTTTTTCTCAAAAGAAATGCGAAGAAACAGAGAAAATGTTGAAACATATATTTTTAAAATGTAATTATGTCGTATTTTTCCATTTTATTTTCATTCCTGGTTAGAGGTTTTTTTTTTTTTGGTTTCTTAAGTGCCTATAAGGAAGTCGAATATTTTAAAAAGGAAAAATTTCTTTCCCGTTTGAAATCTTAATTGAGTAGCAATAAACAAAAAAAGAATTAAATTTATATACGACAGGATGAAAAATTCCTTTTTCATCCTGTCGTATATAATTATTTATATAAACAAAAATTCAAGAATTAAACCGGAGGAAGCAATGTTATAGCGTCGTCGTCATCATTACTGTGGCAATGAAACGTGATCCCAATTTCAAACCAGGAAAAAAAACTTTTTTTTTAAGTCTCTTATGCAATTATATACAGTATGTACATGCACTGTCTGTCCAAATTATTATGAACACATACTACTTCGTCGGACCTCAATGGACATATCTGACAGCCCGGACTCGACTTCGCATGCTCTCCACATATATCGAAATACAGTAAGAAGGATTTTTATCTACTCTTCCTGTAAAATTACTCGAACAACACGAAGTGAAGAGGGGTGAGGTCTATGCATTTGAACAACGCGTTCCAATTTGTACCATGTGTTTTTGATTGGATTAAGATCAGGCGATTGCATAGACCAGGGAAGATGATAAAAATCCGTTTCATGTCCCTCAAACCAGTCCTGTACGATTTGAGAGCAATGACTAGGTGCATTATCATCTTAGAATTCGTCATCTCCAATGTGGTAAAAATGATGCATCATCGGCAGAACCTTTTCGTCCAAAATGCTTTTTATACATCCGAGAAGTGACTCAACCCTGCACAGAAAACATAGATCCCAATCCGTGGCAATAAAATTCTCCTTACACCATCATACTGCCTCCAGCACCTTGAGCAATAGCAGCTACACATGATCGATCCATTGCTTATGGCCACACTCTTAAGTCCGCCATCTCTTGAAAAGAGTGTATAAAGTGATTCGTCTGACTCTACGTTTCCAGTCCTCCACTGGCCAAGTTCGCCGCTGCATATACCATCAGAGGTCTACGAATCCTGTTGTTTTCGTATATGAAAGGCTTTCATACTATCCCAAATTTCAAAGGTTTCAATTCTCTAGGCGTAGTTCTTGTTGAAATGGGTTTTCGATTATTGCAAGCGGTCAAACGAAAAGGCTCCTAGAAACTACTCCTAGTTTTTACAGGCTTTCTCATACAAGGACATGCCCTACTAAGACCGAAGTCACTGCTGACCACTACATCAATTAATGCCAACACAATATACAAAGTCTGCCTAATGAAACAGCGGCTAGGTCCATTAGCATTATACCAGTCGAGTTCTCACTACACTTGGAATATTGAGTCCCCGTGATATTTCGCTCAGTTTCATCATCCACGTGATGATGCTCCTACTCATCGCGGTTTAAAGACCCTCTTCCGAAGTCAAGAAGTGTGTATAATATATATTGGGTAATTAATGCGAAAGAAAACTATTGCTCCAAAAATTCTTCAAAAAGTGACGTTTCCAAAGGGCACGCTCCATTATTTGGAAGCCCCCTTGAGTGCTTGGATAACGTTAATTTTTCTAAGGAAAACCCTGAAAATCAGAGAATCAAGAAACCCATTAAACAACAACAGCCCCCATCCTCCCATTGGAAATTTTCTGGTGCGCCACTATCTGCAAAGCTTCTAAGTCACGTAAACATAATGCAGGATGGCCCCGTGTGGCCCCGTGTGCGGGAGAGCCATACCCTGTGCACGTTAAAGAACACGCTGGATGGCCTTGACGGGAGGCTACCATCTGTCTCCCAACAGCTATTCCAGTGGGTCCCCTCCCCCAACCTTCTCTGAGCCTTCGGGGTCCATGTGACCTGACCATTTAGCCCATTGTGTGCAAAAAAGTGCCGCTCAGAGGTACAACAACAACAACATAATGCAGGATATTCATAAATTCGTGATCATGTTGCAAGGACTTTTCCTGAGCAACAAACTACAATCAAGGAATGAGAATCGCTAGGAAGGATGGGCTCAACCTGCAAGATTCCAGCGCTGTTAAGAGAAGATCTATAAGGAAGGTACATGACGAAAAAAAATGTATTCAGTCAACTTTAACATCTGCAATAAAAACAGTGAATTGTGTAAATTTCCAAACTGAAACACGTTATGAAAATTCTTTCAGCTTTTCTCGAATTTCGCATTTCGTGAATAGACAGAAGAAGTGTGTATAATATATTATTATAATTATCGCGAAATGCGGAAAATTTCGCATTTCGTGGATAGACTAAAAGGCACCCAGGCTTTCCATTATTATTACGTAAATAAAAATCTGAACTTTAATAATAAAAGTATTCGTAGATAAAACATAAACTTCAATATCATGAGCTGCATATTTTGCACGTCATGTTAAATATGGTAGGATTTAAATTAAGTTTGGTAAGCTTAATGTAAATAACGTTGTTTTACCTCTGAGTGGCACTGTTGTACATACAATGGGCTAAATGAACAAGAGCTCAGAAGGAAAGGAGCTCAACTGGAGAGCTGTTAGTAAATAGATATGCTTCCCTTAATGGCCTGGGGCGGGGGTGGCTCAGTCGACAGCGCGCCAGGCTCGTAATCTGTAGTTCCCAGGTTCGAGTCCCAGCTGGGTCAGCGTTGAGATTTATCTCCGCAAAATTCCCCGCCCTGTCCACGCTCAGTAGGGGACACAGATGGGCTTGGAAAGGCCGCCGTCCGTCGGATGGGACGTTAAGTCGTGGCTCCGTGTGCGGGAGAGCTATACCCTGTGCACGTTAAAGAACACGCTGGATGGCCTTGACGGGAGGCTACCATCTGTCTCCCAACAGCTTCTCTGAGCCTTCGGGGTTCATGTGACCTGGCCATTTAGCCCATGGTGTGCAAAAAAGTGCCGCTCAGAAGTAAAACAACCCAACCATTCATGGCCTTACAACATGTTCTTTAACGTGTAGGATATGGTGCTTAACACGTCTTAACGTTACGTCTAACGGTGAGTGGACTTTAGGAAAACCACCGTTTTCTCTTTTTCACTTTAGCAGGACAAATCTCAAAGTAGGAACAGTGGGAATTCTAAACTGAGAACATCAAATTACGAACCTGCGTTTCAACCGATCGAGACAATCCTTATTCCCACTTATTTTCTGATGTACGATTTTAATACTTAATACACTTTAATATTAGTAAGATAACTAAAGCACTTCATTACAATATAACTAAAAAATATAGAGCAAATTGAACTGAAACAAATGTTTAAAAACAAAACATTTTTAATGAGCATTCATAACCAAAAATGCACATTTCAGACACTTCTGTAAAAAAACGTTTCATGGCTGAAATTTTTAAAATTATAACTTTATCGAGTGCATGAAATTTTTTTGCGAAACGTATCAGAAATGTTTACGGGAAAAAATTATTTTTACTCTTCACTATGTTTCAATATGCTTAATTTTAAAAATACGTTTAATTTATTTAAACTTTGAAAGATTTTACTTTCTCTTTTTTTTTCCTTAATCCTCTTAAATCGTTTTCTTTTTAATTTCACCGTAGTCTCGAGTTCCTTTACTTAAAGAAAAAAAGACTCAAACTAATTGAAAGTAAAGGAAAAAGACCTTGTAGACTCACTTCCATCGAAACCTGAAGCGAGATCGTTATAATTGACTAACTGTCTTAAAGTAAAAGAAGCTTAGCAAAAAACAAAAACACTGCAAAATTTAAAAAAAAACAGAAAAGTGAAAAACAAAAGTTACTTTTGTTTTTTTCATCCTGACATACACTGAATCTAGTCTTACATCATGGTCTTTGGAAACTGCTAGAAGACGAGAGGAATGCTGCTCCTTTGATTTACTAGAAACTTCCATAAAGTCCCTCTCTTTTCTCCATCAGCTCTTTTTAATCTCTTTACAAGTCAGCTTCTTAACTGTAAACAAATATCAATATGGATGAAGAGACTTGCAAATTTTAATAGCTGGAAAAGTCACGAGAGATGTTTTAAAGAAACAAAATTACATCTTTGTCTTTCTCCGAGATGAAAATGATCCCTTTCACTCCATCTTTTAACCCGCTTATTTTCCAACCACTTCCATTTTCAATGCATTTAATTTGAAGTGTTTTTACTCACCGAAATGAAAAGTTTCCGTTAATAATTATCCGTCGTAGTTTCTTATTAATAGCCGCTGGGTTTAAATCATTTTCTTCGAGAATTCTTTTATTCTCTAATTATGTTTACTCTGCAAAACAGAAAGTATAATTTGGGAAAAAATTAGATAAAGCTTGCAGTGATTTAAGAGCATTGATAATTCAAAATATTCGTTATAGTTTATTTATTACTTGTTTTTAGTATTATTATTTAACTGTGTTCTCGACACTTTTTAAAAAGTGTACCCGATTATTCGCAATAATGAAGAGGAGTAGAACTGATAATACAGTACAATTGTAAGTCACATTAAATTTACTGTTTGGCTCTATTTTACCGCATACATTTGATATGGATTTATGTCCCACGTTCTGAGAATTGGCTACAGTTAAAATACGGTTGATTACGCTAAATAGAATATTGACCGTTCATTAGAATTAAAATACGATAAATAAATCTAATTTATTTAACACATTGAATGTATTTTTCACCATTTCTTGTAATCATCATTAATCAATCACCGAGAAGTTCGTTAAAAAACCTGAATTTCCAGTGAAATAATTACACATTCATAGCAGAAGTCATGTTGGAACGGTGAAACTGCACTCACCAGAAATGCTATACACTACATTACAAAAGGAATCGAACACTTCCATACTATGTGAATGGAAAGCCGTATTCAGAGTTCACCCAATTTTGAAAATAGGTTAGTTATAAAAAATATATTAGTAGATATGAAGATCTCACTCAAATAACTCTAAATATCTTTTCCGCAACATTAGTTTAATATTTGGAGAATAATGGGAGCTGAAATATTGAGCTGTTAACTTTTGCTGCTCATGGAAACTTACTTCAAAAGATAAAACACAACTACTGTAACAAAACGTTCACTAACATAAATGTAATACATGAATTCTGTTTCGATTTTTTTTTTTCAATTTGGGGATGGGAAATATTTAGGAAAAATGTGGCAGCGGCGTGTGCTATTAAATGCACACATTTTAATAAAAAAAAGAGTACTTTTTAATAAAGAAGTACTCTTCCATATTGGGGCGGGGGTGGCTCAGTCGGTAGCGCGCCAGGCTCGTAATCTGTAGTTCCCAGGTTCGAGTCCCAGCTGGGTCAGCGTTGAGATTTATCTCCGCAAAATTCCCCGCCCTGCCCACGGTCAGTAGGGGACACCGATGGGCTTGGAGAGGCCGCCGTCCGTCGGATGGGACGTTAAGCCTTGCCCCCGTGTGTGGGAGAGCCATACCCTGTGCACGTTAAAGAACACGCTGGATGGCCTTGACGGGAGGCTACCATCTGTCTCCCAACAGTTGTTCCAGTGGGTTCCTTCCCCCAACCTTCTCTGAGCCTTCGGGGTCCATGTGACCTGGCCATTTAGCCCATGGTGTGCAAAAAATTGCCGCTCAGAGGTAAAACAACCAACCAACCAATACTCTTCAATAAAAACAATATTAAAATTTCTAATTTTAAAAAGTGTCGAGAACACATTAAAATAATAATGCTAAAGACAAGTAATAAAGAAACCATAACGAATATTTTGAATTATTAATGCTCTTAAATCACTGCAAGCTATATCTCATTTTTTTTTTAAATTCTACTTACTGATTTAAATGGTAAGGAATATTGTTTAAAATTCAAATTGGAGAGATTTCAGTTAGATTTCCAATTTATCTCTAGTGACATTTTTCTGTAAAAAGCTTATCTTCAAAGTTAGGAAGCTTTTAATGTGGCTTTCCACTCACATGACAAATGGTTACTTTTGATAATATATTATATGTGCAGTTGAACAGATGACATAGTCAATTTATATAAATTTCTTTTGCTAATAGCACTTTCCAACATTGATCTTGGCTACTGATCTAAGGGACCTGGATTCGAGCCTCGGGTAAGGCTTGGATGTTGGTGTTGTTTACCTGCTAAGGTCTCGCCATCTCGCACAGACCTTCTACTATGGCCTATAAGCTAACAGGATCATGTCAGACCTCTGTGGCAAGCAGCTGCTTGAGGGGATATTTATTATTTTATTTATAATGAAACCAGACAATACAGTTTTTTTTTAATTCAGGTGGCGAAAATGAAAAAAAACTTTTTTTATGATCAATTTTTTTTTTAAAAAAAAACACCGAAACAACTTTTAATTTATATATTTTAGCATATTGGCTTACTTTGAAATGTTCAAGATATGACCACTCTTACTCTTAAAAACTGACTTTATAGAGGGACAGATTGGGGGGAGGAGGGAACGGTGACCCACCACTTTCAGAATGCAAGTAACTGGAAATGAATCGTGAAAATATTAAACGTATATACGTATATATATATGTGTGTGTGTGGCTATATATATATAGTATTTATACTTATATTACACGTATTTTTCAAAATATTCTTTAAATACTCGAAGAGGAAGGGGAAAACAACACTACAGTAAACCTAACAAATGTCAACAGCTCTAACCAAATCTACTAAAACTTATAAGAAGAACTTTAATTACAATAAGCTTACATCCGAATTGACACAGGATGCAAAACTAAAAGATTTGGCAACGAGGAAACGGTACAAAACTCGATTACCAGAAAATAGAAAGACCTACAACAAACTATAGCAAGAACTAAAGAAAAAAACTAATAGAATTTAGAAATGAAAACTGGACAGCGAAAGTCACTTCGTTAAACACCAAGGATGGTTCCATATGGAGAATGATACGTTCCCTAAAAGGAGAATAAAATCAGGTTCACTCACTCTATGGATCGCACGGCATTGTGCATTTAGATTCAGACAAGGCCGAAACATTTGCAGACTCCTTGGAGTTGCAATTTCAGCCGAATGATGAATACACCAATGAAGACCTGATCGATGAGGTGGCTGACAGGATTGACAATTTCCTAGAAATTCCACATTCAGATCAACTGCAGCATGTCACGATGAAGGAATTAGAGGAAATCATCAAACAACCGAAAAACGAAAAAGGCTGCAGGCAAGGATAATATCAATAATTTTGCCATCAAGCAACTACCAAAGAAAGCTATCATTTTATTTTTTAATATATTTAATAAATAGCTGCAACATAGATTCTATCCTTAGGCCTGGAAAACTACCATAATCACCATGATCCCCAAGCCAGAAAACGATCCAATTTTTCCGGAGAACTACAGACCCATTAACCTACTGTCCTGCATAAGCAAATTTCTTGAGAAAATCATCCTGAATAGAGTAGAAGCAACACTAATATCAATTAAAGTAATCCCAGATGAGTAATTTGGCTTCAAGAAAGAAACCTTCAACCATCCATCAAATATTCAGAATAGTTGAGTCGATTGCAGAAGCATGCAACAAAAAGGAATCCACGGTAGTTGTGTATATGGACATCGCCAAAGCCTTTGATAGAGTCTGGACTGAAGGTCTGGCCTCTAAGCTAATTACGTTCGGCTTCCCCCCTGCGCTGATCTACCTCCAGTGCTCGTATCTCACAGACAGAACCTTCCAGGTGAGGGTGGGCCGAGGTCTCCACACTGAGGGGCATCGGTGCAGGGGTAACGCAAGGCTCGATATTCAGCCCATTTATCTCCGCAAAATTCCCCGCCCTGCCCACGGTCAGTAGGGGACACCGATGGGCTTGGAAAGGCCGCCGTCCGTCGGATGGGACGTTAAGCCGTGGCCTCGTGTGCGGGAGAGCCATACCCTGTGTACGTTAAAGAACACGCTGGATGGCCTTGACGGGAGGCTACCATCTGTCTCCCAACAGCTGTTCCAGTGGGTCCCCTCCCCCAACCACCTCTGAGCCTTCGGGGTCCATGTGACCTGGCCATTTAGCCCATGGTGTGCAAAAAAGTGCCGCTCAGAGGTAAAACAACCCAACCTCAGCCCAACTTTATTCAATATCTATATACACTGCATGATCAAAAGGATCCGGAACGCGCTCATCCACAATTTCCCGATAATAGGAAAGGAATGTATATCGTGTTGGTCCACACTTTGCTGCTATCGCAGCCTCCATTCTGCGCGGGAGGCTTTTCACTAGATTTTGGTACGTTGCTGCTGGAATTGCCTGCCATTCTGCCACTGCATTATGCCGATCACTGATGTTGACCGGCATAATGATGTGGCATTCGGACTATTGAATGATGTTGGCCGGTCACTGATGTTGGGCAGTTTGGCCTGGCTCGCAGTCGGTGTTCCAATTCATCCTAAAGGTATTCCACGGGGTTTAGATCAGGGCTCTGTGCAGGCCAGTAAATTCTTCCACACCCATCTCATCAAAACATTCCCGCCACAATCCTCGCTTTGTGTACAGTGGACATTGTCATGTTGGTAAAGGAAAGGGTCTTCAGCGAACTGTTGCCATAAAGTTGGATTGTACAGAATTGTCTAGAGTGTCATTATACGCTGCGGCGTTCAGAGTCCCGCTACTGGAACTAAGGGTCCCAGCCCGACTTCACAGTTCGTACAACACAATCAAGCAGGTAACGTTCACCTGGCATCCTCACATCCAGACTCGTCCGTCGGACTGCCAGATGATGAAGCGTGATTCATCACTCCAGAGAACGCGGTTCCACTACTCAAGAGCCCACGGCGCTATGCTTTAAGCCACTCCAACCGGCGCTTGCCGTTGATCTTGTTGATGTTAGGCTCGTGTGACGGTGCTCGGCCATGGAAACCCATTTCCTGCAGCTCGCGACGAACTGTTATGGCACTGGTGATGCTTCCAGAGGCATTATGGAACTCGGTGGTGAGTGCTGAAACCGAAGACAGGCGATTTTGTCGCACTCGCTTCGGCATTTCGGCAGTCCATTCGTGGCCTACCGTGTCGCGACTGTGCTGTTGTTGCTCCTAGGCGTTTCCACTTTACAATAACATCACATACAGTTGATCGGGGCAGCGGCAGCAGGGCCGAAATATCCCGAACTGACATGTTGCTAAAGTGGCATCCTATGACCGTGCCACATTGAAAATCACTGAGCTCTGCTGTAGGTCCCATTCTCCTATTCATGTTTGTCTACGAAGCATGTCACCAGGCATGTGCGTCCTTTTATGCCTGTTTGGACCACAGCTGTGGTGTATATGGTAGAAATATGAATGAATGATAGCATCCGACGCTCCACTATACAGGACAGTACCACATCATATGGATGACACAAAAAGTCACATTCGCGTGCTAAATGAGACTTAAAGAAAACTGACAATAAAGCTGCGAAGCAGCGGGGAAAGTACCTTTCGAAGTGATCTACTGTATATTGTAATGAAGATATCTATTACGTTCGATTCATTCGTCTCAAGAAATGGAATTTTATGCAACTGTTTTAGAATTTTTGACCGTGCCTGAAATAAATTTCCAATATTTCTATAGGTAGCAATAAGATCTAAATTAAACTGAAACTCTGTAAATGAATTGTGCCGAATTTCTACCTTTAGAAAATGGAATGTCGAGCTTTTATTTATTTTTTTAAAGAAAAAATGGATAAAAATGCTACCTAAAAATCTAATGGTTGGGACAAATATCCAAATTTCAGCTCTAATGATTTCAGGGATGGTTGGGTTGTTGGGATGTTTTACCTCTGAGCGGCACTTTTTTGCACACCATGGGCTAAATGGCCAGGTCACATGGACCCGAAGGCTCAGAGTAAGTTGGGGGAGGGGACCCACTGGAACAGCTGTTGGGAGACAGATGGTAGCCTCCCGTCAAGGCCATCCAGCGTGTTCTTTAACGTGCACAGGGTATGTCTCTCCCGCACACGGGGCCACGGCTTAACGTCCCATCCGACGGACGGCGGTCTTTCCAAGCCCATCGGTGTCCCCTACTGACCATGGGCAGGGCGGGGAATTTTGCGGAGATAAATCTCAACGCTGACCCAGCTGGGACTCGAACCTGGGAACTACAGATTACGAGCCTGGCGCGCTACCGACTGAACCACCCCCGCCCCGGGATGGTTGGGTGAGGCGACCTACTGGAAAGCTGTTTGGAAAAGGATGTTAGCCTCCCGTCAAGGCCATCCAGCGTGTTCTTTAACATGCATGTGGTGTGATTCTCCCACATATGGGACCATGCTTAACGTCCCATCTGACGGACGGCGGCCTTTCCAAGCCCAACAATGACCCCTATTCACTGTGGACAGGGTGAAGAGGTTAGCAGAGAAAATCTCAACCCTTGTCCAGCTGTGATATATATGGTCGAATCCACTACTCAGAAGGGGTGTCTGTATACTTTTGATGAGATAATGCATCAGATATGCCAAAAGTGGATCGAGTTCTTTGAGCCATGTATGCCGACGACACGTATTGAACGTCAGACATATGACTTGCATATTCCTGGCCTCTTCACACGCAGTGCCCATTGCCTGCAGAAGAATGAAGGAAATGCTTAATACATACGAGGAATGGTGCACTGACTGGCGTATCTGAGTAAACACTGGAAAATGTGTAGCTGTATTCATGACTCGGAAGCGTAACCTCCATCCAACCAACTTCCTATTATATGACAAACAAATTGCATAGAGTGACCATGCTAGTTGTCTGGGATCACAATTCACAAAAATTAAAAATGGGACTCCCACGTAACCAATGTCATAAACAAAGATTGAGCCATCAAGGTTAGACTCTTCCCATTAATTGGGGAAAAGTCTGGCCTTTCTGCCTCTTACAAATTCTTGTTATACAATCAGGTGATAAAGCCTATCTTCATTTATGCAGCCCCAATTTGTGGAGTATGCACGAGAACCAACCTACAAAGGCTCCAGGCCTTCCAAAATTCAGTGCTAAGATTCAGCTGTGGCAGCACCATGGTTCGTGCGAAATTCCACAATCGCAAGAGACCTTAAAGCAATGCCCACAGTGGTACAATCAATTAAAAGCATGGCTAAAAAATTCTGCAGCTCTGCAGAGCAGCATCCAAATCTATTGATCAGGCATGCAATGCAATATGAGGCCATCCGCCTCATATTGCATTGCACAGAATCTTGTACAGAAGTACAAGAGATGCAAGACTCTGTTACATAGCATCCATCTTCGTTCTCCCTCTTGCTCCTCGGTATCCCTTCTTTTCATTTATTGCTACCCTCTACAGCCTAACAATTTTTTTGGGGGGAGGGGTATACCCACATGGGGGACCCCCGACTCTCAAAATTCATCAAAGTGCTGCAGAGCAGCATCCAAATCTATTGATCAGGCATGCAATGCAATATGAGGCCATCCGCCTCATATTGCATTGCACAGAATCTTGTACAGAAGTACAAGAGATGCAAGACTCTGTTACATAGCATCCATCTTCGTTCTCCCTCTTGCTCCTCGGTATCCCTTCTTTTCATTTATTGCTACCCTCTACAGCCTAGCAATTTTTTGGGGGGGAGGGGTATACCCACATGGGGGACCCCCGACTCTCAAAATTCATCAAAGTGATCTCCATCTTGGCTCTACCGATTAGCTCTAAAGTACATCATATAATTAACTGTTCAGATTTGGGTTGGTTGGATTGTTTTACCTCTGAGCGGCACTTTTTTGCACACCATGGGCTAAATGGCCAGGTCACATGGACCCCGAAGGCTCAGAGAAGGTTGGGGGAGGGGACCCACTGGAACAGCTGTTGGGAGACAGATGGTAGCCTCCCGTCAAGGCCATCCTGCGTGTTCTTTAACGTGCACAGGGTATGGCTCTCCCGCACACGGGGCCACGGCTTAACGTCCCATCCGACGGACGGTGGTCTTTCCAAGCCCATTGGTGTCCCCTACTGACCGTAGGCAGGGCGGGGAATTTTGCGGAGATAAATCTCAACGCTGACCCAGCTGGGACTCGAACCTGGGAACTACAGATTACGAGCTTGGCGCGCTACCGACTGAGCCACCCTCGCCCCTAACTGTTCAGATGAAACAGGTGTGGGCGTCATGCCCGGTAATGTGAAAATCAATTATTATCTTTGATCTTTGACACAGGAAAGGATCCAAGGCCAGGGTGGGTGGGAGAAAAGGTTGGGTTGGGTTGTTTTACCTCTGAGCGGCACTTTTTTGCACACCATGGGCTAAATGGCCAGGTCACATGGACCCCGAAGGTTCAGAGGAGGTTGGGGTAGAGGACCCACTGGAACAGCTGTTGGGAGACAGATGGTAGCCTCCCGTCAAGGCCATCCAGTGTGTTCTTTAACGTGCACAGGGTATGGCTCTCCCGCACACGGGGCCACGGCTTAATGTCCCATCTGACGGACGGCGGCCTTTCCAAGCCCATCGGTGTCCCCTACTGACCGTGGGCAGGGCAGGGAAATTTTTACGGAGATAAATCTCAACGCTGACCCAGCTGGGACTCGAACCTGGGAACTACAGATTACGAGCCTGGCGCGCTACCGACTGAGCCACCCCCGCCCCTGGGAGAAAAGGAATAAGGAATAAGGAAAAAGGAATAATTTGGAATATAATATCTTTTCTCCATGCCTACCCTTACATCTCCAATTAATTTTGAAAACAATATATGTTAATGTAGCATACTACTAATTGGATCATCTTAACTCTGTATCAATGATTTCTAACCGGTGTGTAGCATTCAAGATTCATGTGTGTCGCACTCTCCCCTCCCTCCCCTCCAAGATCCAGGTGAGCCGCACCCAATGTCCTGATGTGTCTCGCCCAAGGTCCGGATGTGTCAAGAAATTTTCAGAAAAACTACAGTACTGCATGATAATTTGTATTTTACTATTTTTTTTATTTTTTCTTATATTTTTTTTCAAATGTTAAGCTTAATGTGCAGTTTTGATTAAATAAATTGAATTTTGAGGTATATAATAAAGCAAACAAATTGTCTTTTCACCACTGTGTGTATCGTCAAAGAAAAAGGTACATACAAATATTTTATCAATGATCATTTTTGGTTGTAAAACATTTACTGATATTTCTTCATGATATGGTACATAACAAAACACTAATTTTTTTTATTTTAGAAATCTCCTTCCTACCCTCTTTCATAATTCCATAAGAACAAATCTCACAATATCTGATTTTTTATCTTTCCGGGCTAGATTGAGGCTTCCATTCAGACGCTCCTCTCCATTGCTAATATAAGATCGTTTTCATTTTCAGGGAGTTTTATTCTTCGCGAAGCTGACCAGTTCCACGTGAGAGTATAATTAACACGTGAGTTCCACATTACATTAAATATCTCATAGGTCTCTAATCTATGAGAACAGTCAATACTCAATCATTCTAGATACCAGACCTTTTCCCAGCTACACTCTAGTCGGTTCAAATATTTGGCGGTAAGAACACTGTCGCAATCATAAAACTACAATGATGTAAAATGCTTCACCAATATCAACAGCCTTACAGAAATTAAGTTTAGTATGGTTTTAGAGAATAATTTTAGGGAGTTGATTTTTTTAAAGTGTTAATTTTAAGAGTTTTGTTTTTGGTCAATGTCGACCACGTTCAATAATAATAATAATAAATAATAATACCCTTCAAGCAGCTGCTTGCCACAGAGGTCTGACAGGAGTCTGTCAGTTTATACGCTATAGTAGTAGGTCTGTGAGGATGGCGGGACTTCAGCAAAAACGCAACACGTTATAATTAAATTAACAGTTCACATAATTATTATGCTATTATCAACGCACATATAATTAACAGTTCTTACCCGGGCTTGAACCCAGGTTCCTTAGATCACTGGATATAAAATGGATCAGTTGTATGTGATTTGGATATCAAATGGCTCAGTTATGTCTGACTTGGATGTAAGATGGATCAGTTATGTCTGACTTGTATAATAATTGGCTCAGTTATGTCTGACTTGGATGTAAAATGGCTCAGTTATGTCTGACTTGGACATAAAATGGTTCAGTTATGTCTGACTTCGATATAAAATGGCTCAGTTATGTCTAACTTGGATATAAAATGGCTTAGTTATGTCTGACTTGCATATAAAATGGCTCAGTTATGTCTGACTTAGATACAAAATGGCTCAGTTATGTCTTACTTGGACATAAAAACGGCTCAGTTACGTCTGACTTGCATATACAATGGCTCAGTTATGTCTGACTTACATATACAATGGCTCAGTTATGTCTGACTTAGATATAAATGGCTCAGCTATGTTCTACTTGGACATGAAATGTCTCAGTTATGTCTGACTTGGATATAAAATGGCTCAGTTATGTCGACTTGGATATAAAATGTCTCAGTTATGTCTGACTTGGATGTAAATTGGCTCAGTTATGTCTGACTTGGATGTAAATTGGCTCCGTTATGTCTGACTTGGACATAAAATGGCTCAGTTGTCTGATTTGGACAAAAAATGGTTCAATTATATCTGACTTAGATATAAAATGGCTCAGTTATATCTGACTTGGATATAAAATGGCTCAGTTATGTCTGACTTGGATATAAAATGGCTCAGTTATGTCTGACTTGGATGTAAAATGGATCAGTTATTTCTGACTTGTATAATAATTGGCTCAGTTATGTCTGACTTGTATAATAATTGGCTCAGTTATGTCTGACTTGGATGTATAATGGCTCAGTTATGTCTGACTTGGACATAAAATGGTTCAGTTATGTCTGACTTCGATTTAAAATGGCTCAGTTATGTCTAACGTGGATATAAATTGACTTAGTTATGTCTGACTTACATATAAAATGGCTCGGTTATGTCAAACTATATAGATACAAATGGCTCAGTTACGTCTGACTTGCATATACAATGGCTCAGCTATGTCTGAGTTAACTACAAATGGCTCAGTTATGTTCCACTTGGACATAAAATGGCTCAGTTATGTGTGATTCGGATATAAAATGGCTCAGTTTTGTCTAACTAGGATATAGCTATGTCTGAATTGAATATAAAATAGCTCCAGGTTTCCCCGTTATTTGAATTGAGATCCTTTAAAGGAAGATGAACATTAAACAAGAGAAAACGAGAATCAATCACTCCAAATGAAAGATCAAGAACAATCCAGAAAAGAATCAATGGGTCTCTCGGAAAAGCATCAAAGATTCACACTGTCACAAGATATATATTTGGAATCGAAACTCAAATGAAAATCTACTACGCAATTCCTAGGGGTGGTATTGCACTGTAGATTGAAATGGGATGCTCACTTTAGCCAAGTGCTATCCAAAGCTAACATTATCAAATGCAGGCTTGGACCACTGATGAAATGGAGCTCTAAGGCAGTGGTCAGCAGTGATTTCGGTCTTAGTAGGGCATGTCCTTGTATGAGAAGGCCTGTATTAAGCTAGGAGTAGCTTCCAGGATTCTTCTCTGTCCTATATGTCGCAAATCAAAAAAAAGGTAACTCCAGACGAAAAACGATCGGAATATAAGGCCGCATTGCGACCGGTTCTTACGTATCCCTCGTTTGTGTGGGTTAATACCACAGACAGTAACATCAGAAAGCTCCAAACTATCGGAATAGGTCCTCAGATCAGTTGTCAATACTTTATGGTTTGTAAAAAGCAAACATATCCACAGAGATCTGGACACATCTATAGTCATATCAAGAAGCTTGTGAAGCACTTTTTCGATGCTGCGAGAGATCATCCACATGAGATCATAAGCTCACTGATTAACTACGATCCACTTGTCCTGAACCAATATAAGAGACTAAATTTGATGGTTTCTGAGGACCGCTCTTTTGTCCTCTAGTAGCGTTTCATGAACACTTGTTATTGTTACCGCCCCTGTGGCTCTCTTGGGTTCATCTTTTGCATTTCCGTCATTCGCCTATCAGCCACTAATTTAATGAGATTAAGGGGTAATAAGCCATCAGCTTGGAACTCGTACAGGCTATATTAAGACATAAATATCTGATCGAGAGTTAATCAGCTAAAAACGTGAACAAAAAGCAAAGACAAATAAAATATAGTCAAACAAACTATATAGTCTCAATTCAAGCTTCCTTCATAACAAAATAGATGAAGGTGTTATTAACGCCAGAAGGAAAACTAGCACTTTATTTTTCTCTGGAGCTCCATTGTAATGAGCAGATTATTTTTGTTCCAAAGGGCGTCTTCTTTCTTCCTTAAAGTCTTAAAGGTAAAATTTACCTTCCAAGACTCTTGCAGACAGCCACGGAATCGCTCAAATACCGTGGATATAAAGAAGATCCGGTTTCCCCCGCCGGATCTTCGCTGCTGCAATGGCTCTACCAGCTGTGGAGGAGACTCTGCACGCACTTTCAATGAAACTAGAGCGCTTTCGACGCTAAAAGCCCCCAGAATGATTAAGTATCGATGCAGCTATCGATCGACTCAGTTGTCGAGTTAGATGACCATACAACTGGCTGGTTGTACAGAAGGTTCTAAACAATTCTTAATTATGCTAAGAATATTTCTTGCGTGCTTTTTAAGATCGGAAGAGCAAACAGCAGAAGTTTTTAACTCTGTTTTCTTTGAGAATGTAAGAGAAGTATACAGTGAGTTTTGAGTCTGTAAATTAAGCATTTTATTTTTATTCTTGCAAAGAGTATATCTTCTATTCACTACAGAAGTGGAGGAGATGGATAATGCAGAAATAAATGAAATAAAATCGCGATGTATGCATTACTAGGGAAAGAAACTGAGAAATGAAGTTTTGAAAAATTCGAAAGCTAATGTAATATGCAATATAACAGTCTTCAATAAAAATCTTTATCGATAATAATTTAAAACAGCTGTTCTGAAATGGGATTTTAATGCGGACTTCTATCAGTTTCTATAATGTTTAAATTTGAGAAATATTATTTGAACTACAGGTGTAAGAATTCGCAGACCTTAAGAACCTTTAAAACCTTTGATTTTTAATATTAAGAGTTCAATATTTGCTTGTGAGATTATCTGGATAAAAGGATGATTATTATACTAGATAATCCGATCACGAATAATCGGAACTATGGGTACTGTAGGAATTCAGACACCAGTTTAAGAACCTTTGTTTTAAAATAATACGCGAGGCGTTAAAAAGTTCTTGAAATGCATCTGCAAAACAACACCTATTACACTTACTTCAAAAAATCTTGTTATTGTCCTTCAACCTACTCCGCTGCAGCATCTGTGCAACGCTAACAGACGTCTACGCCAATTCTAGAACGCTTAATGGTACTCCTTCTCGGGAGTACTCAGCAACTCTGAATGAATGCATTTTGCAAGGTCTTACACCAGTGATAAAGGCTCCCAGAAAGTTGATTTCTAATTTTTGGTTGATTTTTTCATGCTCCAGATAGGCCATACCTTGTTGGGGTTTGTGAGCACTGGCATTTTCATGAAGAAGAAAAACCGTTGACATGTCTGTTGTTGGATGCTACTCCTACATCCCCTTAACGATTTTGGACAAAACAATGATGGTGTAGTATTGGCCATTTATAGTCATTTTTCAAGTAAGGTGCCAACGGCTACCACTCCTTGGGAATGGAAAAAAAATTGTGAAATTGTCTTCCTTGAGCGAAAGTCTTGTCGGAGGATTTCGGGACGCAGTTCATCTCCCGCAACCCAAACATAATTTTGATCTTTCTGGGAGTTGTATAGTTATAAAACCACGTCTCATCACTTATGAGAATGTCTGTTAACCGTTTGGGGCCACTAAGTTCAAACACTGCCATCAACCCCTTGTAGGAATCGATTCTAGCCCTTTTTTTGCTGTTCTGCAGTTTTCGGGTACCCATTTGGCACAGATCTTTCGGAACTATAAATGTTGATAATTGCTTCCACACCGCCAATCGATACGCTGAGATCTAAATTTATTATCTGAAGAGTGATATGTGGGTTTTCCTTAATGAGTTCACCAACAGCAGCGATGGTTCTCTCGTTCACAGTCTCCTTCGGTCTTCCTGCACGTGTTAGGTCTTCGAAGCTCTGCCGTCCTTCTCTGAATTTGCGCACCAATCCCGTAACAGTGCCATACGAACAGGCATAATCCTCTTATACTTGTGATAAATCGGCGATAATTTTTTTCACGTCGTCCCCAAGCTGTATCCTTGTGAAAATGAGAAATCTTTCCCCGTCTTTAGTAGGCTCCATAGCAACAATACACAGATTTCGCATACCGAAATTTACACGATTCCAGAGAAGAAAGAAATGACGATATGGACTTTGTTTTTAATATGTAATGACAAGTTTAGACAAGCTTTCTAACAAGCGTAGCTCATTAACTTAAGTGGAACGAGTGCAAATCTACAGACATGTGTTAAGAACTTTTTGAACGTCCTCCGTAGGAGTTTTGTTTCTAGATTTCTCTGGATAACAGAGTGGTTAATTCTTAAACAGAACAATCCTGCCATGAATAACTGGAACTATAGATACTGAAGGAATTCACAGACACCAATTTAAGACCCTATGGCATAAAATGTTAGGAGTTTAGTTTGTTTCTGAGATTCGCTTGATAACAGGATGAGTAATCCTTAATCCGGATAATCTAACCAGAGATAATCGAAAGCACACTCTACATATTATCTTCACAAACAAAAAGTAATTACTGCTATCAGCACAAATGATTTGGTTTCACTGGAGTTTGATTCAATAACAGAAAAATACTATTAAATTATATAATAAAATTCGAATGGAAATAATTCTTAAAAAAGTATTAAAAGGGCAAAAAAGGGAAGGGAAGCGTAAAATGTTTCCCTGCGTGCCAAAAAACCTTAGCATAGATCTGCTCCTGAGATTTGGGTTTGGGGCGCTGATTGTTTGGTTCGCCTAAGGAGCCAGTTGCTGGCAATTAGGATAAGTCTGGTTTCCCGTCAATTCATCGCTCTCAATTCATCGCAGCATCAATTCATCGCGACATCAGTTCATCACAGCGTCAATTCATCGCGACATCAGTTCATCACAGCGTCAATTCATCGCGCATCAACTCATCGCAGCATCAATTCATTGCGACATCAGTTCATCACAGCGTCAATTCATCGCTCTCAATTCATCGCAGCATCAATTCATCGCGACATCAGTTCATCACAGCGTCAATTCATCGCTCTCAATTCATCGCAGCATCAATTCATCGCGACATCAGTTCATCACAGCGTCAATCCATCGCTCTCAATTCATCGCAGCGTCAATCCATCGCTCTCAATTCATCGCAGCATCAATTCATCGCGACATCAGTTCATCACAGCGTCAATCCATCGCTCTCAATTCATCGCAGCGTCAATCCATCGCTCTCAATTCATCGCAGCATCAATTCATCGCGACATCAGTTCATCACAGCGTCAATTCATCGCGCATCAATTCATCGCATTGTTAGACATGTGGTTTAAATGACTTCCTGCATCTGTAGATTGTTCAAATGAACTTTAGAGACAATAATTTAAACTTTATAATGTTAAACATGCATCAGAAGAATTTCTTTCAGTAATTAATTGAAACTACCATAACAAGGATTGTTTCAAACCATTTAATAAAATATGCATTTCAAAAGTTTGCCTAATATGGAAATAATCATTACGCAATCATTAATAATATTGATAAAAAAATAATCTATTTTTGAATATTCTATCTTCCGTGCCTTTTTAAATACTGAACGAATATTGTTGAAAATCGAATCATTTTCATAAATATCATTAATGATTGCCTAATATTGAAATAATCATTACGAAAAGTTTTAAAATGGATATTTTATTAAATGGTTTGTAAAAATTTTTCTCTTTTAAGTTTTAATTAATTTCTGAGGATTTCCGCATGATTAACCTTTCAAAGTCTAAATTATTGTCTTTAGAGAATTCATTTACGCAAAGATGTAGAAAATCATGAAAATTACGAGTTGTTGTAATGAATTGACGCTGCAATGAATTGACGTCACGATGAATTACTTTGCGATGAATTGGGTTGTTGCGTTGTTTTACCTCTGAGCGGCACTTTTTTGCACACCATGGGCTAAATGGCCAGGTCACATGGACCCCGAAGGCTCAGAGAAGGTTGGGGGAGGGAATCCACTGGAACAGCTGTTGGGAGCCAGATGGTAGCCTCCCGTCAAGGCCATCCAGCGTGATCTTTAACGTGCACAGGGTATGCCTCTCCCGCACACGGTGCCACGGCTTAACGTCCCATCCGACGGACGGCGGCCTTTCCAAGCCCATCGGTGTCCCGTATTGACCGTGGGCAGGGCGGGGAATTTTGCGGAGATAAATCTCAACGCTGACCCAGCCGGGACTCGAACCTGGGAACTACAGATTACGAGCCTGGCGCGCTACCGACTGAGCCACCCCAGTCCCTGCGATGAATTGACGCTGCAACGAATTGCCATTGCGATGAATTGACGTAGAACCATTAAGTTCTCCCCTGGTTATTATCGACTTACCTTCCTGCAGATAGTTCATATTACATCTAATCCTCTGCAAATAAGTTATTAGCTCTGCGTAAGCTTTGCAAAATTATGGTAAAATAATTTGCAACATGAGTGAAAATGCTTTTATTTTTAAAAAAAACCTAGGAGTTCGTCGAAATGAGTGAATTGAACTCGATATTTTATCCCCAAATAGTGCAATATGCGTTGCTTTCCTCCTGGTTTGACTGCACATTTTTTTTTCTGACATAAACTGCAATCATCATTGACAAAACTAGTGGTTTGTCTTTAACTTGTTCTTGATTAGCATTACATTTGAGATCTCTCCTATTCGTCATACAATTACTGAAATCATTAAGGGCTAACAGTCAGCTGCTTTAAGATTTGTCATACTAATGGAACAATTAAATTATGTTAGGTTCATTTGCAACACGGCAGGCTGACTTGCGGTGACGTGCACTTCGACACGATTCTGAACTTTTGATTACACAACGAGGTGTAAAGCTAAAAGATTATTAAAGCGTCACATTATCAGGTCGAAATTAATTTTCTGAATATTTTGCGTCAGTTTAGACACCATGGAAATTGCACGGATAGTACTATTGCATTTCTGACTTTCTGCATCTGTAGATTGTTCAAATGAACTCTAGAGACAATAATTTAGACTTTAAAATGTTAAACATGCATCAAAAGAATTTCTTTCAGAAATTAATTAAAACTAGCCTAACAAGGATTGTTTTAAACCATTTATTTCATTTCACTGTGACGAGCTTTTACTTGCCTCTTATAAAGATGAGTTTAGATTCAAATTTCGAGTCTCAGCCAGTAGAATAAAAAAAAATGCTGACATAATCGTGATATGTAAATAAATGCAGCGTATAAAACACATTTTGTTAAAGCAATAAATACTTTAAGTAGATAGTTTAAAATATTATTTTACCTTTTAATACTTCATGACATCGTTTGGAAACTGCTAACATTTTTGTCATAATCATCTACCCGAAGTTTATTCACAATTAATGACTACCAGCTATAAAGTCGCTGTGGTCAAAGAAGCTCTACTACATTAGTTGAATCGCCTTAATTAAATCACCTAACGCGAAGAGTCTTCTTTTCTCATTAAGGACAAGTATAAATCAGTTCCAGCAAGAACGTAAAGCTAATTATAAGTTCTGACATTAGTGGCATTCCCTTAATTGCCCTGTTCTAAATTGCTACGACTCTTGATATATGAAATGCGCTAACAACAAAGGATTTAAATCAAACTGAACTCGCGAGTGCACCGAGTGTTACTTATGTCACTGTGAGGCCATTTCACTGCAATCGTTTCTACGGAGCGGGTCTTCGTTTCAATTAATCAGACTCTCACATATACAGCAGGGAAAATTTGTTTTATCTTGTGTTTATCAAGTCTAACCTCCCAGATAGCCGCACATAAAGTTCTTGAGATTGTAGAAGCAGTACATCGAGAAAATGATGGATTACGTGGTTGAACTCTTCCTCCCAATCAACATTTGTTGGAACCAAATCTTTGTTCAAATTCCTTGCAATTCCAACAAAATTGAACAAATTTTCAGATTTCCATGGGTCATCATTAGAGTTAATTAGCTTATTATCATACTGTATATAATTGTACAAGAGCAATTTTCTTTCTCGTTAAAGTTACCACATAGTGCATTTATTACGTTCCATTGCTATTTCAGGTTTCGAAAATTTATTACATAGTATAGCGATTTTGTTTATCTTATAGCACTGATGAAAACATTTTGGTAAAGGAAAAAAGAGAATTTAAGCCATAAATCTGAAAAGATTTCCCTTCATTTCTTTATACCGCTTATTACGGTAATTTATTAAAAATACTGATTCATTTGTCATCAAAGGTTAAATTTCCCTAAAACGACGTTTTCATTTGTTACAGTTGAATCATAAATTTAATGTTGTGGCGTATAAATTTATGTTTTTAAAAGATGCATTAACAGAATCATCGATACATGTATATGTTTCATCCAAATTTAAGTTCGCAATTCATTTCATTGATCTTTAAAAAAAAACATCATTTTTATTCTGTCATTTTTTCTTGTTGTTCAATTTTTATTTCTAAAATAACCCCAACCGATCCAATGTCATACAGAAGTATATGACAGGTATGCAAATCTTGGGTTTAAGAAATGCATGATAAAGGATCTCCATAATTCTGCTTGGCTGTTCTGTCAAATTTAATAAACCATTTTCTGCAACAGGTATTGATCAGCATCGTATTACCATTTAATAAATTAAAAATTATACTATCAAGTAATTAATTTAAGACTCCAGTTAACCCCACAAATTAAATTAAGAAGATTAGCAGAAGGAGATTTTTATTCAGCCATTACTATTCACTCTTTGTTATCAATCTAAAATGTTAAAACCTCAATATCTGTGCAATTCATTGTAAGTGGTTACAGTGTAGCATCCGTGTCACATCTAATATAAATTAAATCACAGACACACTCAAACCTCAATTTACACGGTAGAATTCACCTTATAAATCGAAACCGTGCAAAACGAAACCAACAACCTATGGGAAAAAACGGGAATAGGTTCCGAAAAAAATCCTTGTTATGAATAAAAATTACATTGAAAATTTTATTTATACATTTATATATCTGAAATTTCAGATCAGCAGTCATAACAAGCACTAATGTAGCATTATTTTGGAATTCATTTGCACTAATTCAAATTCGCTTAGATTGATTTCTCATACATTTCTTATTGGTCACGAAAAATACTCATCGTTAATGTAAACGTACACTACTATCGAATTTCAAGAAGAAATTTAACAAAGGATTTTTATGAACTGAATTTGAATTAGAAATTAAACATTTGTACCAACACTTAGTGCTTTATTTTCTAAAATGAGTGTTTATATATTTTATGAAACAGTGTACTCACGAGTCAACTGCATTTAGCCTATATAATAGTCTACAAAGTTAAATTTGTTTCTAAAACTGAGGTAAAACGAGGTTTTTACTAGTCTAAAAATTTATTCTGGAAAAGTCAAATCTCGCTGCCGACTCAAAACTGGCTTCATTTCATTAAGATGTCGCGAGACTGATTCATTACAATGGTAAGCATATGATTTTAACGAAAGAATAAATATATTTTGTTACAGATAATGATTTTATTAACATAGGAATTTACTATTGGCTACTTATTTTTGAAAATAAATTATATCATTTAAAACAATTAGTTGATTTTACTTTGGGATGTAGTCTAATAATATTCCTTGACGCTATACCACTGCTACTTCAAAATATGAATTATATTTACATAAATAAAAGAATCACAATCATACTGTGTAAAACCGATATCTATAAGTTTAAAAATGTGTGAAACGAAACTGGTTGTTTGTCCTGACTAAAACCGATCTATCATCGTTTGAAATCAAAACTGGTTGCATTTTTAACAGTTGACAATGTAAACTGAGTACCATGTAAATCGAGGGGTAGATGCACTTGAACTCTATGTGCAACTTTATACAAGAGCGGGGGTGTATAATATAAATATAACTTTTTATATTTGGGAAGATGCCTGATATTGAACTGAACTGAATCGGACTGAAAATACGTTTCATAACATATATATTTATACGTATATTTTTTCAGCTTTCCTCAAAAGCATTATTTAGCAAAATATTCAAACTCTGAAATGCGTTCTGTCCTTTCTAGTTTAATTCAGTACACTCGATCCTCCATATACCGAGGGATCCATTCTCCAAAAACCTCGCGCACATTAAATTCGCGCAAATGAAGCTTAAGAAAATGTAGGAAATAAGAGGTTAGGTTTCCGGGATCGCTTGAAATTGATTTTATATAATTTGTAGTAAACTGATTTTTTTATGTGAATTACGCAGAGTAATACAAATAAAAAGTGATAAAAAAAAGGTTTAGGAGAAATGAGTTTAGTATATTTTTTCAAATGGCGCATTAAACAGAAATTGAAATTTTTAAAAAAATTTACAAAGCAATCGCACAGATGCCTTTATGGCCTCCTACTTTGCGCGAATGGTGCGCCCCGTGGATTCATTAATTCCAAATGCAAGAGCTATGGTCGACGCACCTTCACCGGCTTCAATTCTTGAGATAATTTCGAGCTTTTTCTCTAGGCTCACAATCTTCCTCTTCTCCCTCATGGCTCCAGACACAATTCCACTTTTTTTTAAAGTTCACAAGATGCAAATAATTTAACGCAAATTGTAATGCAAACGTCAATAAAATGTAGAATTTGTAGGCAAAAGGACTTCCTAGAACAATGATAGCGAACCTATGACACGCGAGACGATTTTTGCTGACACTCCACTGGAAGCTGAAAAGGATACTTTTCAGCTCCTCAGTGGGAGCTGAAAAGGATACATATTTATGGATGAATCATTGGTAGCAAGAGGGCAACTTTAATGCCGTCCCGTGGCAGAGTGGTTAGCACGCTTGGCTACTGATCTAAGGGACCTGGGTTCGAGCACCGGATTAGGCATGGATGTGTGTGTCGTTTTTCTGCTGAGGTCCTGCCATCCTCTCAGATCTCCTACTGTGGCATATAAACTGACAGGCTCCTGTCAGACCTCTGTGGCAAGCAGCTGCTTGAGGGGGTATTTATTTATTTATTTTAACTAATTATAGTTGGGTTTATAATTAGCAACTAGTAGATGTTAGATTTAGTACGTCTATTTTTGATGCAGCTTTTTGTGCAATATTTAATCAGTTATTTGATGAGATATTTTAAACATATGCACTATTGAAATTAATAATTAATAAATAACTAATTATAGCATTATAGGTTTATAACTAGTATAATGCTATAATTAATTACTTAATAATAGCATTAGTTATTTATTAATCATTAATTTCAATAGTGCACCCATATGTTTAAAATATCTCATCGAATAACTGATTAAACATTGCACAAAAAGCTGAATCAAAAATAGACGTACTAAATATAGCATCTATCAACTATTCATTAATTTCCTTTAAAACACTTCTCTATATCAGAAAATTTAGTTTAGGTTACTGCTACGCCTGAGAGAGCCATTTTGCTCTCTCAGCCAATGAAAAGTTACTTTTTTCTGATAACGGTGGCCTAGCGTCAGTGATGCTCTGAGCACAATAAATGGAAAGTAGTGTGCGAGTTTGTACGTACTTTCCATTACAACCATTTTGGTTTGGTAAAAAAAGTTTCGTTTTTTTATTTTCCTTCGTAATTTAATGTTCCGTATCCTTATGTTGAACTCTTCTGCATTTTGTATCATAAAGGGTTGGGTTGTTTTACCTCTGAGCGGCACTTTTTTGCACACCATGGGCTAAATGGCCAGGTCACATGGACCCCGAAGGCTCAGAGAAGGTTGGGGTAGAGGACCCACTGGAACAGCTGTTGGGAGACAGATGGTAGCCTCCCGTCAAGGCCATCCAGCGTGTTCTTTAACATGCACAGGGTATGGCTCTCCCGTACAAGGGGCCAAGGTTTAACGTCCCATCCGACGGACGGTGACATTTCCAAGCCCATCGGTGTCCCCTACTGACCGTGGGCAAAGCGGGGAGTTTTGCGGAGATAAATCTCAACGCTGACCCAGCTGGGACTCGAACCTGGGAACTACAGATTACGAGCCTGGAGCGCTACCGACTGAGCCACCCCCGCCCCCATTTTGTATCATAAAATTTAATTGCATGACAAATGGATATGTAACCTTAGATTAGTGGTTCTCAACCTTTTATGCTTCACGTACCCCCTGGAAATGTGTATGTAACTGGCATACCCCTTGTATAGATAGATAAAATCATAGTTATAGTATAACAATGGGAATAAAATAAAACATATTTATATATAAGAAATAACTAACGACTTTTGACCTCTCAAGGACTACCCCAGAAACTTTTACCGCATATTCCACGTTGAGAACCCCTAGTTTATGTGGTTAATAATAATAATAAATAGCATTTTAAAATATTTCGTAACGTTGGCTCGCGAGCTCCAAGAGGTTTATGTGAATGGCTCTCTCGGCAGTCTTTCCTATTCTATTGTTAATAATGACAACGACAACTGATATCTGATATCTTGAAGTAATTTTTAGAGCTCCAAGCCTAGGACTTATATCTCGAAGTCTAAAATAGTGTCTTATTGGCAATAACATGGTTAAAACACATAAATCCCAAAGGAGCTACAAGGGCAAAAGAAATTTATTAAAAAAAAGCACAACTAAAAGTTAAACATGGGAGTGTCAAACACCAATATCTTAGGACGCTTGAATTGGTTTAAAACCAGTGGATCATAATCAATCAAAGATCTAATTATATCATAAGGATGATCTCCCACTGCCTCGAAAAAGGTCTGCGCGAGCTTCCGAATATGGATGTATATGTGGTCAGTGCTCAATTCAGTGTGAATGGTCTTGTTTTTCACAAACCAGGGAGCACTGACCGCATATATGAGGATTTTATTTTTGAAACTCTGAAGCCTCCTGACATTGGTGTTGGTAGTATTACCCCACACTGGTGAAGCATATGTCAGGACTAGCCGCAGAAGAGTCTTATGAAGAAATAATTTCTTTTCTGGAGGCAGTTTTGAGCTCCACCCTATCAGGAGTTCAAGTTTACACCTGATTATTTGAGCCATTGAGAGCACATGATCAATATGTGCATTCCAACAAAGTTTTTTATGTAGAATGACACCAAGGTACTTCAACGTTGATGTCCAGGTTGTTTCAACTCCAAATACTTTTAAAGAATCAGAAACAACAATTAGCCAATTTAGTAACTAACTAATTTTCATTAGTATAATGACAGCGGTAACTAAACTCTTTGCTGTAAAAACAGTAGTAGCTAAACATTGGTTTAACTCGCGTATATTTGAATTTCGGTTCGCATACAACGAAAAGAGGATATTAAAGGTAGTTCGCGTATATTCGAATTCGCGCACATGGAGATTTACTGTACTACTATTTCCATTTTCCCCATCATCCATTAGCTGAAATTAAAACTATTAAGGAGTAATAAGTAGGTAAACGGAAAACTTCTTTCTCTTCAAAAACGAGATTCCCGTATTCGCCAGAGCCGATATGCGTTCTTCTAGCTTTTTTGTACATCCGGACCTGCTTCTACGGCGTGAACTCCCAATAAAGGAGTAATTGTGAGTGGCAAGGTGAGTCTGTGAAACTTTGCAATTGACCCTTGAACAGTTTTCATACATCATAGGTTGACTGGCAGTTAACTAATAGGTCATTAACCTACGATCTAGGGCAGTGGTTCTCAACCTTTTATGCTTCACATACCACCTGGAAATGTGTATGTGACTGGCATACCCCTTGTATAAATAGATAAAAATATAGTTATAATATATGGTTATTTTTACTTTGTTACTAGATCTAGCGACTTTTGAGCTCTCACGACGTACCCCAAAACCTTTTACCGCGTACCCCACATTGAAAACCCCTAATTTAGGGAAAGGTTAGATCAGTCGATAGTGCACTAGGCTCGTAAACTGTAATTCCCAGTTTTGAATCCCACTCTGCAGTCTGTCACAAAGGAGACACCCATGGGTAGAGCCCTTCACGTGGATATCCGCATTTAAAAGCTCCTGGCAGATAATAAATTAACTTTTGGGTTGTTTTACCTCTGAGCGGCACTTTTTTGCACACCATGGGCTAAATGGCCAGGTCACATGGACCCCGCAGGCTCAGAGAAGGTTGGGGGCCTACTGGAACAGCTGTTGGGAGACAGATGGTAGCCTCCCGTCAAGGCCATCCAGCGTGTTCTTTAACGTGCACAGGGTATGGCTCTCCCGCACACTGGGTCACGGCTTAACGTCCCATCCGACGGACGGCGGCCTTTCCAAGTCCGTCGGTGTCCCCTACTGACCGTGGGCGGGGCGGGGAATTTTGCGGAGATAAATCTCAACGCTGACCCAGCTGGGACTCGAACCTGGGAACTACAGATTACGAGCCTGGCGCGCTACCGACTGAGCCACCCCCGCTCCGTAATAGATTAACTTTTAAGCGGATAGCGGATAAAAGAAATTATGTTAACGCGGATGGCGGATAAAGTCTCGCATTTGATAAGATAAGCAGATACATAAGCAAAAACATTATTGCATTATTGGTGGCTGTCGTGAGGGGAAAAAGCCACTTGAGATAACGTTAAGAGAAAACTGATTTGAAAATTCAATGATGATATGCACTGCAAAAAAAGTCTATTGGGATAAAGACACAAGTTAAAAACTTATCCTATGTGAAAGAAGCGATCTCTTTGCTGGCAAAGCGATATTACTTAGAAAACAGGAATTAAAAAATCAGTCGAATGAAAATTTCAGTCTGAGAGATCATGAAGTTTTAGAGGAGAGTTACTGGATAATAAAAAGGAGTGTTTTCCCATAATCGTCAATAATTGCATTTAAAAGAGGAAATTGCGCAAAATTTGATTTCCTAGTCAGAAAAGTTTCGCTCCCCCCCCCCTCCCCCAAACCATGATCCCTTCGCTACGCCCGTACTTCTAGCGACACTCAACTGTTTCTCTGAGTTCTTGTAATCAATTTAATCCAGTATTTCACTAATATTGTTATTTCTATGATATTTCAGTTTAATCTTTTTCGTCTTTTTTACGTTAAACCTTTATTTAATTAAATTATAGTCCCTAAACCTAAAACCTCTTCAAGAGGTAATATGCTGTACATTAAAGAAATGAACGTAGCGGTTACAAGCAAATCGTCTGTTACTCCAGAATATCAAGTAATAAAGTATTTTCTTTGATATTGTCTTGTTTTTGAATTTATTTCTAGAATATGTATAAGTCTCTCGTGCTTTTATTGCCCCAAAAAACTTTTTTCGTATGTAAAGATTTCCGTGGTCGTAAATCCTTAGTTTGATTTCTTCCATAAAGTATTAGATTTGTGGATTTGTTGATCACAACTTTGTCTAGCAAAATAACTCCCGTGATCGGTAACGACTCCCTGTACTGTCTATGAACTCCCATGATCGGTAACGACTCCCTGTACTGTCTATGGTCTTATAGTTATATGACAAGAAGTTTTATAATTATATAACTCAGATTATATGGCAAGTTCATATTTTATCTTTGATTTTTAATGCACCAATTTCTCATATTTCTACCGTGTCAGAATCCAATATGACCTTTGTAGCAAGTTTCTTCTAATAACTTCAAACAACAGTTAGGATTATCATATTTCGGAAAAGATATGAAAATATCTTGCCCTAACTTATCTCACCACGAAGCTTTTACCAACTGATATGAACAAACATACTTATTTATCATATTTTCCTGGCTTTGCTTCTTGTGTATATATTTTCAGTAAGTGTACATTCTTCTTCCTTTCTACCCATCAATAAGCGTTTTCTGATTATTCTCATTAATGTCATGAACATTCCATCTGTGATTACCTCTCTCGTCATCGGTGGTTCCCTCAGACTTCCTTTTAATATCTCCTTTAATTGATCATTACAATTAATTAATCTTCACCGGTGATTCTAGCTGAATCCCAGATTTGTAATTTGCTATATACCCTTGCTACGATGCGTATCAAACTTCATGTGTGCCAAATGTGATGTTCTTCTCTATCTGAAATGGCTATTAATATTAATGGCTGTGTTTCGGATGAAAGAAATAAATATCTAATGCGATAAATATCAAATATATATACAATATGAGAATATGCTTGATTCTGTGGGCCTTAGCTGTGCTCACACTTCGTTTGGCTGAAATAGCTTTATTGATATTATTTGGAGACTTTCTCCCCATTAGCTTAATAAGCTTGAAGGCTGCTTTGCTTTTACAGGTATTCATTTAATGAAGTAGAATATGTTCCCATACATAAATCGCTTTACAGACCCCAAAACTCGGCGAGAGGATATCCTAACCCCTTCCTACATAGCCTCGTTCACACAGAACCGTTAGGGTTTTTCAGAAAAAAGAGCTGACGTCACTTTGACTTTCTAAATGTACGTGACTCCTCCGTTCTTAAGCCACCCTGTTTCTGACTTGATTATTGCAGCATCTCGCACTCCCCTCTCTCGATGATTCACACCCTAACCCTTCCACTATAAGAAAGGAGTATAGCGACGAAACTGTAATAAAACCATTTGCTGCGCTTGCTTTCGTGAGTATCTGGAAACTTCACAGCTAGGTCGCGAATGACGACTAATGAGCAACATTCCTATTTTAAGAAGACACTTCTAAAAATGAACATATAGCAGATATATACAAGAACAATCAATAAGATTTTGGTTTGGTTTTGGTTTGTTTTACCTCTGAGCGGCACTTTTGTGCACATCATGGGCTAAATGGCCAGGTCACATGGACCCCGAAG
The DNA here is from genome assembly GCA_038380435.1 of Ryuthela nishihirai. NCBI lineage: Eukaryota > Metazoa > Arthropoda > Arachnida > Araneae > Heptathelidae > Ryuthela > Ryuthela nishihirai. The sequence goes on from JAWZYU010000015.1 coordinate 34,345,899, forward strand.
GCTCAGAGAAGGTTGGTGGAGGTGACCCACTGGAACAGCTGTTGGGAGACAGATGGTAGCCTCCCGTCAAGGCCATCCAGCGTGTTCTTTAACGTGCACAGGGTATGGTTCTCCCGCACACGGAGCCACGGCTTAACGTCCCATCCGACGGACGGTGGCCTTTCCAAGCCCATCGGTGTCCCCTACTGACCGTGGGCAGAGCGGGGAATTTTGCGGAGATAAATCTCAACGCTGACCCAGCTGGGACTCGAACCTGGGAACTACAGATTTTGAGCCTGGCGCACTAACGACTGAGCCACCCCCGTCCCCAATCAATAAGATAACAAAACAAATTAGAGGTACACAATACCATCTGAAAGAGCAGACCACATATAAAGAAAGTATAATGACCACTACAACGATATCTAGACACACTGACAGAGGTTTCCGTGTTAATGGGAATCTAACTTCGTAGCTCTATATCTATAAAATATGCATTTAATGCGAAAATATGACTGAAGGTAAATTAAAGATCATAATGAAATTTCTTTAAAACTGGATTTTCAACAATATTCGTTTAGCATTTAGAGTTGTGGAAGCTAGAATTTTTCTCAACAGTAATGTGTCAAAAGAATTTACCACAAAAATTAATTAAAACTTGAATAATAAGAATTGTTTCAAACCATTGAATAAAAAAATATAAAATTTAGAAGTTTTCGCAATGATTATTTCAATACAACGCAATTATGATTTTTTTAATAAAAAGAAGATAATTTATAGTTAAATATTCCAGTTTCCATAACTTTTGAAAGACAATGAATATTGTTGAAAATTGATATTTAATTTAACTTAATTATAATATTTAATTTATCTTCAGTTAAAGTTTTTCGTTAAATGCATATTTTAGAAGTTATAAGAGCTTCAAAGATAAGTTATATGAGCCCCATTAACATAACGTGAAAAATCTAAATTTTGACAGGGAGGGTATGTAAAATAAATAGAACCTGATTATAGTACGAAAATGAGAACCCTACACCTTAAATGGTTAATCATTAAAATGAGAACCCTATACTTTAGATCAGGCATGTCAAACTCGTTAACCACCGAGGGCCATATTAAGTATTATATATTAAATCGCAGGCCGCAAAACAAAAAAAAAACAGATGAAAATTGTTATGTGCCAACTAGACTAGAACGCAGTATTCGTTCACTGACTGCTAACGAATAGCTTCCGACTCTACTGGCATTTCGTGACTCATTGCCATGCGCAAAGTACGTACATTTCAATGACCTCGAGACATGTGTATACATGTCGGAGCCCGATCGTAGAATTGCTCATATCATGAAATGCCACTATTTCATGAAATGATCGGGCATTTCATGATATGAGCAATTCTACGATCGGGCTCAGACATATACATTTATGCGCAATAGTTTCCCTTATATATAAATGGAAATGTTTTCTGAAATACGTTTATTTAATTCATGCCTGCCTTAGATGCGTGTTTGACATACCTGCCTTAAATGGTAAATGTATGAAAATGTCGGCTTACAAGTTGCCCTGTGAAGTTGTCGAATTTTCTCAAACCATTCCTGCATAACATGAACGTGATGACGCCGTGCATCGACTTATTATAAATTATCACCATCATGGAGAAAGAACATCAACCTTGAAGGGTGTGTTTCATCATCTTACATAAATCAGTGACGTGGAAAAAATATTTTATAGAAACAGATGATAGCCTCGTGTAAAGACCATCATTCAAAGCGTTCTTTGATATACACAGGTTATGGCTTTCCTGCACATAGGACCTTTGCTCTCCTAGCCCATCGCTGTCCCCTACAGACCGAGGGTAGGTGATTTTTAAGGAGAAAAATCTCAACGCTTGCCCAACCTGGGAACTGCAGATTACGAGCCTGGCGCGCTACCTACTGAGTCATCCCAGCCCCATTTTCCTTCAGATTCAAGTCCTTGTCCCATTTACGACAGTTGATCTGAGCAATCAACAACATGTGCTGTTTCTGAGAAAAAGACACCCACATAGCTAACACCAACAGTCACGCCTCTTCCATATTCTACTAAATACCGCTACTTGCCTATTATTTGCGTCAGTTGTTATATTTACAAGCAATAGACTTCACCACAATCGAATGCTGCCACTGATCGCGTATACTACCATTTATTCTCTCGAACAGGTCATTCTGTAACATACACCAAAGAGCCAAAACATTATGACCAGGGCGTCTTTATGCAAATCGAAGCAACTGCAGGTAAACGAGGCACCTGTGAAGGTCATGAAACTGTATAAATAACACATCACACTTAGCTCTGCTAATCAGTATTATTCTTGTTCTTCAGATGGGAAAGTCAGCGGACTTAAGTGAGTTTGACAAAGTCAAAATTGTAATGGCCAGACGAATGGATTAGTACATTTCCGAGACGGCAAGGCTTGTGGGGTGCTCACGGTCAGCCATACTCAGCGAAGGCTATCCCATATGGGATAGCCTTCGCTGAGTATGGCTGACCGTGACCATATATACTTCGCTGAGTATGGCTGACCATGATTTCATGACCATATGGGAACCATACTCAGCGAAGGCTATCCCATACGGTACGAACCAACAGAAGGGATACTCTGGTGCAACGCTCCCGTAATTCGAATGCTGGTGACGGGAGTAATGTGTAACAACACACGGTATAATGCCCTTGGAGTGTGCTGCTGCACCCTCTGAGTGCCCATGCTAACCTCGGTTCACCGTCGAAAGCGCCTACAATGGACATACGAGCATCAAAACTGAACCTTGAATGACTGGAAGAAGATCGTTTGCTCCGATGAATCTCGTTTGCTGTTGCACCATGTTTACAGCCGGGTACGTGTGAGTCATTTGCCTGGGGAAGTGTTGGCACCAGGATGCACCGTGGGGCGAAAACTAACCTGTGGTGAAAGTATAATGTTTTGGGCAATGTTCTGCTGGCAAACTCTGGGTCCAGTCATTCATGTGCAGGAAACTATGACATCTACCACCTACCTAAACATCATTGCAGACCAGGTATATCCTTTCATGGCAACGGTATATCCCTCTAGTAGTGCCTTCTTTCAGCAGGATAATGCGCCATGCCACACTGCCCGGATTGTTCGAGAATGGTTCGCGGAACATGAAGAAGCTTTCCAAGTATTGCCCTACCTCCAAATTCCCCAGACATCAATCAAATCGAGCATCTGTGATTTGTGTTGGAACAGCATATCCGATCTGCGGCGGCTCAACCACATAACTTACAAGAGTTTAAAAAAACTTTTGTAAGTTATGTAAAAACATTAAAAAAAAGGATCTGCTGGTAAACGTGTTGGTACCAGATACCACAAGATACCTTTAAATATCTTGTAGCATCGATGCCTCGCCGGGTCAGAGCTGTTTTGGAGGGCCAACATCATATTAGGCAGGTGGTCATAATGTTTTGGTTCTTCGGTGTAGATTTAGTAGCCACCAAATATACTTATTTATTTTCATTATGTCTTGGTGTTGCAATTTCAATGATCATCAGTGTATTCCTTCAAACTTAAAATTGCATTAATATTTATTCTAAAGAAAGAAAAATCTCCCAAATCACTTTATTCCAACACGCAGTCAAAACATGACATCTTCAAACACATTATTAATGAAAAAAACAATCAATCGTTTAATTTATTTCACAAATACATTCAAACCTTGCAATATATGAATTCTTTGCTTTTTAATCAACGAACTATCATATTATTTTTGCATGTAGAAAGAAATTTTGGTTCAAATATTTTCAAAAAAATTCGAATGAAAAAATCCAGGAGCAGTCTGAGGAATTTCATCTAATATTTCTGCAAAAAATACACGCAGTAACTCGAAGACAAATGTAACATAAACTGCAATCATTCAAGTATGAAATCAATTTTTAATCCTGAAGCAGTTATTCCCTCTCTTCAATGTAACACATCGCTAAGTAACTTGCATGTTTTTCAACGTATGATTCACCCACACTCCATATCTTTCTACCGCATAAATTGATTTCTTTCTTTCCGAGCAGTTAAGCCTCTTCATCGAATCACAAAAGGAAAAGAAGTTGGTTTTCTTTAGCAACGACGGATGCTTTCATTTATTCACTACCCCGAATACCTTGCTCTGACGAGTGTCCCTTAAGGGATAAGGACTCGGTAAACAACTCACACAGATACGTTGCGAACATCTGCTTCTCCATAAGACACATATTTTATTCAATCGCTGCAATGTACAGACGCCTTACTAAGATCTAAGAGCATTAGCTAAAGCTTAAAGAAATGTTTGACTCACCACAACAGTCTTCAGGATTATGAGCAGCTCCTTTCAGATACAAGAGACATAATCAGCGCATCGTTCTACTTCCACTGAACGGGCTTTCTGGAAAAGAAAGTATTGAGATCATCCGTGACACCTGGCAGTTTCTTTTGAAACAGTGTTTTATGAGATACAGAAAAAGTTCTTTTTTGATGTCAAGTTATTCGTAAAAAGGATGTTAATTTTGAATTTTGGAATGAATTTTTCTCGAATTTCGCAGTTTAATTATCTCGTAGTTGTATGACAGATACTGGTAATGACCTATATAACAAAAGTTTTAAAATGAAAATCCTTAAACAATATGTACAATGTACATTTCAGGATCTGGCATCGCTGCAATAATTTAAATCACGGAGGTATGAATGACAGGAGAGTCCCTAACGCGCTTTCCCTGTCCAAGGAAAATGATACTTAGGCAACAGGGCGGTAGCCATATTGTTGCATTCAAAACAAACCGTCTGCCTCTGCAATCAAGCCTACTTTTCACGTGCTATACTCAGTTTTACTGTGCATTATATACGGGAAGATTATTTTTTTACGACTAAGAGAAAGCCCATTTAAGCTATTTGGAATTTATATTGCTTTTTTTAATGCAATGAATATTTCCATACAGAATTACTGTATAGCAGAACTATTTATGTATTTCGTTGAATACGACAATAACAAACAATTACCAGATTTTGAAAGTTTATTTATACTGCACTGATAATAGCAGAAAACATTTTATGGATAAAACACTAAACATATTATGCAATAGCAGCATTTAAACTGCAAAAAAATCACATTTGTAAGATTCAGAAAATAGCTGTTTTACGTTAAAAAAATTCTCATTCCACAAAAATAAAAAAAATTTGCTTAACAAAACTAAATAAAGCCAATAGTATAAGAAGTAAAAAAAAGAACTAAAAATATATATATATTTATACAAAAAATCCAACAGCTCTGTGTTTGTACCCTCAGCTTCACATCTCTCCCCGATCTCATGCTCATTCTGCTCCCTCAACCAGATTTAACAATCAATACAAAATACACAATTATTACAATCTCTCAAAAAAATCTCATAAGGATTGAAATACATCCTTCCTCAGCCACAAAGGAAAATTTCAAAATAATATCTGAAAAAACTATATGAAAAAAAAGCAACTAAAAATTATACTAAGCAAAAATAATAAAAAATTAAAAAAATATAAAAAAAAGAAAAATATATATATCCACAGGGTGAAGGGAATATAATATCCATTTTTTAAAAAAAAGGCAACGTTCCAGACAGTGGCTTGAACCCAACATCTCAGTGCCTGACTCCTCAGTCTCTCATACCTATCTTCATGTACGCCTAACCTACCCCTCAACCAAAGTAAAAATAAAATAACTACAAGCAATAAACTCGCTCTATTTGAAATCCATACAGAATTAAATAAATTCAGTATTCACCTTAAAAGGGACAATTAGAACCCTATCAGAAGAATTAACGAAAAGGAAAAAAGCATTAAACTCTCCTCTCCTCTTTTAACTAAAATTATTTAAACAATTTGAAAAATTTTCATCCTAACTAATGATCGCTGTCATTAACCTATGACAATTTACACCAGATACATTAAATTAATCTAAAAAGAAATTCAAAAATATAAGATTCCAATCCAAGAAGAAAAAGGGGGCATTTAAACAAAACCCTTCAATGCTATCCAAATTTTTAAAAAAAGAAAGATCATATTTCTCACCTTATGAAAATACTTTATTGTAATTTACTTTTCCCTTGTTACACTGAACTTATTAAATCATGAAGAGAGAGGAATTTAAACACTGAAACATTTAAACAAAACAATATCTAATACTTCCACCTAAAATAAAATAAAAAACAAAAAAGAAACTCCTTGATATTTTAATCACCTCTATTTAAAAGTATGTAAATTCATCATCCATTAAATAGAATACACACTAATATTCAATTACAGCCAACAAAATTTTTTAAATGAGAAAGCCTGCAGAAGGAATTCTCAAATAAGTGTAACGTAAAATCAATCAATCAATCAATCAATATAAGAAGTACATCTTCACATTTATCACTGAGTACAATCCGAAGAAAGTAAAAAAAAAATCTGTTGGAGAATCGAGGTTTGTAACTCGAAATAAAACCGTTTTCATAGCGGCGTAATTTCAACACGAAGTTGCTTGTATCATTATATAATTATTTAAACGTTTATAAAAGTGACAAACTTACCGATGAAGGGTAATTTCTGGTATCTTTTTTGAAGGGCGATTCGTGCAGCCGTAAGCTTAACAGGCTGCCATAATACAAATGTCGAAAAAAATTAAATTTTTATAGCGCAACACTTCGTTACTCACCTATACTACTGATCAATGTTTTGAATAGAACAACATGGCTGCCGCGCAGTCGCCGAAGCATCATTTTCAAGTGCTTAGGGCTCCTCCTGTTATCTTCCTACCTCCATGATTTAAACTCTGTGAAATATCTAACCAATCTGTGTTTTGAATTCCTGGCAGGCATTTTGTTGATCTAACTGCGTCGCATAGACGCTCTACGCATGCTAGTATAATGCTTCAAAGCCGCGTTGCCATATTTTCCTAGCATAAAAGTAGATTTTCTTTTGCAGACACACGCGATTGAAGCAATGAATTGCAAGTAACTCCATACGTTTTATCATCTGTTAAATTTAAGTTAGTCATATTTTTTCGTTATAATCATTGTTTTAGTTAAGTTCGTCAATTAGTTAGTTTCGTTATTATTAGCCAATATGACGCGAAGTCTAGCGCCGTTTCATAATGACACGAGAAGATATTCCGGACAATGTGGTGGAGAGTTGCGACATCATTTAAGAATTCATGAATAGATGCTTGTTGGAACAGACAGTTAAAACATATTACCGACTTCTGTAAGAAATCAGTAATTTTACCGAGTCAAACTTCAGAATTCAAACTCTAATATCGTAATGGTAAATTTCTTTCATAATGATTATTTTGTAGAATGTAATTAGCATAGTTTTCTTTTTTTATTGCATTTCCGTATAACGAATGTATTTCGGTTACCAGCTCAATTTCGTTATACTGACATTTCAATATATTTGGAACCATAAATGATAGCAGGCGAAATATTGAAGCGTAAACAATGCTCGGTTATTTACTGCCAAAATATATTGGATGAAATATGAATAAGAACTGACGATAAACTTTTGTATGCTATTCACCATCCACAACTTTAATACTCTACTATGTGTTCCTAATTAGTCTATAGAGAGTAATATATCAAAACTCTATATTACGAAATATATTTCTTAACAAATATGTAGAAATAGTAATATATATATAAGAATAAAAGGAATATTTCTAGAAACCCCATCAAGGTTCTTCAGATAGATTCATCAGTAATATAAAAGATGACGGGTGTGAAGTTAGAATCTATCTTAAGAAATTCCAAAAATAAAGGTACAGAGAAAGAGAGATCTACAGCACAAAAACGATCACAAATCAATGGACTGAACATAAACAGAAAATATAATCAAGATATATCAGAAATGATCGAGATAGAACTGAATTAGACGCAAATGTAATCAGTGCTGAAGAATTCAATGAGAGTATCAACATCCTAAGATGAAACTTTTTATATACGAGAATTTTTTTTTGCAACCAAATGTAATTAGATTTCTAGTGTTAAATAAATATAATCACATTTGGTGTAAAAATCAAATTTCATTTCGTCACCTCTTTATTTCTAGCCTGTCTCTCCAACTCCTATTTGACCTTGACCGAGACACCTGATCTCCAAATTTTTAATATTTCTAAGTTCTACTGCCTCGAAATGACAGACATTTGAAATTAAAAAAAGACACGTCGGAAGTCAAATTTTGTACTTTTTCCGAGATTTACGACATGGATTAAAGCCTAGGTCTAAATAATAGAGCTCTACCGTTTCTGCATCATACTTAGAATCAGCTGCCCTTGTCACTCAATCAGTCACACACAATCGTCTATATAGAGTAGATATTTCTATAAAAATGTGACATTTATTCAGAATGATAAAAAAGCAAATGACATATATTTTTAAAGAGAAATAACTAAGCAAGTGGGGGGGGGGGGGATCAGACATGCTCCTTCTGGACTCGAATGCGGAATCGCTGCCATCTTCCAGTTATGTAGCAATTTATCCACCTAATTGAGTATGGCAGTGTTGATTAACACTTGCTTGTGTAAGTTTGTGACGGTAGTTCATGCTATGAAGTATTTTCATGTAATTCAAGTTGTCGGGACGCAGAACACGTTATTTAAACCAACGCTGAACTAAGCATTTCATAATCTTGTATCAAGTGTTAATGCATCTTAGATTATTCTGATACAAACAGCATCGAAGTACTAGATAACCTTATCAGCCTATGAACGGCAGCCATTTTATACGAAGAATATAACACACTTCCACGAGAGAAACAATATTCATTTAGGTTTAATAAACTGGCAAGTGTGAAAAAAATGCCACCAATAACATAATCAGGAAAACCACCGTTCTAGGTCCGGGAAGGTGGATTTCTTTAGACACTTGCCAAGGGTTAAGGTTATTTTACCCCCAAAGCGGCACTTTTTCGGACAATGTGGTGACCAAACAATGTGTAGATCACAAGGAACCCTAGGATTGAGAGAAGATTGGGCGAGCTTGCCGGACTGGACAGTTTGGGAGACATATAGTAGCCTCCCGTCAAGGCCATCCAACGTGTTCTTTAACTTTCACAGGATATGGCTCTCCAGCATACGGTGCCATGGCTTAAAGTCCCATCCGATGGACGGTTGCCTTTCCGAGCCATCGATGCCTCTACTGGCCGAAGGCATGTGGTTTTAAGGAGATAAATCTCAGTGTTGGGCCAGATGGGACTCGAACCTGGGAACTGCAGATTACGAGTCTGCAGCGCTACCGACTGAGCCATTTCCACCCTCACTTGCCTAGTTATCAAACCTAAATATCTATTATGACTATCACAGTAGTGTGTTCTATTTTTCATAGAAAATAGAAATGATTGCTGAAATTATAGAGGTATAAATATTTTATTATATAATAGCCGTAATTTTGGGCTGACGAGCGAAAGGACAAACATGCATTTTTTTGTGCGCCAGTGATGTGACGTCATTAGTGGCGGAAATTGTCGGTTCCCTGTAATTCTGCGGATACTTGACCGATCGGCCCCAAATTTGCTGTGGTGATCCCATTTAGTTCTATCTGTGTTGGGTTAAGAGATGGGGTTCCTATCTGTCATGATTCAGGAATAAACCGGAATCCTGGGGGGCGGGCTGGGTCGACCGCCCAGAAATGATGGATCGACCCTTTAAATATCATTGCTAACTTTTCTAATCTAGAACGCACTATACTCCATTCACAACACTCAATCGATAACATCCTACTCCATTTACAAAGGGTCTCATTAGTGAATAAATGATGGAGCCGGTGCTAGTTTAGTTGTTAGAACATCCTGGCATGAACCTGGAGAGACGTGGGCTCGTGTCCCGAGCGCATCGGCCAAACTCATCTTTTCCACAAAACTATTTATTGATCTCTTGGCTTGTGTGTGAACAGGTAACTCTGTGCATTTACTATTGATTGATTATTTCATTAATAACGCATTGAGCATGAGTGACTATTTTTATTTACATCTTATTCAAAAAAGTATTGAAAAAAAAAAGTTGCCTTCCCCGATCATAGATGGCGCCGTGGGCGACAAGTTGGGGTAGATTTATAAGTTGCATTAGCAGATAACTGACGGAGCTGGTGTATGAATCTGAAGTGACATGGATTCGACTCCCACATATCAGCAAAAATTATTTTTTCCCCAAAACCATTTATTAAGTTATCAATGGGCTGACGTTTCTCGTCAAACTGTCGCGCGGTTTATAAAAATAAAATAAATTACCCCTCAAGCAGCTGCTTGTTACAAACAAGCATGTTGTATCAAGCAGCTGTTTGTTACAAAGGCTTGACAGGAGTTTGTCAGTTTAATACGGCAAAGAAAAGATCTGTGAGAGAGGCGACACATCAGCAGAAAACAACACGAACAATCATGCCTTACACGAGGCTCGAACCCAAGTCTCTTGGATCATTAGCCAAGAGCCATAATACTCGTCTACCGTGTTTAACTAGTACGCATATATACACAGTCGTATCAGAATAATATGACCACCTACCTAATGATGGCAATGGGATGGATCATATTATTCTGATACGATTATGTATAATACGATTAACTAACAAATATTTTGAGTCAGTTGAATTTGTCACTGTGCTGTAATAGTTATTTATTTGAATTCTATTTTCGAAAACGTAATATATGAATCATCTGTGATTGAAGAATCCTGATATTATTATTCTGAGGAAGGGTTCAATTAGATGATTCCTCAGACAATGATAGGAAGCATTCGATTGGACTCTCCGTATCTTCAAAATTCTAAAGTAGAATTTAAATAATTAGTTAGATATGCATTTTTTCAAAAAACCATTTTGTGGCCGTTGTTATATGATTGCTAGCATTAAAGAATTTAAGGCAATGAAATGTCTCAATGTGAACGGTTGGTTTTAGTGGTTGGACACCTTACACGTTTCCCCTTAATTCTAGAGCCTCGGATGGAATCCGCCACTAGCAGGACTTTGTTTATTGTAATAATCTATTAGCAATTGAAAAATCCATCACCGAATAGCGTGATTTGAAATTGCTCCTAAAAAGGTACACCTATTGCCAAAATGCCGTCACACATGCATTAAACCTGTAACCATTCTGCATAGTCCAAAGCTTTATTCCACACAAAAATTCTTCTAAATGTTGATGAAACATATCCACTTAAATATTGTAATATTCTTACAGTCGCATAAAATTTAGCGAAACAATTTCTAAGTTTAAATTAGCTGATCAAAAGTTGAGTTAAATGCCATAATGATGAAAGGTTTAAATGCCATAATGATGAAAGGTTTAAATGCCATAATGATGAAAGGTTGGGTTGTTTTACCTCTGAGCGGCACTTTTTTGCACACCATGGGCTAAATGGCCAGAGTCACATGGACCCCGAAGGCTCAGAGAAGGTTGGGGGAGGGGACCCACTGGAACAGCTGTTGGGAGACAGATGGTAGCCTCCCGTCAAGGCCATCCAGCGTGTTCTTTAACGTGCACAGGGTATGGCTCTCCCGCACACAGGACCACGGCTTAACGTCCCATCCGACGGACGGCGGCCTTTCCAAGCCCATCGGTGTCCCCTACTGACCGTGGGCAGGGCAGGGAATTTTGCGGAGATAAATCTCAACGCTGACCCAGCTGGGACTCGAACCTGGGAACTACAGATTACGCCTGGCGCGCTACCGACTGAGCCACCCCCGCCCCTGATGAAAGGTTTAAATGCATTAAGAGTAAATAGTTGAAAACGCATTAAGGATAGATGTTCCACGTTAATTAATGACTAATGGCGTAAAATAATGATGAAAGGTTTGAAATTCATCAATGTTTAAAATGGGTATTAACATTGATTATGATTGACAAATGAGTATTATTGAGTTTAACTACAATATGATTAAAAGTTTGGAATTGAAACCTTACCAGAGAAATTACCTTTCTGTTCAAAACGTTACCATTGTCACATTAAAGTAATCACTAACGAAATACAATTTCTTACCGCAAACATTACGGGCAAAAATAAAACTGACAAAGTGATTAAATTTCTATTAAATACCAGCTAAGGAAAGTAAAACGTCCATTTCTGACTAAAATGAAAGTATACTCTATTCCGAGAGAAGAAAATGATACTTTGAATTGATTAACTTACTGATTAAATTCTTGTCACGAAAATTCCTCAGGTAAAAAAAAACCCAACCCAAATGGTTGCAGTGAAAACTAATTGTGACCTGGAGTAGAGAACTTAATAAGATTAAGCAATAAACAGTGTCTTGTCAAATTAAATTTATCGACGATGTTTTCTCTAACATTTACGAATGGCATGCATTTTTCTCTAGAGAAAATGATGCGGAAAAACGTATAAGATGCAAATGGCATTCTTTTAAATCAAAATCGTTAAGATAAATGATTCCAAAATTGAAAAGAAAACATTTGCCGTGATTATAACGAACAAATAATGCTTTCAAAAGAAACCATTGAGGGTAAAAGAATACTAAATAAATCTTTTTTTCCTTTATTTGACAAAGACAAATCAGATAACCACTCTTTAGAATCGCGTGCAATGTCGAATGCATCTTGCTAAGTAAGCTCGGTGGGGAAAGAAAAGTACTTTTTTTTTTCTTCTGACGATAAACGAAAGAGAAATGAATATTAAATGTTTGATAAGACATCAGAAAGTCAGCACGGTTTAATAGAAGCTCACTGCCCTGTATTTTAAAACTGAAGTTTAAATTAAACCTCTCTAGAAGAAATTCGAAAATAAAATTAGCCCTAAGAGGCTAAAGATAGCTCTATAAATGGGAATCAAGTTGTCTAATGCTCTTTCTTTCCTCGGATCAAAACATTTTTCCAGCTGAGCAGGATGATGGGACAGTATTCAAAGAGGAATTAAGGCTTTGTCTAACATTTTATCATAAGAAAAATCATCTTGGGACACAGTTTTAATAAATCAGAATCAAATTTTTATATTATAAATTGCAACAAAAATAAAAACTATTATTATCAAAAGATAGTTTTTTTAAAAGAAATCTGTCTCAGTTATCGAACAAAAAATATATTTCAACATATAATCACTCTTCCACGTAACATAACGGCGCAAAATAAAGTAAACTGATAAATACGTGAACCAAATACAAGGTGAATTAAGCATTTTTTTACAATAATTTCGCATTTTGTCAGTCCATTTTGTATAATAAAATAAATCGGTGTTAAAAATTTCCTAATAAGACTTATTTGCACAGAGAGCTCATTACTAAATACGAATCTACTCAAATTGGTTAAGAATAATCGCATGAAAAATATTTATACTTGAGAAAAATTATAAGTAAAATAAAAAGAGCATTTTGCTTTAATAAAGCAAACCAGAGAAAGAAAAATGGAGCGCAGATTGGGAACTTTTTCTGTTGAATAATATCCAAATAGCTTGAAACTGAATTTTGACTTTTTTCTTTGCCTGTTTTTTGCTACTAAAGAAACCTTTTTAAATACTACGACTCTATCTTTGATTATTATTATTGAGCCTTCCAACGAATTATGGTGATGTTTTTCTACGTGTGTTTACTACGCTGTGATATTCAAGAGCGCATTTTTTTCAACGAAATAGGATACAGAATTAAGTCACCTTCCTTTTCTGAACAAGATATTTAATCAAAAATTAGCAAGTTTGTTAATCTACATGGTTGGATTTGAAAACAATGTATTTTTCTGAAAAGGACACATGTTTGTTATGCCCTCTTTACATAGAAATTACACAGAACGTCTTAATTAGAAACCAGAGACTGGATTTCATAAGTAATTCTACAAAACGGAAGAAAGACAACTGCGCAGTTTAAGAATAGATAAAAATGTTCGTCGGGCTCAAGACAAAGATTCTGGACTTGTGAGGTGAGAGAGGTTTCCATGCACACATGAAGAGCCTGGTGGTAGAGAGGAACCAACACCCTCACCACCGAATCCAGGGAGAGAATCGTAGACCTGAGATCTAAAGTTCAGTTTCGACCTTACAAGTGCACAGTAACGGCGGAGCAAAGAACATCGGTCTTCTCCGCAAGAAAGGGCGAACCAAAAAACATCTTCAGAAAAACCTTTTGAAATTCATGGATACAATATTAAAATACCAGTAAATCTGTATGCACGGTAAATATTATTTTAACTAGTTTCATACAGGAAAAAATATTTTGAATTCCATGAAAGAGAGCGCTAGGTTCAAAAACATTGGAAACCACTGGTTAGGATCCAAGTAACATCTAAGAAAAAGGATCAAAAAGCATGACTTTGCTAAAAGAAAATCAGCAGTTTCATTGCAAAATAATTGTGGATCCTTTTTCATGCACTTGATCGATAAAAACATAAAACATCAAGGATGTTTTGGAAAATTCCATTATTTTTAGACTCACGTGAGTGTTTCTGGAGATATAACAAAGATGAGCTACTCTCTGTAAGTAAAACAAAATTAGACTGCGGTTGCTTTAAACATCACTTTAGAGTCATTTCAATAGTAAATACACAGTCGTATCAGAATAATGTGACCACCTACGGAATCAGAGTGCACCCTCCCAAGCGCGTCACAGAGTGCACATGACAAGGTCGACCACACGGAGATATAAGAGGCCGGCCAGGACAGATGAGCCATAGTGCGTAACGTGAGCACAATGGGCAGAGGTATTGATTTAACGGACGTTCAAAAGGGAATGATCATCGGCTACTGGGCCAAGGGTGGAAGCATTTTGGAAACAACAGACTTCGTGGGCTGTTCGCGATGTGCTGTAGTAAGTGTGTACCAAGAATGGACAGCTGGCACACCGAGTACCACCAGACGTCATAACTGTGGAACCCCCATAGACCATCGACCCCAAAGGAGAACGTCACCTCCGTCGACTGGTAAAGGTCAATCAATGCGCAACTGTGCTGCAACTGACCACTCAAATGAACGCTGAGGCACGCAGGTAAGTGTCCCCCAATATGAGTAGAGCGAACTTTGTTATGCATGGGTCTCTGGAGTCGACGCTGCGTAAAGGCGTCCATGTTAACCAAGGTCCATCAGCAACGACGCTTGCAGTTCGCACGGGACTACCGTAATTGGATAGTGGAAGAGTGGAAAAAGGTTGCCTTCTGCGACGAATCGAGGTTTCTACTCCACAGAAATGATGGGCGGTGGCGGATACGGCGTCAGACACACGAGAACCAACACCTGGACATGCTTGTCGATCAAGTACAGGCCGGCGGTGGCAATGTACATGCCTTGGGGATATTTTCCTGGTATGACCCGGGACCGCTGGTACCACTGGATGGGTCCCTGAACGCCAATGGTTACCTGTTCATCCTCGCTGACCACATCCATCCCTTCATGCTGGACGTTTACCTTGGTGGTCATGGCGTCTACCAACAGGACAATGCGCCCTGCCATGTCGCTAAGGTGCATGTCACTGTTGTGTTCCAGGACTGGTTCCAGGAACCCAACAGCGAGGTCTCCATTGGCCAGTGGGGCGGGGATGGCTCAGTCAGTAGCGCGCCAGGCTCGTAATCTGTAGTTCCCAGGTTCGAGTCCCAGATGGGTCAGCGTTGAGATTTATCTCCGCAAAATTCCCCGCCCTGCCCACGATCAGTAGGGGACACCGATGGGCTTGGAAAGGCCGCCGTCCGTCGGATGGGACGTTAAGCCGTGGCCCCGTGTGCAGGAGAGCCATACCCTGTGCACGTTAAAGAACACGCTGGATGGCCTTGACGGGAGGCTACCATCTGTCTCCCAACAGCTGTTCCAGTGGGTCCGCTCCCCCAACCTTCTCTGAGCCTTAGGGGTCCATGTGACCTGGCCATTTAGCCCATGGTGTGCAAAAAAATGCCTCTCAGAGGTAAAACAACCCAACCCAACCCTTGGCCAGCGAAATCGCCCGACCTCAATCCCATAGAGCACTTGTGGAATCATTTGGATCGACAGGTTCGGCATGCGGACCCACAACCACATCATCTCCAGAACTCCATGCTCTGCTGGAGTCAGAACAGGCACGTGTGCCTCTGGCAACCTTCCAGGGCCTCCAGCAACCTTCCTGGCAACCTTCCAGGGCCTTGCGTCCATGCCGCCTCGCCGCCGTCATCCGGTCCAAGGGTGGTTATTCCCATTATTAGGTAGGTGGTCATATTATTCTGATGCAACTGTGTATATTCAATGGATATTTGCATTTATAATAGTGTATCGATGCAATATATTTACGTCTTTCCTTAAGTGATGCATGTTGTCTTAAGGGCAAACAGAAAATATTTTCATAAAACGACAATTGATGAGCCTAGTACATTTGATTTGACATCAATTGTGTATTTAACGGATTTCTAGTCATGTGATGCACAAACATCGGCGTTTTTGACTCAATGGTATCAAAATTAAGAAGATTAAAAAAACCTGATTTAATCCGTTGATTAATCATATCTTATTTGCCGTCCCGTGGCCGAGTGGTTAGCACGCTTGGCTACTGCTCTAAGGGACCTGGGTTCGAGCCCCGGATTAGGCATTGATGTCTGTATCGTTTTTCTGCTGAGGTCCTGCCATCCTCTCAGATCTCCTACTGTGTCATATAAACTGACAGGCTCCTGTCAGACTTCTGTGGCAAGCAGCTGCTTGAGGGGGTATTTTTTTTTTATTACCCGATTTTACCTCGCAGCAAAATAATTTGCTCTTTTAAACAACTATGACCTTCAGTTACCAGTAATAAGAAAATTAATATATATTTCTTAATCATGTAAAGTTAGAGTTAATTATTTTCAGTAATGTCCAAAAACCTCTGTCTAGAATTGGCGTAAATTATTATTTTAAAATTTATCAGGTAAAGAATATAGTAAATCTTTAAACACTTTTCCTACAACAGGGAACATAAATTTTGTTACTCTTCACGCAAGTTGTAAAAAATATATATTTTATTACTAGACACTTTTATTTCCTTTTTTGAAAATAAAAGTTCGACTCGGTGAAGCTAGCAGAACAATATTTGTTACAGTTTCTTGCTTGGAAGAAACGAAACGAGAAAATGAAAACCTTCGTCAAAATCGATGGTTAACTCTCAAGAGAAAATAAAAAGTCTTCTTTAGGAATAGGTAAAAGTGGATTGGATTGTCCTTTTCTTTGTTCACGATACAAAGGAGAAAAATGCTCAAGAGATATATATATTATTTAGATAGCTGAATGTTATTTTGCAAAGAGAACATTATCTATAAAGATAAATGTTATTTCCCAAGAGCATATTATTTAAAAAGAGAAATGTTATTTGCTAAAAGAAATGTTATTTATAAGAAAACAGAAAAAATTTTGAAAACTGAAACTAAAAGAAATGTTATTTATAAAAAAAGTAAAAAATATTTCGAAAATAGAAATATCTTTTAGAAAGAGATATACATATAAAGATCATTTTAATTAAATAAACTGTTGTTAATAAATACAAATATTGTTTGTAAAAGTAAGTATTTTACATGGAGAAATATTTATTGAAAAGAAGAATGTTCTAAAATATTTATATCAAGTATTATATATATATGTGTGTGTGAAGAGAATTACTGTTTATAAGAGAAATATTATTTATAAAAATAAATCTTTTAAAATAAATATTTCTTTTCATAAAAAAAATATTTTTAAGAAATATTTAAAAGAAAACAATTTTTTTTTGAAGATAAATATTACATTTTTGCAAAAAGAAACACTTTTTATGAGATATATACTATTTATAAAGAGAAAAATTACGAAGAGCAAAATGCAATACGTGGCGATGATTTCAAACTGTAGTTCACTGACCAGCAAATTTTGATCGGCAAGATTTCATAATCATTCATTCGAAATCAGCTCTGAAAATACTTGACCTTTCACAAAAAAGAAACAGTATGATGTTCCCCTTAGTACAAAAAAAAACATGTTTTTACACTTCTATTAATTATTATTAATAAAATAATAAATACACAAACTAGAGGTTTAAATCAAAACTATCTAAACATTGATTTTTTTTGCAGTTTTCTTTCAAAGTTAACTGAGAAATTCAGTTATATTAACTTATTAGAAATTAATCAGTGACTTCATCACCTTCTGATTTCTAGCCCGTCACTGCGACCCCTATTTGACCTTGAATGAAACACCGGCTGTGAAGATTCCTCTCATTTCTGAGTTCTACTACCAAAATTTTCCTATTCATTAATTTTTAGCTCTCGAGACCTATTATATTGGGATTTGACCTTTGACCTCGAAGGACACACAGCATCCAAAATTTAGCATAATTTCTAAGCTCTACTACTCAAAATACTCCGAGGCACCAATTTTTAGCCTCTAACACTGGTAGATTTATATTTCACCTTTGACCTCGAAGGTGAAATTTAACATCGCATCCAAATTTAACAACATCTCTGAGATCTACAACTCAAAATACCCATGGGAACCAATTTTTAGCTCTGTAGCACTGATAGATCTAAATTTGACCTTTGACATTGAAGGACCCTCCAGATCCGAAACTTCGCAACGTTTCCGATATCTATACAACCCGAAACAACCCCAGACCCCAATTTTCATTTTTCTAGCATTCGTAGATCATGGTTTGACCTCTACGTTACCTCCATGTGACCTTCGTATTTTTCTCGAGATCTACGACCCGAATTACCCCTAGATCAGGGCCGGACTTTCCATGTTCTGAGGCCCCTAAGCTATGGAAATTAAAGAGGCCCCAAAAGTCGAAAACAGAAATATATATATTTACTATTCTGATTGAAGGGAATATTAAAAAAAAAACATAAAAATGACGGGGTAAAAACATTACACAAATATATCTACAGCGAAGATGAACAGAGTTTGCACAATAAATTGTTTAAAATATTAGAAAAGCTTTAACATAGCACAGTAAAAGTTTAAAAAAATTCTTTGAGGCCTCCACATATTTGCGACGACCTAAGCTGTAGCTTAGTCAGCTTTACGCGTAATTCCAGCCCTGCCCTAGATGCAAATTTTTAGAGCTCGACCATTTCTGCACCATAGTTAGAATTAGCGTTGATCTCCTGCTAGCTGTCAATCAATCATTCACAATCGTGAATAAATAACTGTTGAAAAGTCGTTTAGATTGTAATAAGATTTTTAATTTATTTTCTGTTTGTTTTCTACAATAAATTAGGTCTAAACCTTGCGAACCTTTTCGCTTTTTACTGTCGAAACTGGAAGTGTCCGAATACTCAAACTTGGATTCCCATTAAGCACGTTAGGCAGTAGCCTAGGAGCGCCAACATAATAAGGGTCCCATCATTTGAATGCTGCGGCTTGTTAATTTAAGTGACAAAGTTATATTTCCTTTAATTTTAACTAATTGCAGGTAACAATGGATAACGATTAACTATCTTTTCAAAGTACTCTCTGTCTCTCCTCACAATGAGGGGAGCGGAGGACTAAATCGGTAGCGCTCCAGGCTGGTAATCTGCAGTTTCCAGGTTCGAATCCACCTGGTCCAGAGTTGAGATTTATCTCTGCACAACTAACTACTCGGTCAATAGGGGACACCGATGGGCTTAGAAAGGCAGGCGTCCGTCTGATGGGACGTTAAGCCGTGGCCCCGTGTGCGGGCGAGCCATACCCTGTGCACGTTAAAGAACAAGCTGAATAGCCTTAACTGGAGGCTACCATCTGTCTCCCAACAGCTGTTCCAGTAGGTCACCTCCTTCCAACTTTCTTTGAGCCTTCGGGGTCCTTGTGACCTGGCCATTTAGCCCATTGTGTGCAAAAAAAGTGCCGCTCAGAGATAAAACAACCTAACTCTCACAATGAAAAAAGCTTATTTTAAACCTTTAAAAGAATATGGATTGTGAGGCAATATACTTTATTACCAAAAGTATTGGGAGACTTCTCATATTATGTGAATGGAAAGCTATAGTCGAAACTCTCTAACTTTTAAAATAATCTCTTTTAAATTTAACTACTGCAGAAGTCAAATTTATCCAAATTTCGATTTTAGAAAATATTCATTCAGTATTTGAAATAATTGACAGCGTATGTGCTTGCCCTAAACGCAGTTTCAAAATTAATGCAAAGTTAAATCCATTAAGGACACTTTTAAAATTACATTCAGTTCAGTAAACGATTTAATAAAATTTTAAGGTAAACTCAAACAAGTAGCGACACTGATGTTAAAAGTTTTCAGTTTCCGGACTTCTTTAAACCGGACTTCTTTAAATAGTAAATAAATATTGCTCAAAATCCAGATTTTGGGATTTTTTTTTTAGATTTTACATTTCTTGTGACATTTTGCTACAAAACGCGTAATTTAAATTTAGGTAGCTTTGAACATGAAAAATATCCCAGTACTTTTGATAATTTATTCCAATTTCTTCATTACCAGATGAAAAAAAGTGAGGAAAAGAAATATTTAAATTTGAAATGAATAATTTGATTTTTAAATGTTACTGTCTGCGGAATAATAGTTATGTGCTATGTACAAAATTAATTAATTACATTAATTTTACTATTTCTTAAAAACTGTATTAGTTATCATTAAAAAATCAGACATCCATTTTAATAACATTATTTCCTTTCTTCATCGTTGTAAAAAACAAAAAATATTAATATTTTTTATAAGAAATAAAAAAATTACTGCACATAAAGGAGCACTACCACTTCGTGTGCATAGGGGTGTCACAGGTGTAAATCCAGCTCCGTGAATACCCGTATATGTTTGTTCAGGCAGAATATGCTTTAATGTAAATTTCTTCATAAGCTAATAATATATCATATAATAGCCGAAATTCCGGGCGGGCGGACACGTATGGCATCATCGGTGGCTGAAATTGGCAGTTCCCCGTGGGTCCGCGGCTATTTGAGCGATCGGTCCCGAATTTTTTGGGGTAGTCCCACTTAGTTCTGACCTTCTTGGTGTGACAGATGGAGTTCCTAGCTGCCATGGATCAGGAGTGATCCCTCGAAAAGCGTCCGAGATTTTTGGGCGCTGCCATCGCCTCCCTTGTGGATGAAGTTATCGCTCGACGTACGTCTGGTGTGAATGAACTTGAAGAGTTTCACGCCAAATGTTTAGCGTGGGTATTATTAGTAAATGAATAAAAGCAGTGCTTCTAACTTTAACTAACAGTAGAGAAGAAAAAACACTTCTTTTCCTAGTAATCGTGGACCATTGAGTACACACGAACTAAGACGAACTTGTCTTTTTGACCAGAGTTTTCTTGAGCTCTTAGAGCATCTCCGGAATTCCTCTGATATTGGTTTTAGTTGGCAGAACTATTTCATCAACGCTATTTCTTCTCAAGAGAGATTAAATCTGAACTTCAGGAGATAAATTGATAAGACACTTTGCTATCCATTGAACATCATTATTAAGGCAAAATTCTTACTTATAATCCTTTAATTTATCATTCGAAGAAGTTATAATCAATCGATTTCACCAATACCTGATAACAAAAATACGTGTTACTCAGTCATGCCAATAACCTATAAAAAAAACAAATTAGGCTTATGTAGCTTTAATTTTAAATTGAGTTGGATTGTTTTACTTGTGAGCGGCACTTTTTTTGCACACAAGGACCACAAAAGTTCAGAAAATGTTAGTAAGGGATTCACAGAAATACGCACAAGTTTAATCATTTTTTTATCTCTATTACCCTTACTAGCACTCCCAAAAGGAGGGGAGGAATATCCACCTTTTCCCCCCTGCCGCTCAATCAATCAATCAAGGACCTCGAGAGCTAACAGAAGATTGGCGAAGGGGACCCACTGAACAGCTGTTAGGAAATAGATAATATCTCCCGTTGAGGCCATCTAGCGTGTTCTCTAACTTATCTTTCACAAGGCATGTCTGTCCTGCACATAATGCCACGACTTAATGACCCATCCGACGGACGGCTGTCTTTCCAAGCAAATCGGCGATTTCATTCTCACGAAAGGGACTTCGGGAGATAAATCCAAACGCAAACACAGGTGGAGCTCGAACCTGAGAATTGCAGGTTATGAGTGTGATGCGACAACAGCAGAGCCACACCCTCCCTTTTTAACTTCGGATAAATGTTAATTTGTTATTGAAAAATGTCATTCGGAAATCCGTCGTCCGTTGAATTGAACGTTAAGCCGTTACTCAGTGTACGGAATAACCATAACCCGTGGACACACTGGATGGTCTTGACGAAGGCTACCATGTTTTCTAACAGCTGTCCAATGGGTCTCCTTCCCCCACCCTTCTCGGAGCACTTGGGGGTCTTTGTAACCTGGCCATTTAGTGCCGCTCAGATGTAAAACTACCTCTGAGAACTTACGCAATGGTGATCAAACATATATGTATTTTGTACCCCTTGTATAACCTTTGTATAACTTGTATAATATACCCTTTTAAGAGCGAGACAGTTTTACCTGGTCAGTAATACTTTTCCGCAATATGAATAGTATACAGTTCAGCATCCTTTGGCAGGACCGCTTTATCCATTAGGCCGACTAGACACAGTGCCTAGGGCCTACGAACCTTTTAAGGCTTAAAATATTTCACTGGAAAAAATACATAAACAAAATAAAATCAAAAATCTCCCAAAATAAGAAAAAACATCAAATTTTAATTTAAACTATTTATTTAGATATTTGAATGACAAAAACAATAATTCAAGTTGTCACATTTCTCAACAGTCTCACTGATACAATCCCAAAACCAGTAGTATTTTTCCACATTTTTTTTTCTTTTTCAACATAACTTCAACATAAGGACATTAGCGTGCGCCATATACCGATCAAACCGATACTACATTTTCGGAATTCTATCAACACAATATTACATATAAAATACCACTTACCAACGAAGCGAAATGAGTCAATAAGGAAAACTTTAGGCCCTTTTCCCGACTATTTACCACCAGAAATCATTGTTTATGCAAACCTTTCCAAACCGTTCTTCTTAAAGAGATGGTGCGCGACCCATCAAAAATTAGCCAGCTTCAACCTATGCCTATGGCTCGATTCTTGGGCTGGTTTTGCCGAAAAGAATGTTTTCGCAAACTTGCCTAGTACTTACTTCAATACCAGTCAGGAAATAAATGTGTTTTCAGACACAAAACATTTAATTGATACGTATTAGCAGATTTATTTCTTCGCTTACTTAAAATATAATATTCGATTTTAATATTTTTAAATAAAAAAAATACACTTTTTCAATTCAAAATATTTTTAAAGCGCCCAAGTCATTGGAATATATTATTTTTTACAATAATCTAACGAATGACCATGGAACTAACATAACTACACAAAAAGGTTTTCGCTTTTCATTCTCTATTTTATGGAAAAATTGTACAAAACCTACTTCATTCGAAATAAAGTGGCAACATCGAGTTCCGGGAGTTCCCCTACATACGTTAATCTTAGTCTCTCATTTCGTGTTTACAGTTAGAAGTGTTCAGACGTTTAATAGAAGAAATCGAAAAAAAATTTTTGTTTTTTGAAGTTTGTGTGCGTAATATAAATTTATTAAATTTTGCTGATAGGTAATTTACAATTTTTCATCATCTGATTTATTAACTACAATTCAAATATTTTTCGTAAGCCTTACCACGATGTCGGAGAATTCAACTATATAAAGGCAGAAAAGGAAGGCTATCTCTTTGAATACTAAGATCCAAATTTTAGATCGTCTTGCAACTGGAGAAGATTCAACATCCATAGGTAAATATTTTGGTTTGAACGCAGCTACCGTAAGAACCATCAAGAAAAATGAAGATTCTATTAGAAAATCTGAGTGCTAAGTCGTCATCGTACACCAGAGATATTGTAAAAATGAAGATGGAAAGTCACTAGTAATGTGGATAGAAGATAACTCGCAAATAAAGAATACCTCTAGACGGAAATATCATCAAACAGATGGCATTGCGAATATATGTATAAGAAGATACAAGAAATGGAACCAACCACATCAGCTCAGTTAAACAAAAATTATGAATTTTCTGCAAGTACAGGTTGGCTTGCAGGATTTCTTCAAAGACACCGTTTCATACATAGCAAAATTTCTACATAGCAAAATCACAGAAAACTGTTTGTGGCCTTAAAGTATTTCCTTCCTATTTTGCAGCAACGCTTCAGGAGATCGTATATTAAAACCGGTGCTCATCAATCCACCCCTAAGCCCACGGTCAATGAAAGGTGTAGATTTGAATAAATTGCCAATGTATTAGATGGCAAACAAAAAAAAACCAAAAAAGCCTGGGCTACAAAAGAAATTTTTAATGAATGGTTCCATAAATGTTTTGGTCCAGAGGTTAAACGGTATTTCAAAGAAAAAATTCCCAAATTTAAAGTTCTATTGATTATAGACAATGCGCCTTGCCATCCGGTTTTGGAACACCCAAATGTGCAATTTTGTTTCTCCCGCGTAATACGACATCCTTAATACAACCACTAGATCAGGGTATAATTGCCACATTTAAAACTTCCTACGTAAGACGAACATTCCAATACATTTTGGATAACTAGATACGGATAAAACTAAACAGTTATTGATGTGTGGAAGAAATTTTCTATTTTAGATTGTATCAGGGATGCTGGATTGACGTTATCAGAATTAAAACCATCAACTTTAAATGCATGCTGGAAAGCTATTTGGTCAGAATGTGTAAGAAGCAAAGTTCCTGTACCCCTAAATACGGCTGAATATCCTAATATCTTTACTTTAGCAGATGCAGTTGGTGAAGAAGGATTCGATGATTTATCGTTTGCAGATATTGATGAATTGCTGGTTAGCAAAGCTCTTAGCGAAGAGAAATAATAGAAGTTATCCTTGAGACTCCTGATGAAAAAAGTGATGGTGATGAAGAGGTTCCACTCACTGCAGGTTTAATTAAAGAAGGACTTCAAATGGCTAATAAATCAGAAAGTAATTTTCTTACACATAATCTCATTGTCGAACGAGCTGAGCAGTTTAAACGTGAAATGAAATCATGTATGGCGAGTTATCAAGAATTATACAAAGATCTAGTCAAAGCAGGATCTCAACGATTGATTACAGAGTTCGTTGTCAAAACTAATCAAACTTCTGAATCACTGGAAACAAGTGATAACTGGTTCCCCATGCCACAGAAAGCATTTCACCATTGGAGTATGAACACGACGGCCAAAACGTTTCAAGCGATGAAAGTGATTTAAATCCAGTCATACGCAAACGAATGCTTCTATTGTCCGAAAGTGACAATGAATAAAATCTAGTTAATAATCATATGTAAGACGACATGTTATTTCCTTTATGAAGGATAATTTACTTTATATATGTACAGTCGCTCAAAAAAGTATCCGAACACTATGGCTGATTACAAAATTCAGAAAAAATATCTGGCAACGTTTTTTTTAGAAATTAGTGATCGTACACAAATTAGTGATCTGGCAATCTTCGTGTACGTACACAAAGGTTGCCAGATCACTAATTTCTAAAAAAATCGTCGCCAGATATTTTTTCCGAATTTTGTAATCAACCATAGTGTTCGGACACTTTTTTGAGCGACTGTACATATAATTATCTTGATAAGTTTATAAAATAAAAAATGTGTTTAAATGAATAAAAATCAAATAAAGATTTAATTAAAGATTTTGATATGATTTGTTTGAAAACAACTTATTATTTTTACTGGGTTTTGAAGTCAACTGGAACATAAATCGTCCCCAGTAATCTTTTCCCAATGATTTTCTCATCGTAGGCATACGCAGGTTCACGTATTATGTTGCACGGCTCGTTGCAGTGACCGATTCATTAGAATATAAATCGTTGGAACCATACAATGCCATTATGAAATAGTGATCTGCTATTTTCTGCGTACATACTGCTATGAGAAAAGGTAAATTATTTTTTACAACTACATGATCGATATACATGTACGGGTCAACTGATCGTTTCTGATTTCCACCCTTGTGTAATCGTCTATCATTTGATCATAGCCAAAATCTGTTGTAATATTTCTGTACTCTTCTACCACACATTTATGCGGATTTTTAACATCAATATTAAAATCCCCAATTAAAAACACAGCATTCAGAATCTGATTTTCTTGAAACCAATTTCTTAAATTTTGAAGAAAAAGTTTCAAATCAGAGCTAGGTGATCTGTATATTGCAACAATACGACGTTTAACATTGAATTACTTTATAGAGATTATCATGATATTGATCATGATCCATGGTCTTTTGTTAGATTATTGTAAAGGATAATATATTCCAATGACTTGGGCGCTTTAAAAATATTTTGAATTGGAAAATTGTATTTTTTTATTCTGAAATATTAAAAGTGAATATTATATTCAGTAAGAGAAAGATAAAAGAGGGAAACTGCTAATAGGTATCAATTGAATGTTATGCGTCTGGAAACATATTTCTTTCCTAACCTGTACTAAAGTAACCACTGGGCAAGTTTACGAAAAGATTTTTTTTCTACAAAAGAAACCTAAGGAGCGAGCCATAGGTTGTAGCTGGCTAGTTTCTGATGGCTCGCGGACCATCGCAGAAGCACGCCTTGGAAAGTTTTGCATAAAGTAATAATTTTTAGTTGTATATAGCTGGGAATAGGGCCTAAAGCTTTCCCTATTGACTCATTTCCCTTCGATGATAAATGTTATTTTTTATGCAGTATGTTTTCTATAGAATTCCGAATGCTTAGTGCACTGTACGGTCGGTAGATGGCGCACGCTACTGACTGGGTGAAAGTTGCTGTTTAAAAAGATAATAAATATTAAAAAACGAAATAAATATTCAAGTGATGTATTCATGAAACATTCATTTACACTAATCATGCATTTCTTACCAAGAGGTCTGTGTTTATTAGGCTTTGTTGTTGCATTAAGTAAATTCTGTTGGCTGTGTTTCGTCTAAAGCCAGATTTCCATGATAATAGGATTAATGAAAGTATCTTTTTAACAGTCTGCGTTATTTTACGGAATGGCATTATTGGTCCATTGGTAATATATATTTGGTATTAATAAGAATATATATAAAGGCGTTATATTTTCAATCGTAGATAAGTTACCACTCATTATATAAATATGAATAATTTATTAAAATTCCCTTCGTTCAATAAACAGATATTTCTAAAAATTTAACTTATCTCTGTCGGGCTGACCCGTGTGGCGTATCATAGCCGTTTTGTCGAGCGCTTGTTGCCTTTACGTTTTTGCGATTGCGCGTTTGAGTGTATTTGTTTTTTACTTTGGTGTCTTTAAAGTGAGAATGCAATTAGGAAAGTTTTCCTATCTCTTTCCTGCTACTTCTCTTTTCGTTTCCAGCTCTCTTTTTTTCTTTAATGAGATGTCTGGTGTGTGAAATAACCCCCGAGGAACTTACGTTTTTACGTTACGTTTTTTCGGCGGTTGAAGTTTACTGAGAATGCAAAGTTAAGTCAAGCTGAGTGACTTACAAGGAGCCACACTCTTTAGAGTCACGAAGCAAGTCGAACTTATCATGGAACCACTGAGAATTCTCGCTATTTTATACATAAATAGTGGGTTTTCAGATTTTATTTTCCAAACATCGATAGAATCGATATGATTCTGAAACTGATACGATTTCCTTCATAAAACAGAACAAGAGTTCCTAGCCATCGGAGTGTTAGCTACAGTTTTTCTGTGCGTACTACCCATATAATACTAATTTCAAACCGGATGTGATAGTACTTGGAAATTTCTTCCCCATTTACAGATTAAATGCAATTAATGTTTTTAACTCTGACCACATTCCCGTTAATATGCAACTTTCTATTACCTCACAGGAAAATCCTACAGAACTGATTTACACCAACTGGGATAAATTTACTTCTCTTGTAAATGAATCCATCACTGGAAAATACAACTCATCCAATCTACGTACTATCACGCAGGATATCGAGACCTTTAGTTATATTCTAACTGATTCTAAGGCAAATGTGAGTGAAGTTAAAAAGAGTTTACCAGTTTATTACTCGCTTCCTGCTCCCATTTTAGCACTTATCAGAGATAAAAATAAATCACGGCATAAATGGCAGAGAAATAGGAATGAAGAAGATAAAAAGTTACATTACCAACTAAAAGAACAAATCAAAAATGATATTAAGGATTTTAGACAAAATAGCTGGAAGGAAAATATCAGCAATCTTTCTGTGCATGATAATTCCATGTGGAGTTTAACAAAATCTTTTAAAAATCCTAAGGATAATCTCCCACCTATTCATGGTTTCCAGGGAGTGGTCTTTAGCGATGAAGAGAAGGCGGAAGCTTTTGCCATCTCGCTGGAGGATCAATTTCAGGAAAATCATGATCTCTCTGATGAAGACACACATGAAGAGATGGAAGATGGACTCTTCAGATTCTAACAACTTCCTATCGTCAATATTCTTTTTACCATACCCAAGGAAATTGAAGATTCAATAAAAAAAACCTTAAGCGAAATAAGGTCCCAGGTCCTGACCTCATAACTAACAAAATGCTGAAAAAACTGCCAATAAAGGCGATTATTCATTTGTGTTCAATCTGCAATCTACTCATCAGATACGGTAACTTTCCGAATATCTGGAAGAATGCTCATGTCAGAATGATCCTAAAGCCAGGGAAAAATCCAAGTTTCCCCCAAAGTTACCGCCCAATCAGCTTGATTTCCTGTTTGGGCAAGATGCTTGAGCAGGTGATTCTCAATAGACTCTCTGTCTTTCTTAATTAGAACTTATCATACTGGATTCGCAATTTGGCTTTAGAAAGAAGATGTCGACTGAGCATCAGATCCTCCGTGTAGTTGAGAACATTGCTGAATCCTTGAATAAAAAGGAAACGGTTGCCTCAGTTTTTCTTGATGTGGCCAAAGTCTTTGACAAAGTTTGGATAGATGGTTTATTGTACAAACTTGTCAGGGCTAAGGTTCCATCAAGAATTATCCAATTTATACAGTCATACCTTAACAATTGTACATTTAAAGTACAGATTAAAAAGAGCCTTTCTACCATATGTTCCATCGAAGCTGGAGTACCACAAGGCTCCCTTCTTGGACCAGTGCTCTTTTCTATTTACCTTTATAATTATCCTGTTATTGACAGGATCACTACTGCTATGTATGCAGATGACATTGCTCTTCTCTCACCCTCGCTGAGCGCATCTATTACTATTATAGATTACAGCAAGGCTTCGATAAGATAGAACAATGGTACAGTAAATGGAAGATTGGAATCAATGTTGAGAAAAGTGCTTCAGTTTTATTTACCACCAAAAGAGTCACTAATCCGCAGACTCTCAACTTTTTCGATACACCACTTAACTGGCAGAGAACTGTTAAGTATCTGGGCGTTACCTTGCATAGCAAGCTCAGATGGGACAAGCACATTGAAAATGTTCTGCAAAAAGCAAACATGATTCGATGCCAACTTGGCCCTTTGATGGGGAGGAAGTCTATCCTCTCCATTGATCATAAGTTACTATTTTACCATACAGTTCTTAGACCTGTTATAACATATGCAGCCCCCATATGGGCTAACACGACAAAGGGAAATATTAAGAAACTCCAGATCTATCAAAATAGAATCTTGAGACAGGCCGTAAATGCCCCCATGGTTTGTGACCAACAGAGAAATACTTGGGGATGTAGGCGTCCGACATATTTACACCCATATAAAGCAGATCTCTAAGAAATTCTTAGAAGCTGTGGACACGAATCCTCACGATTTCATTACTAACATTTTAAAGTATGATCATGATCCTATGAGCAGATTCAAGAGGGCTAGACCATTGGTTTTCGATCAGGAATATTTTATGGTCTAGAACCCTGATCTACCATATTTATCATTGTTTTCCTGCCCCTTGGGGCTCACCTTTTGGTGATTTTTGTGTTGTCCTTTGCGACTCATGCCATTTATTGGATATCCTCAGATGGAGAAGGTTATGGGATCTTTTATCCTGGTACTTCGAAAAATCATAATTATGCTACAAAACGCATGCTACAATGGGTAGACTTTCAGGTGAGTGGATCACCATGACGGATTTAACTTGATTCTATACTAAGGGGCTCCATTTGCCCCAATCCATGATTTTAGTTTTTTCTCTGAGGTAGTTTCTCTTTTAGTTATTGAGGTAGCATCTGAGTACAATTAGAATGTTCTTTTCGTTTGGAGAAAAAATATCAAATAACATTATAAATTATTTTTCTTAATAAAATCCTACTATGTAAAACAGGAAGTAGCCGTTTTCAACAAAAAAATTTTAATATTTTAAACACTCTGTAATATTTAGTATATTATAATAAATTGAGATTTAGGTGTCACTGCACGATAACATGTTCTATAATATTGTTGCGGATCACAAAAATATGGATAGCCACTGAGCGTGAGTATTAAAAGCTATATTTCAAAACCAAATTCAATACAAGGTAAATTGTTACAAAGGAAATATGGATGAAGTATCTTATTAACAAATTAACTATTAACACGCACAAGTCATCAATCTTCCTGCGTGAGCACACTACATCAGCTCTGTGTATTTTACTAAATACTACCTTTTACTTGATTTACCAGGTCACCCGAAGATCTTCACTCGTAAACCAATTCTCGTCCTGTGCTAATAACTTTTCACACACTAGCCGAACAAAAAGACAGTCCGTGTAGACATTCGAAGTTAGCCATAAAAGTTCCCACTTTTATACTTCCGTGTATACACAACACATCAAGTTACTTCTTGATACTTAACGATAAAAGATCCCACTTTTATCCTTCCGCGTATACACAACACATCAAGTTACTTCTTGATACTTACGCGCACTGTCTCAGAACAGCTCACCGGCCATTTTCGAACTCACCGACCGTTACAATACAACGACCGTTACAATACAACGACCGTTAACGCTCCACTCTTCTTCTCCAAATTCTCCCAACGTTCTTATTCGTTGGCTGAAACTTTGCTTTCGGTTGCCAGATTCCTTCTGTCGTAACACTGCCCCCTTCCTAGGTCTTGTTCGTCCCGAACAATTCTGGATTCCAAAGTTTCTTCAGTTCTTCGATGAAACGGGGTCAAACGATCCACGTGAATCACCTTGCTCTTTGTAGCTGGACGTCGACGAATGCGATATTCCACGTCTGTGTCAAAATGAAAGCGAATCTCATTATGACTTAGATTTCTTTTCTGACTGAAGCCTCGTCCACAAACATAATACGTGTAAGGCCTATAGCCCTTGTGAACACGTTTATGTCTCCGCAGGGAGAAGAATCGACTAAGAGTTTTCGTGCAAAACCTGTAAAAAGTTTTCTTCTTTGTCGAAAGTTTTCTTCTTTGGATTTTTACTTCTATCAACAGTAACAAGGAATGAAAGTCATTAGTGACATAAAATCTAGGGAGGAGTTTCATCCTCCAGTCTGACCCTTTTGTCAGTTGACTTTCACTTAATTCAGAACTGTCGTGATGAACCTTCAGCCATATTTCACCTGATTCAATTTGATCCCCAAGGTGCTTCACAACTATAATATCAGCTCCATAATTCTTTTTAGCTCTTCGGTCCATCTCCTCCTTCCATACTCTTGCTAGAATTGCAGCTTCTAATCCGACAACCTTACCTGTTTCTCCTGTATAAGTGAAATCAGTGATGTGTCGGGCTGCTAGCAATATTTTTTCTGTTTTACCTTCACATAGCCAGCTTGCAACATCTTCAGATACTCCTTGTTCTATTAACATGTTACGAAACTTGTTCAAAGCATTGCCGTTATGCAGAACCTTACGGACACGTGATGCTTCATCTACCCTATTATCCACAATGTTCACAAAATGCAGAAGTTCTCCTAACTCTTCGACGAGCTCTTGCAGTTCCAAGGATCCGTTACCAAGGAAACACTGAACAGCTTCCATCACTTCCAGAGAGTTGTCAACAGAGTTTTCAAGAGGTGAATCCATGTTGCTGATAACAGCTGAACAACTCAAACTCTTCATTCCACGAGCTTGTGATGCTGCAACCACTTTCTTAACTAAATCAACAGCAACATCTTCTGTACTGATGAGATCAATAGCTCCTTTTCCGAATTCAACATCATAAACCAAAGCACACACTCCTTCAGCCAGCTTTTTGGACACAATTGAGCATCTCCTTAGAGGAACGCTATCTATGGTAGCCATCAGATCCTTGCAGCGGTAAATCTCCTTATCTGTTGGCACCAGCTCCTCTGTCTGTCCTACGATGCAGCATCCGACGTCTTCCATCATCTGCTCGATTTTATCTTTAGTGCAGTCGACTGTGAAGCCAGGGATGGATTCCAATTTGTACAGAGTATCTCCCGTCAATTGGAGAGCACGACCGGAGATCATAGGGACCTTGAGACCTAAAGCAGCAAGTGCAGGAGCCAAGACAAGACTCACTTTGTTGCCGACACCTCCTGTGCTGTTTTCATCTACCATCCGATGGCGCCACTCGGGTCTCCAGCAAAACACATGACCCGAGGAGGTCATAGTTGCTGTTTCTTCGGAATTCACTTTCTTGGAGCTCTCATTGTAATTAGCCAGGGAAACATCAGTCATGATTGCCAAATTGTTCATTCTGGAGATCAGCGACGAGTTTTGTAACATGATATTGTCCACTTTAGAGCTCTTGTAGTCGTGATAAAACTTTTCTATATCCTTATAATCTAAATGGTTATAATGTCCAAATCTGCACATTGACTGTTCAGAAAAGAAATTCAGCGTGGCTACGTTGAAATTATCTGAGGGATTCACTTCTCTCTGATCGTAACTCTGAGGCTTAGTTTCATCCAGAAAGTTAGTCTTTGAAGTACTGTCTCTGCCTGAAGCTCTTTTACTAGCATCACCTGTTACGCTTCTAAGCCATTCTTCGGAATTCTTCTTTCTTAAATCCCCACTTTCTATAAACGATTCGAGTGTGGCTATGTGTTTCGGAAAAATCTCTCCGACTTCCCCGGTAACGACGAAGGGCACTTTGTATCTATGATGAATGGACACCTCTTCTTTACTCGGACCACTCTGCGAAACGTAAACTCTGTTTCGTTCCCCCTCATTACCACTCGTTACTCTGCCTTTGCGATAATTGTCCATGACGCATTTTGCTGACGGCGAGGAATAGAATACCTTTCGTGTGGATCTCTCTTCAGATCGTGCCAGACTTGTATACCTAGGTATTTTGAAGTGCAAAGCGTACTGTATAGTCTCGCAGCTCTCTGATCTGTGTGATTGTTCTTCACAGTTCCTAGACATGTCACCAGCGACATAGACACTCTGCCATGCATTACCAGTAGTTGCGTGGTCAAAGGCATTATCTGCGCTATCTCTACGATTCTTGATTTCCAGTAGCAGATCCACATTTTTATATGCGTTGCCTTTCTCTTTTTCTTTTCCATGTTTACAATCTAACTTAACACTATCAAGATCATCTTTTTCACTGACAAATTCAACATTTAAACTATTGCATTGTCTATTGAGTTCGGTTTTATGATCCTTGAACTGAGCAATAATCTTACCAACTTGAGGAGCCACTTCATCTCTCATCTCAGTATTTTGTGCGGCCATTTCGGCTTTCAAGTCACCTATTTTATCGCTTTGGGCAGCTAGATCACTTTTAATATCAGTCATCTGCGTAGCCATATCGGCTTTCATATCAGTCACCAGCGTAGCCATAATGGCTTTCCTATCAGTCATCAGCGCAGCCATATCGGCTTTCATATCAGTCATCAGCGTAGTCATATCGGCTTTCATATCAGTCATCAGCGTAGTCATATCGGCTTTCATATCAGTCATCAGCGTAGTCATATCGGCTTTGAAGCTATTTATCAACTTTACTAATTCATCCATACTTCTAGTTAACGGCATTCAATTAATTAATCCCGCTTCTGACACCAAATGTTGCGGATCACAAAAATATGGATAGCCACTGAGCGTGAGTATTAAAAGCTATATTTCAAAACCAAATTCAATACAAGGTAAATTGTTACAAAGGAAATATGGATGAAGTATCTTATTAACAAATTAACTATTAACACGCACAAGTCATCAATCTTCCTGCGTGAGCACACTACATCAGCTCTGTGTATTTTACTAAATACTACCTTTTACTTGATTTACCAGGTCACCCGAAGATCTTCACTCGTAAACCAATTCTCGTCCTGTGCTAATAACTTTTCACACACTAGCCGAACAAAAAGACAGTCCGTGTAGACATTCGAAGTTAGCCATAAAAGTTCCCACTTTTATACTTCCGTGTATACACAACACATCAAGTTACTTCTTGATACTTAACGATAAAAGATCCCACTTTTATCCTTCCGCGTATACACAACACATCAAGTTACTTCTTGATACTTACGCGCACTGTCTCAGAACAGCTCACCGGCCATTTTCGAACTCACCGACCGTTACAATACAACGACCGTTACAATACAACGACCGTTAACGCTCCACTCTTCTTCTCCAAATTCTCCCAACGTTCTTATTCGTTGGCTGAAACTTTGCTTTCGGTTGCCAGATTCCTTCTGTCGTAACAATATTATATTTTATATAATTATAGATATTTTCAATAAATATCACATCGAGTTTTTTACTTGTATAAACTGTCAACAGATGGCAGCAGCCACTTCTCGTATCAACCATAAAAAAAGAATACTACTAGAACAAAGTGCACACACCTATATACATCGATATGCTCCAGGGAACAAAACTGCAACATATATTGACTTACATGTTCGCAAGATGATTAAATGTATTAATTTAATCATCTGTTTAAAATCTGCCATCTGTTTAAAAAATTCTGCAAATGTACTAAAAAAAATACAACGGCTCCTCCAGGTTTCGTAAACTGCGCTCCTAAACGGGATAAAATGTTCGTTAAATAACTTTAGGGTCAGCTACCACTGTACGCAAATAGCATGGGTGTTAGACAGTTTGAAACACAAATTAAATCACATTAAATATTTCAAGGGAAAGGCAAACCATAACTACAGCGGGATAAAATGATTGAAATGATTGCACTGCGCATGCGCAGATTGCCCCTTACAGTTGTTTGTGTCTGCACACCAATTTGCCATGTTGAGCTTCGGCAACATTCCGCAGTGCGGCGCCACTTATGCTTGTGTGAAGCTGGCCTTCCCTTACACATCCTTTGGTCGAGTCCCTATGAAAATTAGGGGGTAGGAAGTGTAAGGGGCGATTTGCGTATGCGCAGTGCAGTCATTTTAGCCCACTACAGCTGTGGTTTGCCTAACTCTTGAAATATTTAATGCGATTAAATTGGTGTTTCAAACTGTCTAACACCCATGGCTATTTGTGTAGAGTGATAGCTGAACCTAAAGTTATTCAATGAGTATTTTATCCCGTTCAGCAGTGCATTTTAGGATAGTTACAAAACCGTAGTATGTTCATTTTGATTAAATTTGCAGAATTTTTAAAACTGATATGTAAACTAATGCATTTATTCATCTTGCGAATATATAAGTCAATGTATGTTACAGTTTTATGCTCCCTGGAGCATATCGATAAATATAGGTTTCTGCACTTTGTACTAATAGTGCAGTTTTTTTATGGTTGATACCAGAAGTGCCTGCTGCCATCTGTTGAGAGTTTATACAAGTAAGAGACTCATATGAAATTTATTGAAAAAATGTACAATTGTGTAGTAAATATTTATAGAAAACTTGATATCGTGCATTGACACATAAATCTCAATTTATTATATTATATATTGCAGAAATGTTCAAAATATTAAAATTTTCTTATTAAACAGAGCTTCTACCTATTTTACAAAATGTGATTTCATTAACAAAAATTATTTTTGAGTCCACAAAGTTTGATCCACAAAGACATTCCAATGGACAGCAACAGCTGTGAATGCATTGAAATGCCCAGCAACCCATGCCTCCACACGCTAGCGAAGGGGGTGGCGGTACTGCAGAGTGCAGTCCTGAACCTCGGTTCTGTCCTGCAGAACGGTCGCTTCAGGACACTCAGCAGAACGGTCGCTTCAGGACTGCACTCTGCAGGACCTGCAGAACGGTCCTGCAGAGTGCAGTCCTG
The DNA here is from genome assembly GCA_038380435.1 of Ryuthela nishihirai. Taxonomy (NCBI): domain Eukaryota; kingdom Metazoa; phylum Arthropoda; class Arachnida; order Araneae; family Heptathelidae; genus Ryuthela; species Ryuthela nishihirai. The sequence goes on from JAWZYU010000015.1 coordinate 34,381,838, forward strand.
ATGATTATTAGCGCCCTGAACTACTTACGTGAGATAATGGGCATGGAATCAGATCAGCTGTTAGATCAGACAGCTGATGTGCATAATGAAGATGCTATGGGCTAAGGCCCTTTCAGTGTGTGGGTTTCCCTGTGTCCTTTTGTGGTTTGCCTTTTTGTTGTTGTTTTTCTACCTGTCTCCTTTCTCCCCTGCGATGGAGCTACAACTTGTCTCATTGAACATCAGAGGGATGAACAACCGCGACAAACAAAACTGGTTAATGGGTAATATTGATTCTAACAATATTGATATCATGTGTCTACAGGAAACCCATTTAAAAGATGCTACCTTTGCTAAAAAAAACTTCATCGGCATTACCGCCAGCAAGGACACATTTCATTCAGTGCTAGCAACAGCAGAGGCATCGCTACGTTGTTAAATAAGCATAAAAAATTTAAAGTTGTGAAATACGGGAATGATATCGGAGGTAAAATCATAAAAGTGGTTATTAATATAAATAATTTTACTTTAAGTAATATTAATGTATATTCTCCAAATGATACTACTTATCGTACACAATTTTTTTTATCATCTGCGACATTTCGTTACAGGGTCCTCAAATGGCATGATTTTAATCAGTGATTTCAACTGCGTGCTGGATGACTTTCAAAATACTCTGTGGGTAGGGAGGGGGTCCAAGTGACAGTGCGGATGCTGATGCTGTCTATGGCAGTGGTAGATGAGTTCTTTATTTGTCTGTGTGGGATACCCGAAATACTGCGTAAGCATCTAGAATCAAAAGCATCAAGTTTCCTGTTATCTTGTTTATAAAGCGTCCACCTTTCACTACCATAATTAACCCTACAAAGAACCAAACTACTGTACAGTCTAATTTTAGTTTTTAGGTGTATACGCCTATTTTTCCACACTCTTCATAGATTCCTAAAAGTCCCAGAGGCAATCCCTATTCGATTGTTAATCTCATGCCGCACATCACCAGTATCTGTTACTTAGCTTTCAAGATAATTAAACTGAGACACTTGCTGAAGGGCTCAACCATTCAAGCGACTGAAGCACCAACTGCCTGACTAATTTTCATCACTTTAGTTTTATCTCTGTTTATCACCAAACCAACTCTATTACTAGTCTCATCAACAGCCCTAATGAAAGAATTCATCTCATCAACATCATTGCCCAACAAGATCAAATCATCTGCATAATCTGAATCAGAAATTTTGAAAACTAGACCATTTAAGGCCAAAATCACAATACTCCTTGCAAAGAATTTCGCATGACATAATCAATAACCAAACTAAACAGCAAAGGGGGCCAATTGCACCCTTGTCGAACACCAGAAGCTATGATAAACCAACTGCTACACACCTTAACAACTCTTAACCACAACTCAATGTTATTATAGAAAGCTTTCATTATGTTAACAACTTGACTGGTATGCCATACGATCTCACAATCAACCACAAATTATGACGATCAATAGAGTCGAAAGCCTTTCTGTAATCAACAAAGCTAGCAACCAAAGGTTTCTGAAACTCTAAACATTTCTCAAGAATCTACCTGAATGAAAATATCTGAACTACACATCCCCTATCACTTTTGAATCCACATTGCTCATCAATGCAATTGACTGTCAACCAGATTCTTAATTCCATTAAGCACAATCATGCAAAGAACTTTCCTTGGAACAGAGAGTAGGCTGATACCCCTATAATTAACACAAGAACTGCGATCACCTTTTTTGAAAATAGGGAGAATAATAGCTCTGGTAAAATCCTTAGGAACTATGCCTTTATCATAAAAGATTTTCAAAATTTCAGTCATCCAAGTGGTAACCGAAACATTCCCAGCTCTAAATATTTTCGTAGTAATTTCATCTACTCCTGGGGATTTATATAGTTTAACTTTAGAAATCATTATTACAAACAATGGGAGTAGAACTGACCACATTGTTTAGAACATCACTGAGGTGCTCACCCTACCTAGCCATGACAGAATCCTCACCTTCTATAACCTTATCTTGTTTATTTTTCAATTCCTGTATATCTGTCCGTTTTCTACCACACAAAACATTAACTATCTGGTACAGCTCTCTGCTGTTGTGCTGTTTAACTGCTTCCTCGGCTTTGTCAACCAAGCCATGAAGCAAATATTTTTATCAGCAGCTAACTGATTCGCTAATTGTTATTGTCAATCACTAATTCGCAAATAGTTTGGAATCTCCTTTTCAATCTCCATGTGACGATGATGTTTCTGGTAAGAATGCTTTTGAGACGCTCTTCACTGTATTTTTCTCTGGTGATCTGACTCTCATATTTGTATGTTTTAATCAGAATATCGTCGTTCATAACGAAGAAAGGCAGCTTAGATATCACCTCTTAATCAGCTGTTTGCCACAGAGATCTAACAGGAGCCTGTCAGTTTATACACCATAGTAGAAGGTCTGTGAAGATGGCGGGACCTAAGAAGAAAGAACACAAACAACCATGCCTTACTGGGGCTCGAACCCAGGTCCCTTTAATCAGCACGCTAACCACTCGGTCACCGGGATGGCAACAAACATTTTTTGATGGGAACCCAAGTACTGGATATCCTGAGGATATTCCCAATTTTAATTCCTCCGTTCTGAAGTATTTTATCAGCGTTTCCTTTGTTCTTGACAGTCATGAGAGAAACGTAACCCGAGACCTCCGGCCCCACTTCGATAGCTTCCTCTCTGCAGATTTCAAACAATTTGTCGATGGTATCTCTAAATAGAAGGTCTTGGTGCTTCACTCGAAAAGCACACTTCATTCGCAGATCGCTGGGAGGCACCATATTGACGTTTTGTCTCGTAAAGATAGTTGAAACAAGAACTTCAAGATGTTGGCGAACGAAGGCGCTCGCTTGCCAGGCAAAACTACTCACACAGCTATGGAGTATCAATCAGTACATCTTCTCTCTCTAATAATACACGTCTCAAAATCAATAAAATTAATGCTAAAATGGAATGTAATTTAAAATTAATTTATATTAACCATTTTGGTAGCAAACATTTTTTATAATGAAATTAATTTTTTTTCTTTTTGTTGTTTATTTATTAATTGTTGTCATTTTTTAATTAAATTTACGAAATATATTATTTCGTAAATATGTTAAAATAGGTTAAAATATGCAGAAACATGAGCAAAAAAATATATATTCTTCAATTTTGTACGTTTCTGGCGACGCATTTTTTGTGTTAAATATCCACCTAGTTTACCTTTTTTCGATACGAAGAAATATTGTTGAAGAAAAAAAATTGCGATGACATGGAACAAAGTGATTCGATAAAACCTAAAAATTATCCAAGACTGGATTAACATAATGACCGCCATGGCCAGAGGACACATCCTCGAGGAGAACCTCACTTTTAAGGATAGAAATATTTAAAATTTTTGAGAAAGAGACCAATAAAAGAGCGAAAGAAGCAGAGAGAACCACCCTCCCGAAATAATCTCTCTTATCTCTATAAGACGTCTAATGTCATTGTCTTATTCGAGTCACTGTAGATAAGACTAACTTCGAAATATTTGCAAATCCTTATAATTTAATATTTTTAACCATTTAAAAATAAATTCTTAAATGAAGTCGTAGATGAATTTTCTTCAAAAATTAATAGTAAATAATAAAAAAAATATTAAAATAAATAAACACCCCCTCAAGCAGCTGCTTGCCACAGAGGTCTGACAGGAGCCTGTCATTTTATATGCCAAAGTAGAAGGTCTGAGAGGATATCAGGACCTCAGCAGAAAAACAACACACACAAATCATGCCTTGACCCGGGGCTCGAACCCAGGTCCCTCAGATCACTAGCCAAGCATGCTAACCACTCGGCCACGGGACACATTTAGTAAAAAGCTCAAATCTGTTCTCCCTCTCTTAAAAAAATTATTTTTATTACTGTTGCGGGCAATTGCTGATGCACCAAATTTGTCATTTTGGCCCTGATGGAGGGCATAGGGGTACTGATTAGAGGCTTTGGGTTGGTTGTTTTACCTCTGAGCGGCACTTTTTTGCACACTATGGGCTAAATAGCCAGGTCACATGGACCCCGAAGGCTCAGAGAAGGTTGGAGGAGGGGACCCACTGGAACAGCTGTTGGGAGACAAATGGTAGCCTCCCGTCAAGGCCATCCAGCGTGTTCTCTCCCGCACACGGGATCGTTATGGACGTTACGCCGATGGCCCGCACACGGGGCCACGGCGTAACGTCCCATCCGACGGACGGCGGCCTTTCCAAGCCCATCGGTGTCCCCTACTGACTGTGGGCAGGGCGGGGAATTTTGCGGAGATAAATCTCAACGCTGACCCAGCTGGGACTCGAACCTAGGAACTACAGATTACCTGATTAGAGGCTCTTTTTAAGATTTGCCAGGAAACCAAAAATTGTTAATCCGGCTCTGAAATTACCCATAAGTGACATTAAAGTATGTAACAACTGCACTCTGTGTCCACTTTATTAGGACCAATACCACATTATGCAAAAGAGAATCCAATTCGATGAATCGTATCTTCTAAACTAAGCTTTTAGAAAAAATTGAAAGTGCAAAATTTTGAACGAATATTGCAAATGATCTGTTCGTGATATAAATTTGAAATTTTGGTGGTGAACTGTAAAAGGTTAAAAGATTTACATTGACATCAACTGTTTGCCTTCTTTTCCGTAGGAGGGGATTTGAAAACGCACCTTTTTAGTTTCAAGGGAGAAAAGAAAATTTGTTTTTTAATTGGATAGATGCTAAAAGTATTGTGATTCACAATTTCAAATCCTCCGAAAGGTTTTAATTTCCATCGCTAGAGGAAGCTAAATGTGGAAAATGCAAAACTTTAAACGAATATTGCAACGATCTATTAAATGCTAGAAATCTGAAATTTCGTTTAAAAGGATAAATGGGAAATTTTTTCGTGTTGCTTAAGTACTAATTGAATATTACTATTTCCCATTTTCTAAATCATCACATAATTTGAATTATCACTTTAGAGCAGTGATTCTCAACCTTTAATGCTTCACGTGCCCCCTGGAAATGTGTATGTAACTGGCGTACCCCTTGTATAGACAGATAAAACTATAGTTATAGTATAACAATGGGAATAAAACTTTGATACTAGATCTAGCGACTTTTGAGCTCTCACGGCGTACCCCAAAAAATTTTACCGCGTACTCCACATTGAGAACCCCTACTTTAGAGGGTTGAATAGTGGGGAAATAAAAATCATTTCCTTTGAAAAGAACATCTTGTACTCGCCAGGGGCGATATATTACTCTTGATTCGGTGTTTCTTACACTCTTATAAGCAATTTCCCTAATTTAAACAATTCATAATTAAACTATACGTCAGTGTTTCTCAAAGTGGGCGTTACCGCCCCCTTGGGGGGCGCTGGAACGATCCAGGGGGTCGATAGTAGCCTCGGGTGCAACTGGGGGCGGTGGAAGCGTAAAGAAAGAGATGAAGATAAGAAAATTTTGAAAAACCGTTCGTACATGTTTCATCTGTTGTGTAACAGAGTTAAAGTCGTAGTGATTACTTTTTTTTCCAAATAAACACATAAAATTCTCCTTCGTTATCTTAATTTTCTGTGTGTAATGCGAATGTTACTATGGTTGATTTTTATAAATAATTTTATAATTTCAAGCTTCAAGGTGTCTTATTTACAACAACATCTTTCTTTATTATGTTGTAGGACGTAGGTAGAAATATAGATATATGTAAAAGAACGTAAATTTGTCATTGCATCTTTCTGTTTGCTCGCTTAAAGAAAGTAGATTTCCAGGAGGGTGCTGAGTAATTTTTTTTCTGAAAAGGGGGCGGTAGAACAAATAAGTTTTTGAACCTCTGTATTACGTGAAGAACTTTAAAACTTTTCTTTAAAATATCCTAATTATTTAATGCCTACCTACATGCATGCATTTTTCATGCTAACGTTATCAATAGGAGCAATTGCATTTTGAAAATTAAATTGCTATTATAAATCGAGAATGAAATTAGGCTTAAATTTATATTTGCTGATAGTTTTTAATTATAAAATGATGTAAATTGAAACATTCCTTAAATAACATTCGCAAACACAGTTATCAGAAATTGAAGCTCTTGCTTGTCATAAAGAACAGTTTAAATTTGAAATTGCTGTACTCACTATCAGATGTTCTCTGATGAAATAATATATTTTTATCTTTCATAAAATGAATATTTTTTACGTGAAATATGAGAAATTTTCTTTTTTTACGACTCAGGAATAATTCAAAATTCAAAATTAACATATTAGCAGAACAAGAGTTTTAATTAGTTTCGAATTGCATATTTCTGAACAAAATATGATAAAATGAAAGCAGCTAATAAATTTTTAGTTCAATTATTCAAAATGTTTACAATACATCTTCAAATGAATGGTTAACTTTGGCAGCTTTCTAATTTCAATGGGGAAAACGACCAATACTTTAAAACAACTTACAAATATGTATCCACATCGAATATGGGTTGAGTTACTTTACCTCTGAACAACACTTTTTTTTTAGCATTCTGTGGGCTAAATGGCCAGGTCACAAGGATCCCAAAAACCTCAGATATGGTTGGGGGAAGGGGATTCACTGGACAGTTGTTAGGATTGGATTGAGTTGTTTTACCTCTGAGTGGCACTTTTTTGCACATCATGGGCTAAATGGCTAAGTCACAAGGACCCCGAGGCTGAGAGAAGGTTATTGAGAGGACCCACTGGATTAGCTATGTTGGGAGACGGATGATAACCTACTGTCAAGGCCTACAACGTGTTCTTTAACGTGCACGGGGTCACGGATTAACGTCCCATCCGACAGACGGCGGTTTTTACAGCTGTTAGGAGACAGAAGGAATAAATATAGAGGAAAAATTGTCATTAGCCCACTATCTCTTGATAACATATGAGGTCATTCTATAAGGAGATCGTGGGTTCAAATCCCACCCGGCTAATGGCTATATATTTATTCAACATAACATCAACAAATGTTTATCCTGTGATTTCCTGTTATTTAGAGAGAGGGACACCTCCCGTCAAAGTCATCCAACGTGTTCTTTAGCGTGTACAGAGTATGGCACTCCCCAACATGGCTTAATACCCCTGCCGACGGGCGACAGCCTTTCGATGGACATGGTATCTGATTCCTCGCCAACGACTGGATGAGTGTTAATAAAATTAAAATAAATACCCCCTCAAGCAGCTGCTTGCCACAGAGGTCTGACAGGAGCCTGTCAGTTTATATGCCACAGTAGAAGGTCTGAAAGGCTGGCAGGACCTCAGCAGAAATACGACACAAACAGCCATGCCTTATTCGGGGCTCGAACACAGGTCCCTTAGATCAGTAGCCAAGCGCGCTAACCACTCGGCCATGGGACGGTCAAAATAAATAAACAAATACCCCCTCAGCAGCTGCTTGCCACAGAGGTCTGACAGGAGCCTATCAGTTTATATGCCACAGTAGGAGATCTGAGAGGATGGCAGGACCTCAGCAGAAAAACGACACACACACATCCATGCCTAATCCGGGGCTCGAACCCAGGTCCCTTAGATCAGTAGTCAAGCGTGCTAACTACTCGGCCACGGGACGGCTACAATAATAATAAATACCCCCTCAACCAGCTGCTTGTCACAGAGGTCTGACAAGAGCCTGCCAGTTTATATGCCATAGTAGAAGGTCTGAGAGGATGGCAGGACCTCAGCAGAAAAACAACACACACAACCATGCCTTACCCGGGGCTCGAACCCAGGTCCCTTAGATCAGTAGCCAAGCGTGCTAACCACTCGAAAAATCTGAATGGTTGAATAGTTGGAACTCGAACGTAGTAAGTGCAGAATTTGAGCCTGGCGCGATACCAACTGAGTCAAATTCGACCCTTACATCTTTATTCGATATCGAGGCGGAGGTGCTGACATCATACACAAAACTTTGTGAATTCTACGAAATATTGAACGCTTAGACATATATATTTAAAAAACGCACAATATTTCCATCTATTTTTACCGGAAGTTATTGCAATGATGAATGCGAAAAGTCTCGATTCCTGAGAGTCCACCCCATCCCGAATTCCTACACCCATGTCTTGTTATTTCAACAGAAGTAAATTTTGCTAAAAACACAAATTGAAATATTTCAAAAATTCCCATCTTCCTATTTGCGCTTAAAAAGAAATTAAAATCAAAGCAAAATTTACATAATTCGTATTCGCTTCAAAGGAAGATTGATGCAACGGAAAAACCGTTTTGACAAACAAACAAATGAGAAGTGATAAAGAATAGCAAGATAATAAAAAACATAAATACCCCCTCAAACAACTGCTTGCCATAGTGGTCTGACAGGAACCTGCCAGTTTAAAATGCCATAGTAGAAGCTGTGTGAGGAAGGCGAGACCTCAACAGAAAAACAACCATGCCTTACGCGGGGCTCGAACCCTTGGATCAGTTGGATCAGTTGTAAAGTGGGCTAACTACTAGGGCATGGAGCAGCTCATAGCAAGATAAGTAAGAATGAAAGTCAACGCTACTAAATTTCTTCGAAAAGCTATTAAACAGAGCGTAAAACTCTTGTGCAATTTCACGTGGAAAAAAAATGAAAAAGGAAACAGGAATTGCTGCTGTGAGTTTTGAGAATCAGTGTAGAATGTCTAAAAATAGGCTATACACCTAAAATCCAAAATTTGGCTTCATAATAGTTTGGTTCTTTTTAAAGTTAGTTATGGTAGGGAAACATGGATCCTTTGTAAAGTGTGTAACAGGAAACTTGATGTCTCCGATTCTATATGTTTACGCAGTATCTGTAACATTATTTTGTGTGAGAGGCATAATTTGAGGTAGACCACGACATAGCTTTAATTTGGGATATAAATCGTTGGAAGTGGGCACTGTGAACTTTACTTTTCGGAGGAAAGAATAGCAGGGCCAAAACTCGAACTAGTCTATTAGTTTCCACATCACTCGCTTTCATTTTACATCTAACATTAATTAGGTGGTTCGACCTTGTAAGCAATGAGGAAGTTAAGTGAAGGAGTCAGCAACCTCCTTTGAGCAGCATATTGCGCAGAGAAAGACTGCGTTGGTTTGGTTACGTTTTACCATATGCATAACTGTAGATTAGCGAACAGGATTGGGAATAGTGTGCCTATAGGCCACAGTAGAAGGGGACGGATACAAAAAATGCTCAGGATGCCATGGGCAGATAATGTCAAACAGTATCTTGCTAGAATTGGCCGATGGGCTTGGAAAGGCCGCCGTCCGTCGGATGGGACGTTAAGCCGTGGCACCGTGCGCGGGAGAGCCATACCCTGTGCACGTTAAAGAACACGCTGGATGGCCTTGACGGGAGGCTACCATCTGTCTCCCAACAGCTGGTCCAGTGGGTTCCCTCCCCCAACCTTCTCTGAGCCTTCGGGGTCCATGTGACCTGGCCATTTAGCCCATGGTGTGCAAAAAAGTGCCGCTCAGAGGTAAAACAACCCAACCTTCACACCAAAAATATAATCTGCCACTGGGGGAAAAAAAAAGAACATTTTGCCTTGAGTGGGATTCGGTACCACTTACGTGCCTACCACTACACCGGCAGGTCCTGCTCTTTCATTTAGGTAATATGAATTATAAACTTTCCCGCGTTTTTCATGAGTCCCATGTCTACAGGACATCTCCTGTGATACTTCACAACTGAATTCACATCTAATAATTTGTAAATTCACATATTAAAACCAATCAGATTATAAAGAAAACCAGGGCTGTGTTGATTGTATTGTTTTACAACTAAGCGCCACTTCTTTGCACATAATGGGCTAAATGGTTAGGTCACAAGTACCACGATGTCTCAGAAAAGATTGGGGGAAGGAACCCACTGGACAGCCGTTGGAAGACATATTGAAGATATGATATACCAAAGGTCTTCTATACACAGGGACTGGCTTATTGTCCCATCTGAAGGACGGCGGTCTTTGCAAGTCCTTCAGTGTCCACTTTCTCACCTAGGACAGAGTAAGGGTTAGCGGAAAATAATCTAAAAGCAGTCCCAGTTGTTTTATTATAATGTTGACAAAGCAGATAATCCTACAGAAAAAGGGTGGCCAGTGCTTCACACGAGGAAACAACTAGTCAATAACTGCTTAAGGTATTAAATCTTATTTTAGTCCATCACAGTACCTCGTGATGAGCACTATACGGCCATCCACTTTTGTTGGGGGCGGCGGTGGCTCAGCCGGTAGCGCGCCAGGCCCGTAATCTGTAGTTCCCAGGTTCGAGTCCCAGCTGGGTCAGCGTTGAGATTTATCTCCGCAAAACTCCCCGCCCTGCCCACGGTCAGTAGGGGACACCGATGGGCTTGGAAAGGCCGCCGTCCTTCGGATGGGACGTTAAGCCGTGGCCCCGTGTGCGGGAGAGCCATACCCTGTGCACGTTAAAGAACACGCTGGATGGCCTTGACGGGAGGTTACCTATTTCCCAACAGCTGTTCCAGTGGGTCCCCTCCCCCAACCTTCTCTGAGCCTTCGGGGTCCATGTGACCTGGCCATTTAGCCCATGGTGTGCAAAAAAGTGCCGCTCAGAGGTAAAACAACCCAACCTACAGACAAGTTTTTTCTTTTTGGAGATGATTCGAGTTTTAGCCATTTGTAACAGCTGATTTTTTTTTAATATAATTTTACTTGAAAATAAATATTGTTCACTAAATTCATCTTGATCATTTTCCTTTGCAGAGAAAAGTCTCCCCTGACTCAATACCGCTGCAAAATAATCCGTTACAAGTCACACAGTGGCTTAATAAATTTTAAATTAATGACGAACTAGTTGTTGGGTGTCTCTCGGTCGATTCTCTTTCTGTTTCTACTCTTAGAGGTAGATTTAATCCATATTTGAACTTCTGACAGACCTTCTTGTTTATAGAGAATATATATTTAATGAAATTAATAATGGACTTTGCAATCGTTCCAGGATTATCACTACCAACACCCTGATCTAGAAAATTGCTACCGAGGGAGTGACAAATAGGTGGAAAAATTGATCTGGTGCAAACTGAAACTCCCTTCCGTTATTTTTTCCTTTAAGAAATTATTACTGCCAAATAATGAACCTAATATTTTCATCTTTCATTTCAGTGGTCAACTGAGAAAATGTTATTGTTAATATGTGTAACATTATATTTGCTATTTTCACCTTCATTCGAGTTATTCAAATTCTCCACAGAAGGGCAGCATAGAACTCTTTCACACACACACAGCAAGCAATCCTCAAGATCATTGATTGGTTGATAAGTGATAAATAGCTCATTGAACCAATGATCTAGGATAACTGCTCAGTATCATTTTTCTCAATTGTTTCTGTTGTGGCCACCCTGTGTATATTTTAGGGCCGCACTCATATTAGAGGCCGCGATTCTTTGCAATTGCCAACCTAAAGCCAGTTCCCGGACCGACATCAAAATCTACACACATATATTAATACTCAAAACTAATATCACTTACAGGTAACAAAAACACCATTTATTAACAGATCAGTTCAACACATTACACACAACTAATTCCCACTTTCGTGACGATTTTAACACGCGGTCCTTTGCAATGAAGGGAAACTTTAGGAGTGACGGAGGTCAGTTCATTAAAAGTTCTTTATGACCGAGCTAATCGCTCAAAAGTTTATCAGACGTCAAAAAGTCTCCGAGTTCCATCAGGGAGCAACGTGACGGCAATGCACAGCACAAATTCGCGTGGGGAAAAAATCAAACCAGATCAACGTAAATTGACCCTATCTCATTAGTTCAGAAGGACCACCTGACAAGGTCATCGTAGCTGGGTCAGTCGCTGCCAGTCGCTGGAGGCTGGCACCGCTTGGCGCTCTCATTGAACATTTACGTTTAATGTTACGTTTACGTTAACATTAATTTACTTCGAAATGCTGCCGCTCTTTCTTACTCGGAAGTAATTTTCGTCTCCTACTTCGCTCGCTGCTGACACAAGAAGAAAGCCGAATGTCCTTTTGTTTTTGACTTTCGGTTTTCATCTCCCTGGCCCCCTCGTGGAGGTCGCCCCACCGGCTGGGCGTGGACGCTGCTGGTTGGCCAGAACTAGTCGAGGTGCGAATCTCGCTACCCATCTGGAACTTGTTGACAGCGACATGTCACGTAGCCCCGATGACACCTGAGGGCTACCGGACCACGTCGCGAACTTTCCACGCCAGCGGCGGGGTTCTTCCTCAACAGGAGCTGGATGCAACAAAATGGAAGTGATGCTAAAATGTCACTATTGATTGAAGACAATGGTGTCCGATAGTCCTCCATGCTAACAGTCGTGTCCACGTGATAAAATAACTGTAGGCATGACACTTCTCTGAGAGGCTCTTTTTCTCCACACAATGGGGAATGGGCACACAATGGGTTAAATGGCAGGTTGGGGAAGGAAACCCACTGGACAGTTGTTAGGAGACAGATGGTAGCCTCCCGTCAAGACTATCCATCGTGTTCATTAGCGTGGACAGGGTATGGCTCTTCTCCACAATGGACCATGGCTTTACGTCCCATCGGACGAACGGTGGCCTTTCCAAGACCATCGGTGTCCCCTACTGACCTAGGAAAGGGTGGGGGGGAGTTTTGCAGAAATAATGCAACGAGTTCACCTTGGATCAAGTAGAACTCGAACCTGCAAATTACAAGCCTGGCACGCTAGCTACCTACTGAGCCACTCTTATCCCCTCTCAATTGCATCAAAAACTTGTCCCACTCGCTTCGCCATTACAAAAGCATCATCAAAGACGTCAACAACCTATTATCCTCTTCCAATTCAGGTCCTTCACGAAGAACAAAATTAAGTTTATTTCTCTCATCAAATCAATTTTTTTCGCAGTTGAAAGAAGATATATATTTTGCCTTATGAATCTTAAATAGTCATTTAAGAGAAGCGCTGTTTAAAGTAAAAGTAAATATTTCACACAAAAATGACATCAAAGTTGTTCACGCTACAGCTTAATCAATTTACGGAGCCACGCTGAGGTGGCATAGGTGTTGGTCTTCTGTCAGTTCGAGGTGTCGTCGACTTCTAGACATTATTCCTCCGGCGATTTTCGCTGACATCTTCCGAAGCCGACCCTCGGTGACGGTTCGGTAAAACTCGGACGAAAAAAACCCGCAGAACATGGAAAACTTTTTTGCGTGTTTAAACAAGGGATCAGATCGTCAGACAATAATAATTTTCTGTCAACCAAGTTTCTCGTAAGTAGTGTCGCAATGTTATCGTTTCAGAAATGATTTCACTGTTATCCAAATTGGTATTTTTTTCTTATCTTCTCAATTTCCAGTTCGACGATATTTTGCTATGGGAATGATGTAATAAATAAAATTTCTTTTTCTTCTATACAGTCTACAGAACATGCAGCTGAGTCATTCTTTTGTTAACACTTCAGTTTCTAAAGTTGGGGAGAATATTGCACACAATATTGTTACAGTCACTCTATAAACTGTGAGGTAATTAAATTACTGAAAGGGTAAGCCATATTAATATTTTTCCAGGTATCGCACAGCACTTCTTATTTAGTTATATCCATGTGAAGGACTTAAAGTTATATACTATTTTCTTTACATTTGGGAGGTTAGTTGAGCGATATATTGTCAACTTTTAAGTCATAGATTTACAAGTAGCTTTGTAAACCAAAATATATATGTGTATGTGCTTGCAGTAAATTGTAGTTTGTAAAGTTTAGATGCACTTTTCCTGCTAGTTTTTGAATATGTATTCCATTGGAAGGTTGTATCCATGTTCCTATAAATTCAGTCTAATCACTAAGAAAAAGTATTTCAATTAAATCATAACTGCAATTGTTACAGTTAAAGCTATTACAGTATATCATTAATTTGTAGTTCACATTTGTCAATAAAATTGTTCTGAAGAATTTGTGTATTTTTTTTTCTTTTTAATATAACACACTAATTTTCCATAACAATTTATATGTCACGATTATATTATCAATGGTTCAAAAAACTGGATCAGTTATTGGCAACATTTATCAGGAAAAATATGTGAAGGAAATTTTATTTTTGTTAATATATAACCGAGTAATTATTCGCATTTTACCTTATTTTTAAACATATTGTATCATTGTAATTATATGTAGAACCGATTATGACGCTGTTGGTAATTTATATATCGTTATACATGTTCAGAGAACGTTAAACGACAATTATTCTGCATTTTGAGTCATCAATTTAGCACAATTACAAATCAAGATCTATTTTAGTTTCAACGGCTTTCTTATTTTAAGGTTTGCCATAGAAATATTACTCTAATGTACATATACAGGGTGATTCAAAACTTGTCGTTCAAATTTCGTGGGGAGGTAGGGAATACGTCAGGAAACCGATTTCACATAGGAAAGTATGTCCGCAAACGTCATCTACATGAACAAAATGGACAAGTAAAGTGAACACAAGGGAACAGTACAGTTAAGTGGTAACGAATGTGACTTTTATTCCAACAAGGTAAAGTACAGGTTCACAGTAGGTGCTCAAAATTGCGACCATTTACACGGACACAGGATTCACAGCGCCGTTGCATTGACCGCCGAACATTTTCAAAAACGCCTGGCATATCACGGACAATGCCTGCGGCGGCCACTATTCGTGCAACAAGGTCTATTTCACTGTCGACGGGGGTCTCGTACACATGGTATTTCATGGCCCCCCACAAAAAGAAATCCATGGGCGAAAAATCAGGTGACCTGGGTGGCCAAGCGATCGCTGATGACAGCGGGAGTTGTCGGGCGAGCTGTACACTGGTTGGGTACACACAGCGCCCTCTACATACGCATGCGTACATTTGCGGACATACTTTCCTATGTGAAATCGGTTTCCTGACGTATTCCCTACCTCCCCACGAAATTTGAACGATAAGTTTTGAATCACCCTGTATATACCATATAATCATACTCTTGTTCTCGAAGGTTGCGACTGAGCCCACCACGGCCCACAAGTAGAGGCATTACACTTCACTCTAAGACGACAATCTTACGTCCTTAGATTCCTTCGGTAGCATACCTGGCTCTTAATCTGAAGTTCCATTGGCGCCTTAATCTGAGTCTCACCTGTGCCAACGTTGTGATTTATCTCCACTAAACCCTGACCCTGGCCGTCCCGTGGCCGAGTGGTTAGCACGCTTGGCTACTGATCTAAGGGACCTGGGTTCGAGCCCCGGAATTAGGCATGGGTGTGTGTGTCGTTTTTCTGCTGAGGTCCTGCCATCCTCTCAGATCTCCTACTGTGGCATATAATCTGACAAGCTCCTGTCAGACCTCTGTGGCAAGCAGCTGCTTGAGGGGGTATTTATTTATTTTATTTTTTATTTAAACCCTGACCCTGGCCTCGGTGAGTAGGGGCAAGGTAGGGAATGCAGATGGATTTGGAAAGGCATTGGCCCTTTCGATGAGATTTAAAGAACTTACCTCATGTTCGAGAGAACCATACACTGTGCAAGTTGGGTTGTTTTACCTCTGAGCGACACTTTTTTGCACACCATGGGCTAAATGGCCAGGTCACATGGACCCCGTAGGCTCAGAGATGGTTGGGGGAGGGGACCCACTGGAACAGCTGTTGGGAGACAGATGGTAGCCTCCCGTCAAGGCCATCCAGCGTGTTCTTTAACGTACACATAGTATGGCTCTCCCGCACACGGGGCCACGGCTTAATGTCCCATCCGATGGACGGCGACCTTTCCAAGCCCATCGGTGTCTCCTACTGACCGTAGGCAGGGCAGGGAATTTTGCGGAGATAAATCTCAACGCTGACCCAGCTGGGACTCGAACCTGGGAACTACAGATTACGAGCCTGGCACTGTGCACGTTAAAGAACACACTGGATGTTCTTGATGGGAGGCTACCATCTGTCTCCTAACAGCTATCCAGTGGTTCCTTATCCCTCAATCTTCTCTGCATCCTCAAATAGCCTCTGGCCTGGCTATTTAAGCCAATGTGGGCAAAAAAGCGCCGTTAAGAGGGAAAACAGCCCATACCAACCGTAAAAGAGGCAGATTTACACGCCAACATTATAGCTGAACTATATTGCTAAACAAATCTTCACGAGAAAGATGTCTGAGAACATGTTCGTCTCGTCAATACAATAAACCTGTTACCTCGAGCATGAAAATTGTGCAGGTTCAGGGCACACATAGTAAGAAACAAACAGGTGGCAGTATTTCATCTTATTTGTGAGTTTTTGTGATGGATGCAATTATAACCGTTTCCCTAAAGCGGATAGTAGAAGAATTTGTTTGCTTGTTCAGGGAAGAGGCGTCGCTCTGTAAAGTTGAGAATGCGGAATGCTTCAACAAAACAAAGTAAACCGAAAACCTTGACAGAATTCTTTAGCGAGAGACCTTTTTCGAAACTGAAGGATTAGAACCTAATGTTATGAGGGACAAGAATCACTTCATCTCAACAACTGAGGAAAAACTCACTTAAGATAGTTTTTTTTCCTTTTACTGCTGGGTGATGGCTAATGTTACATCTTATAAGACGAACACGATCAATCGTACGGGAGTACAAAGGTTCTTGGAACATGTTCATCAACTATTTTGACAGATATTCTTCGTCGATCATGTTAAGAGTATGATCAACATAAGAACATCCCATTTTTTCCTGGGGCGGGGGTGGCTCAGTCGGTAGCGCGCCAGGCTCGTAATCTGTAGTTCCCAGGTTCGAGTCCCAGCTGGGTCAGCGTTGAGATTTATCTCCGCAAAATTCCCCGCCCTGCCCACGGTCAGTAGGGGACACCGATGAGCTTGGAAAGGCCGCCGTCCGTCGGATGGGACGTTAAGCCGTGGCCCCGTGTGCGGGAGAGCCATACCCTGTGCACGTTAAAGAACACGCTGGATGGCCTTGACGGGAGACTACGATCTGTCTCCCAACAGCTGTTCCAGTGGGTCCCCTCCCCCAACTTTCTCTGAGCCTTCGGGGTCCTTGTGGCCTGGCCATTTAGCCCATGGTGTGCAAAAAAGTGTCGCTCAGAGGTAAAACAATCCAATCCAAACCCATTTTTTCCATGCCTGCTCAGTTAAAGCAGAATGTCTCAGTAGCTGCATGCGTTTAGAAGAAAATTTACTATCTGCTATGGCTTTTTCCTTAAGTATATTCAATGATACATATTAACTGCTACATCTAACCTTTAAATATATCATCAAACTTCGAAGACATTTTGCGAGTTTTTTTAAATATCCGCAGATTTTGTCAATATTTGAAGTAACTCGAAGCTGCCGTTATCGATTCCAGCATTCAAATTCAACAACTGTTTAACTATGAACACATTAAAAAAAGTTGTAGGGGAGAATTATATATCATCAATGATTTATTTTTTCCTGTAACATTTTTATCCGTAGAAATCTTACTTTGAAATTGAGTTCCAAATGTAGTTGTTCTGTTCGTCCTGTGGTATTACACAATTCTCCATACTTTTACGCTCTAACAAATATTCGAGATTATTCTCGAATATTTGTTACAGCGTAAAATTTTTTTATTTATTATATGATAAAAATTATTATTATATACACTTTAGTCGTTTTATATCAACGAACGAATTTCCTTTTCATTCGTTGCTGTAAAACAGCTTTCGAACGTGTGAGGCCAGTTTTTCAGCTGACCTCACACGACGGCCTGGATCTATGAAAAAAATAAAGGAGGGGGGGGAAACGGCAGAATACAGCCAATGAAAAATAAAAGGGGGAGGGGTTAGACATTGGATTTCCATTGTAGCGTAACATTTTCTCTTCGTTTTAGAGCTTTTTGAAAAATTCTTGAAAAATGCGCGACATATGCACGTCTAATAAATTTTCTCCTCCATTGCCCTTACTAGCATTCTCAAAAGGAGGGCATGGCCCCTTGGCGATATACGTAGGAGGAGAGCCGGATCTAGGAGAGGCATGACCTCTTGCCCACCACTACCATCATCATCGATCCTGCCCTGCTCACACGTATATCACCGCAATACATAAATATTGCGGCATTACACAGAATTGCGTAAACTGACAACTTTAATAATTAAAGCTTACAGTTAGGAATTTTATTTCAACAAATAATGGATTGCAAAAGTATTAACCAAGTGATATTCGTGAACTCGATTTCTTCGAATTCATTCGCATTTTTGTTTTAATTTCCCCATTGAGTAATAAAAGTAAAGGATCTTGTTTAATTGAATATCAAAGTTATTGTACCCGTTGGGTTAGGTTGTTTTACCTCTGAGCGGCACTTTTTTGCACACCATGGGCTAAATGGCCAGGTCACATGGACCCCGAAAGCTCAGAGAAGGTTGGGGGAGGGGACCCACTGGAACAGCTGTTGGGAGACAGATGGTAGCCTCCCGTCAAGGCCATCCAGTGTGTTCTTTAACGTGCACAGGGTATGGCTCTTCCGCACACGGAGCCACGGCTTAACGTCCCATCCGACGGACGGCGGCCTTTTCAAGCCCATCGGTGTCCCCTACTGACCGTGGGCAGGGCGGGGAATTTTGCGGAGATAAATCTCAACGCTGACCCAGCTGGGACTCGAACCTGGGAACTGCAGATTACGACCCTGGCGCGCTACCGACTAAGCCACCCCCGTCCCTATTGTACCCGTACAATGCAAATACTACAGATCAAGAGTTCTTAATTTTATTCATCGGTATCTGGATTTTACACCCCGAATTGTATGCTATTATTTTTTCAAAGTTATCATACGAGAAAGAGAGCGTGACTAATATTCGCCATAGTCTAGGTCTTTAGAGAATATTTATTTCAACAACAATTTCTTTAAGCTGTTGAGACTTTCACCAATCTCACACTGATCAATTTTTCTGCATTAAGCCATTCTCAAAGGAAGAAAATACCCGCTTGCTTCTTCTACCGAATCCGAATTCTTGAGCTTCCACTAAAACACGTGTTTCTCCCCTCTCTTGACTCTTTCTTATCTAAAGAGTCTATTCTCCCAAGCCCCAGTCATTTTCGGATTACGTGTCCTTAGGGTATTTCTCTAAGCAAGAAGCCATCACGAATTGAGTTGTCCTTACTTGCGACAAGAGGATGCTAAGATTAAACACGACAAAAAAGATCACGTGATCTCTTAATGCGTGAATTGATCAGCTAGCCTGTTTTTGTGAAAACTTCTTTGTGGTCTTGCTTGTTCCTTGATAAGGGTCGATTTTCGGACTATTCTATGCCACTTTGAATCACATAAAAACATCTCTATTATTATTCAGCAGTCTTTTTCCTGTCTTCAACGGGGCGGGGGTGGCTCAGTCGGTAGCGTGCCAGGCTCGTAATCTGTAGTTCCCAGGTTCGAGTCCCAGCTGGGTCAGCGTTGAGATTTATCTCCGCAAAATTCCCCGCCCTGCCCACGGTCAGTAGGGGACACCAATGGGCTTGGAAAGGCCGCCGTCCGTCGGATGGGACGTTAAGCCGTGGCCCCGTGTGCGGGAGAGCCATACCCTTTGCACGTTAAGGAACACGCTGGATGGCCTTGACGGGGGGCTACCATCTGTCTCCCAACAGCTGTTCCAGGGGGTCCCCTCCCCCAACCTTCTCTGAGTCTTCGGGGTCCATGTGACCTGGCCATTTAGCCCATGGTGTGCAAAAAAGTGCCGCTCAGAGGTAAAACAACCCAACCCTGTCTTCAACTATTTAACTTTCGCAAATGCAATATCCATGCCAGCTTCATTGTCATCACCATCATCATCCTACTGGATGTGGGTAGAGAGATAGGGAGTTGGCTCAGTCAGTAAGACACAAGATTCGTAACGTGATGTTTCCCAGCTCCAGTCCCCACTGTACTTTCAGTTGAGATTTTGCTCCGCAAACCATCACTCTGCCCTTCACGAGAAAGAATACACCCAGAAGATTGGAAATGTCACAGTCCATTAAATGAGTCATTTAATCGCGGATCCTTGTGAGCAGGTCCCCCTTAAAGTTTCAGGGGCTTTAGACATAGTGTGCATACGGGGGCCCCTGAAAGTTCTGTAAAATTGAGTTCCAAATGTAGTTGTTCTGTTCGTCCTGTGGTATTACACAATTCTCCATACTTTTACGCTCTAACAAATATTCGAAATTATTCTCGAATATTTGTTACAGCGTAAAATTTTTTTATTTATTATATGATAAAAATTATTTATTATTTGCATTATTATTATTATTTATTTAAAAAAATTTTATTTATTATATGATAAATCGTATTTGTTATATGATAAAAAACAATACAGGAACAAGGAACCCCAGGCCTGGGCCTTACGGGCCTATTCGGTAATCAGGACCTGCTAGATATGAAAGTTATATCCTGTGCACGTTAAAGAACACTGTGAATGGATTTGAGAAGTTGAGTTGGGTTGTTTACTTCTGAGCAGCACATTTTTGCACAAAATGGTCTAAGAGGCCAGGTAATAAGGTTGAGTTGGGTTGTTTTACCTCTGAGCGGCGCTTTCATTGCACAAATGGGCTAAATGGCCAAGTCACAATGGATCCCGAAGGCTCAGAGAAGGTTTAGGGGAGGGTATCCACTATACAGCTGTTGGGAGACAGATGGTAGCCTCCCATCAAGATCATCCAGCATGTTCTTTGACGTGAACAGGATATGGCTATCCCGCACATGGAACCACACCTTAACGTTCCATCCGACGGACGGCCGTCTTTCCAAGCCCGTAGGTGTCCCTTACAGATCTTGAGCAGGGCGAGGAGTTTTGTGGAGATAAATCTCAATGCTGGCCCAGCTGGGACTCGAACCTGGAAACTGCAGATTACGAGCCTGCCACACTACCGACTGATCCACCCCGCCCCTAGGTCCTAACTATTCAGTATGCTCTTTTCCTCTCTACTTTGAGCTGATGTGGAAAGTGGATCCACTGTATAGATGGTAGGAGACAGGAGGAAACCATCCATCACTTTCTTTACGGTGTACAGGACACGGCTCTCCTAAACACTGCGATATAGTTTAACGTCTCTCCCACTGACGGTGGTCTTTCCAAGCACATCAGTGTTCCCTTTCTCATCGAGGAAAAAGTGGGATTAATGGAGATAAATCTCAAACTCTAGCACAGTTGTGATTCATACCTGAAAAATGCAGATTACGAACCTAGAGTTCTACGACTGAGCCATTCCCAGCCCCGTACTTGGCGAAATGCTTTCCTAGCTATCCAGAGTGCTCTTTTCCTCTCTACATATATTTATTAGCTCTGTTTGCTACCGTGACAGTTCCAACCCTTTCCTTAAGAAAGCCTCTTCTTTTACAATAGCAGTACACTGATCTACTAGAAAGGGAAACAACCTGCTTGTTTCTTTGATGAACAGTACTTGGCCCTCCTACTTGATGGAGGGTGGGAGTGCCCAATCTAATCGCTACTCTGCTTTGAGCCTTAGGGTCCTAGTAACCTGACCATTTAGCCCATCATTTTCACAAAAGAGCAGCTCAATATCACTGATGGCAGGAGTTTTCGGCTCCCTGTAATTCTTCAGCTATTTTTACCGATCAGTCACAAATTTGGTGTGGTGGCCCCATTTGCTTCTTTCTGCTTACGGTTTAGAGATCGTGTTCCTAGCTGCTATGGGTCGGATTTAAACCATCGCAAGTGTCAGAAATATATGGGGGCGCTGCTGTCTCCTACCTTATAAATGGAAAGTTGAAAGTTATGAATGGAGTAGTAAATTATCGATCGAAAAATTGATGAAATGATTGATTCAATGAAATTATTCTATTGGTCTAAGCTAGTGTTTCATAACAGCTTTAAAAATAAATCAAGACAAATCGAGAGTATACTAATTTAATACTTTTTTTATTAAAAAAAAGGCAAAAACTGTTAAGAAATGCATATTAACAGTTAATTATTTCATGATTTTTATCTCGTTTTCTTTGAAAACGAGAAAATAGCTTCGCTTTTGTCGTCTGTCTGTCCGTCCCTATGTAGACATCGAACTTTTTTGTTTACAAAGATAAATTAAAAATTATTTTTGTGTTGGATAGGTATTGATGAAGTATTACGATATACACTATTCGAATCTCTCTAAAGCTACAATTGCGCCCTCTAGTGGTGGAAATTTTTGAAAATTCTAAAATTTAAAGCGAATATTGGAAACGATGTATTTATGCCAGAAATTTGAAATTTTCGTGATGTAATGCGAAGGTCACAAAGTTTTAATTCCCAACAATGAGTGGACCCCTTAAACCGAGAGGGGCGGGAAAACACGCCTTTTTATTTTTAGCACATAGTAATTGTTTGTTTTTATAGATAAATGAAAAATTCTTTTTGAGTTAGATTGCAATTGATAAAATATTATGATTTGCACTTTTCGAATCTTTCGAACATTATAATTGCGCCCTGTAACGGTGAAAAAGATTGAAAATTCCAAAATTTCAAACGAATATTGGAACGATGTATTAATGATAGAAATATGAAATGTATACAATGAATGTGAACGTACAATGAAGGTGTACATATGAATGTGAACAACATGAAGTTTTCATTGGAAACAATGAAAATGATAATTAGAAAACTATTTTAATTTGATTGGTATTAATGAAATGCACCAAAGAGCCAAAACATCATGACCAGCGCATCTTAATGCAAATCGTAGCAACTGCAGATAAATGACGATGCGTGTAAAGAAAGGTCATGAAACACTACAAATAACACCTGATACTGAACTCTCTTAGTGTTATTCTTGTTCTTTAGGTGGATTAAGGCAGCTGACTTAAGGGAGTTTATCAAAGGCCAAATTGTAATGGTCAGACGACTGGTCAGAGCATTTTAGAGATGGCAAGATTTATGGGGTGCACACGGTCAGCCGTGGTTAGTACCTTCAAAAAATGGCCCGAGGCAGGAAAAAACCACGAAGCGCCGGCAAGGTGTGGGCCGACCACAGCTCATCGATGCTAGAGGTGCTATAATTCGTTGAGTAGAAGTCCTTGTGACGCCTGTACGCCTGTACGACCACTACGCCGTCGATCATATACGCTTCCTGTTTCTCTAAAACGTTTAAACACTTTTCCAACAGTGGCATGTGTTATTGAATGCTTAACGGGATGCTTTCTATTGAATTCGGCAGCAATTCCTCTATGTGAAGCATCCTGTCTTGCGCACATAAGAATGTCTTGCGTACATGAGTGCAATTCTTTCATCTACTGTTAGTTTCGAAATCATCTTGGATCTGAAATAAAATAGAAAATTATCATATTTCAAATAAGGACAATTGCCTATGGCTCCAGACTTGTCCTTACTTGAGATATGATAACATCGGCTCTGATACTTTGAGAAATGTTAACATTCTTATATTCAGCGTATCCACTAGTGTCGTGAACTGCAAGGTTGTCAATTTGAGCATTTGCTGTCATAAACCTTTTAAATAAAGTTTTGCTATGGATCCAGACTTTTGAAACACCACGTATATCTTCACAGATCACTGAAATGATGAAACGGCAGAACTATTATCAATATTTACAAATAATATCCATAAAGTGGAAATTTGAAAAATCAGTGGTAGGCTTTAAGAGATATTCCACTGATAGCAGTAATTTATCCACTTTTTTTAGAGGTGTGGGAAATGCAACTTTTTAGATTAAGAATTAAAAGACAAATACGTTTATGTTGCATCAATACTAATGAAATACTATTTGCTTTTTCTCCATTATCCGCTAGCTCAAATTAAAACTTTTAAGAAACGAAACAATAGGAAAAGGAAAAACTTCATTCTCTTTGAAAACGAGATTCTCATATACGCCGAGGCATTATGCGTCCTTCTAACTTTCTTATTTTTTTTCACGTTTAACCTTAATATTTAATCCGTTATTCGAGGGGTAAAAAGCGGGTGTAATCCCTATCTTTCTTTAAAATTAATATGAATTCAGTAAGTAATTTCATCATTGGCATGATTTTTCTATTTTTTAATCTTTTGTGCGCATATAAGATAGAAATTATAAAAAGAAAAAAAACTATCATTCTCTGGTCGTCACACATTCATCTCTTCCTTTTTTAGATGCAAAACAACGTATTTCCATGACAACGGTTTTTTTATCGATTAAAACGCGAATGAAGAAGAGAAAGATTCTATCCATTTCCCGTTTACTGCCGAGTAGCCGGTTTCAATTTCCTTTGCAAGCAAACAGGTTGGGAGGATGTCTTACCACAAGAAGATTGCTTCCCTGTGATGAAAGAAAAATGCAGAACAAAAAAAAAGACGAGAGCACGTAAATCCGATCATCATGCGGATTGCGAACGAGGACTTTTTGGTCTGCATGTGAGCAACAGCAATCGACACATAATTGCAGGAGAGCGTGTACCGTTCGGGTTCTCGCGACAACTTCCAAATAGGATTGTTAGCAGGTAACTCGTCATGGAGACCAGAATGATCCTAGGTATCAGTGAATAATAAAGATGCGAATGACGGCGTAGAATGAAAATATACGTTTTATTCTCGATAGATGTCCATATTTTCAGTTTTCTTTTCTCTTATTTTGCCTTTAACAGGTTCTGCGAGCGATCTGTTATATAAACATTATCTCTTGATCATTTTAAAATGCAGTTCACAAAACAGGAACTGTTTGTCCTACAGTTCACAATGTCCTACAGTTCACAAAACAGGAACTTTTTATTATTTGCAGATGAAATGAGATGTTCTAGCAATCATTCGTTAGCAAAATAGAAATATTTTCTTCTGCACATTTTAATATTCAGCGAGCTACTCAGGCACGTATTCAGGAGGGTTCGAGAGAGCCTTACACGCCCCGAAATCATCATGTCACAATTCCTGGAAAAAGGAGCTGCAAAAATAGAATAATAATCCTTGGAAAAGGAGTTCCAAAAGAAGAAAGATAATCTTAGAAGGAGTTCCAAAAGAGGAAAAATAATATTAGAAGGAGTTCCAAAAGAGGAAAAATAATATTAGAAGAAGTTCCAAAAGAAGAAAAATAATATTAGGACAGGGAGTTCCAAAAGTGGGAAAAAAAGAGTTTCAAAAGAAGGAAGGGAATTATAGGATAAAGAGTTTCAAAAGAAAAATAATAATTTTAGGACAGGGAGTTACAAAAGAAGAAAGGGCATTCTGGAAAAAAGAATTTCAAAAGATGGAAGAGAATCTTCGGAAAATGAGTTCATAAAAAGAAAGAGAATCTTCGAAAAATGAGTTCCATAAAAAGAAAGAGAATCATCGAAAAATGAGTTCCATAAAAAGAAAATCATCGAAAAATGAGTTCCATAAAAAGAAAGAGAATCTTAGAAAAAGGTTGTTAGATGGTGTTCTAACAAAGAGAAAAACTGTGTGTGACTGAGGAATGTGTCAAGGGAGAAATCTGATGTGGGGAAAACCAGCAATGTACATCTGAGGGACTTCGTAGCATTTTTTTGTGTCAGCATTAAATGATTGCTCTGGGGAGAGCAGACACTGATTTCGTTCTACATATTTAAATGTGCACTGTATCCTGCTACATTGTTAATGATTTGTATACTTGTATATATTTACATATACTGTATGACTGATTATTATGAACACCAAATATGTCGTATCATGGTACAGTTCTCGTTGAAATTGAAGTACTGCTAGAGGTCGTCTCTCTAAGTTGAAGAACTGCAGCAGCTCTGTTTTGTCGTACAGTTTGTGCCTGTTTGTCACAAACTTTTTCCTCCCACATTTGCCACGATTGGAGACTTTTTTCGAGACCGTTTTTACCAATGCCGCACTTTGCTTTCGACCATGCCTATGCGGTTTTACAGGACTTTGTATGATGTAAAATACCGTATTTTAGCGTGTATAAGGAATCCTCGTGTATAAGGAACCCCTGATTTTTCATCAACGATATTTTTATTTTAAGATATAATCATTTATTTAAGAATACTATCCATGTATAAGAAACCCCCCTATTTTTGGGACCCAATTTTTGGCAAAAAGGGGTTCCTTGTACACGTTAAAATACGGTACTTAGGTCAGTATAAAATTTTGCATACATTTGTAAATTTCTTGGTGCTTCGCGCAAATTGCGGTTTTCATAATAATTTGAGCCAGCCAGTGTATGTGTATTCAGTGACTAAACGACTACCTAGTTAACATCATTCTGACAGAGTATAGATATAAGTATCCTTCGGCGTATTAAACTTGTCACGAACGACAAGAGAAAGAATTCGCCATTCACATTATTTCGCTAAAAGAAATCTCTCTTGTTCTCTTCCTCTCTTGTTCGAAGATGAATTAAATACGTTTTTCCAAGCAGAAATAACAACAATCGACCGAAAAGCACACAACAACCAGTCAAAAATTAATGTACAAATTTATTAGTCAACTGTATTTTATTCTTTCTTATATTGTACTTGACAGATGTTCATTCAGTTAGTAAGGCAATAACAGAACTTCAAGAACCAATGACAGTGTTTGCATAAATCAAATTTAGTGAGGTGTATAGTCTTCTCACCATTAATTAATTACTACTAGGCGTGTGGACAGAAAGGGTGATGTTATCATAATTTTTAAAAGATTTTCTTGAAAAATACGGCTACTATATTTAGCTATGCGTCTTTTTTGCCTCCGCTCCAGTTACTAGCATTCTCAAAAAGGGGTGGAAAAGTCCCCCTCCTCCTCTCTACATTTGGCCCTAACCTCGCCAGCAAAAATATAAAAATCCTCCTGCACTTTTGTGATATACTTTTTTCCAAACACTCAACATTCGTTACTACACTATAGTACCAAATTTTTGACTTCCTAAACGTGAAACAAAAACGCTTATCGGAATAAGCAACTCTTATTACTCATACGGAACGTCCACTGCTTGTCCACCTGTACATCCGAGGCCACAGGTTGAATGCTCCGCCCCTACGAGTGCCACCCCTCAACATAGATGTGTCGTCCACAATATCGATCGCATGGGAACGGCCACATTGCTTGACATCCTCCACCACTCGCTTCAGAAACACACTTCCAACACCTCCGCAGCAAATCTTTAGGCATTTGAAGAGATCTGCAGTGAAGACTTCTAAATGTCGTTTGACGTTGATATTTAGAAATGAGCTTAGTGCACTTCTAGCTCTGTCGTTGCTGCTATTAGATGCTTCATCAGCCATAAGCTCTTGGCATTCGTTTGAAGGAAATGTTTTGCTTAGTGTTTAAACGGATGGTTAACTCATCGCCATTGAAATGCAATGTACAGGGTGACTGCAAAGTCTTTGCTACGTTTCGTTGATTAAAAAATAAGAACTCCGCTTTTTCTTTTTCAGTGAAAAGTTGTGTGCAAAGTGAAAATCAAAAACGAAAAAGTGAGGTTTTAGTGCTTTGAATTTTAATTTTCCTGCAATGCGAAATGTTCTGTGATTAATAAAATGGTTTTGAAGATTCTGTCAGAGCACTTGACATGTCATCAAGAGGTCGTGGGTTCGCATCCCACCCTGCTCAAGATAACTTTTCCTTTATTGCAGCCCGTCCAATGCAAGCTTGGTGAAGAGCCGGTAGGAAAAAATTATAATCCTAACGAGTTGCAGAAAAAATGGTCTACTTGAAACCGAAAACATACATTTCTAATGCATAAGGAATTAAAAAAACTATATTTATAAGGATTAAAAAAACTTGATTTAAATAGAAAAATATATATTTTTAATTAGTACTATGAATCGGCAAACTCACATTTTATCTGTTGAGTATCAACAGTGAGATCCGAGCAGCGCCGAGTGCCTTTCAGCTAGTAATTAATAAATCACTTATATTTCGTTTCTCAGATCTGCACAAAAAACTCGTCTTGAGAAGTATCAACAATGATGAATAGTTTTCGATAGGGTAACAGCCAAATATACGTCCTTATTCCAAAACAGAAGCTCAAAAATCGATTTCCAATTTCTTTTTATTCCCTTCATAAGTGCACCACTTAATCAAAATGGCTGCCATAAGTTCTTCCAACTGGGATTCAATCCTTGTTATCCAACGTTATCACCATTACACTTTTGAAAAACTCACAATGCAAAGGAGAAACTTCGGTGTTGGATGGCTGTCTCGTTGCGCTGTTTCTTTGAATCCAATACTCCCGTTAGGATCCGCCAGTGTCGTCAGACATCAGATGGAGACAGAACGCATCTGAAAAGGGTCATAAAGCATCATCTCTGCATCTGAATGGAAACATTAAAGTATGCATCCAGTTCCTCTGAATCACGCACACGTGCCGCGTTTCATACCTAGTCTGTTAAACCTTCGCCTTCGATATATCTTCACAGAACACTTTTCATTTCTGTCATTGGAAAGAGAATGAACAGGTAGCAAACTGCGGAAAGAAATCAAAAGAAGGATTCTTGCGGATAGTCGCAATAAAGACAATAAATTGTCTCTACTGTAGCATTCACATATTCCCTCCTATAACACGATGAATGGTGTGTAGAATCATAGATGTGGAATAAAATACAGTAAGCTCTCACGATCGGGAGAGTTAGTTGTTTCTTTATCTGTATCCTGCACTTTTCTACACACAGTCAACTAAATGGACAGGTTACAAAGACACCAAGTGCTGGAGAAGGTAAGAAACGGGTCGGGGTCGGTCGTTTTACCTCTGAGCGACACCTTTTGCACACAATGAGCTAAATGGCCAGGTCACAAAGACCCCGAGGACTCCCAGAGAAGGTTGGGGAGAGAGGACCCACTTGATAGCTGTTGGGAAACAGACTGTAACCTCCCGTCAAGGCATCCATGTTATGGCTCTGTTGCACACGGTGCCACGGATTAACGTCCCACCCGATGGACGACAGAATTTTCTAGCCCATCGGTGTTCCCTACTGATTGAGAGCAAGGCAAGGAATTTAACGAAGATAAAACTCAACGCTGTCCCAGGCCTGGAGCTTGAAGCTGGGAATTGCAGGTTAAGAGCCAGCACGTTACCGACTGAGCCATCCCCGCCTCAGGTGGGGAACGGAGTACTACTGGACGATTGTTAGGAGAGAGATGGAAGTCTTCCGTCATGACCACCCAGCGTGTGCCAGAGTATGGCTCTCCTGCACAAGGATTCATGGCTTTATATCCCACCGGTTGGATGGCGGCCTTTTCGCAGCCCATAGGTGTCCCTTTCTAATCGACGGCAGAATGGGGGTTAGCGGGGGAAAATCCAATTTATCGCCGCTAAGAAAATGTCCAATTATCTATCGGTTCAACGGAGGAGTTAAATTATTTGTGGATTCAAGTGAATGCCTTGAAAATTGAAACTTTGTTAGGGTAAAAAATATATATCATTGAACAGTTTAGAAAAAAAAATGGTTCACAATATTCCTTAACCCCATATTCTGCGAATAATATCACACAGTTCTAGGAGATTAATTACGTTTAACAGTTTTGACGGCTTTAATGAGTCAGCCGTAAAATAAAACTAACCGCTTCGAATTCACACCCACCGACATACTAGAAATGTCTCTTAAATATCATGATAAAAACAGAAAAAAAAATTATTAATTAGCTACATAGAGGCCATCAATAGTTTTTCCACCTTAATTAATTATTTATTACTCAGCGAACTTACAAGTAAATTATTAAATCTATCTTCAACAAAATTGTTTTTTTTTTCTCTAAGTTATACACGCTATTTAATTCACTCGAATAGCATCTTCAAAACATTTTATATGATATTACACTGACTTGAAATTTCCATAGAAAAATCTTCAAAAGACTTAGAAGTAATAAAAAATAGAGTAACTGAAAATGTGCAATATATTACCAAAAGTATTGGGACATTTTCGCGTTATATGAGGGGGCGGGGTGGCTCAGTCGGTAGCGCGCCAGGCTCGTAATCTGTAGTTCCCAGGTTCGAGTCCCAGCTGGGTCAGCGTTGAGATTTATCTCCGCAAAATTCCCCGCCCTGCCCACGGTCAGTAGGGGACACCGATGGGCTTGAAAAGGCCGCCGTCCGTCGGATGGGACGTTAAGCCGTGGCCCCGTGTGCGGGAGAACCATACCCTGTGCACGTTAAAGAACACGCTGGATGGCCTTGACGGGAGGCTACCATCTGTCTCCCAACAGCTGATCCAGTGGGTCCCCTCCCCCAACCTTCTCTGAGCCTTCGGGGTCCATGTGACCTGGCCATTTAGCCCATGGTGTGCAAAAAAGTGCCGCTCAGAGGTAAAACAACCCACAACAACCCACGTTATATGAATGGAAAGTAACACTTAATGTTCCCTAACTTTAATTTTTTTACAGAAAAAATGTCACGAGATATATATTGATTTATCATTCAAATCTTTCTAAATTACGATTTTCAACAGTATCTGTTTCACATTTAAAATTCCTAAACTTTTTTTTAAGAATTAACCTTTCCTTGAACCTAATTCAAACTGATTTCTAAATTAATCAACTTTTAAAGCAGTCGAATTGAATCAATCTTTTCAAAACAGTATCAAAAATGCAAATCTAAGAGCGATTAAAATTTCACGGGCTGCATTTAGAATTGTGAAAATTTATTGTGAATTTAGAAAAGATAGCAACAAAAGAAAATACTTTATAAGTAATGAACAGACGAACAAGATAGTACTAAAATATTTCAACAATTCATTCAATAATCTCTAGATTAAAAAAAATACTCCTACCATAAAAAGAAATGTACCATTAGATTATAGATGCAATTAAACTGCCAAGAGAAAATATTTCTGCAAATCACAAGCCTAAAAGTATAGAAGGGATCGTTTCAATTACAGAAAAATTAATAATCTAGAGTAAAAAAAGAATTAAAAACATTTTCGAAACATACAGAACACAAAAACCAAAAGCAAACTACAAGAATTAAATATTCAAAGATAAGAATCATTAATTTGCAAAGCTTAAATCAATCCAAGAACTTTAAGAATATGCGATAAAATTCATCAGATAATCAATTACGAAAAGGAAAACAGACCAAAACCCAGTCTCGAACTAACACGAATTCTACCAACAGGATTTCGGTTTAACACGGTTTTTAAAGTAGGGCTAGTCGTTGATTTAACACGTTTTTTTCTACTACTTCTCTATACTCGTTTACATACATTACAGGAAATAAAAAATGCAACACATGCAAGAAGTTATGCAAATGTGACGAAATTTAGGGAGGCAGTAGTATATGGAAATGCATGGAATGATTAGGTTTGCAAGACGATCGAAACGATTGGATAGGCGCCAGCTGACGTCATAGATTCAGATCAGTCAAACACATGAAGGCAACCAAAACTCCCTGGTTGACAAAACGTTGTGGAAATTGTTCTAAACGCTAGAAATGCCCTTACGCAGACGTCGACAGCCGTTCCAACAGTTAACAGACTTTGAGGATGGAAGAATCATCAGCCTTAGAGAAGCTGGTTTCTCGTACAGAGATGTGGCCAACCTTGTTGGCCGCAATTCCAGAACCATCGTACACATGTGGCGCCAGTGGGTTTAAGAAAGATCCAGCACACGCCGACAAGGATCAGGAAGACGACGTATGACGACGGAGCGAAAGGACCGCCATTTGCGATGCATGGCATTGAGTGACGGATTCGCGACTACAACGCAACTAAAAAGGGACTGGCAACAGGTAACACATTGAACACCTACCAGGAGGACGGTAAACAACAGGCTTTTACAATTTTCATTGCGAGCCTATCGTCCGGCACTGCGTTTGCCCCTCTCATCTGCCCACATGCAAGCACGTCTTCAGTGATATAAATTCAGACAGAACAGAACGAACAAGAGAGGAGTACTGCGGTGTTTAGTAACAAATTTCGTTTGTGTCTTGGTCAGCACGTCGGTAGACAACGTGTTCGCCGTCATCCAGGGGAAAGGAATGCCACCCAGTGCGTGCGACATCATCACACGGCACCAGCACTGGCGTCTTGGTATGGGGTGCCATTAGTCGGACATCTCGGTCAGAACTGATCATCATAAAATCTCTAACTGCCCAACGATATGTTACCAACATTTTGCAGCCAGTGACTGTTCCATTTGTTTAGCAGAAGGAAACCTTTTACCAACTATACGTGCAAAACATTACGGTACTACCATCGCCGGATTTTTCCCCTATTGAACAGGTCTGGGATATGATGGGCCGACAGCTCTAACAACACCCAAGAGGTGCGCCAACCACTGTCGCTGAAATGGGACAGCGACTTCGCGCTTTTTAGCGTTCTATCTCTCAGGAGGACATTATAGAGCTGTACGATAGCCTTCCGAGCCGTGCTCATGAATGCATTGCTGCGCGGGGCAGTTAAACATCATACTAATTACACCACTTTACCGGGTAGGTAAAGTGGTAATTTTCCATATTTTGTTTTTGATAATGTAATCAATCGCATATCTCAGTGTGGGCTAACAGCCGCCTCAGTTTCAATAAAATGGTATTAATCTTTCCAGATGTTGCAATTTTTTTCTGTAGTGTATTTTTACTTACCATATAAGACACTTAAGATGTTTTCCTTGTTCATAAATTCAACACTTTTAAAAAGATTTTTTACCTTTTGCTCTACATATCAATGTGCTTAAACAGTTATAACACTAATTAATATATTTGCAAACAATAAAGAACGTTTTAATTTGGCCCTGACCGATGACAATATCATCATGATGATATTGTCATCGGTCAGGGCCAAATTAAAACGTTCCAATCAAGTTAGCCAAAAAAATTGTTCCAATTCAAACGTTCCAATCAATTTAACCAATCAAGGTCCTGTTTGACATTGTCAAACATGACCCTGATTGGTTAAATATTATAACTTATCAAGTGTACCAGAAACGCTTCTAAAAATACAGTTAGCATCTTCATTAACTCGCATTTTTCTAATTCATTAACTCGCAAATTCTAAAAGCAATTTTTAGAAACAATCAGTTCTCATTTTCAACATTCATTATTCGACAATGATATGGAAGTGAAATGTACACGTACAACAATGAATGCGTGACTGTTTTATCACGAGTTACGTGCGATACAGTACATAGAGTGGATTACGTCATGTAGAGAATGGAACACAAATTAAATATAGTGGAATATGGTAAGAGAGTTGTGGTAATTGCGAAAAGAATTTTGCTTTGTGTAGTGCGCGGTGACAATTTAGATTGTCAATGTTTATTTAGTAAAAGTCTTTATGAACGAACGCTCTTTAGTTACGTTGGTTTACAGGTTTTTGTAACATGAACAATTTTAGCTCCCTTTAACTATTTTTCAGGTGCTGATTTCAGATCTGGCCTCAAAAAATGGCTAGCAAGTCACGTTTTTATGTTATTGGCCATTTTGATTTCTATTAAGATCTTCCTATACCAACACCTCCAGGCAACTGGAACGATACTAGATATTTTACTTTCTGTGGCTGGCAATAGATTGCCAAGTGGGAAAAAACATGTAACAGTAACCTAATCTCAGACCGCCATTCTTGTTGTTTTCATTGTAAGAGGAACACGTGCTGTATGTTGAAGAGTGAATTTTGGCGTTTAAATGGCACAAAGGCAACGTCGGGGTGTGTTAATGTGCCAGATAAGTTTTGTTATGTGTGTGGAAAATATATTTTAAAATCCCATGGTCGTTCTTTGATAAAGATTGTGAAAAAAAGCCTATAACTTGATTTTGGATGTCATGTTGGAGATCAGGAGAGGATTTGTATTTCTGCACAGATATTTCATGGCTGATGGAAGAAATTGGAACAACTCACGACCTAAGGAATGGCGTCTATTTATAGATTCGTCAAAATTCGGCTTAAAGCTGTCCTTTTGAATAAAGGAAACCAAAAACCTTCCATTCCAGTGACACACGCTGTGGGAATGAAGGAAACTTATGAAAGCATGGAAAAAATACTCACTCTAGTTGACCCTCTGATGTTCTGCTCCCACCACTACACATCAAACTTGGGCTTATGAAAAACTTTCTAAAGACTATGGACAAAACTGTTAAAGGATTTTTGCACTTGAAGGAAAATTTTTCAAAACTAAGTGATGCCAAACTCAAAGAAGGGATCTTTGTTGGTCCTCAGATGAAGAAGCTACTGAATGATACTGTCTTCGAAGGAAAACTGAATGTGAAGGAGCACATTGCATGGAAATCCTTCACGTCTGTGGTCCAAGGTTTTCTGGGGAATCACAAAGAGGAAAACTACCATCAGCTCATTCAAGATCTCAAAAACTATGAAAATCTTGGCTCCCGAATGTCTTTGAAGAACGATTTCTTTCACTCGCATCTCGACCTCTTTCCCAAGAACTTAGGAGCTGTCAGTAATCAGCAAAGGGAAAGATTTCACCAGGATATCCGAACCATGGAGGAGATATATCAAGGCAGGGGGACCCAGCAATGATGGGTGACTACTGCTGGTTCTTGCAGAAGGAAGATACCTCAGCACATAAAAGACAAAAACAAACTTCTTGTAAGCATAAAAGATCCTTAGCCATGTTTTCTTATTTTGCGTTTTAATATTATTTCATTTGTTACTTTATATTCGGCGGTCTATAATTATGATGTTTCTAATTTTTTTCACTGTAATTATATAATTAATTAATGAGTTTTAAGTTGCAATTTAATAAAATAGGCACATTTATTTTCATTTCGCAGATATGCGTATTCAAAGAAATTTGAAATACATAAATCCGCAATTTAAAATAAACTGCACGTGCTGCAGATTTTTCACAGCCATATTTGAAATCAGCACCCCAAAATTAGTTAAAAGAATCTTATTTGACCAATGTTATAAAAAAAGTTTCAATTTGTTATTTAGTGTTATCAGCATCTTTAAATAATGTAGGAAGTGTCATTTCCGGAATATATTTTGTATAGTCAGTAGAGAAAGATGATAGGTAAGAGTTGTACCTGTGATTCGATTTTCGAATGTCGTACCATTTATCATTTGGTGCATGATGAATCTCAAACTTTCATTCGGATATCCTGGTGAAATTATAATAGTTAGTCCAATGGACTAACTAACTAATGACTAAATTAGTCATTAGTTAGTTAGTCCATTGGATTTGGGGTTGTTTTACCTCTGAGCGGCACTTTTTTGCACACCATGGGCTAAATGGCCAGGTCACATGGACCCCGAAGGCTCAGAGAAGGTTGGGGGAGGGGACCCACTGGAACAGCTGTTGGGAGACAGATGGTAGCCTCCCGTCAAGGCCATCCAGCGTGTTCTTTAACATGCACAGGGTATGGCTCTCCCGCACACGGGGCCACGGCTTAACGTCCCATCCGACAGACGGCGGCCTTTCCAAGCCCATCGGTGTCCCCTACTGACCGTGGGCAAGGCGGGGAATTTTGCGGATAGTCCATTGGCATTTCAAGTAATTGATATTTAAATTTTCGTGTTACTGATACAAATTAATTGCTCAATTATTAAATCAGTTCATTTCTGTATGGTTATTTATTAAGAATTCACGCAGTGTTGTTGTCAAAAAAATACCACTAAAAATATGTAATAATATGTAGGTACCATGCATTAAAATAAATCTCCAATTCGCCGTCTCTTCTTTCTGCTTTTATTATTGTTTTTCTGAAAAATTGAGTCACATCTATAAAATAATGCAAAGAAATAGAAACACAAGGAATTAACTTAATTATAGTCATAATAAAGGAATAAAATTAAAAATATGTCTAGGAATCTGGAACGTAACTTATTATTTACATATAATATTATATATATATATTTAATATTTGATATTATTTCTTATGAGAAATTCATATCAGACTAACATAATTTCGCCTTTAAGAATTTTTTGAAAAACTCATCTATAGTGTTAACCTGGGACTGGAAGTTAATATCAAATATCAAACTTAATTACTCTACAAAACGGAAAACTTATTTTGAAAATCTTAATATGAGCAATGATAATCTAACACCGATTAAAATCGTGTTATTAGTTTTAGTTTCGAAAGATAAATTAGCGTTGAACGTATAGTGTAAGGAATTCAATGAAATCGATTTTTAAACTAGAACACATATCGTATCGCCTCTGCAGAATATAAGTTTCTCGTTTTCAAACAGAACGAAATTTTTCCATTATCGACTTTTGCACTCTTTAAAACTTTGAGTTCGAACTAATGATGACTTAGAAAAATAATACAATAATATCCGATTGAAGATTACCCAATTGAGAGCTGATTCGATCATAAGCTCTCATAGCTCTTGTAAAAAAAAAGTGAAAGGTATTCTGAAAGATGATAAAGCAAGAAAATAAAATTTTCCGCTGAAACATTAACGACTGAAAAATTCAAAATTTAAATTTTATTAACAGAAATGTCAGAGTAATTTCTTCTCGCATGCTAAATGATGGATTCCGCAAATTAATCAAAAAACACCAATCTGCATAAAAGAAACATAAATTAAGAATCTATTAATGAAGCTTACTCTTCCGGAGACACGGTGATCCTTCATTCTGCAAGTCATGATTAAAATCAACTTCAGCATCAGAAAAATGCTCAGGGATGAAAGGATATTTTGGAGGCAGTCAACTCAGTATACATTTTTTAATCAGCAGCTGCTGCAGATAATGATCCAAACACTGAATCATCTTCCCAGCACTTATAGGTGATCACATAGGTGATCACAGAAAAATTTAACTACTTTTAATTGCTATAGTTGCACATTGCATTATTTTATTAATTTATCTGAAACAGTTCAGAGACCTATTAAACGCTATTGCAGAGTATTATGTGCATATACTTTGGCTTAGGGACGATCAACACAAACTTTGTGAAGAACCAATGAAAAAAATTGTATCCTTAAAGATCCGCAGAAAAAATGTTTTTACTTAAGAACGAAAACTTATATCTCTAATGAGTAATGAATTACAAAAAAACAGGGGGCGGGGGTGGCTCAGTCGGTAGCACGCCAGGCTCGTAATCTGTAGTTCCCAGGTTCGAGTCCCAGCTGGGTCAGCGTTGAGATTTATCTCCGCAAAATTCCCCGCCCTGCCCACGGTCAGTAGGAGACACCGATGGGCTTGGAAAGGCCGCCGTCCGTCGGATGGGACGTTAAGCCGTGGCCCCGTGAGCGGGAGAGGCATACCCTGTGCACGTTAAAGAACACGCTGGATGGCCTTGACGGGAGGCTACCATCTGTCTCCCAACAGCTGTTCCAGTGGGTCCCCTCCCCCAACCTTCTCTGAGCCTTCGGGTCCTTGTGACCTGGCCATTTAGCCCATGGTGTGCAAAAATGTGCCGCTCAGAGGTAACACCAACCCAATCCAACAAAAAACAGCAGTTTTAAGGAATCAAAAGATCTTCATTAAAACACAAAAATATACATTTTTAATGAGTACTATGAATTGGCAAATCAATTAGTTTATACACCTGAAAATAATTTAAAGAAATGAGCCAAAATTAGTATATATGTAGATAATTTGCTTTATGAGCCGCAAGTTCTTTTGCAATAAGCCACGGATTGGCCAGTCCTGCCTTGGTTTATTTTTTCATTAATTTTCTGTGTGCTCCAGTAGCTAAATGAAGCCTTATGGATCACTTTTAGGAACAAAATAATACAGTTAGGAACAGATCTCAATATCAAGTATGTTATAATGACTGCGATGAAAGCTGATTCGCTGAAAGCTTTCAACGGAGCAATATGTAACAGGGTATTATTGTGTTTCAAGAAAATTGCGATTTTTTTCGTTTTATAGAAATAATAACTCTGCTGTCTGTGCTGGTCTATCGTGAAGCAAGTACTGAAGAATATTCACTGTCACCTGTATAGAGATATAAAAGCATAAAGACCAACACATCATTTGAACACACTTTGGTACGATTTTTCACCTATCATAAAATTTACCGTTGAAATGATAATCAACGAGAAATACCCTTTCTTGATAAAACGATTCATAGAAGAAACTATAACAGGGCTCAAAATATGTCATAAACCATCGGCACCAACTATCCTTATCCTATATAACTCAAGACAACTCCAACGTTGGCGTTGGAAAAGCACAAACGCCCCGAGCACGCCGGCCGAAATGCACAAACGCCCCAAGGACCCCCCCCCCCCCCCGCGAAAAACACGAAAGGATAAATACTCCACTACCAGAAAATTTCACAAAGCATAAAAAAAAATGTTTACGAAACGGCACTTAAAGTGGGATACCCACGGTCAGTGGCATTACATTTCCCAAACGCATATCGAATATACCATGATTAGCCAATACTATGAGTACAAAATACCCAAAGGTATTCATTATAAATAAATATATTAAAAACAGATAGGGACAAAAAGAAATGGTGGTGCATACAAAATACTAATGAAGTATGAGAACAAAAGAAGAAAAAGAATACTTCGGAAAAATAAAAAGATCAACTAAAGTACCGTGAAAGAATATAAAATGAACTCAAGACTAAAAAGATAAACCATCTCCCTTACAGCAACTAGTTATGAAAATGCCATAATCATCACCACTCAACGTGCAAATTTCCAACTTGATGTAGAGGAGCAAATATTTTGAAAATATATGAAAATAGTAAACATTGTTGTAGCGAAGAAATATGTTACCAGGAAAACTTTTACTATACCACAAACGGAAATACATAGGAAAAAAAATTAATCCTAGTGCAGTGGCCAGGACGTACCCAGGGAGGGAATCCTCCCTGCAATCTCCGATCGTCTTACACGATATCTCAAACTTATCTACCTTCTTTGAAATCCAAAGCAGTTCTCCTTGTATAATTTTACTTTAGCGACACTAAAAATAGGTTTAAAAGAACTATAAAATCTTATTCCATATAAAATATTATTTTAACCTTTTATTAAGTACTTGGGGAAACCCTATTCAAGTCTTATTCTCAGATCCCCACCGTAAGTATTTTCGGAGCCACACACACACACGCGCGAGACTAAATTAAATTCTCGAACCCTCCCCGAAATTTTACTTTCGGACACTCCCCCCCCCCCCCCCCCGCAGAAAACTAAATTCTTGACACACACACATACACTCAAACTAAATCCTGGGTACATCCTTGACGATGGTACAACAATGCACTTATCTCTCCCACTCAAAAAACATTAGCACAACAAGAATATGTGGAAAATGTGGATATCCTGACCACCACCATCAACCACAACCACCTCAGTACCATTGCCAAGAAGCAGAGAGATGGTACGACAGAGCATGGAGCCGAAGTGAGATAGAGTTAAACAATTTTGTTTTTTAAATGGATACACAGAAGCCGAAGCCTGTACACAAAATCTACTTACGACGCCATCTAAAACAGAGTTATCTCAACTAAAGGCAGCTCTCGAAACGACTGCAGTGGAAAGACGTATCTGAAACCATGGATGCATTTATGGACTGCGATGAGCAAACAAAACGACGTCTATCTTGGAATCAAGAACTATATCCTTTGAAAAACAGTGTAAACTGTCTTCAGACGATGCCTTAGTAATCAGATCTTTATGATTATACTTACTTATTACTGTAAAATCCCGATAACCAGGAGTTTACTCTAAAAAGTAAATAATGAGAATTCCGAGCATCGGGAATTCTCATGTTCGATCCCCAGAGATCTAAGGGACCTGGGTTCCATCTCCAGGTATGGAAATCTGCCCAAGCCTTAGTTAATATAAAAATTCTGTTAAAAACAAATGATAATAAAAATAAAATATAAGTCCTTCATACAAAGGTAAATATCTAAAATCTAATTGTTTTTATACGTATTTTCGCATTATCTAAATCCGTGTACTTAGCAAAAACTTCGGGAACTACTTCACTGAAAGCCACCATGGAAACAGCTGTAATTTTGGCCATCGGTTGCCCCTGACTACGGTAGTATCGTATTTTACTAATAACGAAATGTGAAAGAGAATTTTTGAAAGAGAAAGTCGGTAGAAAAGCATGCAAAAGACACAAAAAAAAATGCTATCGGAGATACAAGAATAGCGAAACTAAGTTAAACTTCAATTTCGGAAGAAAAAAAAACAATTACTCTGCATATCAACAGTGTAGTTTACTATCTAGGCTTCTATGACCTCGGATGGCATTTCATCAGAGTCATTCACTGAATTAGAAGTAAATTCTTGAGCAAGAGCTGATGTCGAGGGTTGAGAAGCGTAAAATTTGGTCTAGTATTTTCTTCAACAAACTTCTTATGTCTGCCTGCATGTAACAAATCATGAAAGACGATGCCAACACCAGTGGAACTGGGAGAACTAATTCTTGCATTGTAATTTGCCATGAAGACTTCCCATGGTGGCTCAGTCGGTAGCGCGCCAGGCTCGTAATCTGTAGTTCCCAGGTTCGAGTCCCAGCTGGGTCAGCGTTGAGATTTATTTCCGCAAAATTCCCCGCCCTGCCCACGGTCAGTAGGGGACACCGATGGGCTTGGAAAGGCCGCCACCCGTCGGATGGGACGTTAAGCCGTGGCCCCGTGTGCGGGAGAGCCACACCCTGTGAACGTTAAAGAACACGCTGGATGGCCTTGACGGGAGGCTACCATCTGTCTCCCAACAGCTGTTCCAGTGGGTCCCCTGCCCCAACCTTCTCTGAGCCTTCGGGGTCCATGTGACCTGGCCATTTAGCCCATGGTGTGCAAAAAAAGTGCCGCTCAGAGGTAAAACAACCCAACAACTTCCCATGGCCGAGTGGTTAGAGCGCTTGGCTACATATCTAAGGGACCTAGGTTCGATCGCCCAGACTTCCTGTGGCCGAGTGGTTAGCGCGCTTGGCTTCAGATCTAAAGGACCTGGGTTCGATCCCCAGGTATGGAAATCTGTGTCGTTTTTTCTGTTGAGGTCCTGCCATCCTCACATACCTACTGCGGCGTATAAACTGACAGGCTCCTGTCAGACCTCTGTGGCAAACAGCTGCTTGAGGGTTATTTTTTTTAATTTGACGTACCAAGTTCAAATGTTCAATTGGAA
This sequence comes from Ryuthela nishihirai, assembly GCA_038380435.1. Taxonomy (NCBI): domain Eukaryota; kingdom Metazoa; phylum Arthropoda; class Arachnida; order Araneae; family Heptathelidae; genus Ryuthela; species Ryuthela nishihirai. The sequence continues at coordinate 34,422,596 of JAWZYU010000015.1, forward strand.
ATTTATGCCTGTTGCATAAGAATTCCCGATGCTCGGAATTCTCATTATTTACTTATTAAAGTAAACTCCTGGTTATGGATTTTACAGTAATAATTATATTTATTACTTACTTATTTTTTTAATGTAATGAATGTACTTTATAAGCAATGAATGTTCCGGAAACTAAGTACAACAGGATTAGTTTGTCTCTTACTCTGCCTTTGACGAGTATAGAATTTGGGTTGTTTTACCTCTGAGCGGCACTTTTTTGCACACCATGGGCTAAATGGCCAGGTCACATGGACCCCGAAGGCTCAGAGAAGGTTGGGGGAGGGGACCCACTGGAACAGCTGTTGGGAGACAGATGGTAGCCTCCCGTCAAGGCCATCCAGCCTTAACGTGCACAGGGTATGGCTCTCCCGCACACGGGGCCAAGTCTTAACGTCCCATCCGACGGACGGCGGCCTTTCCAAGCCCATCGGTGTCCCCTACTGACCGTGGGCAGGGCGGGGAATTTTGCGGAGATAAATCTCAACGCTGACCCAGCTGGGACTCGAACCTGGGAACTACAGATTACGAGCCTGGCGCGCTACCGACTGAGCCACCCCGCCCGACGAGTATAGAAGGTAGTAAAACAACTTCATTTGAAAAAAGTTCATGGAGGCCATAAAAAAAGAGGAAAAATTCGTACACATTATAATGGAATCCCACCCTCCTATTAGACATGTACTTATTTTACAGTGATGAAATTTTTAAGCAGAATTGCTTCAATTTTCAAATTCAGCAGGATTTCTATAACTTCAGAGAGAAAGCTCCAAAACATACAGATCCTTTGACCAAATTTGACCTCCCCCCCCCCCGAAACAAAAAAAAGAAATGGCCTATAAGCAATATTCATATATCTCACCAATCAGTTGCCATATCACTCTTCAATCAGTTGCCTCTTAAAATAAGAAATGAAAAAAAAAATGTTTTCTTTAAATGGAATTTAGAGAGATTTCTCATTTCTTTTGAAGATGTTGCACATATGATGAACAACCTGGTGTGAAGCAGAAATTTATTATACAGATTTCGGAAAAAAAATGGCACATATTGTTTGTGATCTTTGCTGTGAACAAGTCGTTATTGATTTTAGTATTAATTTCCTTTAGTAGCCCAGACAAACCTTGTGGTTTGTGGATTAACTTATATATTTCTGCGTTGTAAGCCGCAGATGATGATGAAATAAAATTGATTGATTGGCAATTGTACCTTTCAACGCTTTCGTTAAAGAAATAATTTCACTCGAGATAACTTTCAATTCTTATGGAGAAGCCTACGGCCATCAAGGCTATACTTCAGAATAGAATTGAGTTAATGTACTATTAAACATTATTTTCTATACAAAATGGGCTAAACAGCCATGTCACAAAGATCCAACAGTATGTAGTGGAGTAGAGGAAAGCGATTCTCTGGACAACTGTAATAGTAGTTGTATAATAATTGTTGTAATAATAATAGTAACTTTCTATCACAAGGACTCATAACGAAGTAGGACATGTTCAGAAACCGGTGGCTGAAAACATTCTGAAACATGTCTCTTTATGCTTTTTGGCTCAACATTCTGAAACATAGCTCTTGATGTGTGTTTTTTGGATCGACTTTCTGAAACATGGCTCTTGATGCTTTTTGGCTCAACATTCTGAAACGTGGCTCTTGATGCTTTTTGGCTCAACATTCTGAAACATGGCTCTTTATGCTTTTTGACTCAACATTCTGAAACATAGCTCTTGATGTTTTTTTTTTTTTCTTTTGGATCGACTTTTCGAAACGTGTCTCTTGATGCTTTTTGGCTCAACATTTTGAAACGTGTCTCTTGATGCTTTTTGGCTCAACATTCTGAAACATGGCTCTTGACGCTTTTTGGTTCAACATTCTGAAACATGTCTCTTGATCCTTTTTGGCTCAACATTCTGAAACATGTCTCTTGATCCTTTTTGGCTCAACATTCTGAAACATAGCTCTTGATGTGTTTTTTGGATCGACTTTCTGAAACATGGCCCTTGATGTGTTTTTTGATGTGTTTTTTGGATCGACTTTCTGAAACATGGCTCTTGATGCTTTTTGGCTCAACATTCTGAAACGTAGCTCTTGATGCTTCTTGGCTCAACATTCTGAAACATGGCTCTTTATGCTTTTTGACTCAACATTCTGAAACATAGCTCTTGATGTGTTTTATGGATCGACTTTCTGAAACATGGCTCTTGATGCTGTTTTGTTCAACATTCTGAAACATCGCTCTTGACGTTTTCTGACTCAACAGTCAACTCTTTAAACACATTTTCTTAATGATTTTCGTTAAAACCAAGTACGGGAGCAGGTTGGCAGACAATAGATTTAAAACAATGATGATGTTAAATTTTTTTTTCAGTAGTTTTATTGCATTACACTTGAATATTTGAATCTACCTATTTTAAAATTGTACATTATGGTTTCATATTCCTTAGTAAAAGAAAAAATTTTTGCGAATTTTTTTTGTTATAGATCTTGATCCAATAAAGGCTACAATTTGCGGCTCTCAAAACTTGCTGGTTTACCTTTTTCTGATGTTTCGGCCACTTCTGATGTTTTCTCCGACCCATTGAGTAAGGTAAAGCGATCCTAAGGACCAGTGGTTCTCAGCCAGTATGTCGCAACCCCCAAAATTTAAGAAAAAGAAAAGTACTTCAAACAATTTGTATTTTTGTATTTTGTTTTCTATTTTTTTTCATTATGGTTTCATTTTTTGTCAAATATTGAGTTTAATATGCGTTTTTGTTTAAATGATTCGATTTTTTAAAAATAAAAATTCGATTTTATAAAATAAAATTAAAAAATTTTCTTTTTACCACAGGTGTGTCTCGATAATTGGACTATTCAGAAGTTTTTTCCGTAGCAACAGAAATGTGTCGCCAAAAGAAAAAGGTTGAGAAACATTGCTCTGGACAGCTGTTAGGAGACAGATGAGAACTTCCTGTCTCCTAATAGCTGCCCAAGGCCATTCAGCGTTCTCTTTAATGCAAGGTATAGCTCTCCTGAACACGAGGCAGCGGCTTATCATCCCATAGGTATAACGGCGACTTTCCTAATCCCATCGGTATCCCCTTTCTCGCCGAGAACAGAGCGACCACTACCACACCAACACACCTGGACTATCTCAGATTCAGTGTGTAGGGAACACAGAAGATCGATATAAACATGATGATGCACTTCTTGAACTGGAATAGTCACGCGACTATTCCAAGAGGGGTATGCAAATTCCTTTTCCGTTTCCTGGGACGTCATTTCTCCTTCTCGTCGTTCGTCGCTTTCTTTGAGTGTCGAGTGTTTATCTTAAGAAAACATTTCACCACCGTGAGCAACGCCAGAAGTTCGAAAGATGCACGCGGATAGGATTACGTCGGGTAATTTATATTTAAATGTATGGAGTGCTTCTATTTCTAACGGCTGCATTGAAGCGATTGGAAATTGTGAACACGTTTACTCCTGACTGAAGAAGTACCAGAAAGGACTGGTGCTGCTACCATGCAATTGCGTCATTAATCCAACACGGCTGTTACCATAGCAACGAGGGGGGGGGGGCGATCTTTCCTAGAGATGATGCGAAAAGGTGGGCACGTCAGTCGCAATGAGGAGAATTCATGTGATTATTTTTAGTGCAACAATTAGATGCAAAAGGATATGAACCCGTAAGTCGGGTTTTATTATCATTGAAAAATCCTTTCTAGTAATCCGACTTTCATTGGTTACCAGCTGTTGATTAAAGGGACAGTTTTAATAGTTTTGGAAATCCGTAGGATCTTGTTCATAGTTGCTCTGCATGAATTTCGCATCAGATCTACAAAGAAAAAAAATTTATCCTCTATTTTTAAATCAGATTTAGATTAGATATTATTAATGTTCTTCCATTTAATAAGTCTCATATTTACCGTATCTAATACGATATTATATATACGATATTTTTATCCTTGCGCGGATGACAAAAGATCTATCCGTATCCACAAAACTTTACCAGAATCCGCGTATATTGGCTACTTAATAACCGTGGAGGTTTTGCAAATGCTTTAGGTCCGATGTGTATACATACGAGTAAAAAAATCATTCTAATGGTTTATTATTTATTAACTGAAAAATTATTAAAAATAAGCCTGTATTTCATGAAAAATTTGCCTGCAGTTCAGTAAAAATATGCCTTATTAAACAAACATTTCCTTCAATGTATTTTTGAAAATTCTTCTGCATTAATTTTGTTTTCTTAAATGTAGTTATCCGCGATAATGAGAAGACTTCATATCAGGGAATTTAGAAAACAATTCCAATTCCAACTGATGTCAGCCATCAAGAATGCAGTAGCGTTTGCCAATTTACCTTCATGTTTTATCAAATGCAAGATTTTATCCATCATCCGAGTTAAAGGCATATTTATCCCCAGTTTTATCTGTTTCCACATCCGACGGGAGCTTTCAAATGCGAATATCCGTGGATACTCTAATCAGCGCAGGGTTCGAATAATAATTAGTTACTACTACGCTAGTAAACACAAACGAAAAATGGGTAAAACTAAAAATTGGGAACTTTATTATTTAATTATTGAAATCCGTCCGATTGATTAGCTACCAGGAGGAATCCAGTTCGAGCTCCTGACTAATCCAATGGTCGCTGTTCGAGCTCTTGATAAGGCATGAACGTTTTCTTTTCTGTGTTATCTTTCTGCTGAAGTCTCCTTTTTCATACATCGTCTCTATGGCATATTAACCCTAGAAGCTCCTGTAAGACCTCTGTGGCAAGCAACTGCTTAAAGCATAACTTATTTTTCTATTTAACTGCCAACTAAATGAAAGGGCATCTGAGCGCTTTCGTGCAGCTCTGTATTAGCCACACTTTTTATTATAGGGCTCTAATTATATCTTCATAGATGAATGCAAAGTAGGCACAAATATTAAGGCTTCAAAGAATAAAAACATGAATTCATTACCGTAAACGCAGTATGTTTTGCATGTCTCTCCCTCACCCGTATTGTGGGAAAAACAGCGTTTAGGCTATTTGTGAGCAATGCTTGCTAATGAACTGAAAACATACAGTTTCACAATACGAAACTGGTGAACCTTTTTTTTACTTTCCCGCTAAAATCAGTAATTTTGTGCCTACTCTGCATTAATTTCCAAAGATTTGTGCCTAAGGCAAAACCAAACGAAAGGGCTCAGATATCCTTTCATCTAGTGGTGGTTCTTAACCTTTTATGCTTCACGTACCCCCTGGAAATGTGTATGTAACTGGTTGGTTGGTTGGTTAACATCTCCCCTATTGAATATTTCTGCGAACATGACTAACGCCTGAACGCAGACTCAGACATAATTTATTTATATATATATTTTTTTTTTTTCATTTTTTCATTATTTATTATTCTTCATCATTTTATTTCATTTTTATTTACTGTTTATTTCATTTTTTAATATTTTTAATATTCTTGATATTTTCATAATTGTTTTTTTTTTAAAATTCATCAAAGTAGTCAATTTCTCTAAATATGAGATCAGCAATTTGTAGAAATTGGATTTAAGATATTTCTTAGATGGTTTTAAAATGCTATTAAAATTATATTGAGAAATGTTATATTTTTGTAATTTTTGGTAATATTTTTGCCTTTGTATATTAAATTTTTTGCATCGTAGCTCTTGTATAAGATAGATAAACCTATAGTTATAGTATAATAATTGGAATAAAACAAATATATATACATTATTAGCGACTTTTTGAGCTATCACGGCGTACCCCAAAAAATTTTACCACGTACCCAACATTGAGAACCCCTAAATCTAGTGTAATGATATATAGTAAAATTTGCGTTAAATATTTTATGGAAATCGTTTTTTTTTTATAATTTCACTAGTGTCATCAGTACAATATAAGGAAAGATTTAAATTTTTATTTTCATTACACAATAGCTAAAGAAATGATAAAAAAAAATCGAAGAAGGCATTTATAGAATATGGTTGAAAAGTATGAAATCTCACATTTTTCCTAACATTTTCCGGAAAGAGCATCTGGTTTTGGAAAAGACAATGAGTTCCAAAACATTTTAAAATTCTGTTGGCATATATTGTAGATGTATTGGCCAACTTCACACCAAAACCGCATTTTCTAAAACACATTAGTGTAATTTTTATTAAGTTGTGATAAATTTCTAATTAGAAATCTTCACATCATCAGGGTCTAAAATTCTTTCAATCAAGCAGTCTCTAAAGTGACGATTTAGTTCCATTTTCTAACTGCACTGAAAACAACAAATATCTTCACACATATGTACTGAAAATTCGACAGATTGACCTAATCTTACATTTCTTTGCTATAGAATTATACAATAGACAACGGATTGGAAACATCTGGAAAATCTTTTTCACGAGAGTCTTGGGTGCAATCTCAATGTATGATCTAACTCTTTTGAACTTGTAACATACTGCATTCTCATTGTTGTTGAATTGTTTCATCTCTGAGCGGCACTTTATTTTTGCGCAAAATGGGCTAAATTACCAGGTCACGAGGACCCCAAGAGTTCCGAGAAGGTTTGGGGAAAGGGACCTTCTCAACAACTGTTATCGAGACAGGAGAAAGCCTCCCATCAAGGTCATCCAGGTGTTCTTTAACTCTTTGTACATGATATAGCCCTTCCATATAGGAGGTCACAGCTTTACGTCCCATCCCACTGACGTAGGCGTTTCCAACTCCATCGATGTCCCCTACTGACCAATGGCAGGGTGGGGGATTTAACAGAGATAAATCTCAACGCTGGCACAGGTGGGACTGGAACCTGGGAACTACAAATTACGAGCTTGATCCGCTACCGACTTATTATCTGGGAAATAGCCTCGCCGCTTCCTTCCGCTTTGCAGCACACCTCGATCGGTCTCTCCCTCTCCTCGAATACTCGCATAGTATGGATCGGTCCCTCCCCCCTCCCCATGAATACTCGCATAGCAACATATTTCTTAGCTTTGCCGATAATTAACATTACCTACTTGCAGGTAAATCACTCTAAATCAGTGTCTCGCAAACTGTGTGCCGCGAGAGATTCCAAGTGTGCCGCGAGAGCTTTCAAATTGACACTAGATATTCCAAAGATTTCATTTTGACTTGACTTGTGTTATCGACGTGCTTTAATATCGACGTGCTTTAATAAAAATCTTTCAGATTTTATCAACTGGGATCTTGTAAGTATTTATCAAGCTTTTTCCAAATTTTGGTATTAATTTTTGACTATTTCAAGCCATAGAATGGACAAATATTTAAAACAAACACCGAGTTATGATTAATTATATTTATTATTATATTTATTTTAAATAAAATGCATTTAACGAAACTTAAATTTTCCTCTTTTTACGTAACCATTAAAAATTCTTTTTTACGTGTGCCGCGGAAAAAAAATTAGATTCAGTGTGCCGCAGAGTAAAAAAGTTTGCGAGACACTGCTCTAAATCCTAATGATTTATTACACTCAGTGATTGCTTTTTTGTATAACTATATGTTCCGCATTCGAATTTATTTTAAATTTGATAATTTATTATTAATACCACTGAATTGTGACTGTAAATGCAAAAAAAAAAATTGTACCTCTCACAAGTAAAACAACCGAACCTAGATTACAAAAACTTTCTCATCACATGTTCTGCTGAGGCATTTCTCTAACCACTGCGTAAGAATAACCACAACAAATGAAGTATGCTCCCTGGAACAGTATCTAGCTTAATACTTTTCCAATTAAGGCTACTTAAAACAGCTTCTATTGATATCGTTACCATGTGCAGGTCAAGATAATAATTCTTCTATTGATAGATCCGCTAGCCATCATTGAATCTATTAATAGAAAAAATTGATCTGTCCATAACTTCCCTATCAGTCAATAACATTTCTCCTCATCATTTGCTTCCTCTTCGGTCTCGCGTTCTTCGTCCTCCTCATCCTACTACCTGCTCTCGAGTTCCTAGTCTTGAAAAATTTTCCTGGATCGTGGAAGAGAAAAGCAAAGAAAATGGAGGTTTCGTAAAGACCCATTACGAAGAATAACACGAAAAGAAGAGGAATTTCTTTTTTCAAAGCTTCAAGCCTCCGAGGCCTTCGACTAGCTTTTATTCAGCGACACTAACATGGAAAGAAAGTTCATGGGATAAGAGTGCCGGTTAGTGGTTAAAAAGAAACGATTAATACTTCTAAAAGGAAATTTAATGACTAAAGTTAAATCCTTTACCATTTCCTCGTAGGAAACTGATCATTTACCGTAGGGGTTTATCATATCGACAGTTTGATTCAAAGCCAAGAATGGTGCTCCTTTTCCAAAACAATAAGTTATTAAATATAACGTATCCATATTGATATGCACTATTTGTTACTACTTGGACACAGCGGAATATTTTGGAGCCCGCCCAAATCTAGAAAAAAAAAGGAGAGGGTGGGTGGGGGGGGGGGGGCAAGGGAATGCAATCGAGCCGGGAAAATATAAAAGTGGAGGGGGGGATTCGAGATTGGATTTCCATTGCAGTATAACATTTTCCTCTTCGTTTTTTATTTTTTTCTCATTTTATGAAAGATTCGTTAAATGCGCACAAGTTTAATCATTTTTGGCCCCCTCACCCTTACTAGGCCCTGTTTTAAAACAAATAAATAATAACATTAATAATTTTCATATATATGCAGAAATTTATTTTTTCGGAACATCCTGATCCTAAAATTATAACACCACCAAGAAAAGAAGTATTTGTATTATGTAAAATAACGAACTCGATTTACATATGAGGAAAGAGTCGTAGTTGGCTCAGTTGGTAGAGTGCCAGGCCTGTTATCTTCAGTTCTCAGGCTCCAGTCCCAACTGTGTCGTCGTTGAGATTTAACTGCGTCAAAACCCTCTCTTTGCCCTCGGTGAGGAAAACCGCCGTCACTTGGAAAGGAAAGTCGTCACTCGGTAAGGGAAAACCGCCCTTGGAAACACCGCCGTCCGTCAGATTGGACGTTAAACCGTGATCTCATCTGCAGGGGAACCATGCACTCTGCACGTTGAAGAACACTCTGAATGACCTTCACTGGAAGCTTCTGTCTTCCAGGGCTGCCAGGTTTTTGCAAGACAATTTTCATACATTTCTTGAAAATTCATTCAAACAATTCAAATTGTCTAATAAGAAAACTGACCCTGTTCATGAACTCTTATCATTGATGGATTTTAATATGCAAAGATAAGAATTTTAAGCTGGAAAGCAAATGCGAACAAGGAGAAAATCTCAAAGGTGGCAAAAGCTCAAAATCAAACCCGCGAATCACGATTAAATTCTATATCATTATCGACTGCTTTGTCCGAGTTTAATCTAACGCAAGAGAATAGAACATCCTTCAGAGAACAGCCTGGACATCGAGTCTCGACTATAATTAACACATTGCAACGTATCTGGATTCTTATTCGCCCTCCCCCCTCTCAATCCTACCGTCACCTAGCTCCTTAGTCACTGAAAATCTCTCCTCCTTCCGGTGTGTATCGCCTCTGGGTGCAGCTGCTGAACTTCCTCGATCAACCTCTATCGATCCCTCCTCTGGCACAAAAGGCATTTCGAATCCAACCACTCATCACTCTGTCATTTGCAGCACGAACAATTATCCGGGAACTAGTCTCGCCGCTTCCTTCCGCCTTCCGCTTTGCAGCACACCTCGATCGGTCTCTCTCTCTCTCAGGTTTCTACTCTGCTCCACACTCTTCCTCACCCTCCAGTACAGATGAGGAAAGTCAATGACATGCTCTTCTTCATTCCGTTGGATTGCGGTTGTGATTTTTGATATAGTAAAGTAAGTCAACCAAGCTTTCTTCAATTGTTTACGTTACAAGCATGACTGCAGATCCAATGGATTCAAAAAAGGAATAATTCAAAGAACTTCTTTCTTCTAGTTTGGATGGAATACGAAACATAACAGGATAGACCACAGAAGTAGGATGTATCTAGGATTTAGTAAGACTTGAGTAGAGTGACCCAATTGCTGAAATACTCCACCGGACAGGAAAGGTTAAAATTATACCCTATGTGAAATAAAATTTATAATTGTTTTTTAATCAATTTTCAGTATCGGCCATATATAACATGAAGCTGAAATAAAATTATACACCGAAGAGCCAAAATATTATGACCAGCGCGTCTTTATGCAAATCGAAACAACTGCAGGTAAACGACGCGCATGTGACGGTCCTGAAACGATATAAATAACACCTCCCACTGAACTTTGTTAATCAGTGTTATTCTTATTCTCCAAATAGGAAAGGCAGCGGATTTAAGCGAGTTTGACAAAGGCTAAATTGTAATGTGGGGTGCTCACGATCAGTCGTGGTTAGTATCTTCAAAAAGTGGTCCGAGAAGGGAAAAACCACGAACTGCCGGCAAGATGTGGGCCGATCACGGCTCATCGATACTAGAGGTGAGCGAAGGCTATACCATATGGTAGGAGCCAATAGAAGGGATACTCTGTCGCAAATCACCCGTAATTTGAATGCTGGTGACGTGTCACAACACACAGTACATCGAACCCTGCTGAAAATGGGGCTGCATAACTGCAGGCCGCTCCGAGTGCCCATGCTAACCTCGGTTCACCGTCGAAAGCGCCTACAAAGGGCACGCGAGCATCAAAACTGGACCTTGAATGATTGGAAGAAGGTCGTCTGCCTCGATGAATCTCGTTTCCTGTTGCACCATGTGGACGGCCAGGTACCTGTGCGTCGTTTACCAGGGGAAGTGTTGGCACAAGGATGCACCATGAGACGAAAACTAGCTGGTGGAGGAAGTGTAATGCTTTGGGCAATGTTCTGCTGGAAAACCCTGGGTCTAGTCATTCATGTGCAGGAAACTATGACATCTACTTCCTACCTAAATATCATTGCAGACCAGATACATCCTTTCATGGCAATGGTATATCCCTCTAGTAGTGCCTTCTTTCAGCAGGATAGTGCGCCATGCCACACTGCCCGGATTGTTCCAGAATGGTTTCCGCAACATGAGGAAGACTTCCAGGTATTGCACTGGCTTCCAAATTTGGCAGACATCAATCCAATCAAGCATTTGTGGTTTGTTTTGGAACAGCATATCCGTTCTGCGGCGGCTCAACTACGTAACTTAAAGAGTTAAAGGATCTTCTGCTAACGTGTTGGTACCAGATACCACAAGACACCTTTAGAAATCTTGTAGCATCCATGCCTCACCGGGTAAGAGCTATTTCGGCGCCACATTAGGCAGGTACTCATAATGTTTTGGCTCTTCGGTGTACAAAAACATCCTGTTCGGACTTCAAAGCAGATAGACAAGTAGAGGGTTCGTTCAAGACCAATGGGATTTCGGGGAGTTCCCTCCCCCCATCTCCGAATGAATGGGTACGTCCATCCGGCATACCCTTTGGTGTCCCCTTCCTTGTTAGTAATTCAGAGATAAAATTCAATTCAACTATTCGTGAAATGACATGATGCTCTGTTGTGTCAAATTATGACACTTCCAACTTTTCTCCAGTGGGTTGTATTATTTTAAAACTGGGCATTTTGTTGTCAAGTTATAAAAGATTCCTGTAATTCGCATCATCTTAATGTAAACAAGCCCAAACTGGAGGGTTGCATTGATTCAGTTTAGCGGTAGATGATGTGAACAGGCTGGAGTCCCAATTGCTCCACCGTCAAGATTTATCTTCGCAAAACCTCCATTCTGACTTCAATAAGAAAGGGGACGCCGATGTGTTTGAAAAGACAACCGTCCTTCGGATGGAATGTTAAGCCGTGTTTTCTGTGTAGGAGAGCCTTACTCTGTGCACCATAAACAACATTCTGGATAACTTTTTCCGGGGGCTACCATCTATTTTCTAAGAGCTGTCCAGTGAGTCCCCTTCCCCCAAACTTATCGGAATCCTCGGAGTCTTTGTGACCTGGACATTTAGCCCATTCTGCGCAAAACAGAATGCCTCTCAGAGTTGAAATAACCCAGTCTGCTATCGAACAGAACGAATCAAACAACAGATTAAAGCACAAAATAATTAAGCAATGCTGAAAATGAAACAGCAAAACATTATTCTAAAGAGAAAATATTTTTGCATTCTGCAGTTCGTCTTTTTTCTTTTCAACTTTCTAACTAATATAATACTTTTATATTCGGTTCTTGTCTTTTTCCCTTCAGTACGTCTTCAAGTGGCAGCTAAATAACTGACTTCATCTCTCTCTTCGTATTCAACGAATATTGGAGCTATTTTGCATAACTCAATTTGTCTCAGTGGGCCTGCTAGAAAGGATTAAACGACGGAGGAAATAACAATTCGACAGCAGCAACTAGACTTGAACTCGTTAAAAGCGAAAAATTCAGACGAAAAAACCTTTTCAATATTCCCTTAGAATTGACCTTTTATTCTTTTTGCATTCCATTCTTTGAATAACTGTCTTCTATTATTCCTTAAGTCACTACACGGAGTGACTTATTTATTAGAGTTGGGTTGGGTTGTTTTACCTCTGAGCGGCACTTTTTTGCACACAATGGTCTAAACGTCGAGGTCACAAGGACCCCGAAGGCTCATAGAAGGTTGGGAGAGGGGACCCAACCTTCTCACTGGAACAGCTGTTAAGAGACAGATGGTAGCCTCCCGTCAAGGCCATCCAGTGTTTTCTTTAACGTGCATAACGTCCCATCCAACGGACGGCGGCCTTTCCAAGCCCATCGGTGTCCCCTACTGACCGTGGACAAGGCGGGAAGTTTTGCGGAGATAAATCTCAACGCTGCCAGCTGGGACTCAAACCTGGGAACTGCAGATTAGAAGCCTGGCGCGATACCGACTGAGCCACCCCGCCTCACTTTATTAGAAACATGTCTATGTAATGCGAATGAAGAGTTATAATTCTAAGTTGTCTATAAATTCTTAAGTGTGTTTTTTTTATGGGGAAAATTGTGAATGAAGATGTGTTAAAAAACTGAATTAAATCGATCTAAATTTTTCAACATTATTCGTTTCGTTTTAATAGTTATGGGATATGAAACATATCACAACTTTGCTCGTTCTACAAAAATATTTGAAATTTCACCAAATATTTAAGCTCCTATCTTCGTTGTTCAGTATCCAGATAATAGCTGGTATAAAGGAAAAATTGCCCTGAACCGGGAATGTCCCGGTTCAGGACAATTTTTCGGAGAGGATCCAAACCCACCAAACATCCCGTCTAAATAAGACTTGTGGTCATGCCTGGGGGGAACTCTGATGAACGGAGTCTTCGACTGCAATCAAAACAGCTGTTTGTCACGATGATGTGGAGACTTGACATTAATCTGGGAAATCTTGATCAGCTTTCAGAACACCTGACATGAGATCGTGGGTTTTGACACCACACGACTGAAGACAATTTTTCTTATGCTTGTAAAGTCAGGGCCGAATCTTGAAGGGGCATGCCTCCCCCTCCCCTTTAGTATGCTAGTAAGGTTAACGAAGGCGAAACGTTTATGAACTTGTGCATATTACTCGCTCTTTTCCTGATTCCTTTTTTTTCAACTCTAAACCAAATTGTTGAAAGTTACACTGCAATGGAAATCTAATCTCTTGGCCTCGCGTTTACCTTTATCCGGCTAGACTGCGTTGCTTGCAAAAAAAAAAAAAAAAACAGGGGAAGCGGGGGGGCGGGGGTCGCTTCCCTGTTTTTTTTTGGGGGGGGGTCGAGATCAGGGTTGTTTGAGTTGGGTTGTTTTACCTCTGAGTGGCACTTTTTTGCACACCATGGGCTAAATGGCCAGGCCACAAGGACCCCGAAGGCTCAGAAAAGGTTGGGAGAGGGGACCCACTGTTGGGAGACAGATGGTAGCTCCCGTCAAGGCCATCCAGCGTGTTCTTTAACGTGCACAGGGTATGGCTTCCCACACACGGAGCCACGGCTTAACGTCCCATCCGACGGACGGCGGCCTTTCCAAGCCCATCGGTGTCCCCTACTGACCGAGGGCAGGGCGGGGAATTTTGCGGAGATATCTCAACGCTGACCCAGCTGGGACTCGAACCTGGGAACTACAGATTACGAGCCTGGCGCGCTACCGACTGAGCCACCCCCGCCCCTTTCGAGATCAGGCCTCTATAAAGTACTATCAGTATACTTAACAGCGAAAATAGTAGCTTAAACATTTGGTAATAACAACGAATCGTTGTGGAGATAAAGTGCAGCTATTTAGAAAAAAATCAGTGAACAAGCTGCTAAAAATACGATCGTTTCATAAAAGTTTAATGTAATTTCAAACCTGTCTACATCAGTGGGGTGGAGCATAAGGGATATCGCCACAAAACGATCTAGTATTTTGGACAATGTAAAAAATATTTCTCTTTAAAATTGGTGCACTTCAAGGTTCCCATATAGACCATTTTATAACTGTCATCGATGTTGGTAAATATCACAGTTCTCATATTCATTTAAACTACTGAGCCATGCTGATTACTACTTTTAACCATGCTGATTACTGTCACAAAAGTGACTGATGAGTCAACAGCATCAGCAGAGGCCTTAAAATTCACATTAAGGAATCCAATTTTGTTGAGGTTTATGATCCGCTACGTAATATTTCTGCAGCGAGAGTTGCAGTAGCAGCAAATTCATAACCTGGTGTTTCTACTTCTGATCCCCATCTTTCCTACATTGAGATTTTCTCCGCTAATCTCCACCCTGCCTTTGGTGAGAAAGGATATACCGATAAACTTGGGATGGTCACCATCCATTGGATATAACGTTAAGTTGTGACTTATTGTTCCGAAAGATCATTCTCTGAATAAGTGAAGCATATCTTATGGATGGTCTTGACGGGAGACTTCCATTTGTCTCCTAAGCGTCTCTTCCCCTACTGAACTCTGAGCCATTGGTGTCCTTGTGAACCTGACCTTTTAGACCAATATGTACAAAGTATTGGGGCTCAGAGTTTGGCCACTGGAGAACTGTTAGGATATAGAAAAAAACCATCCATCCAATGAGTTTCTTTAACGTGCACAGGGTATGGCTCTCCCGCACACGGAGCCACCACTTAACGTCCCATCCGAAGGACGACGGCTTTTTCAAGCCTCGATGTCCCCTACTGACCTAGGGCAGGGTGAGGAGTTTTGCGGAGATAAATCTCAACGCTGGCCAGGTGCTCGTTCATTGGTAAAACTCTGCTATTCAGAGGCATACACTGACTATTTATTCGTTAACTTCACTTGCGAAGCAGATACAGCCGTCCTCAGCATGATCTCTTGTGCTGGGAAGACACACTGAGTGGAGATCAAAGAATTTACTTGACTAGCCTTGAAGACGCTCAATTAACTAGTTTTGTAGAAGCGCAAGAGCTCATCTTTTAATCCCAATTCTGGGATTTTGTAATAAGAAATGGGGACGCTTTTCCTGAAACAAATTTTTTGAAAAGTTTTTTTTCCCGGGTCGAATTTTTCCCTGCATTTGTAACGTTTTCTTTTCTAGAAATTTTATTTCTATCCGCAGCCAATTAAATTTTAATCATCTGATGTTTCGGAAGCAACGTATCAGTTGTTAGACAAAGTTTCAAAAACGAAAAATTGTTTGCTCTCAAATTAGCAGGATGTACCGAAGGGGAAGTTTAAAAAATAAATGTTACAGTTAAGAAGGAACTTCAACATTTAAAGAAAAGCGAAATGAATGTTCATAGTGACTCATTAATATTTCATTAACGATAATTTCTTTCCCTATAGAAATCTTTGTTTTCTTTATCTGATGAAGGAACACAAAGTAATGAAAACAAGTTAGGTTTTAAAGTATTAATGATTAGAAAGTTTAGCTTTTTTTAAACTTGATTGCTATTCTTTTTGCTGCAGAATGAGCTAGCTAATACTCTCAAATCGTTCCTTTCTAGAGTCGACGCAAAGCTCCTGGATCCTTGAGAGAACCATATTAAGGTTCTAGTACGCCATAAGTACTTCCGTTCCGTAGGCCACTTGGCGTTGGTGGCTCAGTTGGTAGCGCGCCAGGCTCGTAATCTGTAGTTCCCAGGTTCGAGTCCCAGCTGGGTCAGCGTTGAGATTTATCTCCGCAAAATTCCCCGCCCTGCTCACGGTCAGTAGGGGACACCGATGGACTTGGAAAGGCCGCCGTCCGTCTGATGGGACGTTAAGCCGTGGCCCCGTGTGCGGGAGAGCCATACCCTGTGCACGTTAAAGAACACGCTGGATGGCCTTGACGGGAGGTTACCATCTGTCTCCCAACAGCTGTTCCAGTGGGTCCCCTCCCCCAACCTTCTCTGAGCCTTCGGGGTCCATGTGACCTGGCCATTTAGCCCATGGTGTGCAAAAAAGTGCAGCTCAGAGGTAAAACAACCCAAAGCCATTTGGCGGATGTGTTTTTATGGGATAACTGATTTTGATGGGTAGATTACTGTTCAAAATTATCTTGAACATTTCGCTTATCTGATAGTAAACAGTACTTAAAGGGCCTTAAAGTCTAATTCGATAGTGATTTATTCAAGAAATTACAATTTTATCATAAAAAAGGAAAAACATAGACAGCAATTTTTTTCTAGACCCTTTATTTATGGATACCTATTGGATAATATGGCCCTGACGCTTGTGTGCAGTTCGAGTCTCTCCTGGGAGAGCGTTGCGCTTTATCTCCGCAAAACTCCCCGCCCTGCCTTCTATCAGTAGGAGACATCGATTCGCTTGAAAGGTCGCCATCCGTCGGATGAGATGTTAAAGCCGTGATTCCGTGTGAGGGAGAGCCATACACTGTGCGTATTAAAGAACACACTGGATGGCCTTGACAAAAGGCTACTAACAACTGTTGTAACAACTACTAACAACTTGTCTCCTAACAACTGTTTGTTGTAACAACTACTAACAACTGTTGTAACAACTACTAACAACTTGTCTCCTAACAACTGTTTGTGTGTCACCTTCCATAACTTTCCGAGTTCTTGCGAACAAGCCTTTTAGCCCATTGACGGCAAAAAAAGTGCGCTCAGAGGCAAAACAACCCAACTTTGTATGAAAAAACTTAACATGCCGCCCTTTTTTAAAACAAAAATGCCCTTCTTCATGGTCGTCCGTAGAAACAAACCTCCAAATTTCACCGATGAACTTCAATAAACTTCAAGGTGGCGTTTAAACATTTTCTGGGCCCAGGCACAAAGACATAGCCGGATCACTGTAACGTCCTCTACTCTGAGGCTCAGGGCTCCTCAGATAATAAGACAGCCAAAGGTGAATAGAAAAAACATCCACGGGCCAGACAAAAATATCACGTGAAGACAAAAAACATAAGGCCATAAATTAAACATATATACTTCAGAAACGTGGACTAAAATTCACAAGCCATATAAGAAGACAAAAAGCATACCGAGTCAGAAATGAAAGTGAAAAGCTTGTGCCATAAATAAAGGAAAAAAAAATTACATTTTTATAGTAATATTCTATATTTCTATATTTTGCAGGGGCATGTCGGTAGCGTGCCAGGCTCGTAATCTGATTTCCCAGGATCGAGTCCCAGCTGATCAACCGTTGAACATTTTCTCCGCTAACCTCGTTTTGTCCTCAGTGAGAAGCGGTCACCATTAGGTTTTGAAAGACGCCGTCCATCGGATGGAACCTTAAGCGTGGCCCCCTGTTGCAGAAGAGCCATACTATGCATGTTAAAGAACACACTGGATGGCCTTGACATGAGGTTTCCCTCTCTCATAACAGCTGCAACTGGGTTCCCCTCTACAAACTTAGCTGAGGTCTTGAGGTGCGTAATGCCTGGTCATTATAAACCGCTATGCGCATAAAAATGCGGCTTAGGTAAACACAGGTACTTTGCTTCTTTTGCAAAAACAAATATATTTCTTGTATATTTGTTTTTTCGCATCATAAAAAGACACTATCTATTGAACTTCTTTTTTTTTTCAGTTTTTGAAATTATCAATAGCTTTGTTTCCTATATTTATTTTTTTCTTTCTACATTATCATCTAGCTCCATTTGAGAAGCTCTGGTTTAGCCAAACAGATAGCAAGAAGGTTTGATCATGGTCATTATATCAGTTGCCATAACCCAAGACTATTCCATCAACCTAAATGTACTAATTAAGAATGATTTTATTATTTAATGTCTTTCGCTAATATTCTTAAGAGTAACTTATCCACTCATAAAATCAGTCGTCTCTGTGCAGCGAACATCAGTTCAGAGATATCCTTTACTTCTGTCTAATCAGGAACAGCATGCGCGCAAGCTGAGAGTGTGGACTCCAGTTTGCGAAATTCTCTCGCGCTCCCGAATTCAAAGTAATTTTTTTTTGTCAGTTTAAAAAACATTCAGGTTAATTGAGAATTCAACAACACACAAGAAAAAAAACTCGTGGCTTAACGTATATCAGATATTATTTATTGAACTTTTTTTTTTCAGTTTTTGAAATTACCAATAGCTTTGTTTAAGACAATACCTATGTTGTCGGATAATGCTTCATATGATATCAAAATTATCCCGGATTGAGGTTCGTGTTTCTCATCGAAGCCACGTATTACTATGAACGATGTAATCCTTGCTGTCAAATATTTGATCGATCACCCACCAAGGAATAAAAAGGATATGTTGTTGGGCTCATCTTGTCCATTTTCAGCCTCTTGGTACGGAGAGCTCATTCATCGAATGAAGAGAAGAGTTCTTAAGACAGAACACAGCTATTTCAGAGATTACATGTTCTGATGATAAAGTTGTTTCAGCTCTCACACTGTATATGTCATATGAAACAGCTGTTTAAGTTTTCGCATCATAAAAAAAAAGTTGCTACGATAGTATAAAAAGTATGCAGAATAAAAAGTTGTTAAGATAGTATAAAAAGTATGCAGTGTAAAAAATTGTTGTTAAAATAGCATAAAAAGCATATAGTATAAAAAAGCTACTAAATTAGTATAAAAAATTTCTTTATGTATGTGTTTTGCATATTTCTTTGAATAAAATTTGATTTGTTGAGATAGTATAAAAAGTATATAGTGTAAAAAAGTTATTAAGATAGTATAAAAAGTATACGGTATAAGAAAAGTTATTAAAATAGAAAAAAAAGTATACAGTATAAGAAAGGTTACTAAAATAGCATAAAAAGTATACAGTATTAAAATATCATAAAAAAAGCTACTAAATTAGTACAAAAAAATTTTATGCATGTGTTTTGTAACTGTTATTTTATATTGTATACTTTTTTACAGTGAAATATTATAAAAAGTATGGAAATAAAAAGTTGCTAAAAAGTATATATTATAAAAAAATTTTAAAATATATATAAAAGATGTTAAGTATATTAGTGTCAGAGATACTAAGACAGAAGCTTTGTTTAGCAATTCACTCTACATTTGTTTATTTTTAAAGAGCCGTCCCATCGATCACGTTCTTTAGGTACGGTCGCCTTAGATAACACATTCCACATCTTTTATGATAGAGCTGTTTTAGTTATCACATTGTATAGTTCGTAAGATAGAGTTATTTCAGAGCTATCAGATCGTTAATACAATGTTCGTAATATGAAATTGTTTCAGATCTCACGTTCTATAGTTTTTGTGAGAAGTTATTTCAGCAGTCGCATCGCACATTGTTTAAAACAGAGCAGATTCTGCAATATTATTGGACCTTCCTCACCTTAGATTTGTTTTAGGGACCTCATTGAACAATTTTTAACATCACGCTGTTTCAGCGAAAACATTGTACAGTTACTCAGGATATAATTGTTTTAGGGGTCACACTACACAGTTCTTAAGATAGGGTTGTTTCAAAGATCACATTGTATAGATCTTAATATGGAATTTACAATTCTCTAAAAACATTTCAGCGGGAATACTTTTTAATATCGAGTAGTTTCAGCAATCAAACTCTACAGTTCTTGAGACAGAGCTATGATATCGCCTAGTTTTAAGACTAACTTGTTTCAGTAATACTAGAGTGATACATAAGTCTGTGCTTTTTCGACGTACAAAATGTGTACCGTGCAATCACCGTATTGTTTTACCTCTTATCGGTGCTTTTGTGCACACAATGAGCTAAATGACCAAGTCACAAGGACCCGAGGGCTCAGAGAAGGTTGGAGGAGGGAACCCACTGGACAGCTCTTAGGAGACAGATGGTAGCTTCCCGTAAAAGCCATCCGGCGTGTTCTTCAATGTGCACAGTGTATGGCTCTACCGCACACGGTGCTGCGGCTTAACGTCCCATCCGACGGAGGCGGCCTTTCTAAACCCATCAGTGTCGCCTACTGACCAAGGACAGGGCGGGGAATTTTGCTGGAAGTTTTTTTAATAATAATAATAATCTTTATTCATATTCATGTTAGTTATACAAAAGTTTAAACAAATGACCCGCAAAGCATCTGCTTATCTGCAGGAGAGAAGAATAATAACGTTACATGAAAATACATAAGATATAGTTTAAAACAATGTCATCGAATTATGTGAATTTCAGTGGAAGCTCCATTGTGGTGGTTCAAATTTTTATTTAAAATTTAGTGCCTAGAAGAAAATTTTTAGTCTTATTTTTGATTTCTTTAAAATTATTTAATAAAATAATTTCCCTTGACAGTTGATTGAACACGTAAGGTATTGTATGTGCCCTTGTACATTTCCCGTAATTGTTTAATATTTATGGAAGTTGGAAATAATTTTTGGATTGTAACCTTGTGTTTTTTCCCCATGAGAGATTTTAGATTTAAATTGATTATCAAAAAAATATTTTAAAGTGATGCTGTATTTGTAAAGGTTGTGAAAAGAGAGTATGCCTAGATAATTTAGTCTTTCTTCGCTATGATAAAATGAATTTCTTAAGTTGTATGGGATTATATTTTTAGCATTGGATGATTGAATATTTTCTATTTTCTTTATATTTGTGAAGTTAGTTGAGCCGTATATTGTCAAACCATAAGTCAATATAGATTCACAGATAGCTTTGTAAACCAAAATACATGTATGTGTGCTTGCAACAAATTGTAATTTATAAAGTTTAGATGCATATAGACGCAATTTCCCTGCTAACTTTTGAATATATTGTTACGACAGAAGAATCTGGCAACCGAAAGAAAAGTTTCAGCCAACGAATTGAACTTTGGGAGAATTTGGAGAAGAAGAGTGGAGCGTTAACGGTCGTTGTATTGTAACGTTCGTTGTATTGTAACGGTCGGAGAGTTCGAAAATGGACGGTGAGCTGTTCTGAGACAGTGCGCGTAAGTATCAAGAAGTAACTTGATGTGTTGTGTATACGCGGAAGGATAAAAGTGGGATCTTTTATCGTTAAGTATCAAGAAGTAACTTGATGTGTTGTGTATACACGGAAGTATAAAAGTGGGAACTTTTATGGCTAACTTCGAATGTCTACACGGACTGTCTTTTTGTTCGGCTAGTGTGTGAACAGTTATTAGCACAGGACGAGAATTGGTTTACGAGTGAAGATCTTCGGGTGACCTGGTAAATCAAGTAAAAGGTAGTATTTAGTAAAATACACAGAGCTGATATTGTGTGCTCTACGCAGGAAGATTGATGACTTGTGCATGTTAATAGTTGATTTGTTAATAAGATACTTCATCCATATTTCCTTTGTAACAATTTACTTTGTATTGAATTTGGTTTTGAAATATAGCTTTTAATACTCACGCTCAGTGGCTACCCATTTTTGTGATCCGCAACATTTGGTGTCAGAAGTGGGATTAATTAATTGAATGCCTTTCACTAGAAGTATGGATGAATTAGTAAAGTTGATAAATAGCTTCAAAGCCGATATGACTGCGCTGATGACTGATAGGAAAACCATTATGACTACGCTGATGACTGATATGAAAGCCGATATGGCTGCGCTGATGACTGATAGGAAAACCATTATGGCTACGCTGATGACTGATAGGAAAGACCTTATTGCTACGCTGATGACTGATAGGAAAGCCGTTATTGCTACGCTGGTGACTGATATGAAAGCCGATATGACTACGCAGATGACTGATATTAAAAGTGATCTAGCTGCCCAAAGCGATAAAATAGGTGACTTGAAAGCCGAAATGGCCGCACAAAATACTGAGATGAGAGATGAAGTGGCTCCTCAAGTTGGTAAGATTATTGATCAGTTCAAGGATAGTAAAACCGAACTCAATAGACAATGCAATAGTTTAAATGTTGAATTTGTCAGTGAAAAAGATGATCTTGATAGTGTTAAGTTAGATTGTAAACATGGAAAAGAAAAAGAGAAAGGCAACGCATATCAAAATGTGAATCCAAAACCAATAGGTGAAATTTGCAAAACTAACAGCACTGGAGGTAACATTACAGATGAACAATGTTTTAAAGATGCTAACCGTAAGAATATTGTTGAGCAGTATAAAAATTATAGGAACAAAATTATGCAAGAATCGAGAGCTGGTAGAGATGTTGTTACAGTTACAGTTCAGACAACGAAATTGGTTGAAGGTGAATATATCTCCTGCAGTGGGAGCTATAGTACAGATGAACATAATGCTGATGCGGGAAAGAAACGATGCAGAACCAGAAAACATTCCAAGATCCTTTGCTATCTGAAAAAGAAGCAATTTAAGAAACGATGCGGAACCAGAAAACACTCTGGGATTCTTCGCTATCTGAAAAAGAAGCAATGTAGATTCAATTCGTTTCTACAAAATTCGACGGACAGGAGAAGCTCGCTGGGGCAGCGGCGTTCTGATGAAGCCTTCATATTGATTGAAGAGATCTCGAGAGAGATGGAGAAAGTGCGAGAGGACTGCGAGAGGAAGACTGCAAAAGAATCGAATCTTCGGAAGAAAGGAGAATCTCGAAATGTGGATCTGCTACTGGAAATCAAGAAACGTAGAGATAGCGCAGATAATGCTTTTGACCACGCAACTACTGGTAATGCATGGCAGAGTGGCTATGTCGCTGGTGACATGTCTAGGAACTGTGAAGAACAATCACACAGATTAGAGAGCTGTGAGACTAAACAGTACGCTTTGCACTTCAAAATACCTAGGTATACAAGTCTGGCACGATCTGAAGAGAGATCCACACGAAAGGTATTCTATTCCTCGCCGTCAGCAAAATGCGTCATGGACAATTATCGCAAAGGCAGAGTAACGAGTGGTAATGAGGGGGAACGAAACAGAGTTTACGTTTCGCAGAGTGGTCCGAGTAAAGAAGAGGTGTCCATTCATCATAGAAACAAAGTGCCATTCGACGTTACCCGGGAAGTCGGAGAGATTTTTCCGAAGCATATAGCCACACTTGAATCGTTTATAGAAAGTGGGGATTTAAGGAAGAGGAATTCCGAAGAATGGCTTAGAAGCGTAACAGGTGATGCTAGTAAAGGAGCTTCAGGCAGAGACAGTACTTCAAAGACTAACTTTCTGGATGAAACTAAGCCTCAGAGTTACGATCAGAGAGAAGTGAATCCCTCAGATAATTTCAACGTAGCCACGCTGAATTTCTTTTCTGAACAGTCAATGTGCAGATTTGGACATTATAACCATTTAGATTATAAGGATATAGAAAAGTTTTATCACGATTACAAGAGCTCTAAAGTGGACAATATCATGTTACAGAACTCGTCGCTGATCTCCAGAATGAACAATTTGGCAATCATGACTGATATTTCCCTGGCTAATTACAATGAGAGCTCCAAGAAAGTGAATTCGGAAGAAACAGCAAATATGACCTCCTCGGGTCATGTGTTTTGCTGGAGACCCGAGTGGCGCCATCGGATGGTAGATAAAAACAGCACAGGAGGTGTCGGCAACAAAGTGAGTCTTGTCTTGGCTCCTGCACTTGCTGCTTTAGGTCTCAAGGTCCCTATGATCTCCGGTCGTGCTCGCCAATTGACGGGAGATACTCTGGACAAATTGGAATCCATCCCTAGCTTCACAGTCGACTGCACTAAAGATAAAATCGAGCAGATGATGGAAGACGTCGGATGTTGCATCGTAGTACAGACAGAGGAGCTGGTGCCAACAGATAAGGAGATTTACCGCTGCAAGGATCTGACGGCTACCGTAGATAGCGTTCCTCTAATGAGATGCTCAATTGTGTCCAAAAAGCTGGCTGAAGGAGTGTGCGCTTTGGTTTATGATGTTGAATTCGGAAAAGAAGCTATTGATCTCATCAGTACAGAAGATGTTGCTGTTGATTTAGTTAAGAAAATGGTTGCAGCATCACAAGCTCGTGGAATGAAGAGTTTGAGTTGTTCAGCTGTTATCAGCAACATGGATTCACCTCTTGAAAACTCTGTTGACAACTCTCTGGAAGTGATGGAAGCTGTTCAGTGTTTCCTTGGTGACGGATCCTTGGAACTGCAAGAGCTCGTCGAAGAGTTAGGAGGAGAACTTCTGCGTTTGGTGAACATTGTGGATAATAGGGTAGATGAAGCATCACGTGTCCGCAAGGTTCTGCATAACGGCAATGCTTTGAACAAGTTTCGTAACATGTTAATAGAACAAGGAGTATCTGAAGATGTTGCAAGCTGGCTATGTGAAGATAAAACAGAAAAAATATTGCTAGCAGCCCGACACATCACTGATTTCACTTATACAGGAGAAACAGGTAAGGTTGTCGGATTAGAAGCTGCAGTCCTAGCAAGAGTATGGAAGGAGGAGATGGACCGAAGCGCTAAAAAGAATTATGGAGCTGATATAATTGTGAAGCACCTTGGGGATCAAATTGAATCAGGTGAAATATGGCTGAAGGTTCATCACGACAGTTCTGAATTAAGTGAAAGTCAACTGACAAAAGGGTCAGACTGGAGGATGAAACTCCTCCCTAGATTTTATGTCACTAATGACTTTCATTCCTTATTACTGTTTATAGAAGTAAAAATCCAAAGAAGAAAACTTCCGACAAAGAAGAAAACTTTTTACAGGTTTTGCACGAAAACTCTTAGTCGATTCTTCTCCCTGCAGAGACATAAACGTGTTCACAAGGGCTATAGGCCTTACACGTATTATGTTTGTGGACGAGGCTTCAGTCAGAAAAGAAATCTACGTCATAATGAGATTCGCTTTCATTTTGACACAGACGTGGTATATCGCATTCGTCGATGTCCAGCTACAAAGTGCAAGGTGGTTCACGTGGATCATTTGGCATCGTTTCATCGAAGAACTGAAGAAGCTTTGGAATCCAGAATTGTTCGGGACGAACAAGACCTAGGAAGGGGGCAGTGTTACGACAGAAGAATCTGGCAACCGAAAGAAAAGTTTCAGCCAACGAATTGAACTTTGGGAGAATTTGGAGAAGAAGAGTGGAGCGTTAACGGTCGTTGTATTGTAACGTTCGTTGTATTGTAACGGTCGGAGAGTTCGAAAATGGACGGTGAGCTGTTCTGAGACAGTGCGCGTAAGTATCAAGAAGTAACTTGATGTGTTGTGTATACGCGGAAGGATAAAAGTGGGATCTTTTATCGTTAAGTATCAAGAAGTAACTTGATGTGTTGTGTATACACGGAAGTATAAAAGTGGGAACTTTTATGGCTAACTTCGAATGTCTACACGGACTGTCTTTTTGTTCGGCTAGTGTGTGAACAGTTATTAGCACAGGACGAGAATTGGTTTACGAGTGAAGATCTTCGGGTGACCTGGTAAATCAAGTAAAAGGTAGTATTTAGTAAAATACACAGAGCTGATATTGTGTGCTCTACGCAGGAAGATTGATGACTTGTGCATGTTAATAGTTGATTTGTTAATAAGATACTTCATCCATATTTCCTTTGTAACAATTTACTTTGTATTGAATTTGGTTTTGAAATATAGCTTTTAATACTCACGCTCAGTGGCTACCCATTTTTGTGATCCGCAACAATATGTATTCCATCGGAAGGTTGTGTCCATGTAAAGTCCAAGATATTTATGGCTCTCAACACGCTCAATAACATCACAGTTGCAGCAGTCAGGGTCATGATTTATCATGTTGTGGGGACACAAGGGTTCGTGGTTTTTAATTGCATAAGATGAGAGATCATAGTATCCTGGTGAATGAAAGCTCATCCATTTGGTTTTTTCTGAATTTATGTAAATACGATTAATGTTAGACCAGTAAATAATTTTGTTAAAATCATCCTGTGTATCTCGGACTGTGTCTCCTATATTGTGATTCACGTTAACCAAGGCGGTGTCATCAGCATACATATAAAGAGAGCCCTTCAGTTTAAGGTTAGCTAGATCATTAATATAAATAATAAATAAAAGCGGACCTAAAATTGAACCTTGTGGAACACCAGTGTACACTGTTCTATTCTCACTAAAAACGCTATTAATTTTGGTAACATGCACTCTGTTTTTTAAATAGTTTTCAAACCATTTAAGGGTAATACCTCGGACACCATAAATATACAATTTTTGAAGCAAAATATCGTGATCCAACGTATCAAATGCCTTACGAAAGTCCAGAAAGATAGCTGCTGCTTTTTTTCCCGTTGTTTAAAGTTCCATTAATGACGTCAGAAAACTCCGTTAAAAGTGTAATTGTATTTTTACCTTTTAGGAAACCATATTGCTTTTCACTAATAATGTTATGTTTTTTCAAGAAATTGGCTAGAACGTTAGCTACATATCTTTCAAGAATTTTGTGAAGGACGCGTAAGATGGCAATGGGCCTATGGTTAGTGCAATCGGATTTAGTTCCACTTTTGTAAATTGGTCTTAGAATAGCAATTTTGAGTTTATTAGGGATGTTTCCTGTAGATATGCTTTCATTGATAAAGTTTGTCACGAGATCAGCTAAGGAGGTTTTGCATGCTTTAATGTGCTTTATGTGTACCTGATCGTATCCACATGATTTTCTTTCATTTATGTCACTTAGAATTTTGAAAGTTTGTTTCGAGATGGGAGGAATAAAAATTGAGGGGACAGAAGGTTGGATATGTTTAGGAACTGTAGAGAGATTCTGTATACGGTTATCGTCTCCGAGATTGACAATAATGTCTGCAAAGGTGTTGTTAAATTTCTCTGCTGCTTGAGTTTCAGACATACCTTGTGGCATATTCATGATAAAATCGTCAATGGCAGTTTTAGGTTTATTGTTGATAATTTGGTTGACGAGTTCCCAATTTTGCTTTGGTTTGTTTTTACATGACTCAAATTGTTTGAAGTAATATTTTTTCTTTTCCTGCCTAATAACGGACGTGACTGTGTTTCTTAAGTTTGTATTAAGTTTGTATTGTTTCTATTATTATTATTGTTTATAAAACGATATATAAATATGACGACTGGCGTTTTCTCTTGTAGTGGATGAAATTATCGATATTAAAGCGGAAAAGGACAATTTCTTGGGGAATTTTAATAATAGTAACGGTTGCGAAAAGAATAATAAATATATATATATATGACATATTTTACATTATTTCGTACAAGAAATTTCTTAAATACGGAATATCGTTCAGTTCCACCCTTTCCTCCTACCCCTAGTCAAATTATTGGTTCGCTTCATTCCATTAGCAGCCGATTCTAACAAGAGTCCACATTTCAGCTGTGTATTCTGATTTCGATCCTCCTCTCTTTGCCTGAGCTGAGATTTTCTCCGCTAACCCCTCGAGGAAAAAAGAGGCCACCCTTGAACTTTGAAAAGCCGTTGTCCCTTTGAATAGAACGTTAAGCCGTGTCACTTTGTGCAGGAGAACCATACGCTGTGCACTTTAAGGAACGCATTGAGTTGCTTTGACGGGAGACTTCTATCTGCTTTCTAACAACTTCCAGTGGCTCTCCTTTCCCCACCCAGCACTGGGTGTTTGGCGCCCTTGTGATTTAGCCATCCAGTCCATTGCGAGATAAAACAACCGAAATCAACTCACTTAGAGGGGCGGGGGTGGCTCAGTCGGTAGCGCGCCAGGCTCGTAATCTGTAGTTCCCAAGTTCGAGGGGGGCGGGGGTGGCTCAGTCGGTAGCGCGCCAGGCTCGTAATCTGTAGTTCCCAGGTTCGAGTCCCAGCTGGGTCAGCGTTGAAATTTATCTCCGCAAAATTCCCCGCCCTGCCCACGGTCAGTAGGGGACACCGATGGACTTGGAAAGGCCGCCGTCCGTCGGATGGGACGTTAAGCCGTGGCCCCGTGTGCGGGAGAGCCATACCCTGTGCACGTTAAAGAACACGCTGGATGGCCTTGACGGGAGGCTACCATCTGTCTCCCAACAGCTGTTCCAGTGGGTCCCCTCCCCCAACCTTCTCTGAGCCTTCGGGGTCCATGTGACCTGGCCATTTAGCCCATGGTGTGCAAAAAAGTGCCGCTCAGAGGTAAAACAACCCAACCCAAGTTCGAGTCCCAGATGGGTCAGCGTTGAGATTTATCTCCGCAAAATTTCCCGCCCTGCCCACGGTCAGTAGGGGACACCGATGGGCTTGGAAAGGCCGCCGTCCGTCGGATGGGACGTTAAGCCCTGTGCACGTTAAAGAACACGCTGGATGGCCTTGACGGGAGGCTACCATCTGTCTCCCAACAGCTATTCCAGTGGGTCCCCTCCCCCAACCTTCTCTGAGCCTCGGGGTCCATGTGACCTGGCCATTTAGCCCATGGTGTGCAAAAAAGTGCCGCTCAGAGGTAAAACAACCCAAACAACTCACTTAGAGCCTTGCCGTCCTTTTACAAAACATGAAAGCTCTTCTGTTGAGTAAACGCTCTTCACCATTAGGATGATGAAGAGTACTTGCTTAAATGCTGTGCTAATAATTGATTAGAGCAGCGACGTTCAGTTTTCATTAACCGAATCATCTCAATTGGCAATGCATGCCTTTGGCAGTAAGATAAATGCCAGCAGGAATTTTCATTCGTTTCTGCCCATGCCACTCCATCGACTTTACGTCAAAGGTTGTAAAACAAAAGAAATGGCTTCTTTACTTTCCCGTGATTTCACCTAGGAATTAAGTCTGAGGGGATATTTCCATTTTTAGAGTGGTTAAAATTTTGAAATGTTTTAAAATTTTAAGGCAGTGTCTCAATTTTTAAAGCTAAGAAGAGACTAGAGATGATTATTAAACTGAAAACAATTCATATAATCAGTTGATCCCAGGCAGAACCTGACAATAAATATGAAACCTGGCGAAACAAAATTTTGGCGGCCCTCTCCCCCCCCCCCCCCCAAAAAAACTTTCTTTTAATATATTAGTTCTTTTTTAAATTAAATAAATAGATAATTTTAAATCAAGAACTGGTTGTATATTATATTGCATTATTTTCTATTATATTGCATTATTTTCTATTATATTGTATTGTTGTTTATTATATTGTAAAAATTTACTTCTCTATTTTCAATATATATTTTTAAACGGTAGGGCCGCATTCTGCCCGTCCGTCGGATGGGACGTTAAGCCGTGGCCCCGTGTACGGGAGAGTCATACCCTGTGCACGTTAAAGAACACACTGGATGGCCTTGACGGGAGACTACCATCTGGGATCCAACAGCTGTTCCAGTGGGTCCCCTCCCCCAACCTTCTCTGAGCCTTCGGGGTCCATGTGACCTGGCCATTTAGCCCATGGTGTGCAAAAAAGTGCCGCTCAGAGGTAAAACAATCCAATCCAATCTACATTCTGCACCCCTTGTGCAGGGCAAAGCGGGCAGTCTCCCGCAGAGACAATTTCCCCGATGGTTTGGAAAACTGTTCATTTTCCTTTCATGTTAGTTGTTTGCTTGTAATTCTTCAACAGAAACGATGCGATTTTTGCCTAATAATAGTGATCTCGTTAAGAAACAGTTTAAATATTTGCAGAGCTTCAGCCACCTGAAAATAACTAGAAGCTTCCTAATTTAAAACTTAATGTTTATTCTACCTATATCATAAAATTATATAATTTATTTTTTAAAACAACATTTGCTGAGAATATGCTCAAAGGGGAAATAAACTCGTGATTACAAAAATGGCTACAATTGTAAAAAAAATTGTAAAATTTTGAAAACAAAAATAATGAAATCATTTTTTTCCCAACTGCCACCCCGAATTGCCTTCAAAAAATGAATCTCTGATAGAATTCGTGTTATTGTTTTAAACTGCATTTATTTTTCTACTTCAAAGACCGATTGAATTTCAAAGTGAAATTTGTTAGTCATAAAATAGCGTTTGTACATTGAAACTAGCAAGTCTTCAACATTCAGTTGGAAGTCGACTTTCTTCAACACAGCATTGCATCTACATTTCCTACATCGTACACTTTTCGTAATTCTTTCGCTACCTAATTTTTTTCTCAATTTAAGCGTTTCACTTTGGAAATAAATCTAACTACAAAGGCATTAACAACTGCTGCCCCCTCATTGAATTTCTTGAATCAAAAAATGTCCAAAACCTCAGATATCAAAGACCATATTTAAATACATCTAGATATATACACATTAAGATGCCAGTTTATTAGGTATACCACCTCTCCTATTAATAAATCAGCACTTTGAAGTCGATTCAAATTTTAGAGGAAAAGTTGTCGTGAGCCGGGTGGGATACGAACCCATGGCATGTTATCAGGAGGTCGTGGGTTCGTATCCCACCCATATCAAGACAATTTTTCCTCTAAAATTTGAATTGACTTCAAAGTGCTGATTTATTAGTAGATATTGAATGTGTGGAGTTTATTTCATTGTTTACCACCCCTCCTCACATAAATGGTTCATTCCGTCACGTGACTGCGGTGTGTGGTATAAATCAGGCAGAATCAGCTCTTCGAGAATCAGACAGAATTGGATGGAGCGTCAGAATGGGCAAAACGAGCGACCTGAACAACTTTGAACGTGGCATGATAATTGGTACGATGCGTGCCGATTCTAGCATCTCCCTAATGGCCGTCCTCCTGGGCTTTTCACTCAGAACCGTTTCAAAGGTTTAGGGAGAATGTTGCGAAAAGCAAAAAACTACCACTTAACCAGCGATCCTGTGGACGAAAACACGCTTGTGGATCAGAGAGAGTCAAGGAAGACTGGAGATAATCGCGCAAGCAGACAGGCCACAACCGCCAAATTACAGCAGAATTAAACATTAGTAGTGCAGAATGTCATCTCCAAACACATCACTTGAGGGACCTTGTCGCGAATACGCTACAACAGCTGTCGACCATGTCCAGTGCCAAATGTTGTCAGCAAAGAAAATAAAAACGCATCTCCATTGGGAGCAGGAGCAAAGACACTGGACCGTTGAGGAGTGGATAAAGATAGCGTGGTCGGACGAATCAAGGTTCCTTTTGCATCATACTAATGGAAGGATCAGAATTAGGCGCAAGCAAACATGGGACCATGGAGCCATCTTGTCTGGTGTCAAACAGTACAGGCTGGTGGTGTGATGGTGTGGGGACTGTTTTCCTGGCACACATTAGGCCCCCTGATACCCATCAAAGGATATCTGAACGCCACGGTGTATTTGAACATTGTTGCTGTCAAGTTCATCCCTATGGCTACAGTTTATCCTCACTGGGATGGACACGTTCAGCACGATAATGCACCTACTCACAAGTCGCAAATCGTCACCGAATGGTTCCAAGAACATGCCGACGAGTTTTGCTTGCTTCATTGGCCTGCATAATTTCCATATCTAAACCCTATCAACCATCTTTGGGATGAGGTGGTAAGGGCTATTCGCAGCGAGACAGTGCCGCCGTCCAATTTGCAGCAACTGCGCGACATAATCATTTCCGCATGGTACAACATTCTTGCACAATGCATCCGGCACCTAAGTTTCATGCCGCAACGAATTCGAGCTGTTCTGAAGGCCAAAGGAGGCGTAACACGCTACTAGGTATCTGTATCTAATAAACTGACATCTCAGTGTATATCAAACAATATCAAGGATCGTGTGTATATCAAACAATATCAAATATCGCAAAATATGCAGGAAGAGAAAAATATTTAAATAATCTAATCATATACCTTCAGAGAGATATGTTTATTTTTAAAATGCTTATTTTTTCAGGTCCCGATCTAAAAAAAAATTAATGGGGGGTCATGGTGTCCTATTCCCCCTCCCCACTGATCGGCAATGTATAATTTTTTCGTGTATCATATAACTTGAAAACATTCTAGAGAAGAACTTTCCATTTCATCGTTTTCTTTTTTTTTTTTCGTATAATTTAAAAAATGCAAGGAATGAACCATATTTATTTTTCTCGTATATTTCCCAATAAAAAAATTCCTTGTTATATTCCTTTTCTCTCTCACACAACTAAACCACGTCACCCACTGCGCTTCGCACCCTTCTCACGCTCGCTTGCTCACAAGTCTCAACCTCACTCTCCTCTTCGGTATTAACCACATTTATATTGCTATCACAGTCTGTCCTCTTCCTTTGCTGTTTTTACTTCGTCGTTTACCGTTACAAGTCTGTTTAAGCTGTTTTCTTTCTCCTTTGGCCAATCTCTAAAGAACCTGAAAGGTTACTTCGGACAAGTTAAGACTCTCGTCTGACATCATAATAACATTTTTCACACAAACAGAGTAAATTAAATTTTCTCGTCCTTAGAAAAAAAAATTTCGCCCTGTTCCCCTTCCTTCATTACAGGATGAAATTTTCCACGATGATCAAATATAATAATCTTTCCCTGGTGGGCATATTCTTTCCAAAGTTTGCTTTCCTTTCTAATCCAGGCTTTATTATATAATAAAAAGCGTAATGTAATCTGATAAAACGCTATTCGGAAGTAACAGCTATAATAACACGATAAAATAATCTATTCGCTCTTATAATGACGCAAAACAGATAACAATATTCTTAAGTTTAATAATATGCGGTGAACAGACTTGTTAGAGGTTTTGGCAATACAATTTCTGATTCGTTGGAAATAACAAGCATACTATGCTTTCGTTGTAAATTGTTTTCCGAATTTGTGACCCGCAAAGATACTAGTTTATCTGCAGGTTATGACAGAACAAACAACTATGCCATCCTGGGAATCGTATCACCACGAACCAATGCGATACCAGTGCGCCACAGAGACGGTTGTAATGTTATAGCAAAAAGTTTCGCATTCGATATTAATGTTCTTTTTGCTTTTTCAGCAGCAACTTATGGAAACCAAAAGCCATGAGTGCAGGTCCGCATTCCAGAATTTCTTCAAGAAGTGGGGATATGATCTGAGTAGATGGTACAGTCGCTCAAAAAAGTATCCGAACACTATGGTTGATTGCAAAATTCAGAAAAAATATCTGGCATTGATTTTTTTAGAAATTAGTCATCTGGCAACCTTCGTGTCACGTGACACGAAGGTTGCCAGATGACTAATTTCTAAAAAAAATCAATGCCAGATATTTTTTCTGAATTTTGCAATCAACCATAGTGTTCGGATACTTTTTTGAGCGACTGTACATAGAGGGTTAGATTACTGTAATGTGATCCCAGTAGTGACTCTTTACGTACCAAATTTTCAAATATCACATTTGTTTATTGATATACTTTCAAAATCAAAAGTCATGGTCAGGAAAAAGAACTGTAAACGGGAAAAGAAGAAATTTTTTTTGTCAAAGTCATAGTAAGCATTATAGAGGAAAAATATTTGTTCGGTTTTTTTTTTCTTTGCCTGATAAAAACTATAACAAAGATCTCTTTATGAACAAATAGTAATTAAATCAGCTGTTAAAGCCTGTTAACACCATTTTGTTACCCGAGAAAAATTATTCAAAATAATTTTGATCATTCATCTACCCATCGAAATCAATACACCTATTAAATTGCATCCGCCAAATGCAGTAAGTTTGTAAATGGTAACTAGGCAATCACTGGAAGGACAGCTATGGAATCACCGAAAGGCAATCACTAGGCAATCACTGAAAGGACAGTCCTGTGATGATGCACAGAACCTGGCAGGCCTAGCACCTAAAGTCCGGCCCGCCTTCTCGTGGTGCAGTATATTTCAAAAACGATATTCTCTTGTGGAAATAAACGGAAGAGGAGGACTGCCAGATTAATGTGGTCTACTGATCAGGAGAACTATGGCTATTTTTCTTTTTTTTTTCTACGCTGCTGAGGAGTGGTCAACCACACAGGGTCCTG
The DNA here is from genome assembly GCA_038380435.1 of Ryuthela nishihirai. Lineage (NCBI taxonomy): Eukaryota > Metazoa > Arthropoda > Arachnida > Araneae > Heptathelidae > Ryuthela > Ryuthela nishihirai. The sequence continues at coordinate 34,456,523 of JAWZYU010000015.1, forward strand.
ATGCTGACCATATATACCAAACTGAAAGGATAATGGCTCTGAGTTTGATTATGGATCCTGAATTTGTTGCACTGGTGGGTTTCTGTGGAGGGAAAATCTTCCGCTGTGTTTTCTGTGGGTTGACAGCAGCAAGTGAATAGATTCGTAAGATACGTTTTATCAGCTGATGGATAATCCTGATCAGAGGACATCGCAGGCACCTGACTCTTTGCTTCTATTGACATCATCAAATTCTACATTGGAAGAAGTGCTCCATGCCTGCGATTAGGGGGCTGTTTGATATCGTCTGCATTTCCTCTCTCAATAAACATAGTTTCTTTAAACATCCCACTAAAACATTTTCTCTCCATAGGTAGTTGTAACGTGAGGACTCTGCACAGAGATTATTCTCTTATGTCCTCACACAAGAATCCTACCGTTAAAACCTTGATATTCTCGGCTTGCAAGAGACCAAATGGACAGATGATGATCAGATTCTTAAAAATAATCTTAAATTTCTCTTTTCACCGAGGGAAGATAAAAAGCATCTCCAAGGCGTAGGTTTGCTTCTCAGCTGACAGGTTAGTAACGCTCTTCTAGGATATGAGTGCATTAACGAAAGGTTTCTTGCAGCTAAATTTCCGACAAGCATTAAAAACTTGAATGTTATCTGTTGTTTATGTCCTCATTGAGGATTCTGATGAGAATGATAAAGATAGGTTTATACGGACAACTTCAGGATATTTTGAATTCTGTCAAGAAAGGAGATATTACCCTTGTTCTAGGCGACTTCAATGCCAAAGTTGGTACTGACTGACCTTTGACCCATTAGAGGGGTGATAGGCCCTTTTGGTATTGTTAGCTGCAATGGGCAACTTCTCCTACAAGTAAGTAAACTTAATGGTTTGAAAATAACATTTATTGCAACAACATTTATTGCAAACACCGATACATACATAAGTACACATGGGTTTCGCCAGGTGGAATGCATAAGAATGTGATAGATTATGTATTAACAGGAAATGGATTATTTCTGTTAGGAATACCATATAACATAGGTGAAATTATATCTGACTGTTACCTGTTAAAAGTGTCTTGCAACTTAAACTTAAGAAGTGTTGTGATAAGGTTAAAAATGTTACCCGTTGATACTGAAAGACCTAGTTATATCTAAAGCTTACCATGATAGTTTACTTAGTCATTATGACAGTCATTGTTTGCTTACTACTGAATTAATAATTTAATTAATAATTTAATTAAAAAATTAATTATTAAACTAAAAAAGAATCTTTTTAAGATATATTTCGTGCAAAATTTAAAGAATTATGGTAGCTGGAATTCTCTGATTAATTCTGAGGCTCTAGTGTAAATCCATAACTCTTGAAATATTGGATGAATAGTTTTGAAAAAACAGATTTAGGTAGATTTGATGAAGGTCGTTAATTCCTCTTCATCAATATGTTTCTATACGAGGCATATTTTAGAAGTCATAGAGCTTCGAAATAAGTTTTACCCTTGACATAACACGGATAATCCGTAAATAAAGTGATATGGTTCTGTGGGCTCTGTATAGCCAGAAACTGAAAAATGCGCATCTTAGGTAAAAAAAAATATACAAAAAAATTTCCTATCTATAATGTCAACTGAACATAGTAAAGTACTACTATTTTTGCATTTACAAGAAAAAGTATGCATTTGCTTTTGGCAATTCAATTAATCAACGTATACGTCAGGGTTCTTGACAAATCTCACCTAATGAAACATTCTAGTTTGAAATGGGTGCTGCAAAGTTTACTTTTGTTTTCCTTTCTGTACACGTTTCATGATCACTAACCATCGCCCTAATAATAGCTGGTTAATAGTTAATCTATAAATATAATCATTAATACAATTTAGGATTATTTGTGACATATAAATTGGAACTTTAAACAAAACTACAGGTAATATGTGCATTTACTGTCGATTAACACAAATCCTCAATTATAAATTAATTTTAGTTAAGAGAGGGGATTAAATAAACTTCCTTGAAGAAATTAAGAGATTAATCCTTTATATACTGATTTGTATAAGAAGGATTAAACAATGTTTTATAATCACTATACAAAATACGCTTTTACTGCGTTAAAGATACATTAGAAGCGTCCTTTCTGCCAATATGCTCTGCTCCATTGTTGTCCATGGTACGGTTGCCAGATCACCTGTAGTTTACATATATAACTCTGTAGAATTAAACAGGCTGTTATGGGTTTCTAACCTTCCCATCACATTTTATCACATCACAGGCTGTTCTTGGAATAGCAGGAAGCCCATTGTTGAAGGGTTTCTAACCTTCCCATCACATTTTATCACATCACAGCCTGTTTAATTCCACAGAGTTCATGTTAAGTTGGCATAGTCACTATTTTATTCTCTTAAAACACACTTATATAAGAGTTCATATATAAGTTCGAATAGTCATTATTTTACATCTTGGAACCTGCAATACCAACAACAACATCCGGCCATTCGACTAGCGGAAACAAGAGGAGAGCCATTTAAATCGGTCGATACAGTATGTCGCCAGCTTACGGTAATTACTGATAATTGCTTCGAATTAGTGTCATCGTTGTAAAGTTGATCCGATATTTATGTATATTATATATATTATATATGATATATTCTCCTGAATAGCAATGGGGCATTTTTTTCATAACTTTTGCACTTTTTGAGAGGCACTAATATTTTTTAATTCCTGATATTTTCATTGGCTGGATGAAGACTAATTATTGGCAAAAGTTCAAATTTCAAAATTTCAAATTTCAAAATTCAAATTTTTAAGAATCGAATCAAACATCACGAATTTTCGATAAGTATTATCTATAATTATTTTACATAAAAAATCCCACTAAGCCGAAGGCTTATCAGCGGGAAGCTTATCAGCCATAGTTGTTATGGAAAAATCGACGTTTTGTGCTACATTGTTTATGAAGCATGAAAAAAAAGTCAAGTCCTTATTTGATCCTCTATTTAAATCTGGTTTAACTTGGGTAATGATGGGCTCATTTGGTAGCGTGCCAGTCTCGTAATCTGTAGTTTCCAGGTTCGACTCCCACCTGTGGTAGCATTGATATTTACCTCTGCTAACCCCCTACCCGGTCCTTGGTCAGAAATGACAGGGTGGTGGGCTTGAAAAGGACGCCGTCCTTCGGATGGGACTTAAAGCTACGGCCCGTGTACAGGAGAGCCATACCCTGTCCATGTTAAAAAATACTCTGGAGGGCCTTGACGGTACACTGTCTCCGAGCATCTGTCCAGAGGATCCCCTTTCCCAACTTCCTCTGAATTCTTAGGGTCCTTGTGACCTGGTCATTTAGCCCACTTTGTGCACAAAAGTGCATCTGAGAGATGAAATAACTCAAAGGGTTTACCTTTGATGTCCCAGTTCTGAATCTTCAGCTAATTAGGGAATAAGTTTGCAAAGATTAAAATAAATATAAAATTATAGTATATTTTTTTTTATTTTTTTCGTGTTTTAATGCAGGAAAGGATTAAGAGAAATGCCTCGCACCGGGTCTCAAGGAAAGGAAGTAGATGGCTCCTGATAATTAATTTTAAGATATTGTCACAAATAAATAGCCGCTTTTGGATTTAAAAAATATCTGCAAGAGGAAATTAGGCTGATAACAGAATGTCATATGTAAAAAATGAAACACAATGAAAACCGCAATATTAATAACACAATTTATTCGAATTTACAAAATTGTAACAGAACGTATTAAATATATAAATTTTAAATAAGCTTAACTGCGAAGATTAACGTTACATTCTACATCAGAACCTTCCAACCCAAACTTAGCGAAGAGCTACCAGAGAAAAAATACTAGGTTCCTTAAAAAACTTCGGGAAATATTCTCTATTTAAAAACAAAAATACACATTTCTAACAAGTAATCAAATAGAAAACAAAACTATATTTTTCAAGAAAATACCTGATCAAGAAAATACCTGATTAAAACCCAAAAATATGCATTTTTAATGTGTACAGTGGCTCAAAAAAGTATCCGAACACTATGGTTGATTACAGAATTCAGAAAAAAAAATGTTGGTCAATAAAATGGAAGAAATGAGCCTGATTTGGTATATTGTAAATAAAAATAAATACCCCCTCAAGCAGCTGCTTGCCACAGAGTTCTGACAGGAGCCTGTCAGTTTATATTCCATAGTAGAAGGTCTGAGAGGATGGCAGGACCTCAGCAGAAAAACGACACAAACAGCCATGTCTTACCCGGGGTTCGAACCCAGGTCCCGTAGATCAGTAGCCAAGCACGCTAACCACTCGGCCACGGGACGGCTTTAGTATATTGACTATTTGTTTTATGAGCCGCAAGTTCTTTTGCAATGACCCGCGGGTTGGACGAGACTGCTCTACGGTGTTACATTAAAACAAATTACTCTTATTTTTATAATTTTAAGAGGCTAATCTTAAATTCATTAGGTAGCCAAGATTTTTCGAAAATGTTATCGATTGCTTTCTGCGTGGCGCTGAAGACAATTCTTTGTCTTAAAAAGAGGGGTTAATTTTCTAAAGTGCAGCATACGCGTAATGGATGAGTTACAGTTTCTTTTTTGACGAAAGGTGAGAAGCACTGAATCAAAAAATCGCAATAGATGCATAAGAATAGATCGTGAGAAAAAATAGAATTATAGTATCGTATCGTGAGAAAAATTATCGTATCGTGGATACGATAATAGAATTATAGTATAAATAATACGATATTATACGATATATATTTTCACGATACGATACTATAATAGAATTATAGTATCGTATCGTGAATTATTATCGTATCGTGAGAAAAAATAGAATTATAGAAAATGAAAAAATAGATCGTGAGAAGCACTGAATCAAATAATCGCAATAGATGCGATTGTAAGCTCTATTTCAAGCTGGAGCAGCGATCCGTAAGGTCCATGACTTTAAGAGTTTCGCGAGGAGCACATTACGGGCAGCGAAAATATCGAAAGGAAATTAATTTTGTTTTTTAGCTAGCATTCGAGAAAAACGAATCATTTTTACTTCGTCGTCTGTCTATCTGTAGATAATGAACCTTTTTGTTTTTAAAATGTATTAAATATTCTTTTTTGGGTTATAGGGAGGGCGTTCAAAAAGTTCTTGACATGTGTCTGTAGATTCGCTCTCGTTCCTCGGAAGTTAACGAGCAAGTTAACGAGCTAGTCGGAAGTTAACAAGCTCGGAAGTTTGAGAGCTTGTCTATACTTGTCATTACGTTTAAAAAAGGGTGGGGGTGGCTCAGTCGGTAGCGTGCCAGTCTCGTAATCTACAGTTCCCAGGTTCGGGTCCAGATGGGTCAGCGTTGAGATTTATCTCCTCAAAATTCCCCCACCCTGCCCACGGTTAATAGGGGACACCGATGGACTTGTTAGAGGCCGCCGTCCGTCAGATGGAACTTTAAGCCGTGGAGTCGTGCGCGGCAGAGCCATAGCTTGTGCACATTAAAGAACACGCTGGATGGCCTTGACGGGAGGCTACCATCTGTCTCGCAAAAGCTGTTGCAGTGGGTTCCCTCCCCCAACCTTCTCTGAGCCTTCGGGGTCCACGTGACCTGGCCATTTAGCCCATGATGTGCAAAAAAGTGCCGCTCAGAGGTAAAACAACCCAACGTTTAGGGGCGGGGATGGCTCGGTAGCGCGCCAGGCTCGTAATCTGTAGTTCGGAGGTTCGAGTCCCAGCTGGGTCAGCGTTGAGATTTATCTCCGCAAAATTCCCCGCCCTGCCCACGGTCAGTAGGGGACACCGATGGGCTTGGAAAGGCCGCCGTCCGTCGGATGGGACGTTAAGCCCTGGCCCCGTGTGCAGTAGAGCCATACCCTGTGCACGTTAAAGAACACGCTGGATGGCCTTGACGGGGGGCTACCATCTGTTTCGCAAAAGCTGTTACAGTGGGTTCCCTCCCCCAACCTTCTCTGAGCCTTCGGGGTCCATGTGACCTGGCCATTTAGCCCATGATGTGCAAAAAAGTGCCGCTCAGAGGTAAAACAACCCAACGTTTAAAAACAGACCGTATCAGCTTTCTCTCTTCTCTAGCGGCGCGTCAAGTTAGGTTGCGAAATCTGTCCGTTGTTGCTAATAAGGCGCCTACTAAAGACGGGGAAATATTTTGCATTTTGCCAAGGATGCAGCTTGGAGATAAAGCAGAAAATATTCATGCCGATTTATCACAAGTATATGAAGATCGTAAGACACTGTTCATAAGGCACTGTTACGGAACGGATGCGCAAATTCAAGAAGGATGGTAGAGCTTTGGAGAACTACCTCGTGCAGGATGACCGAACAACAGCGATGATACTCCAGTTCATGGCCTCGTGAGAGCTCAAAAGTCGCTAGATCTAGTAACAAAGTCGCTAAGTTACCATTATTATATTATAACTATAGCTTATCTATCTATATAAGGGGTACGCCAGTTACATACACATTTCTAGGGGGTACGTGAGCATAACAGGTTTCTATATAAGGGGTACGCCAGTTACATACACATTTCTAGGGGGTACGTGAGCATAACAGGCTGAGAACCACTGATGCTATCCCTACGGAAACGATAATCGCAATCAAATCTATTGTTGCCATTTACTGCTCCCTAACTGTGAACATAAGAATCAAAATAATATTTAAATCTGCAGTTGCCAGATCCCGACATTTCCAAAGATTTTTTTATTTTAAGGCGTCCCATTGCAGCTAGGAACCTGATGTTTTAACCTAGTACGGGTCAGGCAGGGAAAAGCAACTACGAAATTTGGGAACTTTCGGTCAAATACGTCGGGAATCACAGAATACCGAAATCTGTCGAATTTCAAATCTCTATAGCTTGCTAAGAAGCCACTTCCTATGAAACTGCTTGCTGGGTCAGCAATGCCCTATACTACACCGGGAAATTCTTCGTGTTGAAACTGTGCTAAAATGTCGGGGGGTGGGGGCATTAAAAAACAATATGAAGATTAAAGGCGAGACCTAAACTGTGTCAATTTGTGTAGAAACAAAGTCACGGACCAAGTAGGAACTTGGCTTTTAAACCAACCAGTGGGACATAGGAGGGGGGGGGGGGGGGTAGCCGTGCAGTAAATTTGGACTATGCGGTCAGCTATCAAGGGAGTCATGTGACAGCAAAATCTGTCGTAATGGAAGTAAAAATCCGATAGTTTAAGTAGAAACTAAGCCACGGGTTTTGAGAGAGAGTACTTCACGTACCCCTCTGGAAATGTGTATGTAACTGGCGTACCCTTTGTATAAATAGATAAAACTATATTTATAATATAACAATGGGAATAAAAAACATATATATACAAATTAAATTTTGTATTCATAAATTGCATATATCGATAAACACAAAAAATGGCATAAACAATTCAACAAATCTTATGAAATTTTAAACATTTTACTGAGTAATCGACTTTTGAGCTCTCACGGCGTACCCCAAAAACTTTTACCGCGTACCCCACTTTGAGAACCCCTATATTAGACAATTCCCGTGTTATATAAATAGGGAACTAACTTTGAAGACCTATAACCTCTAAATTGAGCTTATGCAAAAATGTGACCGAACATAAAGATCTAAATTAAATCTATCTAAATCTCGAGTGTAATAATATTCATTCACTAATTAGAGTGTGCCGCCCTCTGGCCTAGTGATTAGCATGCTTGGCTACTGACCAAAGGTACATGGGTTCGAATCCCCGGTAAGATGTTTGTGCTTTTTCCTTCTCAGGTCTCACTTTCATCACAGACCTTCTCCGTGGCGTATTAAATCGATAGGCTCCTTTCATACCTCTGCGGCAAGCAGCTGCTTAAGAGGATATTGATTTATTTAGAGTAGGGTCTCTCAATGTAGGGTATGCGGTAAAATTTTTTGGGGTACGCCGTGAAAGCTCAAAAGTGCAAGCTTAAACAAGAGCAACCATTTTACTTATTACCCAGTAAAATGTTCATAATTTTATAAGATTTGCTAAATTGTTTTGTCATTTTTTATGTTTATCGATAAGTGTAATTTATGAATACAAAATTTAATGTTTATATATATGCATTATTTAATTCCCATTGTTATACTATAACTATAGGTTGAGTTGTTTTACCTCTGAGCGGCACTTTTTTGCACACCATGGGCTAAATGGCCAGGTCACATGGACCCCGAAGGCTCAGAGAAGGTTGGGGGAGGGGACCCACTGGAACAGCTGTTGGGAGACAGATGGTAGCCTCCCATCAAGACCATCCAGCGTGTTCTTTAACGTGCACAGAGTATGGCTCTGCCGCACACGGAACACGGCTTAACGTCCCATCCGACGGACGGCGGCCTTTCCAAGCCCATCGGTGTCCCCTACTGACCGTGCGCAGGGTGGGGAATTTTGCGGAGATAAATCTCAACGCTGACCCAGCTGGGACTCGAACCTGGGAACTACAGATTACGAGCCTGGCGCGCTACCGACTGAGCCACCCCCGCCCCTTCTTTTTGGGTTGGATACATATAGATGAAATTGTACGATTCGCACTTTCTGAATCTTCCTATAGCTATAATTGCGTCCTCTATGGTGGAAACATTTGAATATTGCGAAATTTCACACTAACATTGCAAACGATCCAATTCTGTTAGAAATTGGAAATTTTGGTTGTCAAATGTGAATGTCATGAAGTTTACATTGACAACAATGATTTCCACCTTCACCTTCAGAGGGAGGGACTTTTTTTGCCTTTTAATAGACATCTTTTGTTTTTAGAGATAAATTGAAAATTCCTTTTCTGTTGGCTAAGTAATTGATGAACTGTTATGATTCACACTTTTAGAATTTTCCAAAACTTTAATTCTGTCCTCTGAAGGCGGAAATTTTTCGTAAACTTCAAAATTTCAATATTGCAAGCGATCTATTTGGGCTAGAAATTTGATACTTTTTGGTTGTGGAGTGTGATGATCCAGGAGTTTATATTGGCAACAACAATTTATCCCTTCACCCTAAAGGTGGGTAGGAAAAAGACAATTTTTTGCTTTGAGTGATATATGAAAAATTTATTTTGAGTCGAATAGGTACTAACGATCCAAATGGCCTTTAATTTGCCATCGTTAGAGGGCGCTAAATGTAGAAAAGAAAAAATTTGAAATATTATTTTGAACCAGATATTTATGCTAGAAATTTTCGTGATAGAATGCGTTAATGAAAAGCAGAATAATTAATATTCATGTGTTTCAATTAGATTACAATTGATTAAAATTCGACCCTTGGCTCATTATTTTTATAAATTTAGTACCTAATTTTAAAAGTTTCAATATAGTAATAATAAATTACATTATGTACACTGATTAATGATTTCCCCCTTTACCCTATGGAATGAGAAAACGCAACTGTTTCATTTTAAAGGTAAATTAGAAATTATTCCGTTATGAACGTTAATAATAATAATATTACTATTTTCATTTCCCATCACTCTTTAATTAATACGAATAATAAATTAATACGAATTACTTAATTTTGAAAAGTACAGTCGCTCAAAAAAGTATCTGAACACTAGGGTTGATTACAAAATTCAGAAAAAATATCTGGCAACGATTTTTTTAGAAATTAGTGATCTGGCAACCTTCGTGTCACGTGACACGAAGGTTGAGATCACTAATTTCTAAAAAAATTTGCCAGATCACTAATTTCTAAAAAAATCGTTGCCAGATATTTTTTCTGAATTTTGTAATCAACCCTAGTGTTCAGATACTTTTTTTGAGCGACTGTACAAAAATCGGCAAATGAAAAACTATATTTTCTTTGAAAAGGAGCATCCAACATGCGCCACAGGTGATATGTTATCCTTATAGTTATTATATAGATTTTATTTCCTTTTAATTTCCATGCGTTGTAGCTCCATTGTTTATGATTCTATACATTGTATTGAATAAATACAGTTTTATGAACAATCTGTTTAAGTTGTAGGTTTATAGAACTCGATATGTTTAAACAACATTAAAATAATTTACCCCTAAATTTGCCATTTTTAAGAATTAATATATTAATAATGTCTCTCAGCGGCCCTAGGTCCAACGATATCTTACTGGCGATCACAAAGCTCGGCGCACTGAAATGTTTGTCTCATGGAGTTGGTCACTCGGAGTTGGCTCAGTCGGTTAAAGTTTGTCTCATGGAGTTGGCTCAGTCGGTTAAAGTTTGTCTCATGGAGTTGGTCACTCGGAGTTGGTTCAGTCGGTTAAAGTTTGTCTCATGGAGTTGGTCACTCGGAGTTGGCTCAGTCGGTTAAAGTTTGTCTCATGGAGTTGGTCACTCGGAGTTGGCTCAGTCGGTTAAAGTTTGTCTCATGGAGTTGGTCACTCGGAGTTGGCTCAGTCGGTTAAAGTTTGTCTCATGGAGTTGGTCACTCGGAGTTGGCTCAGTCGGTAAAAGTTTGTCTCATTTCATAGGGTTAAAAGGGAAATACGCAGTGGAAAGATGCGAATTTATGGAACGCATAACTACGGGCATGAAATGTTGGTTCATCACTTTATTCCCGAAGCAAAGTAGCTTTAACGTGGAATGGAACCACAAATCTTCCCCCAAATCTCAAAAACGTAGAAGTGTGTGTGCATTGGTTGGAAGAGTGAAGTGTTTTGAAAGACGCCAGACGCCACGAACTGCCGAAAAACCATCAGAAGAATTAAAAAAAAGACTTGGCAATTCTTTTCCGTGGGGTGGGAGTTGGCTCAATCGGTAGCGCGCCAAATTCCTAATCTGCAGTTCCCAGTTTCAAGTCTTTTAGCATTTAGATTTATCTCCGCTAACATCCACTCGGTGAGGAGGATTCTCTCGACTCCCGTGTGCGGGAGAGTCATAACCTGTGCATGCTAAAGAACCTGCTGGATGGCCTTAACGAGAGGCTACCATCTGTCTCCTAACAACTGTCCAATGAGTTCTCTTACCCCAACCTTCTCCGAGTCCTCGGAGTCCTTGTGACCTGGCCATTTAGCCCATTGTGTGCAACAAAAGAAGTGCCGCTCAGAGGTAAAATAATCACACTCACGTAAACAAAAAATGAGCAGGCAAGGACAAAAAATACAGTCGTATGGATGAAAGCCGAAATCATTCGAAACAGCTCCGGTGTTTTTGCTATTATACAGTATGTAGCTTCTAAATGCCACGTGAGGGGCGGGGGTGGCTCAATCGGTAGCGTGCCAGGCTCGTAATCTGTAGTTCCCAGGTTCGAGTCCCAGCTGGGTCAGCGTTGAGATTTATCTCCGCACAATTCCCCGTCCTGCCCACGGTCAGTAGGACCGATGGGCTTGGAAAGGCCGCCGTCCGTCGGATGGGACGTTAAGCCGTGGCCCCGTGTGCGGGAGAGCCATACCCTGTGCACGTTAAAGAACACACTGGATGGCCTTGACGGGAGGCTACCATCTGTCTCCCAACAGCTGTTCCAGTGGGTCCCCTCCCCCAACCTTCTCTGAGCCTTCGGGGTCCACGTTACCTGGCCATTTAGCCCATGGTGTGCAAAAAAGTGCCTCTCAGAGGTAAAACAACCCAACCCAACTAAATGCCACGTGGCTGTTTGCATTATGTTTTGGTTTCATTTTCCATGTCTTACAGAAAAACAGCACGATTCCCTTTATCCTTCTGATTGCTCACATGGATGCTTTCCCACTGGGAGTAAAATAACGAACGCTTCAATGAACTACATCTAATCAGCCATACAGAGCTGACAGTATTCGGCAGAATCCAAATGTAGTAACCTCGATTTTCTGCCATCTAATAAACGGAAAAATTTTCTTTATAGTGCTAAAAAAAGGTTATCGGCTGTTAGGATTCTTTCTGGAACATGCCTTGAACAGAAGAAAACACTCGAAATATTACTGATTGAGTTATTCGGAAAAAATTGCTTCATATACTGCAAATCTGTGGAAATTTATTCTTTACTTACTTCACCATTATGCTATTGATTACAAATACAATGGAGGGCAAAAATTGTTACAATCCTATGTTATGTAAATAGGAGGCTAAGGTCAAATCTCTATAACTTATAAAAAATTTATTTATTTATTTGGAGTTGGTCACTCGTCAATATCTCGATATTCAATAATATTAGTTCAGTATTTATTGAGTTGTGGAATTTCGAATATTTAACAATAACAATGCCAGTCATAAGATTATTTAGACCTAAGACTTAATAAGTATTATTTTTTAAAACGATTTAATTATTTAAAGTGCATATTTTAGAAATGTGTGCAGATTAATTTTTCACTATAAGTTCTTCAGACTTCGCATTGTTATTGTTAAAAATTCAAACTTCCATAACTCATTAAATACTGAACAAATATTGTTGAAAATCGAGATATTGATACATTTGATTGAAATCTTTATCTGCAATCACATTTTTCAAAATGCCATAAAAATGCAAAAAAAAAACGCTTATTGCAGGAATTATAGAACTTCGAGGTTAGCTTCCTATTTACATAGAGTTCTAACTTAACTTTTATAAAAACCAATGTAAATATTTAGTGCACATCAAGCGCCGTATGTTCACTTAATAGTGAATTTTTGACTACTAGCTCCATTCTCTCCATCATTAGCAAGAATAATGGCGATTTTTGTAGAAGAAATTGGAAATGTGTGTCCTCAGCGCAAAGACGAAAGCGTCATCTAAAGATTCATTAGACATTAGAAATAAACATATCGTATTAGATATAAAATTATGAAGAAATTAGTTTCAAGTAAATGTTAATTCTTCGTTTCGATGGAAGTAATTAATTTTAATCAACAATAATAAATGCTGGAATCTAAACTTTATATTGGTTGGGTTGTTTTACCTCTGAGCGGCACTTTTTTGCACATATCGGGCTAAATGGCCAGGTCACAAGGACTCCGAAGGCTCGGGGAGGGGACCCACTGGAACAGCTGTTGGGAAATAGATGGTAGCCTCCCGCCAAAGAGTGTGTTCTTTAACGCGCACAGGATATGGCTCTCCCATACACGGGCCACGGTTTAACGTCCCATCCGACGGACGGCGACCTTTCCAAGCCCATCGGTGTCCCCTACTGACCGTGGGCAGAGCGGGAAGTTTTGCGGAGATAAATCTCAACGCTGACTCAGCTGGGACTCGAACCTGGGAACTGCAGATTACGAGCCTGGCGCGCTACCGACTGAGCCACCCTCGCTCCTTTTACATTGGTAGCAAGGATTGGTCAAATGTTGCACTTGCGTTACATTACTTATAAACGTTATATTATTTTATAACAACTTTAATATCACAGCAAACTTCAAAACTAAATTCATCTCACCTGCATCTGCTGATTTCTCTAAAAACCCTTCTGCAAGAAGCTTTCACAAATATCCTCTGAGTTGCTTAACAAGATTTTTCGATAAAGGACAAAGCAACAATCCTACTGTAAACCATTTCAGCAAATCAATGAACGGGTAACAGGAGGAAAATATAGTGACAGCATTAGAAGAGTCATTATTCAGCCAAAGTGAGGCATGCAGTGAAACAAACCTCCGATGCAGATCTAAAACGCTGAAAGGTGACGCAAAGCGTTGACCTGTCTCCCAACTCCCGCAGATCACCTCTTGCTACTAGCCGAAGCAGCCAGCCTCCCAACGAACGGGAGATGCTGCACAGAGGAAAAGACGTAGCATCAGCGCCCCCTTTTGGTGTGTTACCTGTCCTTCCACGTGCGTCACACGCGAATGCTCAAAAAGGGTAAATTATTGATTGGTCTAAAACAAAATTTTCTACCTTTCTCTTCACAGATTATGGTTGTTCGAAGATTGCTTATTGAAGAATAAAGCCACTGAAGGAAAGATAGACCATTGTGACGTAAGCAATCAACGCAGAGGTTTAGCGTGCTTTCTTCTTTTTTTCGTTAAGCATTAATTTATTATTAAGCTGTTTATTAATACATTTAAAATAAATACCCCCTCAAGCAGCTGCTTGCCACAGAGGTCTGACAGGAGCCTGTCAGTTTATATGCCACAGTAGGAGATCTGAGAGGATGGCAGGACTTCAGCAGAAAAACGACACACACATCCATGCCTAAATCCGGGGCTCGAACCCAGGTCCCTTAGATCAGTAGCCAAGCGTGCTAACCACTCGGCCACATTACTTTTTATTAATACATATACATTTACATTACTGTTATTAATACATTTACGTCAAAATGGTTTGAAGCTTTTTGTAAATCTTTCTCAATTTAAAAGATTAATTGGACTGTCACAAGCAGTATGAAGATTAAGCAAGACCGTATCTTTTTTAATTCAATCTCTTTCCTTTATTCTATGGATTGCTCCATAAAATGAAATGGGATTTCTTCGAGGAAATAGATCTTCATTAAACATTAATATATTTCAAAGAAATTGTTCAGACGTTGCTCTGGGTGTTTTTCTTAACAAAAAAATTTTCGACATTATTTGTCTGAGTGCAAAATGAGATTTTCAAAAGTTGCGGATCAGGTAGAAAATTTTATTAGTTTTAAACACATTGTGAGCTAGAAATTAGTTTCGTCGATTTGATATTTCACAAAAGCCTAACTGATAGCCTAACTCTGTGGTTCTCAACCTTTTATGCTTCACGTAACCCCTGGAAATGTGTATGTAACTGGCGAACCCCTTGTATAGATAGATAAAACTATAGTTATAATATATAAATGGTTATTTTTACTTTGTTACTAGATCTAGCGACTTTTGAGCTCTCGCGTACCCCTAAAAATTTTACCGCGTACCCCACGTTGAGAACCCCAGGCCTAACTGATAGTATCAGTATTAGCAACGGCCTCTTTTTTATCATGCTGTGCCATTTTAGCTAAATTATTAACTTTTATTATAGAAACAAGTGAAAAAGGGGACAGGAGTTGGCTCAGTCGGTAGCGCACCAGACTCGATATCTGCAGTTCCCAGATTCGAGTGCCAACTGTGCCAGCGTTGAGACTAATCTCTGCTAAACCCGTTCTCTGCCCTCGGTCAGAAAGTGGACACCATTGGGTTTGTAAAGTCCGCCGTCCTTCGAATGGGACGTTAACCCGTTATTCCTTGCGCAGGGGAGCTTTATCCTGCGTGTTAAACATGTTAGATGGTCTTGAATGGAGTTATCGTCTGTCTCCTAACAGCTGTCCAGTGAAGAGAAGGTGGGGGGAGGTGCCCTTACAAAATCTCTGAGCCTCTGGGGTTCTTGTGACCTGGCCCTTTAGCCCATTCTGTGCGAAAAGGTGCGGCCCAGAAGTAAAACAACTCAATTACACAAAAAAGCCCTATTCGCTGATCACACTCGAAAAAAACACAAAGTCCTGGCGTTCAACCATAGTAAATTCACAGATTAACTGTAAAAATAGACTTAATTGTTAAAATCATTTGAAAAAAATTATCGCTGACTCGGCGGGAATCTAACCCGCAACTCTCAAGATACATTCAGAGCGCAGTTCCAGGTTCGATTCCCGCCGCGTCAGCGATAATTTTTTTTTCATTTGTTTTTAACAATTGTTGAAGTCTATTTATACAGGTAATCTGTGAATTTACTATGGATGGATTTTTAATAATAAACACTTGATCGTGATTAACATCCTCATTAACATCTAAATCATTAGTAACAATTGGAAAAGTTGCCTCTCCTGAAGTATAGATGGCGCAAGGTCCGCCACATCTCAATGAAAGATTTATAGGTTTTTTATTCTGGATGATTACAGCGTCTGATGCGTGGTTAGAGTGTTATAATTGGAGCATTCTCGCATGTAGCTAGAGAGTTGTAGGTTCGATTCCCGACACATCAGCGGTAGTTTATTTATCTATTTTTTTTCCAGATGTTTTTAACAATCCTGCGTTCAAATTTTTGGATTTCTTATAAACATACACATTCTTGCGATCTTTTTATCGAAATATGTATGTTTTTGCTATCTATTGCAAAAGACCAGATTCTGGTCTTCCTAATGAGGGTTGGGTTGTTTTACCTCTGAACGGCACTTTTTTGCACACCATGGGCTAAATGGCCAGGTCACATGGACCCCGAAGGCTCAGAGAAGGTTGGGGGAGGGGACCCACTGGAACAGCTGTTGGGAGACAGATGGTAGCCTCCCGTCAAGGCCATCCAGCGTGTTCTTTAACGTGCACAGGATATGGTTCTCCCACACACGGGGCCACGGCTTAACGTCCCATCCGACGGACGGCGGCCTTTCCAAGCCCATCGGTTCCTAATGAGAAAAGACACTGCCAAATTACTATGAATACTGCATCGTATGCGTAGTACCATGAAATATCCCAATGTATTCAAATTTCTTATTGACGTAAGTATTCTACATCACTACGAAGTCTTATGAAAGCCGTAAAGGATGGTGGAAAGCAAAATCAAGTGCGACATGAGTAAAAAGGATGATCTCATTAACCTGGAAAGGAGGCTCATCGTTGGAGCGTGATGGGCGCGAGCATCTATAACGGAGGTGATGGAACTCGGTGGAAAATCACGAGACATGTTATCCCAAGTGTATGGAGAATGGCAACGATCTCTAAAAAGTCTGTCGATAGGGGCAAATACGAGAGGAAATAGATTCTGACAAACACGCTCAAACTGTGTGACAAAACAGTGCTGCTACTGTTCATCAGCTGAGGAGAGAGATGGCCGCTAGCATTACTTCAAAACACATTTCAACAAGAACTATGAGCAGGAAATTCAAAAATTTGAAATTTAATAACTGTACCATGATTTGACGAAGTATTAGGTAGATGCTCATAGTGCTTTGGCCAGGGTTGGGTTATTTTACCTCTGAGCGGCACTTTTTTGCACACCATGGGCTAGTCACATGGACCCCGATTTTTGCAAATGGTCAGGTCACATGGACCCCAAAGGCTCAGAGAAGGTTGGGGGAGGGGACCCACTGGAACAGTTGTTGGGAGACAGATGGTAGCCTCCCGTCACGGCCATCCAGCGTGTTCTTTAACGTGCACAGGGTATGGCTCTCCCACACACGGGGCCACTGCTTAACGTTCCATTCGACGGACGGCGGTCTTTCCAAGTCCATCGGTGTCCCCTACTGATCATGAGCAGGGCGGGAAATTTTGCGGAGACAAATCTCAACGCAGACCCAGCTGGGACTAGAACCTGGGAACTGCAGATTACGAGCCTGGCGCGCTACCAACTGAGCCAACCCCACCCCCCTTTGGCCAGGAAGTTAATGTTTTAGTAACAAAATTATAAAAGTTTGATTGCTTTACCTGTAAGTAGCCCTTTTTTTTGCACACAGCAAGCTAAATCGATACACCCAAAGAACCGTCACGTGAGCTAGTACAGGAAAGGAGTTCACTTAGCAGCTATGAAGACAAAGATGGTAAGCTCCCGTCAAGGTCCTCTAAAGGTGTTCTTCAACGTGTACAGATTATGTTTCTTCTAAACATGGAGACTTGGCTTAACATCATATCTCTGAATAAGTCTGCCTCCCACGGAAGCAGGAATATTCAAATCGAGATTTGTTATCATCATCATCATCATCATCATGAAGGATAGAGTGGGGATTAATGGGGACAGTGGGATTCTTAATTTAAGGTCCTCTAAAGGTGTTCTTCAACGTGTACAGATTATGTTTCTTCTAAACATGGAGACTTGGCTTAACATCATATCTCTGAATAAGTCTGCCTCCCACGGAAGCAGGAATATTCAAATCGGGATTTATCATCATCATCATCATCATCATGAAGGATAGAGTGGGGATTAATGGGGACAGTGGCAATCTTAATTTAAGGTCCTCTAAAGGTGTTCTTCAACGTGTTACAGGTTACGTTTCTTCTAAACATGGAGACTTGGCTTAACATCATATCTCTGAATAAGTCTGCCTCCCACGGAAGCAGGAATATTCAAATCGAGATTTGTTATCATCATCATCATCATGAAGGATAGAGAGGAGATTAATGGGGACAGTGGGAATCTTAATTTATGAACATCAGGTTACGAACTTAGCGCGTTACCATTATTAACCATACGATTATATTGGTGCTACCATACGATTATATTGCAAAGAGTACAAGCTCTTATGATAAAAGATATGATCACAAATGACCTAATTGACGTTTTCACTTTACATGGGGATATTGCTGTCACTGAAGAACAGGTCATTGATAAAATACACAAACAGCGAGAAAACAAATGCATTAATTTCATTTTGTAAACGTTACTTCTTTTACGCATGCAGATTTTATATTTTATACTAATAATATTTCTATTACATTGAAAATATTTATCACAGATTGTCTCTATTTTGCTTCAGTGTTATGTATTTATATGTTTAATGTCTGCCAGAGATGCATCTTCTGATGCATACATTAAACTGACAAGAAAAGCTTAGATTGAGCAACCCTCAACCCGCCTCCACCCCAAAAACACTAAGGGTGCTACCTACTAGTCACCAAAGAATATATATATGTTACCGCTAAAGTGCAGAAATCAGTTATTCTACAGATTATCTAGGTATTGTGCAGATTAACTAGGGTGATCCGTTAACGTGCCGAAAATTGTTTCATTTCTCAAATTACCTAGGTAATCTGCAAATTACCTAGGTAATCTGCAAATTACCTAGATAATCTGCACATTACCTACTAGGCACTCGTTAAAGTGAAAATAAAACATGTCATATCGGCTATTATCGGAATTGGTAATAGCCGGTACATTGTACTTTTTCGTTTTTTAACTATCCTATTATTCAGATGACGTATCTAGCTCTACAGTACACCGCCTGCCGCATTATAAAAAACGCCCCAAATGAGCGAAGGCCAAGTGAGAACGAATCTGTCAAGTGATGAATCTCTTGAGTTTCAATCTTCGGGTCACGTGATTCAGTGTTCCGAATTATCATGAAACGCCCCGGATGAGCGGAGGCCAAGTGAAAACGAAACTAAAAGTGGAGGGAGAGGGGGGGAAGGAGTAGGGAAAGGAAATGAGAGAAACAAACTTTTGAACTTTAACGATACGGAAGCCGTTAATGTGCACATTACCTAGATAAAATGCGGAAAACTCTTGATTCCGCACGTTAACGGAGCAAATCAGTTAATCTGCAGATTAGCTAGGTAATGTGCACATTAACGGCTTTCGAGCTTTAGCGGTAACATATATATAAATTTGTTATAATTAGAAACAGAATGGAATTATGCTTTCAGAAATGGTAAGTGCTGCGCACAACAAATATTTTTCATTTAGTAGATTCTTGAGAAATGTTCGGAGCCCGTCTTACTAGCCTTGCTGATTTCAAGAAGGCTTTTCGAGACTTAAAACATGTGGGGATATGGGTAATTATTATGTAACAGAACTTCTATTTTTCTGATACATTATCACTAATGACGTATCCAAAAACTAACTATAAGGGGAGAGAAGTGCGGGATTACCTCTTAGCGACACTTTCTTGTACGCAATGGACTAAATGGCCAGATCACAAGCTCTCATAGATGGATACTAGAAGGGAACCCACTCATGCATTTTTCGATAAAAAGATCGCGAAAAATGTATATGTTTGTAAATAATATAAAAATTTGAACGCAGGAATTCGTATTTTTTCCAACGTGATCGGCGAATATGGCTTCTTTCGTGTAGGGATATTTTTCTTCTCATCGGTACTTTTTACAGTCGCTCAAAAAAATATTCGAACACTATGGTTGATTACAGAATTCAGAAAAAAAATATCTAGCAACCGTTTTATTTTTTTAATTAGTGCTCTGGCAACGATTTTTTTTAGAAATTAGTGATCTGGCAACCTTCGTCTACTGTACAGGTATACGAACGGCAAGGTTGCCAGATCACTAATTTCTAAAAAAATCGTTGCCAGATCACTAATTTCTAAAAAAGTTGCCAGATATTTTTTTTGAATTCTGTAATCAACCATAGTGTTCGGATATTTTTTGAACGACTGTACAGCTGTTAGGAGATGGATGGAAGCCTTTCGTTAAGGTCATCCAGCGAGTCCAGAGCATGGTTCTCCTGCGCACGGAACCATTGCTTAATGTCCCATCCGACGAACGGTGACTTTGCCAAACCCATCATTGTCCCCTTTCTCACCGACGGGAAGGTACAGTCGCTCAAAAAAAATCCGAACACTATGGTTGATTACAGAATTCAGAAAAAATATCTGGCATATTTTTTTGAGCGACTGTATCACTGCTGGTCCTGATGGGACTCAAACCTGAAAACTACAGATTACGAGCCTGGTGCGCAACCGATTGACCAATCCCTGCCCCTGAGGAGATTAAACATGTCTAAAGGCAAGGTTTAGGGGCTAGAGGGAATTGACCTGGTCTGATTTTCCGGGACTTCTTTAGAAAAATACTTTACTGAAGTCATTGCTTGTAACAATCCTCCACATACACACTTACACACTTTTACACTAAATCCTCCACATACACACTTAGGTAAACTACCGTTATTAACTAAAGTGAGCCTATTGTAAATTATAATTTTATCATTAACTTATGTTGCATATTAATACCCATTATATCACAGTTTTTACAACTAAAAAACTTAAAGTAAAACTGAATTAATTCTGAAATATTCAATGATTCGGTCATTTTTTTTTCTGTCCTTTGTTCCAAATTATTGAGGTTCATCTAGTTTTGCTTTTTGGAAAAATTTTATTTTTTTTTCTCATTTTGAGTTTTTTTTTGCACATTGAATAGACATGACAAACAGAGAAAAGGGAACAACACGTATAAAGGGAAAGCCGATGTAGGCGCCTCAAAGCACATAGAAAAGCACATTATGACGAATCTTTGCGAATTGATATGGCCATCAGATGCACCTGTCTTTACAAAACGGATTCGGACGAGCCCTTTCTCTGCTTTTACAATAGAGACAGTGCCAGGTGCGTTTCTAGAAATGTCGCAAAAAGAAATCGATATCTGACGAAATATGCCCAAGGGCTAGAAGTCGTAGCTGAAGCTCAACTGTTATTCTAAATAGACTGAGGTTAATAGCGATTATCGGGAAGGGGGGTCCGGACCAACACCTCCTATAACAGAAGGCCAATGCCCAAAATTATTGACGTCATTTGGGTAGTCCTACCAAGGAGTGTCTAAGGGAGAAGAGAGCTAGCTTCCATAGACGTAATGTAAACTTTTCGATTGCAGCGCCCTCTAAACATGGCAAATTCGTGTATTACAGTGAAGCCACCAAGCCAGGGAGAGGAGCCAGTTCCTTGCGTTATTTTTCCACCGCCCAGCAAGGTTTTCTAGCTTACACCACGTGACTAATTTTACATACACTCTGACTCTGTTCAGTGTTCATTTCTTCTTCTTCTGATTAGTTAAAATTATTTTCCTTAATAAAATCCCATTTTGTAAAACAAGTAGTAGCTATGCTCAACATTAAAATTTTAATATTTCGAACATTCTACTATATTTAATATATTACAATAAATTGAAATTTATGGCTTAATGCGAGACAACATGTTTTGTTTAATTATATTTTATAGAATTTAGGATATTTTCAATTAAAGTCACATCGAGTTTCTTACTTGTATAAACTGTCAATAGATGGCAGAAGGCACTTCTCGTATCAACCATAAAAAAAATTACTATTAGAACAAACTGCAGACACCTATATATGTCGATATGCTCCAGGGAACACAAAACTGCAACATACATTGACTTACATGTTCGCAAGACGATTAAATGCATTAATTTACATATTAATTTTAAAAATTCTGCAAAATTACTCAAAATAAACATACAACGGCTTTTCCAGGTATCGTAAAATATACTCCTGAACGGGATAAAATACTCACTGAATAACTTTAGGGTCAGCTATCACTATGCCAAACAGTCATGGGTGTTAGACAGGTTGAAACACTGATTAAATCGCAATAAATATACCAAGAGTAAGACAAACCACAGATGCAGTGGACTAAAAATGATTGCACTGCGCATGCGCAGGTCGCCCCTTACAGTTGTTTTTGTGCATGTACATCAATTTGCCACGTTCAGCTTCGGTAAAATTCCGCAGAACGGCGCCACTTACGCTTGTGCGAATCTAGCCTTCTTCTTCTTAGACTTTCTTTGGTCCTACTATATAGACAATTCTTATATTTTTTATTCTAATATTATTACTGGTGGACTCTTGTGCTAATCTTTATACTAATGTTTATCTATAAATATATTTTATTTAGAAAGAAAATTAGTAGTATTTATTATCAAATATAATAATGCTAATTAACACAAATAAATTTTCTCCTAACTAAAATATTTTTGTAGACAAACATTAGTATAAAGATTCAGCACAGAATCTACCAGTAATAATATTAGAATGAAATTATAAGAAGTGTGTGTGTATATATGTTTAAAAAGAGAAAGCTGGACTAGTTAAGCTGACGTCATAAATTTGGTCCTCTGGCTTCCTGTTATAGGAGATATTGTCCCGACACCCATTCCTCCATCCACGCCGGATGGATTAGTAGAAATGGATGAATCTTGTAGTCTCCGAGAGTCCCGATTTGACATCATTCGCCTGCTTTTGGGGGGAATCCATCAAAAACATCGTTTATTCTGAAAAAAAAAATTGTAATTTACAACATTTATAGGAATGTTGGATGTTTCAAATGCTGAACCCAATATCGATGACCTTGACGAGAGGCTTTCATGACTTACGGCAAAGAAAAAGAGATACAGATGAGTTTGGAAGGCTCCCATGCCAAATGTTTTTCATTCAGTAGATTCTTGAAAAATGTTCAGAGCCGGTATTACTAACTTTGTTGATTTCAAGAAGGATTTTCGAGACTTCAAACATGTAGGTATATGGGTAATTATTATGCAATAGAACTTTTATTTTTCTGATACATTATTACCAATGGACGCATCAAGAAACTAACAATGAGGAGAGAAAAGGTTGGATTTACCTCTTAGCGACACTATGTAATATTAAGGATTTGGGTTGGTTTGTTTTACCTCTGAGCGGCACTTTTTTGCACACCATAGGCTAAATGGCCAGGTCACATGGACCCCGAAGGCTCAGAGAAGGTTGGGGGAGGGAACCCACTGGAACAGCTGTTGGGAGATAGATGATAGCCTCCCGTCAAGGCCATCCAGCGTGTTCTTTAACGTGCAGGGTATGGCTCTCCCGCACACGGGGTCACGGCTTAATGTCCCATCCAACGGACGGCGGCCTTTCCAAGCCCATCGGTGTCCCCTACTGACCGTGGGCAAGGCGGGGGAATTTTGCGGAGATAAATCTCAACGCTGACCCAGCTGGGACTCGAACCTGGGAACTGACAGATTACGAGCCTGGTGCGCTACCGACTGAGCCACCCCCGCCCCAATATCAAGGATGTAATTTCCGAATATACATTGTGTCTCTTAGCAAAACTATGTATATTCGGATATAATATTAAGTCATGTCCCCGTGTTTAGGAGAGACTTACTTTGTACATGTCAGAGTACAACCTCTGAGCATGTTCTGCGCACACGCTAGATGGTCTTGATGGAAGGTTTCCGTTTTTTTCTTTACATCTCTGAAGTAGATCTCTCTTCATAGTTTTTCAGAGAACGGCTTACCTATTGTGTGCAATAGGGGCGGGGGTGGCTCAGTCGGTAGCGCGCCAGGCTCGTAATCTGTAGTTCCCAGGTTCGAGTCCCAGCTGGGTCAGCGTTGAGATTTATCTCCGCAAAATTCCCCGCCCTGCCCACGGTCAGTAGGGGACACCGATGGGCTTGGAAAGGCCGCCGTCCGTCGGATGGGACGTTAAGCCGTGACCCCGTGTGCGGGAGAGCCATACCCTGTGCACGTTAAAGAACACGCTGGATGGCCTTGACGGGAGGCTACCATCTATCTCCCAACAGCTGTTCCAGTGGGTCCCCTCCCCCAACCTTCTCTGAGCCTTCGGGGTCCATGTGACCTGGCCATTTAGCCCATGGTGTGCAAAAAAGTGCCGCTCAGAGGTAAAACAACCCAACCAACCACGGCTTAACGTCACATCGGATGGATAGTGGCCTTTCTCACAGAGAGAAAGACTTGTAGTCTCACAGAGAGGGAGACTTGTAGGTCCTCCCTAACAAGATGTACCCCACAATTTTGGAACCACTGATTTAGAAAACGAATTGGTAAACCTGGAAGATCACAAAGTTTTTTTTTTGGATAGTAATGATGTGTCGAAATTGTACACTTCATATTTATAAAAGGAGATTTCACATGGGAAAAAATCTTTTTTGATAAGGAGTGAGGAATAATTAACAATATATATTAATTAATAATCTTAATAAAAGATTTATAATTATCAATAAATTAACAAACAAATTTATCAAAATGAATTAGGCATGCAGTGTATGCATTGTGTTCATGGATTACCCATATACATTGTGAATCTGAAAAAGTGGGCAAAACTTTACGGGGTGGTAGAACGCAGCTATACGAGCAATATTCGTCATAGAAAGTATGGGCGGAACGCAAACGGCGACCGCCAGGTGGCGTTGGAAATGGTATAAAAGGGTCGGTCCTGGCACCCAACGGCATTTCTACCGTCCCTATCCCGCGGGTGTGAAGCCTGCATTACAGCTGGCGGCAGCTCTTTTGAGCAATTTCTTTGAGCATGTACCTCAATTACATTCCTGTTAATAAAATGTTTCTGAAGTATCTCCTCTCCTTCTTGCATTCATTCTTTAAATGTGACAGTGGAAAACTACCTTTTAACTTCTCACCGCTTGCGGTCCGACCATAAGGGCGGGGGTGGCTCAGTCGGTAGCGCGCCAGGCTCGTAATCTGTAGTTCCCAGGTTCGAGTCCCAGCTGGGTCAGCGTTGAAATTTATCTCCGCAAAATTCCCCGCCCTGCCCACGGTCAGTAGGGGACACCGATGGACTTGGAAAGGCCGCCGTCCGTCGGATGGGACGTTAAGCCGTGGCCCCGTGTGCGGGAGAGCCATACCCTGTGCACGTTAAAGAACACGCTGGATGGCCTTGACGGGAGGCTACCATCTGTCTCCCAACAGCTGTTCCAGTGGGTCCCCTCCCCAAACCTTCTCTGAGCCTTCGGGGTCCATGTGACCTGGCCATTTAGCCCATGGTGTGCAAAAAAGTGCCGTTCAGAGGTAAAGCAACCCAACCCAACGTTCCGACCATACATTCTATGACGAATATTGCTCGTATAGCTGCGTTCTACCACCCCGTAAAGTTTTGCCCACTTTTTCAGATTCACCCTGTATACATAACAAATACACAAAAAAACAGTCAGAAAATTTCAGAATTTAAATATCTGAAAATTAAAATATTTTGTTAAATTTACCAAAACCAATTCGCGATGTTTATTGTGTTGTGTTTTTTCTTAAACTTTTCGGAAAAGAGAATCAGAAAAAACTAACGTTCCTTTACTGCGATTTCAACCACACTAATTTTGAATAAACTCAAGATCTAAATGCAACTAAAAAAACGCATTTCCCTCCAAAACGTAAAAGTATTTTAAGTTTAAACATCCACCTCGAAATATATTATTTCTCTTAGGATTAGTTTTCCTTAAAAGATGAATGTTTCGTTTTTACATCTCTTTGTGTAAAACCGCCTTCCAGCAGAGAATATTTCTCATCCTAAGCATTTTGCTTCCACCGCAGAATATTACCTCTTAATTCGCACACACTTTATTTCGTTCATAATTAATTGCGCCTTTTCTTCTCAACTACTTTTCTCGGCTTCTCTCTTCTCCCGCCGTTTTATCTGAGAATCTTTTTCGCGGCTTATTTTAATTCCCGGCTTTATTTCTTCTAGTCTTGCCTAAATTAAAACATCACCTTTCTACCGAAATCTATTCCCTCTCGATGTATGTACGATCTCGCTTTCAACAGTCCATTAAGCTAACGATCATAAATATGCAACATTAAAATGCTTTGTGTAATGTCTTTTTTTTTTAGTATTATTTCTTCGGAAAATTCTGTAATGGTGAGGGATCGTTTTTGATGTGAAGTTGCATCTGAAGAAATTCGTTAAAACGAAAAGGAGGAGGTTGTCTATTATAATGATGACCTCTAATGAGGTATTATAGTAGAGACGATCGATATTTAATTATACGTATTTAAATAGTGCTTTGAAATGTTCCTATGAATTAAATTTGAATGATGATTTACATTAATAATGAGAAGGATTCGATACTGATGATTGTAGAAAGGATTCCCGTAGAGCCTATCTACTAGTAGAGATTAAATGAGAGTTCTCTATGCCTAACTTATCCACATCCTTTGACGATTAATGGGAAAGGAGCAAGACACCTACATTGGTTTGGATCAAGGGTGATCTGCATATTTCTGATCATTTAAATCCACTTCGCTTCTAGAAGAAGCGTTCGGTTGTTTTAAATGTGGTTTCATAACTCAAATTTCAGTATCAAACTATATTTTTAGTACAGGTATCACAGATTTATGCGATCCGAAGAGTGGTCACATAAATTGATTTCTTTTTCGTAGTAATGCATTGTCCTATCAAAATATTACACAATTTCCATGTTGGGTTGGGTTGTTTTACCTCTGAGCGGCACTTTTTTGCACATCATGGGCTAAATGGCCAGGTCACATGGACCCCGAAGGCTCAGAGAAGGTTGGGGGAGGCGACCCACTGGAACAGCTGTTGGGAGACAGATGGTAGCCTCCCGTCAAGGCCATCCAGTGTGTTCTTTAACGTGCACAGGGTATGGCTCTCCCGCACACGGGGCCACGGCTTAACGTCCCATCCGACGGACCGCGGCCTTTCCAAGCCCATCGGTGTCCCCTACTGACCGTGGGCAGGGCGGGGAATTTTGCGGAGATAAATCTCAACGCTGACCCAGACTGGGACTCGAACCTGGGAACTACAGATTACGAGCCTGGCGCGCTACCGACTGAGCCACCCCCGCCCCCAATTTCTATGTTATGACAATGGGAATCTAACTTCGAAGCTCTATAACTTAAAAAATATATGCATTTAATGGAAACACGTGACTGAAGATAAAGATCAAAACTATTTAAATCTCGATGTTCGATAATATTTGTTCAGTTTTTAAAGAGTTATGGAAGCTAGAGTCACGTTCCACATGAATTTACTTCAAAAATTAACTAAAACTTAAATGATAAGTATTGTTTCAAGCCATTTGATAAAACAAATACACGTTTTGGAAGTATGCGCAATGAATATTTTAATACAGTGGACCTTCGTTATAGCGCTGCTCGCTATACCGCGCACTCGGTTATAGAGCGGGCGATGTTCGCGATAAGTTCAAACATGTTTATACAGGTCCGTGCTGCGTTAGTGAGTATCGCATTTTATTGTTACCGCGTATTGAGTAATTGTGTATGTATTGAGTTCCTGCATGTACAGTGGACCTTCGTTATAGCGCTGCTCGTTATACCGCGCACTCGGTTACAGCGCGGGCGATGTTCGCGATAAGTTCAAACATGTTTATACAGGTCCGTGCAGCGTTAGTGAGTATCGCATTTTATTGTTACAGCGTATTGAGTAATTGTGTATGTATTGAGTTCCTGCATGTATTTTGAATAGTGTTTAATTATTGTATGCATGATGAGTAAAAGAAAAGCTTACAGTGTGAAATTTATTGTGTCACCACCGCGCCGCTCGGTATAACGCGGTTCACCTTATAACGCGGGTGTTGTTTCCCGCCCGACATGCGCGTTATATCGGGGGTCCACTGTATTAGATATTTATGAATTTTTTTCGAAAACCAGATAATTTGTAATTAAATATTCCAGCTTCCATAATTCTTTAAATACTGAACGAACATTGTTGAAAATGGAGATTTAAACAGATTTAATTATGATCTTTAATTTATCTTCAATCATACATTTTAGATTTGTTACCAAATGAAAACAATAAATGAAGAAAAGAAAGGATTAATACGTTTCTATTTATTTTTATTGCATTTAATTAAAAACTATTATCAGAAAAAAAATTAAAGCAAGTTATTTATTGATTGTGCTCCCCAAATGAAATTTATGGCCGATTGAATTAACTGACATCTATGTTCACATGTAAAGATTTTGTCTCTAAGTACAGGTGATTCATCCTCTTCATTTTCTCCTGATCTAAGGGACCTGGGTTCGAGCCCCGGGTAAAGCATGGATGTATGTGTCGTTTTTCTGCTGAGGTCCTGCCATCCTCTCAGACCTTCTACTATGACATATAAACTGACAGGCTCCTGTCAGACCTCTGTGGCAAGCAGCTGCTTAAGGGGGTATTTATTTTTATTTTTTTTAAAGTTCCTAAAAGCCTGCCAACGAGATTCTGTAATTCTCTAGCTAAGCTACCTTGAAAATTTTCTGCCAGTCGGAGTCATTCTCATCAAATAAGAATATCAGTGTTGTCAATATAATGAAAAGTCTCTGCTATGATCTTGGCTCAGAACGTTGTAACAGGCTGGACTTATTTGAATTTATTCAGCAATAAGTTCGATTAATTTTAATTCCATTCATTTTTGCGTTAGAAACTTTCTTTCAGTATTTTTACTCTTCACCAAATATTTAAAGAAGAAATATTCGGAGAAAGATGTTTTGCCCACTTGTTGTTGTCTATATCAGCTCATAACATCTGGAAAGGAATAACTTCATAAACAGGGAGTCTCCGAATAACGCAACAATGCATTTTTTTTAAACAATCATGTAAATCGGATATGAATTTTTCGTAAGAAATAATGTAAATAAGGAAAAATGAGTTCCAGAATTCTAAACGGATTGGTATGTTTTTAATTTCATTTCTTTATTATGACCAGGCCGGATCTTTCGATGGGCATCAAGCGTCCTAATGTCTGCCAGGAAAATATTCCCCACACTATGACACCGCCACCGTCCTATACTGCTGACAGCAGACAAGATGTCTCCATGGCTTCATACTACTTGTGCCAAATTCTGATTCTTCAATTAGCTTGATGCATAAGGAACCTTGATGCTTCCGACCAGGCTACCTTTTTCCAGTCCTCAATAGTCCAGTGTCGATGTTCCTGTGCCCACTGGAGACATGCTTTCGTGTTCTTCGCTTATAACGTTGGCACTTGACATGGTCGGTGGCTGTGGAAGCCCATTCGCGACAAGGTCTCTTACATGGTGCTTTCGGAGATGACCTTTTGCACGCCAATGTTTAATTTTGCTGCGATTTATCAGGTTGTGCCCCGTCTGTTCGCTTGCATGATTCTCACCTCTCTCCTTTCACCCCCTCTGATCTATAAGCTGTTTTTGTCCACAGAATCGCCGATCACTGGCATTTTTTTGCTTTTCACACAATTCTCGGTATACCCTTGAAACGGATGTGCGTGAAAAGCACAGAAAGAGGCCGTTTGGGAGATACTGGAACCGGCACGCCTAGAACCAACTATGATGCCACATTCAAAGTCGCTGAGGTCGCTCGATTTGTCCATTCTGACGCTGAATCCATCTCTAACTGATGCTGATTTATACCACACACCCCGGTCAAGTGGCGTGTTGGAATGAACCTTTTATGTGACGAGGGGTGGTGTACCTAATAAACTGACATCTCAATGTATTACGTGTTATAACTGTGTTATAACTAACACAATAATTTGTTTAAGAAAATGTAAAATATTCTTTTTTGGAAGTGCTTAAATTATAATCAAGGACACATCAGATAGTGAGACAAGGAAATCATCCAAAAGTGTCTTCTTATACTGTATGGTAAGTAAAATAATGTAAACGATCATAGAGAAGTACTGCAGAAATCGTGCTAAATTCGTTCAACGATAGTTGTGTTAGTCAGAAATCCCTACTTTAAAAATCGTGTTAGTCGAATTCGCGTTAGTCGGGGACTGGGTGCACTTTATAATTATTTAAGAAATATTCTACACTGAATTCAATTGAATTCTTGATCTTGATTCCACGAAAATAATTTTTCTTTTTCATAGAATTTGCATTTTTTAGAATATTATTTCTATTAGCATTTTGGAAACTCGAGAAGTAAATAGATTCCTAACATTTTATAATAATTTAAAATATATTCTGCAAAGGATTTAATTGAATCCTTGACCTTAACTACATAAAAGCAGTGCTCCGATAATGGAAATTAAATGAGGGTTCTTTGTATGTGCGGATCAATGTTAATGCTATGAAGAAGTTCCTAATTCAATGATTGTATTTCTAACTTACTGAGTTTAAGAACCAATGTTTGTGAATAACATTGGTTCTTAAATTCAGTAAGTTAGATGATGTCCAAATTTCTTCTGGTAGGGAAGCTACTTAGATTTTATTTTTTCTGCGGAAGACTGTGAAGCAAATAGATTCGAGTTTGAGTCTCTATTAAATCATATATGTTGTCTTTGTGCTAATGTCTTGTGTTCCTCACAAATGCAAAGCTGGTTGAATCGATGGCGCGCCCAAACTCGGAACCTGATGTTCCCACTTTCGAGTTCTCACTACAGCTGCGTTGATATTTCCACCACTAAACCGCACTGTATACTCTACGATAAAGGAGACACCTATAAAAATAAATACCTCTTCAAGTAGTAGCTTGCCATAGAGTTCCGACAGGAGCCTGTCAGTTTATAC
Organism: Ryuthela nishihirai; assembly: GCA_038380435.1. Classification (NCBI taxonomy): domain Eukaryota; kingdom Metazoa; phylum Arthropoda; class Arachnida; order Araneae; family Heptathelidae; genus Ryuthela; species Ryuthela nishihirai. Next base: position 34,486,973 of record JAWZYU010000015.1, read on the forward strand.
GCCATAGCATAAAGTCTGTGAAAAAGGCGAGACCTCAGCAGAAAAGCAACACAAACATCCATGCCATACCCGAGGCCGAACCCAGGTCCGTTTGATCAGTATAGGTCTGGAAAAGGCTCATTCCTTCGGATGGGAATGTGGCTCTTTGCCTCCCATTTCCTACAATCTCTATAAACTTCCTACTTCCCCTATATCTCACCAATCAACTCTCCTATACACGAGGCAAAGGCTTAACCTTATGATGGGGTTGGGTTGGGTTGTTTTACCTCTGAGCGGCACTTTTTTGCACACCATGGGCTAAATGGCCAGGTCACATGGACCCCGAAGGCTCAGAGAAGGTTGGGGGAGGGGACCCACTGGAACAGCTGTTGGGAGACAGATGGCAGCCTCCCGTCAAGGCCATCCAGCGTGTTCTTTAACGTGCACAGGGTATGGCTCTCCCGCACACGGGGCCATGGCTTAACGTCCCATCCGACGGACGGCGGCCTTTCCAAGCCCATCGGTGTCCCCTACTGACCGTGGGCAGGGCGGGGAATTTTTGCGGAGATACCATATGATGGGAATTGAAGCTTTTGCTCCTTGTACAGAAGAGTTGGTTGGAATATATAGGGGAAGTACAAAGTTTTTAGAGATTCTAGGATTGTGTTCACTCCACATACTAGCCACGGAACACATAAAATCATCATTATGTCTGCAAAGAGGGTCAAAGAGATGAATATAAATGTGAAAGAAATGATAAATATAACATTTCACTCAATTTATTATCGCCGTCAACTTACACTCATCTATAGCGCACGCATATGAAAAACTATATCTTTTCATTTTCATGTGTAAGCATAGGTTCCAAATTTTTAAATTTATAAAAGAATAAAAAATTACAGAAAACCTGATGCCTTTTGATTCTAATTGTTTACGTAATATCTTGGGCATTAGGTAGTTTGAACTTTGTAAGTAATGATGAGGTTAAACGAAAGAGTCGACCTAACTGTACCCTTCCACTACAAAGGACCGTTAATGCAAATATATATATGTGTGTATACCGCATATGACATTAAGTGCCAGGACCTAAATTGTAACTTGATACAAGCAAGAAACTACTTGTAAATTGTTGCCCTACTATTTGAACATTTACGGTATATATATACTAGTTAAATCCACGACGAAAGTTTGGCGCGAAACGTCTGTCCATTGATAACTCTTTCCATCGCTAAGTGCATTCACCACTTTCACCTGTAACGTACTACTCCTGTCACAACTGTCGCCGATAACGATTACTCCATTCGCAACGTAGGCGACTGCAGCGCCCCCAGAAATGTCGAAAACTTTTCAAGGAATCACTCCCGACCCACGGGAGCTAGGAATCCGATCTGTTACACCAACAAGGCTAGGGACAAGTGGGACCACCCCACTAAATTTGGGACCTATCGCTCAAGTTCCTTACGAAACCACAGAGAAACCGAGAATTTTTGCCACCGACGGCCTCACACTTGTCCGCCCAGAAATTATGGCTATTGTATAATACTAGTAATACCCATGCCAAACATTTGGTGTGAAATGGAAACTCTAGTTCATTGACAGGCTTCACAATCCCACGTCGATCGATAATTTCATGTACAAGGCAGACGATGACAGCGCCCCAGAAATCTCGGACGCCTTTCAAGGGATCACTCGCGACCCACAGCTGCTAGAAACCCCATCTGTCACACCAAGAGGGTCACAACTAAGTAAAACCAACCCACGAAATTTGGGATCGATCGCTCAAGTTGCCGCGGAACCACCGGGAAACTTTCAATTTCTCCACCGATTATATCACACGTGTCAGCCCTCCTGTTATTACGGTTATTATATGATGATATTTAAATAGATAAAAAAATGTATTATTGTTTTATTACGTGTAAAAAAATGTCCCCCCCCCCCAACACACACACACTACCCTCAAGAATAAAATTTTGATCCTACACTCCTGCAAAGCTACATAGGTTCTAATTCATTGACTTATTGATGGATCAATGTTATTCTTATGGTAGATCTAACTCAGTTATTAATTGGCGGATCAGCTTTAATTTTCTACGGAGAGACTTACTACTAAATGATTATGTAGAGGTTCAGTGTTAATCCTAAAGAGGGATTTCCTCTGCTATATAACACTCGAAGGTTGTGGCATCAGAGACGACGCACTTTATTCTTCATCGTCTTTAGCTTGAATAGACAAGACTCTTAACAGACAAAGTGGCCTTGCAAAGTCACTGCTAAAAGGTCATTTTAACCGAGTTAAAAGAGTTCAACAACTAGGTAGACGACTAACCTTTTCCTATAAATGCCTCCGTGGCATCAACGGACGGCAACTTTCTCCAGCAAGAGTGACAACATGGTAAGCGAATCACACAAGCAGAAACCATTACTAAGGTCACATTACGCATTCCATTAAATTACTTAAATAACTTGGCATGTTGTCCATGTCTGGCAAATTAATTACAGCACTAATCGTTGATGCGAGTTGCAGCGCTTTCTGCACAGTCTCGAAGCAAATGAACCAATTTAAATTCACACCTGCACAAGCGACAACCACCCGATGGTTTCCTATATGTCTGTTTTGCCCGTTGTACGAAGGAGATAACCAAATAAAAACTTTTCGTAAGCCTTTCGTTGCTCGAAACCTTGGAATTTATCAAAATAATATTCTGTCTGAATCTTTACGAGAGGCAGACTAAATCAATTTAAGGAAACACTGACACACTCAGTCCTCGGCTAATATGATTTCGGATTTACACGACTTTTAGGCTAGGGTAGTTTTTCGACTGACAAAAACGACTTTCGAAGACTGGTCGAACACGATTCTTTAGCTTCTTCTCTATGACGGTTTATATATTGTATTTATTATATAACACATTTTTATGCTTTCCTTTTGTCATCTATCTGATTTTAAAACAATTTCTCCTTTTCAATCTTCATTACTCGACAACAATTTCTAAAACAATTTCTCCTTTTCAATCTTCATTACTCGACAACAATTTCTCTTTTTCGTCATTTCAGCACTTTCAAAAAGGATTTTACACATTTGTGTTTAGTGTATTTAAACCCTTGTAATGCTGCATATATTTTGTAAACAATAAAAACATTTTGAACTGTCGCTGACCGATGACAACGTAGGCATTACAAAGTCACAGTGAGTGGTTAAAGTTTATAACTTGTCACATGTAGAATAGAAACGATCGTAATCATGCAGTTAGTCATCTTCATTACTCGACAACAATTTTTAAAACAATTTCTCCTTTTCAATCTTCATTACTCGACAACAATTTCTAAAGCAATTTCTCCTTTTCAATCTTCATTACTCGACAACAATTTCTAAAGCAATTTCTCCTTTTCAATCTTCATTACTCGACAACAATTTCTAAAGCAATTTCTCCTTTTCAATCTTCATTACTCGACAACAATTTCTAAAGCAATTTCTCCTTTCCAATCTTCATTACTCGAAAATCATCTATACTTACCATGTATAAAAATAAAATTCTAGTTAGTAATTTTTTTGTTTATACCTTCATCATTTTTTCTTCTCTGTAAAAATGAGTTACTTGTATGAAATATACTTACACAAAAAAAGCAATACATCAACCAAAGTATAGTCATAATTCACCTTACACGAATTTTTTGAAGAACTAATATTTTATGTTAGTCAAAGACTGGGAGTAACAAGTGAACTTCCTTTTCGAAGTGATGGGAATTAACACGTGTCATTTGCCCCTCTGCATTGATACAGCCTTCATTCTATGTTGGGGGCGGGGTGGCTCAGTCGGTAGCGCGCCAGGCTCGTAATCTGTAGTTCCCAGTTTCGAGTCCCAGCTGGGTCAGCGTTGAGATTTATCTTCGCAAAATTACCCGCCCTGCTCATGGTCAGTAGGGGACACCGATGGGCTTGGAAAGGCCGCCTTCCGTCGGATGGGACGTTAAGCCGTGGCCCCGTGTGTGGGAGAGACATACCCTGTGCACGTTAAAGAACACTCTGGATGGCCTTGACGGGAGGCTACCATCTGTCTCCCAACAGCTGTTCCAGTGGGTCCCCTCCCCCAACCTTCTCTGAGCCTTCGGGGTCCATGTGACCTGGCCATTTAGCCCATGGTGTGCAAAAAAGTGCCGCTCAGAGCTAAAACAACCCAACCCATTCTATGTTGAATCTCTATCAGCTCCCAGCCCTTTGCACATAGAAATTGTCATTATTACATGCAGATCCTACTTAGATTTCGAATATGATATGATGTGTGAGTTCTGTGACTTGTAGGAGATCGTATACCATGGTATACGATCTCCTACAAGTCACAGAACTCACACATCTACACATCTACTTTTCAGCGTCTACTCTATCATCACATCTCTACACATCTACTCTTCAGCGCGTCACTCCATTCACCGACTTACTGCTCTCCACTGATAACTGTTTTATACCGTAGAATGATGCATTTCTTTGAAACAGTAAGTGGTAGGAAAAATTGTATTCAACTTCCCTCAGTACTGGGGTGAGTGTTGACTTAGTCGGTAGAGCACCAGGCTCGCAATTTGCAATTCCCAAGTTCGAGTCTCAACTGTGCCAGCTTTAAGATTTATCTCTCCTGACTTTACTTAGGTATTGCAACTTTCTGTTATGTAAAATGACATCAACAACTGCAAAAAGAGAAATGATCAGTAATTTATGCATCCTTGTTTGAAACTACTTATGATGACATAAGCATTGTGAACGAAATCAGTAGAACGGCAGAGGCAAAAATATGCTTGTTTTAGACATTCTTAGCTCGGTTCCAAAAAAACTAAGCAGCTATCGTTTTCACTTTGTCGTCTTTCTGTAGGTCTGCAAATATTCGACTTTTATATTCTTGGAATTAAATTAAAAATTCTTATGGGTTAGACGAGGACTACGTTTCAGCTCAAGGGCCGCTTAAAAATTGAAATGGAATGGTTGGCCGCAGACAAAATGTAATGGCGAGTCATAAAAAACGGAATGGCGGGCCACATGCAAAACTGAGAAAGAGGAATCAGTCACAAACAGTTTGGCTGACACGATTTTGGACATCTTTTATATTATATATCATTTGTATTATACACTGGTTTCCATAAATTAGGATAATCCCTATGTTAAGTCAATAGAAAGCTAACATCAAAGCTCTATAGCTTCTAAAATAAGTTTTGTTTTGATTTCTTTTCTTTTTTTTGTTTTCAAAAATGTGATTGCAGATAAAAATATCAATCAAATAAATCAATATCTCGATTTTCAACAATATTCGTTCAGTATTTAATGAGTTATGGAAGTTTGAATATTTAGCGATAACAATGCCAGCCACAAAAATTGACATCAGAAGATAATTGAAACTTAGTAATAAGCATTGTATCAAAGTGTTTAATAAAATAAGTTTGTATTTTAGAACTTTGTATAAAGAATTCTTTCACTATTCTTCAGTTTCGTATAAGTTTCTTAAGACTGGCATTGCTGTTGTTAAATATTCAAACTTCCATAACTTATTAAATATTGAACGAATATTGTTGAAAATCGAGATATTGATTTATTTGATTGAGATCTTTATCTGCAATCAAAGTTTTCAAAACAAAAAAAATTATTTTAAAAGTTATAGAGCTTTGACGTTAGCTTCCCATTGACTTAACATAGGGATTTTCCTTAATTTATGGAAACCAGTGTTAGAGTTTTTTTTTTATAGTTTCTTTACTGCTAAACTAGTTGCTATTCTAAAATTCGTCATATCATTATCATTACATTTAATCATGTATGGGACGATAAATGGTGGCATCGTGTGCAGGAGAGTCATAATTTTCATATAATGAATAATGCATTATATGAAATAATAAACCAAGGCAAAAAAAGAAACCTAAAGTGACACATAAAAAGTATAATTTTATTAAAATTAATTTTAATGAGATTTTGTTTCCCCGAAGTTGGACTTCTTGCTCCCTATCTTTCTTTTTGCTCTTTTTCAAAGTGAACTTGTATGTCATCAGTAGATCATGGATTGTACAAAAAGAGGGCGAGCCGCATGTGGCCTGCGAACCATATTTTGCCCTGGCCTGGTTTAGACAGGTATCGATGAAATATAACGATTCGCATTTTTCGAATATCCCAATAAATTTATTAGCGCCGTTTAACGATGAAATTTTCGGAAAATGCAAAATTTTGAAACAAATATTAAAAACGCCTATTTATACCAGAAATCCGAAATTTTGTTCGAAGAGTTTGATTGTCAAGACAACAATGATTTCCTTTTTTATCCCCAAGACGGTGGTGGTAAAACGCAACATTTCTGTTTTAAGAGAAAAATAATAAATTTCTTTCGTGTTGTATAACTGAAAATAAATATAAATTCTCTATAGAAATGGGCATCCCTTTTTCGACAAAGGCGATATGATTATCATCTAATTTCTTACAGGATTATTCAACTTGAATTCTTTTTCCACAAGTCAATACGCATTGAACTGGATTGTTTGGGGCGGGGGTGGCTCAGTCGGTAGCGCGCCAGGCTCGTAATCTGTAGTTCCCAGGTTCGAGTCCCAGCTGGGTCAGCGTTGAGATTTATCTCCGCAAAATTCCCCGCCCTGCCCACGGTCAGTAGGGGACACCGATGGGCTTGGAAAGGCCGCCGTCCGTCGGATGGGACGTTAAGACGTGGCCCCGTGTGCGGGAGAGCCATACCCTGTGCACGTTAAAGAACACACTGGATGGCTTTGACGGGAGGCTACCATCTGTCTCCCAACAGCTGTTCCAGTGGGTCCCCTCCCCCAACCTTCTCTGAGCCTTCGGGGTCCATGTGAACTGGCCATTTCGCCCATGGTGGGCAAAAAATTGCAGCTCAGAGGTAAAACAACCCAACTGGATTGTTTGGCCTCTTTGCAGCACTTCTTTTGCCCGCAATGGCCTAAACGGCCAGGTCACAAGGATCCCAAACGCTCAGAGATGGTTAGGGGGGGGGGGGGTAAGGTGAACCCACTGGACACTTCTTAGGAAACAGATCGAAGCGTCCCGTAAAAGCCATTGAGCATGTTCTTTAACGTTCACAAATTATGATTCTCCTGCACACGATCGTCCCATACATGATTAAATGTAATGATAATGATATGACGAATTTTAGAATAGCAACTAGTTTAGCAGTAAGGAAACTATAAAAAAAAACCTCTAAAGCTGAAGCATCAGCGGTCCTCATAGATCAGAGGCCTAAGAGATAATCAATCACCTGTATTTCAGCCTATGATCTATCTGATATTTCGATGCGTCAACCACGCAGTGTTGTAGTCTCCCGATTTCTTTCTGATTTAATCATTTCTTTCTGATTTAATCGCTCAATGCCCTGGTGAAATATGCTTCTCCACTTCTTTGAGTCATTATTAATTTTATCGAGGAAGCTGATGGCGAAGTTACTGGTGTGGAAGGTGGGAAGTGTTGTCGTCGATTTAATTTGTTCTCCTTGTTGTTTTCAAGCGATTGATGACTCTTTTTTCCTAGTTGACTCTAGTTCATGTTAATGTTTATCTTTCGTAGGAGGTTCGTTTCTTGTTTATTCCACTTTGCCGTCTTGTCTAAAAGTGTCTCTCACAATGAAAATTTCAGTGGCGACTCCCAACATTTTCCAAGTCCAACTGAAGTTTCTGTGACACTACTTGAACTGCTGTATTGGAATCTTCTAAATACAATATTTGGAAAAGTTCCTTTTCACTAAGTATCGCAAACACAAGACCAAGTGTTTGGTCACATCATTACTCTTTTACTCTCCTTTAGCAGCATCCTAAAAAGGGTAATCCCTTTATTTTGATGAGTTAGGTCTGTTGAAGCAAAATTTTGGGACAAAATTTACGCCTGAAATTCCATAACTATATAAAGTCGAACTAAACTTTCTATGGTATCAGTGTAATCGTCGTTATCTTGGATTTAATCCCTGGAGTTTTTCCTTTTTGTTTTCTGGATCTAACGGATATATAGCCATTTCACTGAACACAATATTAAGTAACTTTCTTCTACATTCTTGAATGTAAATATTCGTTGTATTGATAGGCCTCAAACCTATTGATATTGTTGCGGATTACAAAAATGGATAGCCACTGAGCGTGAGTATTAAAAGCTATATTTCAAAACCAAATTCAATACAAGTAAATTGTTACAAAGGAAATATGGATGAAGTAACTTATTAACAAATCAACTATTAACATGCACAAGTCATCAATCTTCACGTAGAGCACACAACATCAGCTCTGTGTATTTTACTAAATACTACCTTTTACTTGATTTACCAGGTCACCCGAAGATCTTCACTCGTAAACCAATTCTCGTCCTGTGCTAATAACTTTTCACACACTAGCCGAACAAAAAGACAGTCCGTGTAGACATTCGAAGTTAGCCATAAAAGTTCCCACTTTTATACTTCCGCGTATACACAACACATCAAGTTACTTCTTGATACTTAACGATAAAAGATCCCACTTTTATCCTTCCGCGTATACACAACACATCAAGTTACTTCTTGATACTTAACGCGCACTGTCTCAGAACAGCTCACCGTCCATTTTCGAACTCACCGACCGTTACAATACACAACGACCGTTACAATACACAACGACCGTTACAATACAACGACCGTTAACGCTCCACTCTTCTTCTCCAAATTCTCCCAAAGTTCTTATTCGTTGGCTGAAACTTTGCTTTCGGTTGACAGATTCTTCTGTCGTAATACTGCCCCCTTCCTAGGTCTTGTTCGTCCCGAACAATTCTGGATTCCAAAGCTTCTTCAGTTCTTCGATGAAACGGGGCCAAATGATCCACGTGAACCACCTTGCACTTTGTAGCTGGACATCGACGAATGCGATATACCACGTCTGTGTCAAAATGAAAGCGAATCTCATTATGACGTAGATTTCTTTTCTGACTGAAGCCTCGTCCACAAACATAATACGTGTAAGGCCTATAGCCCTTGTGAACACGTTTATGTCTCTGCAGGGAGAAGAATCGACTAAGAGTTTTCGTGCAAAACCTGTAAAAAGTTTTCTTCTTTGGATTTTTACTTCTATCAAGAGTAACAAGGAATGAAAGTCATTAGTGACATAAAATCTAGGGAGAAGTTTCATCCTCCAGTCTGACCCTTTTGTCAGTTGACTTTCCCTTAATTCAGAACTGTCGTGATGAACCTTCAGCCATATTTCACCTGATTCCATTTGATCCCCAAGGTGCTTCACAAATATAATATCAGCTCCATAATTCTTTTTTAGCTCTTCGGTCCATCTCCTCCTTCCATACTCTTGCTAGAACTGCAGCTTCTAATCCGACAACCTTACCTGTTTCTCCTGTATAAGTGAAATCAGTGATGTGTCGGGCTGCTAGCAATATTTTTTCTGTTTTACCTTCACATAGCCAGCTTGCAACATCTTCAGATACTCCTTGTTCTATTAACATGTTACGAAACTTGTTCAAAGCATTGCCGTTATGCAGAACCTTACGGACACGTGATGCTTCATCTACCCTATTATCCACAATGTTCACCAAACGCAGTTCTCCTCCTAACTCTTCGACGAGCTCTTGCAGTTCCAAGGATCCGTTACCAAAGAAACACTGAACAGCTTCCATCACTTCCAGAGAGTTGTCAACAGAGTTTTCAAGAGGTGAATCCATGTTGCTGATAACAGCTGAACAACTCAAACTCTCCATTCCACGAGCTTGTGATGCTGCAACCACTTTCTTAACTAAATCAACAGCAACATCTTCTGTACTGATGAGATCAATAGCTCCTTTTCCGAATTCAACATCATAAACCAAAGCACACACTCCTTCAGCCAGCTTTTTGGACACAATTGAGCATATCATTAGAGGAACGCTATCTATGATAGCCATCAGATCCTTGCAGCGGTAAATCTCCTTATCTGTTGGCACCAGCTCCTCTGTCTGTCCTACGATGCAGCATCCGACGTCTTCCATCATCTGCTCGATTTTATCTTTAGTGCAGTCGACTGTGAAGCCAAGGATGGATTCCAATTTGTACAGAGTATCTCCCGTCAATTGGAGAGCACGACCGGAGATCATAGGGACCTTGAGACCTAAAGCAGCAAGTGCAGGAGCCAAGACAAGACTCACTTTGTCGCCGACACCTCCTGTACCGTATTTATCTACCATCCGATGGCGCCACTCGGGTCTCCAGCAAAACACATGACCCGAGGAGGTCATAGTTGCTGTTTCTTCGGAATTCACTTTCTTGGAGCTCTCATTGTAATTAGCCAGGGAAACATCAGTCATGATTGCCAAATTGTTCATTCTGGAGATCAGCGACGAGTTTTGTAACATGATATTGTCCACTTTAGAGCTCTTGTAGTCGTGATAAAACTTTTCTATATCCTTATAATCTAAATGGTTATAATGTCCAAATCTGCACATTGACTGTTCAGAAAAGAAATTCAGTGTGGCTACGTTGAAATTATCTGAGGGATTCACTTCTCTCTGATCGTAACTCTGAGGCTTAGTTTCATCCAGAAAGTTAGTCTTTGAAGTACTGTCTCTGCCTGAAGCTCCTTTACTAGCATCACCTGTTACGCTTCTAAGCCATTCTTCGGAATTCTTCTTTCTTAAATCCCCACTTTCTATAAACGATTCGAGTGTGGCTATATGTTTCGGAAAAATCTCTCCGACTTCCCCAGTAACGTCGAATGGCACTTTGTATCTATGATGAATGGACGCCTCTTCTTTACTCGGACCACTCTGCGAAACGTAAACTCTGTTTCGTTCCCCCTCATTACCACTCGTTACTCTGCCTTTGCGATAATTGTCCATGACGCATTTTGCTGACGGCGAGGAATAGAATACCTTTCGTGTGGATCTCTCTTCAGATCGTGCCAGACTTGTATACCTAGGTATTTTGAAGTGCAAAGCGTACTGTATAGTCTCACAGCTCTCTGATCTGTGTGATTGTTCTTCACAGTTCCTAGACATGTCACCAGCGACATAGACACTCTGCCATGCATCACCAGTAGTTGCGTGGTCAAAGGCATTATCTGCGCTATCTCTACGATTCTTGATTTCCAGTAGCAGATCCACATTTTTATATGCGTTGCCTTTCTCTTTTTCTTTTCCATGTTTACAATCTAACTTAACACTATCAAGATCATCTTTTTCACTGACAAATTCAACATTTAAACTATTGCATTGTCTATTGAGTTCGGTTTTATGATCCTTGAAGTGATCAATAATCTTACCAACTCGAGAAGCCACTTCAGCTCTCATCTCAGTATTTTGTGCGGCCATTTCGGCTTTCAAGTCATCTATTTTATCGCTTTGGGCGGCTATATCACCTTTAATCTGTTTTTTGTGCGGCCAGGTCACCTATTTTGTTAGCCATATCGGCTTTCAAGTCATTATTTTGACTTTTAATGTCATTCATCTGTGTAGCCATATCGGCTTTCATATCAGTCATCAGCGTAGTCATATCGGCTTTGAAGCTATTTATCAACTTTACTAATTCATCCATACTTCTAGTTAACGGCATTCAATTAATTAATCCCACTTCTGACACCAAATGTTGCGGATTACAAAAATGGATAGCCACTGAGCGTGAGTATTAAAAGCTATATTTCAAAACCAAATTCAATACAAGTAAATTGTTACAAAGGAAATATGGATGAAGTAACTTATTAACAAATCAACTATTAACATGCACAAGTCATCAATCTTCACGTAGAGCACACAACATCAGCTCTGTGTATTTTACTAAATACTACCTTTTACTTGATTTACCAGGTCACCCGAAGATCTTCACTCGTAAACCAATTCTCGTCCTGTGCTAATAACTTTTCACACACTAGCCGAACAAAAAGACAGTCCGTGTAGACATTCGAAGTTAGCCATAAAAGTTCCCACTTTTATACTTCCGCGTATACACAACACATCAAGTTACTTCTTGATACTTAACGATAAAAGATCCCACTTTTATCCTTCCGCGTATACACAACACATCAAGTTACTTCTTGATACTTAACGCGCACTGTCTCAGAACAGCTCACCGTCCATTTTCGAACTCACCGACCGTTACAATACACAACGACCGTTACAATACACAACGACCGTTACAATACAACGACCGTTAACGCTCCACTCTTCTTCTCCAAATTCTCCCAAAGTTCTTATTCGTTGGCTGAAACTTTGCTTTCGGTTGCCAGATTCTTCTGTCGTAACAATATTAATAATTTTAATTTTGTTTATTTTACTATTCTGGTGCAACTACTTAGTGTCTAACGGAGGTGTCTTGAGAGGTTGATGGGTGTTAGACCTCATTTGTGAATATCATTCAGGGTTCGGTTTCATCTGTTTACGTTGATGATCTTCGAAAAGAGCTTTGCTGGGATGTAAACGACAGGAAGTCGGTCTCGTGTGGAACAATTTCGTCTTGCGCAAAAGCAGACATTAACCTTCGGAAGGAATGCCGTGTCCTGGCAACAAGACTCCGTTCCACTTGTCAAATATGGAAGTGGACGTCGTGTTTTGCCTGGGGATTGCATCTGATTGGCACATAGGGTTGGAGAATTCCCGGGATTGCCAGAGAGATATTTTCACATTTCGGCCAGAGAAAGAATTCAGTGTGTGGTGATGTACTAACAGGACCAGGGTTCGGTCTTATTATCAATCTTTCTTTAGCTCTCTTCCCTTAAGTCTAATTTTAATGGAAATCACTGGACTGATTTTAGGCCATATTTCAGGGAGGGAAATTTTAAAATACACGTCTCTTAATTAGAGAGATTGTAAACTTTTACTTAAATGAAGTCAGACGAAATTTAACGAAATTTGCTCTGCTTGGGGAAAAACCACGATCAGAGAAATCTGGAGCGGGTTGGGTTGGGTTGGGTTGTTATACCACTGAGCGGCACTTTTTATGCACACCATGGGCTAAATGGCCAGGTCACATGGACCCCGAAGGCTCAGAGAAGGTTGGGGGAGGGGACCCACTGGAACAACTGTTGGGAGACAGATGGTAGCCTCCCGTCAAGGCCATCCAGCGTGTTCTTTAACGTGCACAGGGTATGGCTCTCCCGCACACGGGGCACGGCTTAACGTCCCATCCGACGGACGGCGGCCTTTCCAAGCCCATCGGTGTCCCCTACTGACCGTGGGCAGGGCGGGGAATTTCTCTGGAACGGGTGTTTCATATAATTACTTCCGAGTGCACATAACAGTAGCTTAGCAGAATACAGTTCTCGTTGCGGAGAAGTCTTCAAATATGGTATAGTTATTTTAATTCACCTTATTCTGATTGTTGTCACTTTTAATTTTGATTGTTACTTTAAATTAAGTTTACTCTTAAGTAGAGTGGGTACTTAATAAATTGATTGTAGTGTAAATTATCCTCTTTTCCAAGCTAGTGGTGGAATTCTGTTGATTCTGAAATTTAAATTAATTTAAATTTGTTTGTTATTGTTCTAACAAAATTTGCATCTTTGTCCATCATTTGAAACCTCTACTCGTCGCAACTACAGTTAGAGAATACGGGACTGAGTATTGCTAGCTTGTAGATTGTTCCTGGTTGGAACTCAAATCTTCTTTTGGCCACTCTTTTAGAAATATTTGTTAGAAATCATTATTTTTTTGAAGTCAGATCATCAAGGACTGATATGCAGTCCTAGGTAAGTTTTAATTATGAACAGATTATTATTTTAATAAGCGCGGAATATGTTTAGTGCATGCCGCATGTCTCGAAGAGGAAATAGTTGCGGGTGACAGTATTATCACTTGCCAAGTATTTTTTATTTTACGGAGGGGAAAATACTATTATTGTATTGGAAAATCTAGTCTCTTGGCCCACTATTTTACATTTTTTTCGGCTCGATTGCATTTCCCTCCCCACCACCACCACCTTCGATATTTTCTAGATTTGTGTCCTGCTACCAATAGACAAACATCTACACTGCCCTATATTCGAGAATATTCATCTTATGTCGATCGGAATCTAATTTCGAAGCTCTTCAACTTTTAAAGTTTGCAATAAATGGAAATTTATGGCTGATATAATGGATTGTGGCTGATAAGCTAAATTAAGGATCATAATCAAATCTATTTAAATTTCTGTTTTTCAGCAGTGTTCATTCACTGTTTAGTTAGGAAAGTTGTAATATTCAACATTGAGTTGTTTTTTTTTTGTTTTATAAAATTCATTCAGAATTGTCTAACGTTGAAATAATCAGCACGCAAACTTCTGAAATGTAATTTTTTTATTAAATGGTTTCAAATTATATTTATCATTTAAGTTTTAATTAATTTCTGAGGTAAATTCTAATCCATTACTGTTGCAAAATACTCTAGTTTTCATAACTCTCTAAATACTAAATAAATATTTTTGAAAATAGTGATTTAAATAGATTTCATTATGATGTTTAATTTATATACAGTCACATTTTTCCATTAAATGCATATTTATAGGTTATACATAATCAAAGTTCGATTTCCATTCACATCACATGGAAATTCTCTAATATTCTGTAGGGTAGTGTATAGCTCAAAATATACAAGTCCTATCAGAATAATATGACCACCAGGTGGTCATATTATTCTGATACGACTGTGTATTTACTTCCACGTTTCCAATCTTTGCGCCTTCACTACCACAAAGAAATTACTTTAATGAGGGAAAGAAAAGCCCATTGTAAAATTTATCACATCAATTAAACTTTTAAAAAGTTATGATACTCTTTAAACTCCTTAATGCCCACACCATCATAATCACCTAAGCGAGCTTTCGTCAAAGCAACTTATGTAAAAAGTTTTCTTTTATTTTCAAAACGAATTCTTTCTAAGCTTTCAAGTATTCAGATCCCTATTAAAAGGCACTTGAAATGACTTTATGTTTTTTCGAAGGTGAAAGAGAATCTAATGAGACAAGTAAGTGACAAGTTGCTCTTTTGATGGACGAAATATTCCCCCGTTACGGGCATAATTATTCTCTTCATAAACAAAGAATACTTACTCTAATGCTCCGAGCTCTTTACTGGCAAGAACCGGTACAAACAAGCTAAGGGTCGCAATGTAATCACGGGACATAGACAATCCTAATGACGTGTAAAAGGAAAGGAACTGCATTGCATTTAACATCATTAGCATACATTTGCTTTAGCTTGGTAGAATAAACAAGAATGCTGCTACAAATAGATCCTTTAATTCTTTTCGCTTCAACATCAAAGGCAAACTCTCCTAGAAGGTAAATGAGCTCTCGCATGAAATACAAACACGATGTCTCCCTATACAAAGGGATGCAATCTCCACCTACGGATAAACAAGGACTGTTCTGTAAAGGAAACAAAATTAACAGACTTTGTTGTACATATGTTGGTTGATAGATAATTCTCGCATGACATAGAACGTTAATTCGTCGTTTCTATAAATAGCAACCTGCTTCTGTTAAATTCAGAAAAATGCGAAATGTTATTTCGAACTAATCAAATTGCGTTTCAGCCAGATTATAAACATGCAGCAAAAAGTTGTATTTGGACAAAGATATACAAAAATGTAGATAATTATATGTACATAACAGAGAATACAAAAATGTAGTTAAAAATACAAACGTCTTTCAGTTGAAGGTTCTTTTTCTGTAAACAAACTACACGTATCATTGCACCAGCAGGGAATAAAATGAACAGAAAGATCAAAGGGTTAAAGATGCCATCTGAAGCTGGCGTCTGGAAAAAAACATAGGTAGTGCATTAATATGATTCCTCATCCCTTGATTCAGAATCCAGATGCTTTTTTTTGTGTGTGTACCTTTTTCTCCTTACGGATGCTGATGGTTGCCTCCACGAGTCCCTTCACCCTGATCTCCGGGGAAAAGTATTTAGAGCCGGCTAACAGATTAATCGCGTTACTATATGCCCGAGATCATTAGGATGTCACGCGGGGATTAGGAAGATGTAGCCATGTGGAGCAGTAAAGATGACTGGCAAAGGATGGTGGAGATCCGTGATGATGCGCTTGGTGTTGTCATTTGATTTGCTGCTTGGGATTTTCTGCTCCGGGGCGTACGTAAATAAAAACATTTTTGATGGAAATAAATTTTTATCTTCAAGAACTGATATTATAAGTCAATGATATATAGTAATATTGAGGAAATTAATGAAAGAACTCATTTGAAAAAAAAAAGAATATGACATGCACCAATTATATACAGGGTGATTCAAAAGGTCGTAGACAAACTGTAAAGGTAGGTCAGGAATACAAAAACAAATAATTTTTACATAGGAACATATAGCCGCAAACGCCACCCGAGTGTGCTAGAGGTACAGGAAGAATCAAAAATAAGGAATACAAGTAAGGTATAACAACACGTTTACAATTTCAGAGGAAGTGCTCAAAGTTCTTTTCATCCGCAGCAACACATGCCTCGTAACGTCGACACATGGATCGGCGAACGTATTGAAAAATGCAGGCCTCTCGCTGACACGTGCTGCTGCCTCAACGACTCTTGTGACGAGGTCAGTGTCAGAGGTTACGGGGGTTTCGTACACAAGGTCTTTGAGGTAACCCCAGAGGAAGAAATCAATGGGGGATTAATTAATAAATGGGGATAGTCACGTGATCTTGGTGGCCAAGCGACAGGTCACGCCGGCCAATCCATTGCTCAGGAAAGGTGCTGTTGAGATACTCGCGCACAACCAAGGTGAAATGTGGGGTGCCCCGTCATACTGAAACCACATGCGTCGGCGCACAGATACAGGAACATCATGCAGTAATACTGGCAAGACCTCCTTAAGGAATATCCGATAACTACGCCAGTCTAGTCATGATGGAAGAAGGTATCGCCCAAACAAACAGTCTCCAACAATGCCCGTCCAAACACGTATGGTGAATAGGTGTTGCGCAGCACGGGGGCGTGTAGCTCGTGGGTTGTCATGTGCCCACACATGCAAATTATGAACATTAACAACACCCTCACGTGAAAAGGTAGCTTCATCAGTGAAGAGAAGCAATGCTGGAAATTCTAGCTGTGCGACACATTTTTGCAAAAACCAATGTGCGAATTCCACACGCGGGTGGTCGTCTCCTTCTTTCAATGACTGGACCCATTGCATGTGAAAAGGGTGTAACAACTCGTGTAATACTCGCCACACGCTGGGTTGAGGAACACGAATGTGATGCAAAATAGCTTGTGTACTTGCACTTGGATTGTGTTCAATTTCATGTAAGACCGCTTCTTCCATGACAGGTGTGCGCATCGTTCGGTTCCGACCACAATGGCTGTTTACTTCAAAAGATCCAGTTTCACACAATCTATGGTGCAAACGCAAACGTTTGCACCATAGTTTGGGAACCGTTCACGATACAATCGCACCTACTGTAACGATGCATCCTACTCCCGCAACGTCAACGACTCGAATGATGATGACTTGCGCTGCCCAATTCAATTTCTGGCAAATAATGCCCTCTAGCACAGGGCATCTTAAACTTTTTTCACTCGGGACTCCTTTTTGCCAACTTTTTACACTCGCGTCCCCTTTTTGCCCGATAAATTTTTACACGACCCTGGTATATAGGTATATATATAATAGGTATACAAATGAAACATTTACTGATAATAAATCATAAAGAAATTTATTTTAAAACAATTCTTTAGTTTGCTTTTTTTTTGTTTTAATTTAGTTTGTTTTAATTTGTTTTAAAACAATTCTTTTATTTTACAATTTTTTATCATACATATAATTTTACCATTTTTTAAAGACGAAAGCAAATTGGCATACTAATGAGATGGATGTGCTTGGTTATTTTTACATAACGAATTAAATCTTGGCTGATATTTGACATTACAGGACGTAGAGTATCTTCAACGTTTTTCAGAGTTGATCGATATTTTTATTTTACAATCGTCAATGCTGAGAACGCCGCTTTGCATAAATACATAGTACAAAATGGGAGAAGTATGTTTAGGGCTATTTCAGAAATTGTTGGAAATCCTATCCAAATCCAAATCCAAAATTCATTTAACGATTTTTTAGGAAACTCAAGTTTTAAACCTGTGTCACTTGATAACTCGGCAAATTCTTCTTGAACTTTTAATGGCAGATGAATGACGTTTTTGATTTCAAATGAATATGGTTTATGAAACCAACTTAGTTTTCTAAAATCAAAATTTGAAGAGAAGTATTTCTCAAACTGTGTCTCAAGGCACTTCAGATGATCAATTATAACTCTTACAATTATATCTTTGGGAAGGTTATTTTCAATTATAAAATCATCTGTAGCTGTAAACATTTCTAAAGAACCATTTTCCACTGTATTCTTCCGTATGTTAACTTTTTAATAAAGCTTTCAATTTTATCTTTTAACATACTTATGTTACAATTTTTTCCTTGAAGCGACATGTTTAAATCATTGAGTTTTTCGAAAATATCCGACAAATAACACAGTTTTGAAAACCATAAGTCATTATGAAAAAAATTAACAAAATCTGATTTCTGCTCAGTCAAAAAAATAACAACTTCATCTTTCAATTTCAATAATCTGTTTAACCTTCGCTCTCTTGAGAGCCACCTTACCTCTGCATCTAGTAATAAGCTTTTGTAATCGGAGTCCATATCTTTGCAAAGTTTTGAAAACAAACGACTGTTAAGGGCACGGCTTTTAATGAAGTTAATGGTTTTGATAGTATCGCGAAGCACAAGATCTAACGCTGATGATATTTTTTGGCTGCAAGTGCCTCTCGATGGATCATGCAGTGAGTAAAAGTGACATGTTCATTGCCACCAGCTTTAACTTTTGTTACAAATCCAACATTCTCGCCTATCATTGCTCCAGCCGTCTGTACAGACTCCAACACAATTTCTTTTACTGTAAACCTTCATTTGTGAAAACTTCATCGACTTTAAGATATATTATCTTCCCCTCTTGTATGCTCTCACAAAGGGCGACAAAACAATAATTCCTCATGTATGCTTCCTTCATAAACTTATTTTACATAAAGTAACAGCTGTGCCATATTAGAAATGTCAGTTATTTCAACTAACTGATTTGCAAACTTTGGGCTGCCCTTAAGCCTGGTAATAAGCTGCTGGAATTGGTCTTTACTAATTTCAGAATTATTTTGGAAACAGTATCATTCGATAAAGGAATTTTACGAATTTAATCCCCATTCTTTCTCCCATGACCTATTTCTGACATTTTAATAGTAGCAGGTAACACGAGATCTTCTCCTATCGTTTAGGGCTTGTTAGTTTTTGCAATTAAATAAGAAATTTCGTAAGATGCAAGTAAATACTTTTCGTTGACAGTAACAAATTTCTCAAAACATTGTTTTCCTTTATTTAAAGATTATACAAGTCGTTCAAAATATTCCTTTGGTTTATTGCAGTACGCTGCATGCTTGGTATTTAGATGTCGTTTTAGTTTGGCTGGTTTCATGCTCTCCGCAGCCAAAACTTAATTACAAATTAAGCAAAGAGGTTTTTCCACACCATCATGATTATTAGAAGTAAATTCATATTGCAAAAATAATTCGAAATATTTTCTTTTTCTTGTCAATTTAGGTGTACTACAACCTGGTAACGAAGACTGCCGCATTATCATCAGCATTTTTATCTTTTCTGTCTAAATTTAGCCGCTTATCCATAATCCAATACAATCCAAAGACATACTATAAAGGAAACATACTATATAGGAAAATACTAAAAGTCTTTATTTTCCGTAATTAAACTATTACGTTTTTATAAGAGCAGAAAACTTTATATGTACAGACAAAACAATGCTAATCATAAAATACAATAGTCTCGAATCCGAGCCTAGGTGTTTCTGGCAGCGTCGTTGACGTTGCGTGGCGTGACGGCATGCGCAGTTCAAAGAGCGCATGTTGCGTGTTAAGAACAAGGCTGCAGTGAAGTCGCACTGCCAGAAACACCTCGGATTCATTACGCGTTTCATTTTGAATTAATTTTTTATCGTTGCCCGTTCATAAACTTTTTACTTTTGCCGAATTTTTCGCGACCCCCACATTCAGTTGCGCGACCCCATATGGGGTCGCGATCCATAGTTTAAGAAGCTATGCTCTAGCACACTTGGGTTGCGTTTGCGGCTAATATGTTCCTATGTAAAAATGGTTTGTTTTTGTATTCCTGACCTACTTTTACAGTTCGTCTAAGACCTTTTGAATCACCCTGTATAATAGCATTGATGATATTATATAAAAGAACAATTCTAAAAATAAGAGTTAAAGAGTTACGAGGGAAAGAAAATCAACTGCTAGCTGACGCTATAAATCAATAGCAAAAATTAAATAAATGAAACACGATATTATAAGCCAATGATATATATTAACGATGATATTAATACATTTCGAGAAATTTCCCTAGATTTTGTAGAGGCACTATTTTATATTTTCCTTAAAATATTTTCCTAGTAGTCTCATGAAAAAAAATGAAAAAAAAGGCTTCAATTTTCCACCCAGTTTACGAGACATAGAAACCTTTGAAATGGTCCCGCGATGACCAAAAAATTTGCTCCTAAGGGTTTACGCCATTAGCCATAATTTTTAAACTATTAAGTCTAATGAAACCGTTTAAAAACTACAGTTAAGCACATAATATTGGCTATAATTTGAAATGAAACACATTACTCTCTAGCAAAATATTTACGAGGTGTTAGTGGTTACAATTCTTCTGAGCTAACGCGCTTTTTCTCATTTTTCCCTTTGCATCTTTGGAAGAAAGTTGGTTCAGAGCGCCAGATTCGTACTCTAATGTTCCCAGGTTCGAGTCCCAGCTTGTGCCAGCGTTGAGATTTATCTCCGCTAACCTCAACTATACCCTCTGTCAGAAAGTGGACACCTATGGGCATAGAAAGACCGCCGTCGATCGGATGGGTTTGGTTGTTTTACCTCTGAGCGACACTTGTTTTTGCACACACTGTGCTAAATGGCCAGGTCACAAGGACCCCGAGGGCTCAGAGAAGGTTGGGGGAGGGTACCTACTAGACAGCTGTTAGGAGACAGGTGGTAGTCTCTGGTCAATCCATCCAGTGTGTTCTTCAACGTGTACAGGTTATGGCTTTCCCGCACACGGGGCCACGGCTTAACGTCCCATTCAAAGGAGGGCGGCCTTTCCAAGCCCATTAGTGTCCCCTACTGACCTAGGGCAGAGCGGGGAGTTTTACGGAGATAAATCTCAAAGCTGACCAAGTAGAGATTCAAACTTGGGGATCGCAGATTTCGAGCCTGGCGGATACCGACTGCGCCAACACCCCCCCCCCACCACCACCACCACCACCACCACCACCAACACCACCACCACCACCACCACCAACACCATCACCACTACCACCACTATTGCGGGAGAATGTACGTTAAAGAACGCGCTGGAATGCCTTTGACAAGAGGCATAGATCTTTCCCCTAACAGCTGTCCAGCGTGTCCCATTCCCCCAACTTCTCTGAGCATTTGGGGTTCTTTTGACTTGACCATTTAGCTGATTGTATGCAAATAAGTGCCTCTCAGAGATAAAACAACTCAACCCTTTAACATCTAGAGAATGAGGTAAAGCCAGGCATCAAAGATTTATTAAAAACTCTTTGCTTTTTTCATGAAAATGCAATATTATTTAATTCGAGGGATTCGGATTCTTCTACGAAAAACAGCTTTAAATTTCAAGAAATATGAAGAAAATGTTTTTCTCCAACAAAGCGAAGTCCGTCAACGAGTTCCTTTTCATTAGATTTACCGTGGCAAGGGCCCCGTGTGCGGGAGAGCCATACCCTGTGCACGTTAAAGAACATGCTGGATGGCCTTGATGGGAGGCTACCATCTATCTTCCAACAGCTGTTCCAGTGGGTCCCTTCCCCCAGCTATGCTCTAATTACCCCCCACCCTTCTCTGAGCCTTCGGGATCCTTGTGACCTGGCCATTTAGCTCATGGTGTGCAAAAAAGTGCCGCTCAGAGGTAAAACAACCCAACCGTGGCAAGAGCATATACCAAAATGGAATTAAATATCGTCTACTTTTGAGATGAGTCTAGGATATTATCTTAACACATAAAAAGTAAGGAAATGGAATGACTTCTAATCGTGCCTCATAAACACAAAAGTGGAATTATGGTTTTGTATTTTTACACAAATTTTTTACGACGTTTTTAAATTCTTAAAATGCTTTCTTTGATGATATAATTTATTCTTTAAATCTCTATTAAAACTTCCGTCTCTCTTTTATTCCCTTCATTTTTTAGAATAACTTTGGAATTTTTGCAACATATCAACAGCAATATAATATAAATATTTGCTGGGTACAAATTTCATCTGTAAACCACTTTTAAAATATGATTTATGACACGTCATTTTCGGAAACTGATTATTTCCAAGATGTCAGAGGAGTTAAGATTTATCTCCGCTAACCCTCCACCCTGCCCTCGGTCAGAAACGATGGCGACACCGATGGGTATGAAAAGGTCGCCGTCAGTCGAATAGCACGTAAAGCCGTGGCCCCATGTGCCGAAGAGTCATACCCTGTGCACTTAAAGAACACATTAGATGGCCTTGATGAGTCGCTTCCATCTGTCTCCTTATACCTGTCCAGTGCGTCCCTTCCTCCCAAACTTCTCTGAGCCCTTGGGGTCTTTGTGACCTGGCATTTGAGACCATTGTGCGCAAAAAAGTGCTGCTCAGAGGTAAAACAACAACTCAATCAGACGTCATTTTCAATCATTGTTTTATGTTCTAATGCATATCATTTTCTAGAACTTGAACATTTAGGAATCTAAACCTGGCAGCGAAAATGAACACTCACTGAATTCGGCATAAATGAATTCTCAAAAATATGAGTACTAAATATTCTCAAAAGTGGACAACGGAATAATTCAATTTTCAAAACTTAAACTAGTTCTGAAAATGGCATGGGACATGAATGTGTTCCGAAGGTGGTTTACAGCATAAATTATTTTCTAAACAGATTTCAGACTGATAACGAAAAATCAGTTCTCAAAATGATACGCTGCATACAGGTGTCCGAAAAAAATTTACCACTTTTTTGTGTGTGTGTTTTCATCTTTTATTTATAACACGTTCATAAGCAGAAATCTGTAATGATAAGCGAAAATAGTATAAATATAATAATATATATATTAATGCACGTTCACCCTTATTAGAAATGTGATTTCCTTCTGAAATAAACTCAAGTGCCTTATCACTCAAAAAATTCTGTCTCCTCTGCTCCTTTTTTTTTTCTAAAAGAGTACTGTTGATTTCCAAAGAAGCCTGTTTTAAACGGTCCCATTTTTCCTCAACTTCAGTAGTAAGCGACACATGACTGTCATAATGACTAAGTAACCTATGATGGTAAGCTTTAGTTATAACTGGGTCTTTCAGAGCTTCAGAATAAAAGGCAAATGTTTTAACCTTAGCACTTCTTAAGTTTAAGTTGCAAGACACTTTTAACAAGGTAATGGTCAGATCCAATTTCAGCTCCCCTATATGCCCTGGTATTCCTAACAGAACTAGCCCATTTGCTGTTAATTAATATATAGGGTGTCTCAAAAATATAGGTACAAACTTTTAGGGGAAGTAGATAACATCTAAAGGAATGAGAATTGCATAGAAACCCATAACCGGAAACGTCACTATACGTTATCAGTGGGCTAGAGGGGAAATTTCGGATTTCCTCATTCGAGTGGTAGTCGGCTGACGAAGAGCAGGCAAAGGTATTCGAATAGGGAGCTGGCAGACATGCACTTAGTGTATGGAATAGCTGAGGGCAACGGACGAGCCGCTCAACGAATGTATCAAGAACGACACAGACATGTACCGGGCCACCGTTTCTTTGCACGTGCGCATCAAAATTTGTGCGATTATGGGTGATTAAGAGTGAGGGCAGGCCACGATCGACGCGTACTCCCGCCATGGAAGAAAATGTGTTGGATGAAGTGGAGACTAATCTTAGTACCAGCACACATGCCGTTGCCTCTGCCATAGGAGTGTCTCGTTGCAGTGTACAGCGTGTTTTGCACGGCGAGTCCTTCCATCCCTTTCATCTCCAAAGGGTTCGGTTACTTCTCCCCGCAGATCATCCTGCATGTATGTGTTTTGCGCAGTGGTATCTCCAAAAAAAGCCCGAGATGTGAATTTCCCAGCTTATGTTTTGTTTACTGATGAAGTCAGTTTCACTCGGGATGGCGTATTCAATCAGCACAATGCGCATTTGTGGGCTCACGAGAACCCCCATGGTGTGCGCACCCATGCGGCACAAAATCGTTTCGCAGTAAATGTGTCGGCAGGTTTGGTCGGCGACTGCTTAGTCGGGCCATACCTTTTTACCATCCCACATGACCGCGAAGTATCTGGTATATGGGGCGACTCCCCATTATGGAAGGTGTGTTCATGCGCATTTGAACATGTCTTTTGGGCAACGATGAATTGGGCATGCTGGACCAGTTGCCTGGCCCCCACGCTCACCTGATTTAACGAGCGTTGATTTCTTTCAGTGGGGGGGGGGCCTTCAAAGCTGCCGTGTATGAATCGCCTGTGGAGTCTGACATGGATATCGTGGCAAGGCTCGTCTGCGCTGCTCCTACTATCAAAGAAACTCCAGGTGTGTTCGACGTGTCCGGCAATCAATGCTCCGTCAGTGTCACGCATGCATCGCGTTTCATGGTGGATGCTTCGAGCACCTGCTGTAATATTATGAAATGTATCATCTAGTACGCCATTTGTAATAATTATGTCCAATAAATGTTTTCCCATTAATCACTGTCTTGTGTCCTTTCAGATCTTGTACCTCTGCTACCACTTTCCCATGACGTTTCCGGTTATGGGTTCCTATGCAATTCTCATTCTTTAGATGTTATCTACCTTCTCTAAAAGTTTGAACCTATATTTTTGAGACACCCTGTATAATCAATCATATTCTTATGCAACCCATCTGGTGAAACCCGTGCATACTTATGCATGTCGCGTTGTTTGTAATAAGTGTTAGTTATTCTGAAACCATTGAGTTTACTTACCTGTAGGAGACGTTGTCCATTTTCATTGCAGCTACCAATACCAAAAGGGCCTATCACCCCTCCCCAAAGGTCAGAATCAGTACCAACTTTGGCATTGAAGTCACCTAGAACAAGGGTAATATATTTCCTTTCTTGACAGAATTCAAAATATCCTGAAGTTGTCCGTAAAACCTATCCTTCTCATCCTCATCAGCATTCTCAGTGGGGGCATAACAGCAGATAACATTCAAGTCTTTAATGCTTGTCTGAAATTTTGCTGTAAGAAACCTTTCATTAATGCATCACTGGCGTGTCTGCTGAGAAGCAGATCCACGCCTTGGTGATGCTTTTTATCTTCCCTCTCTGAAAAGAAAAATTTAAAATTATTTTTAAGAATCTGATCTTCATCTGTCCATCTGGTCTCTTGCAAGCCGAGAATATCAAAGGTTTTAAAGGTGGGATTCTTGTGTGAGAACATCAAGAAAATAATCTCTCTGCAGGGTCCTCACTTTCCAACTACCTATGGAAAAAATATGTTTTAGTGGGATGTTTAAAGAAACAATGTTTATTGATAGAGGGAATGCCGACAATATCAAACAGCCCCCTAATCACAGCGTAGGGTAACGACCCATTCCCCCACCCCTAAAGGCTGAAGCCATCTACACTGGAAGACTTCCTCCAATGTAGAATTTGACGATGCCAGTAGAAACAAAGATTTCAGGTACCTGCGATGCCCTCTGTTCAGGATTATACACCAGCTGATAAACATATCCTGTGAATCTATTCACTTGAGGCTGTCAACCCACAAATAAACAGAAAACACAGTGGAAGGTTTTCCCTCCACAGAAGCCCACCAGTGCAGCAAATTCAGGATCCATAATCAAGCTCAGAGCCCTATATCTGTCCAGTAGGTTTATATGATCAGCACAAGGACCCTGTGTGGTTGATCAGTCCTCAACACGGTAGAAAAAAAGAAAAGTCGCCATAATTGTCCAGATCAGTAGGCCACACTCATCTGGCAGCACTCTTCTTCCGTTCACTTACACGAGAGATTATCTCTTTTGAAAGGTGGCGGGGTGGAACTTTAGGTGCTAGGCGTGGCCGGTTCTATGCATCATCACAGGGGTTTGGTGCATAGCTCTACTTCCAATGACTACCTAGCTACCATACTGTTGTGAAACATTCTAGTATTCATAACTCTTTAAACGCTTGAACGATTATTTTTGGAAATCGATATTTAAATAGATTTGATTATGATCTTTAATTTATATTCAGTCCCATTTTTCCATTAAATGCATATTAGAAGTTATAGAATTCCGAAGTTAGATTCCCATTGACATAATATGGAAATTCTCTAATATTTTGGTACTCCAGTATACATATTACGTATTTTGTAAGAATACCAGTACACAGAAAAAACTCTGTTCCGGACTGAATCCAATCGTTTGCCACTCTTTCCCTGCTTCTAGGTTTTTTCCTAGCTCCTTCCCAAGTACGCAGTTTGAATTATTTCTCAAAAGCTAAAGTATTTTCAACCTCGTAAATCAGTTCTTGAAAATGATGTTAATCAGTCAATAGTAGATAAAACAGAGCTGCATGTTGACACAAAAGTCATGAATCAACAGATAGTTTTGTGCGAAAAAATTAGTTTTGCCGATTCGCAGGACTCGAACCCACGTCTCTCAAGAGTCATGCTAGAATGTTCTAACAACTAAACTAAAACGGGCTCCGTCATTTATCCACTATGGCATAAATTATGCGAAATTGTCGCTCATGGCGCCATCTATTATCGGGGAAGGCAACTTACGTTGCTCTGAGTAGGATGTAAATAAAAAAATTCATTCACGATCAAAGCTTTATTAACGAAAAAAACAACCAATAGTAGATACATAGAGTTACTTGTTGATATGGAAGTCAATAAGTCAATAAATAGTTTTGTGGGGGGGAAATGAGTTTTACCGATCCTCGTGACTCGAACCGGTAAAACTCATTTTTTCCACGTAACTCTTTAGTTACGTTAATTATTTTCAGATATGAAACTTCATAACAGAAACATATCCAAGGAATGAAACAGCAGCGGAAACAAATGAGGAATATTCTGATCACCACCGCCGACGTGGCAGCTTCTAACAACGATAACGGCGGAAACAGAGCGAGGAAAATTAGAACCTACAAAAGATGGGGCAAAGAGCAGCGTTGCCTAGCAACAAAGCGATCATCCCATCACTAGCATCCTTCCGTGAAAGTAAACCCATCCGGACGTGAGCAGTCTCATCACATCCCATATCTCCAGAATCCCAAAAAGACTCCTATGGAAGGAGAAAGCTTCGTACGTCGATCGCAGATCATATTCTTCTTCCATGTGCATGAGATGAGGACGTTTCCGATCCGGAGAAAGTGTATCTTTTTCATGACACACAGCGTATCTTTCTCATGAGGACCAGAAACTCTGAAGTTTCTAAAAAAAAGAGCAAGAATTCCGTTAGAGTCTTTTATCTCAACCCATGCAAAATAATCCGGGAATTTTCTCAAATATTTTTAATAAACATTTATAAGAACTAGTTTTATAGTCATAAATAATCTTTTCAAACTAAATTTCATTGTAAAACTACTCAATGTGAAATTTTTGGACAGACCCAAATGGTAAAAAAAGTATATGCTAGTAAGCCAAGTAACTTGTTTGCTGGAATTTCTTTTTTTTACCTCTTGCAGTTTTTGTTGTCCAGAGCAGGAGCACACCTCTTTGCATGTTTACAGCGCTTGATCAATTATTACGAACACTGAATCGTGCGCATAGTATCACGAAACATGCCAATGTATGCAAAATTTATTATTGATGTTAGTTATTCGTCGCTATGAAGTCGTATAAAAGCCGTAAAGCCATGGTGAAAAGCAAAGTCAAGCGCGACATCTGTAGAGGCTGATCTAACTGACATCGAAAGGGGGCTTATCGTTGGAGCGCGATGTGAGTTCAGTCTTAACGGAGTTGGTGGAACTCAGCAGAAAGGGGCGGGGGTGGCTCAATCGGTAGCGCGCCAGGCTCGTAATCTGTAGTTCCCAGGTTCGAGTCCCAGCTGGGTCAGCGTTGAGATTTATCTCCGCAAAATTCCCCGCCCTGCCCATGGTCAGTAGGGGACACCGATGGGCTTGGAAAGGCCGCCGTCCGTCGGATGGGACGTCAAGCCGTGGTCCCGTGTGCGGGAGAGCCATACCCTGTGCACGTTAAAGAACACTCTGGATGGCCTTGATGGGAGGCTACCATCTGTCTCCTAACAGCTTGTTCCAGTGGGTCCCCTCCCCCAACCGCTCTGAGCCTTCGGGGTCCATGTGACCTGGCCATTTAGCCCATGGTGTGCAA
Source organism: Ryuthela nishihirai (assembly GCA_038380435.1). Lineage (NCBI taxonomy): Eukaryota > Metazoa > Arthropoda > Arachnida > Araneae > Heptathelidae > Ryuthela > Ryuthela nishihirai. The sequence continues at coordinate 34,515,279 of JAWZYU010000015.1, forward strand.
AAAAGTGCCGCTCAGAGGTAAAACAACCCAACCCAACTCAGCAGAAAATCACAGGGCACAATATCTGAAGTGTATGTAGAATGGCAAAGTTCTCTAAAAAGTTCACCAATTATGGCAAATGCGGAAGGAAAAAAAATCTGATCGTAGATCGTATAATCATATTCGATGTACCGGGTAATAATTTTACCCCTAACCATCTCCATCATAAAGATATGTCTATTTCGCATGAGTAAGAACAAAATATATAAGTAAACCAGCTGGCTGTTGCCAGTTGGTTCCTGACGTTTGCCCCTAAGGGCAAACGTAAGAAAAGCTAAAAATAGCAATAGAAATGTACAAGAAACTTAAAACGGGTAGGTCTCCTCAGAGAACGCTACTGTTTTAGGTCTCTTGTACTTGTTCAAAACAGTATGATCGTAAAGAATCAGAGAATAAATAATCTCATTGGAATTATTGCTTACAGCCTCAAAAAAATCTTTTTGAATGAATGAATGGAAGTTTGAATATTTAGCGATAACAATGTCAACCACAAAAATTCACAAGTTAATTAAAACTTAGTAATAAGTATTGTATCAGAGTGTTTAATAAAATAAGTTTGCATTTTCGAACTTTGTGCAAAGAATTCTTTCATTATTCTTCAGTTTTGTATTATTTAAGACTGGCATTGCTGTTGTTAAATATTCAAACTTCCATAACTCATTAAATATTGAACGAATATAGTTGAAAATCGAGATATTGATTTATTTGATTGAGATCTTTATCTGAAATCACATTTTCAAAACAAAAAACTTATTTTAGAAGTTATAGAGCTTTAACGTTAGCATCCCATTGACTTAACATAGGGGATTTTCTTTAATTTATGGAAACCAGTGTATATCTGCTTTGATCAATTTGACTAATATATCTGTTTTGATCAATTTGTCTAATATATCTGTTTTGATCAATTTGTCTAATACACTAAATGGACAAATTAATACATACACCTACCTAATAACCTATTGCACCACCTTTTGCCCTCACAACAGTAGCCTTTGTAAGAACTCAATGAGGTGTTGAAAACACGAAGATGGTATTGCCACTCACGAAGCGAGAATCACCTGTCGTAGAGCGTCCACAGTTACGATTGGTAGGCTCGAACAAATCTTTCCAATTCGTCCCACAAATTCTCAATGGGGTTGGGGTCGAGCGATTGGGGGGGGGAGCAATTCAAGTGCGGTAAACACACTTGAATGCTCCTGAAACCAATTGGTAGCCACTTGGGAAGTATGTGGTATGGTGCTGTCCTCTTGAAAGATGGCGTTATGGTGCGAAAGGGAATCGTTACGAACAGGTGTAGATGGTCTGCGAGAATATTCAAATACCTTGTGCCAGTGACGGGGGCCTCGACGGTTACGAGGGGGCCCCAGGGAAGCTCATGTAAACGAAACCCAAACTGTTACACCGCCTCCACCTGCCTGTATGTCCCCAACTTGGCAAGCTGGGTCCATCGTTTCGTGTGGTTTACGCCACACTCGTACCCTCCCATCGTCGTGATAGAGTTGAAATCGTGATTCGTCAGACCAGATGACGTGTTTCCAGTCCTCCGCACTCCAGTTGTGATAGGTCTTTGCAAACTGCAGTTTAATCTTTCGGTGCCTTGCAATCAACAAGAGGACACAATGTGGACTTCGACTACCATAGACCCTTTTTTCCATCGTACGACGGATAGTCTTTGTGCATCAGTTTGTGGACGCACCTTCATTCAATTCCGATGTTATCTGCTCCACGGTAGCCGTGTGATTCCTTGTAACGATGCAGGCCAGTCTGTGCTCACCTCGAGAATCAACTGTACGTTTACATCCACATTTCTCCCGCTGGTTGGAAGTTTTCCCATAAATCACATAGTGTTGGTATACACGTGTGACTGTCTGACGTGGAAATCCCAACAGTTGCTGTAATTGAACAACCGGCCTTCCTGGCACCTACTATCTGCCCACAGCTGTTGACAGCTGTGGGCAGCAGTTGACAGCTGTTTGACAGCTGCCTTTACCATGATTACTTTTCCGTGACTGGTTTCCAATGCTTAGAGACCTGCTCTATTTATAGGCATTGCCAGTTTCAGCGTCTCACGTGACTGGACGCGATACTTCTGCTTTGCAAATCGTTATCGTAGTGTATATAATAATTTGTCCATTCAGTGTATATCGGCTTTGAATATTTAGGCGCAGCAAAATGTAAACAATTCATTAAATATCCCCCTCCTCAAAAAAGGGAGCAAAATCTTTGATCATACCATTAGGCTTCTGTTCTCTCGGTTCTTTCTACTCGGAGATATAGAGATCTTGTAATGAGAATGTGTTACCGTATATGAATATGTTAGGGAAGAATATATTACTGTGGACATAACGCATGTCCTCACTAAGGACAGAATGGTCGACCACTATATAAAGGAGCGGTATGGAGTGGCTATCAAGTTCTCCTGACCTTAATCCTACAGATTATCTTCTACTTAATGTAACGTAGGATCTACTTAATCCTACGTTTTGCTTCCTTAAATCTCCTCTCAATACCATCCAGGTACTTTGAAAGGCTTTAATGGAGCAATGGACATTAAGAGTCACAGATTTCCTGAACAGTCTCATTAGTAACATGTGATATTAAAGTGAAGCGTGCATTGCTCTGAGAGATCCTATGTCAACCCGTTTTGGCTACTTCATTTGGTACAAAATTCCCCGCTCTGCCCACGGTCAGTAGGGGACACCGATGGGCTTGTGAAAGGCCGCCGTCCGTCGGATGGGATGTTAAGCCGTGGCGCCGAGTGCGAGAGAGCCATACCCTGCACACGTTAAAGAACACGCTGGATGGCCTTGACGGGAGGTTAACAACTTTCTCCCAACAGCTGTTACAGTGGGTCCCCTCCCCCAACCCTCTCTGAGCCTTCGGGGACCATGTGACCTGGCCATTTAGCCCATGGTGTGCAAAAAAGTGCTGCTCAGAGATAAAACAACCCAACCCATTTGGTACAAAACTCTAAAGCATCTTTCTCGTTTAAGAATTTTCTCACCTAGTTTCTCTTTAAATTAAGTTGTACAGTGGCTTAATGCGCACTTAAGATTAATTTGAAAATAAATTTCTTTCTCTATTTCTCTTGATGACTCTTAAAACGTCGTAATATATTTTGCATTGTATCCAAATATTATCCCGAAGACCCATAGGGCTTCCGAGATATTACCGAATTTCGACATGTTCCTTAAAGTATGCAGATCAGTGCAAGTTGCATTCTTATGATTTCAAGAATCATTTAAAAAGCAAAATATGAGATTTAAAATGCTGTTCAAAAATGTAAATTTCAAACACTCGAGACTTTCGTACAAGCAAAACATACGAGTCATGTTACAGCTAAAAACCAGAAACAAAACTTGAAATTTCTAACATTAAAAAAAATAGTTTCTAATTCTTCTTGTAACGGAAATTGAAAATCGAGACATTCGACGTTAAATCAATTTTCAAGAAAGGCAGGGAAAGCAAAACAAAAAAAAGAAACCTGTTTCAGAGAGTAAAAAAACACTTTCTGTCCTTGCAAATTTATTACCTGCTTGCAAAGAGATATTGACATTCTTTTCAAAAGGGGAAACCGACTCAGCAGCATAAACACAGAAGTGGACTGTGAGTGACGGCTCTGACATATTTTATTCACACTAGAGGAAAAGAAAAGAAGGTTTTGGCTTCCGTGACTTTACTGTGAAATTTCGGACTTTTTCTTCGGCGTCCAGCTGTGCTTTTGGGTTCAGAGAGCCTTGATATATATTTGGCACATTGACTTTGAACTGTTTCTTTGCTAAAGCGGAAACATGTCGATCTTTGTCCTTCACACGTGTCTCAGAAGTAAGAATTGTCTAACCTAGCTCTTCTTAAATTGAGCTGCACGATGACTAAATGCGCACTTAAGACTGCAATGAAAAATTTCAGTCGTTAAATATTCAGTTCGCCATTTTATCTTTTAGAAGGTAATCGTGAATGGTTTATTCACGATTAACTTCTAAAAGAGACAAAGTAGGCTTTCTACAGGAAATTGTCACTGAAGATGAATTGAAGGTCTCACTAAAATCCTTCTAAATATAGATTTTCAACAATAATCGTTTGATGTTTAAAACATTTATTCAGAGAAACATTTAGCAGCAGACATTTTTGTACTCTCTTCCGAAACAGCTTTTAGCTCATTTTATTTTTAAAAGGAGCTAGGTTTTTCGCTTTCCGTCCATCCGTCCGTCTATAGATATTCAACTTTATTTTTAGAGGTAAAAAAATCTTTTGGGGTATTAACGAAATATTATGATTCGTTGGATTGTTTTACATCTGAGCAGCACTTTTTTTTTTGCCCACAATGGGCTAAATGACAGGTCACAAAGACCCCGAGGGTTCAGACAAGTTTAGGGGGAGAACTGAACACGTGTTAGGAGCCAAATAGTAGCCTCCCGTCAGGGTCATCCAGCGTGTTCTTTAACGTACACAGGGTATGGCCAACCCGCACACGGGCCAATAGTTTACGGCATCATCCGACAGACGGCGGCTTTTCCAAACGCATCGGTGTCCTCTATTGACCGAGAGCAGTGAGGGGACTTTTGCGGAAATAAATCGTAATGCTGGCCCAGATGGGACTCGAACCTGGGGCATGCAGATTACGAGCCTGGTGCGCTACCGACTGAGCAATCCCCGCCCCGTTATGATTTGCATATTCAAAATCTCTCAATTTTAATCGCCCCCTCTAAGGGTGGACAAAATTGAAAATTTCGAAATTTTAAATGAATATTTCAAATGACCTATTTTTGTAAAAAATTTGAAATTTTGGTGGTACAGTATGAGGATTATGAGGTTTGCATTAACAGCAAGACCTCTTACCCCAGGGAGTGGGAAAACGCAACTTTTTTGTTTTTAATGAAATACTCTTCTTGTTTACAGACTTATTTACAGACTAATAAAATATTTCTATATGCTTTTTCCGTAATTCTTAATAAAGTCCAAATTTCCACTATTAGAGGATGCAAAAATCTTAGATCACTATAAAAGCCTCAAAATCATATATAATATACATATTTTAATCAAAGGTTCTTTATAATAGTTATTATACCCAGCTGGGACTAGAACCTGCAGATTACGAGCCTGGCGCGCTACTGACTGAGCCACCCCAGCCACCCACACAACAGAGAATGATAAAGTTTTCGCACTCAACACAAACATTGTGATAAAATTTTCCCACACAACACAGAATGATAAAGTTTTTCCACACAATACAAATATAATGATAAAGTTTTCCCACACAACACAAACAGAATAATAAAGTTTTTCCACATAACACAAACAGTGATAAAGTTGTCCCACACAACACATAGCGATAAAATTTTCCCACTCAACACAGAATGATTAAATTCTCCCACACAACACAAACAGAATGATAAAAGTTGTCCCACGCAACACAAACAGAGTGATAAAGTTTTCCCACACAACACAGAGTGATAAAGTTTTCGTATAAAGGGTTGCACTTGTTGATTTCCTGGGATACAACTACAGCATCCAACAAATCATAAATAATTATTTCACAGATGATAGCGTTTACAGTATAAAAAATTTTTTCCATCTGCGGAACAGATGCAATTTAAATAAAATGATCTATAGAGTTTGGGACCCCTAGGAATAAGGGGCCCTAAGCTCGGGCCTAGTCGGTAATCAAGGCGTACTCGCAGTCGATAACTACAGGGTTGGGTTGTTTTACCTCTGAGCGGCACTTTTTTGCACACCATGGGCTAAATGGCCAGGTCACATGGACCCCGAAGGCTCAGAGAAGGTTGGGGGAGGGGACCCACTGGAACAGCTGTTGGAAGACAGATGGTAGCCTCCCGTCAAGGCCATCCAGCGTGTTCTTTAACGTGCACAGGGTATGGCTCTCCCGCACACGGGGCCACGGCTTAACGTCCCATCCGACGGACGGCGGCCTTTCCAAGGCCATCGGTGTCCCCTACTGACCGTGGGCAGGGCGGGGAATTTTTGCGGAGATAAATCTCAACGCTGACCCAGCTGGGACTCGAACCTGGGAACTACAGATTACGAGCCTGGCGCGCTACCGACTGAGCCGCCTCCGCCCCCGATAACTACAGAAGTAGATACTGATATTCAGATATGTGACTTATGATAACAAAATAAACAAACTGAGGATAATGTACCACCATCCCTCTCCCTTCGCTACGAGCACTCTCGATGTAGAAGAAAGTTCAAGAAAAATTATTCCCCTCAACTTCTTGAAAAATTAAAAACTGGAAAGTAAATTAAAAATTCAGTCCAATTAATAAACCTAATTTCCGTTCTTGCGAAATACCGTGACCAACTTTTAGATCATGTGCAGCAACAAGCCAATCAGAAACAACCTGCTTTAATTAGGCTAATTGTTGAACGCGCGAGAGCGCAAGCGTAAACAACGTAATTAGGATACAACAGTAACCACCTGCTTAGATTTCTTTTAATTTTTCATTGTTGTTTTTTATCGAGATCTGCTGTCTCTCACAGACTATACTCTACGGTGTTTAAACTAGCACGCTCGTGTCAGATTTCCAAGGCAAACAAACTGCTTAAGGAGTAATATAATTTTGGCTCGTTTTTAAACAACGAGCTATTGTTTTACTTTTGTCCTATATCCGCCTTCTCTAAACGTTCAACTTTCGCCATTCTAAGGAATAAATGAAATATTCTTTTGGATTGGAAAGGAGATTGAGTGAAAGCCACTTTTTTTTTTAGTTTGTCCAATCACCTGTCCAATGAAAAAAAACGCCACTGTTTTTTTGGCATGGGTTAAATGGCCAGGTCACAAGAACCCCATGAGCCCAGAGCAGATTGAAGGAAGGGGATCCACTGGACAACTTTTAGGAGACAGATGGAAGCTTCCTATCCACACGGGACCACGCTTTACGTCGCACCCAACAGACGGTCGCCTTTCCAATCAATTGCAGTGCCTCGTGTTATTGAATTAGAGATAATTATAAGTTAATTGTACTCAAGTTTTTTAAAATAACGTTAAAGCAATGTATGCTGGACCAAGATTATACAGTCGAGTTCAGAATTCAGAATGTTAAGTAACCTGGCAATGGACAGAACATTGGTCCAATGTATGCAAAAAAAAGTGCTGCTAAGCAGCACTTTTTTTTGCACATATTAGGTCAAATGGCCAGGTCACAAGGGCCCCGAGGGCTCAGAGAACGTTGGGGGATAGGGGATCCACTGGACAGCTGTTAGGAGACAGATGGATGCCTCCCGTCAAAGCCATCCAGCGTGCTGTTTAATTTGCACAGGGTATGGCTCTTTCACATAATGAGACCAAGCTTAGCGTCACATCCCACAAACGGTGGCCTTTCCAAGCTCATCAGTGTTCCCTATTGACCGAGGGTAAAGAGGGGAGTTTTTCGGAGATAAATTTCAACTTTGGCCCAGGTGGGACTCGAACCTGGGAACCTGCAGATTACGAATCTCGCGCGCTACCGTCTGAATCATCCCCTCCCCCAGACAGAAGTTGTGAATTGGTTGAATGAAATGAATGATTTTTAATTCTTTATTAAGTCATGGTGTTAATTGCTGTGATATAATTTATATTTTAAGTTCTTTATATCTGCAGGCATTTTTTAAGCGGACATGCTATTTTCGTTTTGCTTTTTTAATGTTAACATGATTATGATGATCAGAAGGAATTGCAGTGTCATCTGCATATAGTGCCATAGGTGTGTGCAGCATATTTCATTAGGTTGCGCACCGAGGGAATTTTGTCTTTTATTTTTTTAAAGGCGAACATTTATTGAATACAACTCATAGGGGACATTTTTTATTCATGAAACAAACAACATAAACTAAAACTTAAGTATATTTAATTTTTTTTTAATTAACTAAACTTTACTTAAAAAATGAGACACAGAATATCAAATTTTTGCTGTAATGATAACCAAACGTATACAAATATGGAGTCAATTTTCATGATCTATATCTTTAACCAGATAACGAGCTAACCCAAATTGACCAAAAGTTTCCTTTCTCTTTCAGATATTAGGGGGGAGGGGAACAGTCGGCACACCCCATAAGCAAGCCTATGTAAAGTGATAATTTCGTTGAACTCCGGTTGGGTTGTTTTACCTCTGAGCGGCACTTTTTTGCACACCATGGGCTAAATGGCCAAGTCACATGGACCTCGAAGGCTCAGAGAAGGTTGGGGGAGGGGACCCACTGGAACAGCTGTTGGGAGACAGATGGTAGCCTCCCGTCAAGGCCATCCAGCGTGTTCTTTAACGTGCACAGGGTATAGCTCTCCCGCACACGGGGCCACGGCTTAACGTCCCATCCGACGGACGGCGGCCTTTCCAAGCCCATCGGTGTCCCCTACTGACCGTGGGCAAGGCGGGAAATTTTGCGGAGATAAATCTCAACGCTTACCCAGCTGGGACTCGAACCTGGGAACTACAGATTACGAGCCTGGCGCGCTACCGACTGAGCCACCCCCGCCCCTTGAACTCCTGTAAATTGAAGAGAGTGAGTCCTACCAGATTCAATTGTTCTTGTAATTGAGAGACTACAAAACTATTAACCCTAAATCTCTGCTACTATTCTTCAGGGAGTGGATAATCCATATGACATAGAAATATAGGAAACTCAGTCTTACTAAGTTGGAAGTTCGACACGTCAAGGGAGGCAGCAGCCAAAGATTCTTTTTTTCATTAACACTTTCCAACACTCTTAAGAGTTGGTGAACAATTAGGTATTGCTTTCTGAAATCAAACTGCAGGGGGTGCGAGAGAGGGAGAGAAGTTTATCTTCAGGAAGCAATCAACTCTTTTCAGGATTACTCTTTCATACAGCTTCTCAAGATAAGAGAGAAGATTAATGGGTCTGCAGCAGTTCTGTGAAAAGATCAAATTCTGACCAGCCTTAGTAATTGTAGACACTTTTTCACACTTTCAAACCTGTGTAAAATAGTGTTTCCATGGCATTTAATTAAACATGTTAGAGAATCTGGTCATCGCTTTAAAGGGAAAGTGCGCTAAATCTCTGTTTCAGATCCCATCCGAAACAAGAGTCTATTTAAATTTAATCTTCTTCATACCTTTTTAATGACTCCGATGTGGTAAAAGCGAGCTGTTCATGACACTGAACATTGACAACCTATTAACTGTCACTTTCTCCAAATCGGTTCTATCCTCCTCCGAGGAGTCTGTTTACTTTAAATCATATTTCCGATTTCTGAATAGATGAATGTAAGACTCCAGTTCCACGGATAGGTAGATAAGGTGTAATATCCGTTTTAAATGCTTTGATAATGCCCCATAATAGGAGGCGGGGGTGACTCAGTCGGTAGCGCCAGACTTGTATTCTTCAGTTCCTGGTTCGAGTTCCACTAGGGCCAGCGTTGACGCTTATCTCCGCAAAACTCTCTGCCCTCAGTTAGTAGGGGACACCGATGGGCTTGGAAAGGCCACCGTCCTTCGCATGGACGTTAAACTGTGGCCCCATATATGGGAGAGCCATATCTTTTGCACGTTAAAGAATAAGCGGGATGACCCTACTGGGAAGTTTCCATCTCTCTCCTAACCGCTGTCCAGTAGGTCCCATCGCCAAACTTTCTCTGAGCCCTCGGGGTCTTTATAACCTGGCCATTTAGCTCATTGTGTGAAGGAAAAATTGCCATTCAGATAAAACAACCAACTCCACGGTAGATTATTAGCTTTAAAGGGGATAACGTTTGCTTCCAGTTATCACTGAAACGTGATTTAATTTTATACTAATTGGTTGTGGCATTGGTGTTAAAGGGTTTTATCTGCAGAAGAACTAGATGTTTCCCATGTCTTCAGAGAAACATGTTCATCCTTCATAAGTTTCTTGACCAAAGTCATGATTCATAAAGCAGATTGACCTCAAAACGAAGATTATACTTTAATTTCGAGCTCAGATTATTTACTGACCTTGCCTGCTTAATACACATGCTTTATACACTGAGATGGCAGTTTATTACGCATATCAACCTCGTCACATAAATGATTCATTCCAACACATAAATACGTCATGTGAGTAGGGGTATATTGAAAGTTCTAACTCAGAGGCGGGTCAATGTTAATCTAATGGGACCCGCCTCCATGTGTTCTAAAGTGGAGGCGGTTTTTTTTTGTGACCCATACAGGTCACCAATACATATTTCCCCCTTAATAATTTTCATAATTTCAAATAATTTATTTTTAAATCAGAGATTTGTTTTCTTTTCACCGTTTTTCTTTTAATTATTATTTTTTTCATTTTTACCCAATAGCATTTTTTCGTTTCTTTATTTTCTGCGGGAAAGCCTTTTAAATCAGTTTCTGCGGGATAGTCCTTCTTCTAGTATAAATACGATATCCATCAGTCAGAATCCTCATTCTGTTGTCAGACGTTGACAGTGACAGTTCTCTGCTGCTGCTGCGTCTCCGTGATTTTTTCAACTGTTAAAAGCCAATAGTGATAATTCTCGACGTCCTCGTGTAGTATAAATCAGTTATTTTACAAGTCACTGCTTCATAATGTATCAATGTGATATATGTGAGAAGGCTTTCCTTCATCAGAACCATCTCATTCGTCATAAGAGAAATCATGATGGAAATAGCCTGTTTAAGTGCTCTCAATGTCAATCGACATTCTCAAGAAGAGATGACGTCCGACGTCATGAGTTAACCCACACCTCCAGGAAAACCTACAAATGCGAAGAATGTGCAATGGACTTTGGAAGAAAAGACAATCTTTTACGGCATCGAAGAAAGCCACACATTAATAAGCGAAAACGTTCTGAAGATGAAAGGATTCCCCAGAAGAAACAAAAACCAGACCCTGAAGACCCCTGTCAGTTTACAGAAGAAATGAAAAGGACCCTGTCAACACATAAGCTGATGGCAACGGAAGAAACATCTGTTGACCTCACCTTTTTCCATGAATCCTCGCGGGAGTCACTCCTAACTCATCTGTAAAAAGAACTGATCTCAAAAGGTAGCATTAAATGGTACCTTGCCGTGCAAGTGCGCTTCAGGCGAAAAGTTTCCCCTTCTACTTTCGAACACTGCACTCCATTTTTCCGAAGTAACTGTGTCACAAGTCTTCCTACATCATCCCTAAAGAAAGAACTGGATACAGCGTGCAAGAAGATCAAGACTTCATTTGAAAAATTTGTAGGAGCACATAGTGGATGGATACTGGATGCTGTACTCCACACTGAAATGAACGTTGGAAAATATACCCCTCTTGCAGGGTCTAGTTATATCCCTACTCCAAGAGAATTTCTATTAAAACACGCTATTGTGAATGTATTGAATTCTGACCAAAAATGTTTTGTCTGTTTTGTCTACACGAGGACGTCGAGAACTATCACTATTGGCTTCTAACAGTTGAAAAAATCACGGAGATGCAGCAGCAGAGAACTGTCACTGTCAACGTCTAACAACAGAATGAGGATTCTGTAGATCGTAGATCGTTACATCATAAAATGAAGTACCAGGTACAATAGTACCATAACCTTCTTCATCTGGAAATATGCCTAATTGGCATCAGTTTGAAAAAACAAACAAAAGTAAACCACACAATGATGGGTTCCAAAGGGCAAAAGAACATCGTGCTGGTTTCTCTCCACTGACTCGTAGAAACCTCGCGAGACAAACTTAAGATATGTGTAAATATGATCAATGCCCAGATCTTTATGCAATTGTCTATTGGTTACAAACCAGGGGCATTGACCACACATCGCAGGATTTTATTCTGCGATGTGTATCTTGTGAATGTTCGTGGGAGTTGTGTTCGCCCAAATTGGGGAACTGAGGATTCTGACTGATGGATGTCGTATTTACATTAGACGAAGGACTATCGCGCAGAAACTGATTTAAAGACTGTCCCGCAGAAAATAAAAAAAACGAAAAAATACTATTATGTAAAAATGAAAAAAAAAATTATTAAAAACAACGGTGAAAAGAAAAAAAATCTCTGATTTAAAAATAAATTATTTGAAATTATGAAAATTATTGAGGGGAAATATGTATTGGTGACCTGTATGGGTGACAAAAAACACCCGCCTCCACTTTAGAACACAGGGAGGTGGGTCCCATAGGATTAACATTGACACGCCTCTGGTCCAGAACTCTCATTATTCTCCTACTCATGTGACAGTGGTGTGTGGTATAAATCAGGTAGACAAGCTCTTCGAGCATCAGTTAGAGTTGGATCGAGCGTAAGAATGCGCAAAACGAGCGACCTGAGTGACTTTGAACGTGGCATGACAAGTTGATGCTAGGCATGCTGGTTCTAGCATTTCCCAAACGGCTGTCCTCCTGTGGCGAAAATGGTGCGAAAAGCAAAAAACTACCAATGATTGGCGATCCTGTGGATGAAAACGGCTTGCAGATCAAAGGGATCAGAAAAGACTGGTGAGAATTGTGCAAGCGAACAAATGGACCACAATCAGGCGAATCATAGCAAAATTAAACATTGGTGTGTAGAAGCTCATCTGCGGATGTATCATGTATCGGATCCTGTCGCAAATGGGCTACAACAATGCCGACCATGCCACAAATGGGCTACAACAATGCCGATGTTGTCGCGGAGAACACGAAAGTTTGTCTCCAGTGGACGCAGGGGTATCGACACTGGAGCATTGAGGACGGTAAAAAGTAACCTGGTCGAAAAAATTAAGGTTCTTTTTGCATCATGCTGATAGAAGAATCAGAATTTGGTGCAAGCAATATGAGACCATGGAAGCATCTTGTCTGATGTCAACAATACAAGCCGCTGGTACCAGTTTGACGGTGTCGGAAATATTTTCCTGGCACACATTCATTAGACCCCCTTATACCCATCGAAGAAGATCTGAATGCCACGGCGTATTTCTAAGTTCCCTTCATGGCTAGAGTTTAGTCTCACTCAGATGGAGACGTTCAGCATGATAATGCACCTTCTCACAAAATACATATCGTCACCGAATAGTTCTAGGAACAAGCCGACGAGTCTTTCTTCCTTCATTGGTCTGCGCAGTCCCCAGATTTAAACCCTATCAAGCATCTTGGGATGAGGTGGCAAGAGCTGTTCGCAGCGAAAGTGTACCGTCGTCCAATTTTCAGAAACTGCATGAAATAATTTTGGCATAGTACAACATTCCTGCATGACGCATCCAGCATCTTCTAAGTTCCATGCTGCGATGAATTCGGGCTGTTCTGAAGGTCTAAGGAGGCTCAACAGGTTACTAGGTAGGTGTACTTAACAAACCGGCATCTCAGTGTACACTAATTTATATTTCTACTTGCTTTACACACTGCTTAATACACCTGCTTTAGAAGATCTAACTTTAGATTGCTACCACTTGGACATGTCGATTAGAAATGAGTTCGGGCTGAGGCTCACAATAATTTAAATTTCAAATGTTTCTTGTAGTTGTCAAGGAAATAAGTAAAATTATAAAACATTTTTGATATAACCTCAATCTTATAATCATTCTTGAGTAATTAAAAATAAGCACCATGCCACTTTTGATTAATTTTTTAACCTATTCACTACCTTTAATAAATGAATGGCTCTTTGCATTTATAATGATGTTACCTAATAACTTTCAATCTCTACTGGTATGTCTAATATTTTCTTACCAAATAGCATAAACATTTTAATTTTTAATTATTAATACAAGAATAAAATAAATGATTTAGCGGAAATGCATTTCGATATATGTCTTATGATGAGTTGGAAAATCTTTTTCTCCCAAATCGGCTTCAACAATTGTCAATATGGTTCGGGCTCGAGCAGACATAAACTCGATATCTTCGAGCTCGGGCTTGTGCGGACTCAAAAAATCGAGCCCTAACCTCAACTGTAATGTAGACTAAACACCCAAAATATAGCAATGATACCGAGTCTCCTTTGCTACGAAAAAAATGGCCAAAAAAAAAGCATTTAATTATTTTTTTTCTCTTTCGTATTTAGGGCTCCGTATAAAAGTATTATGTTTCTGATATTACTAGCTGAAAGCTCGATTTCCACAGATTCAGAAACTATTTTCGTCGTCTTTATGATTTCAGTGATTTTCCAAATATAAATTGCTTTAGAAACTTTTAAAATTGAGAAATTTAATTTCTGCATTGACCTTAAACGATGTCTAGACACGAAAGAAAATAAAATCATAAGATTGAACAGGAACTATTTTCATCTCTCTTTTGGGGCTTTTTTTTTTCTTTTGGGGCACCAAATTTTGGCAAAATCAAAAATGCCAAGCGAACCTATTTGTCGATTTTAAGACATTTTCATTATAAAGACCATTTATAGATTTCGCATATATGTACTCCAAGTTAGTCCAACGCCACTTGATAATCTCACTTTGTGCTGTCAGTTTCATCGTAATCGTTATATTGCAGCAGTACTCACAAATCACTCGATTGTCTCGAATGCAATATATTAAGCAGGCCAGGTCAATCATTTGACCTAGACGTGAAGCAGACGGATCGACTGCTAAACTCTAGGTTCAATAGAGTTACGTACACAGGCTGATTCCAAAGTCACTGCTTGAAATACGATCGAAACTCGCATTTTTATTACAAAATGATGGACATTCTCTATACTCTCTCTCTCTGGAGCTTTCTGCGGCCATTTCATTTTCTTCAACCCAAAGGGAGAGGGAAGACAGTTTCGAGGCAAACTGTTTACAGGAAGCTTCACCAAAGAGGGCTTTATGCCAGACGATTTGTATTTCACATAATCCCTCCCACGGGAGAGCCCGACTTACATGGTGCAGAAAACATCGTGACTGGATTCCCAAACTAAAGGGTACATATGCTCTTCACCCATGAATCGCGATTCAGGGTTCAGACTGAGTCAAAACGTTTTGATTTCGTGACAGCAAGGAACTTGTCACCAGCCCTCGAACATCAGAGAATACCACTAGGGTCGTCTGTGGCGACATTATGGATGCACATCACTCCTAATTTTTGCTGGAGGCATTCTGACTAGTCTGAGGTACAGTCGCTCACGTGACCTTCGTGTCACGTGACACGAAGGTTGCCAGATCACTAATTTCTAAAAAAATCGTTGCCAGATATTTTTTCTGAATTCTGTAATCAACCATAGTGTTCGGATACTTTTTTTGAGCGACTGTACAATATCCTTCAATCTTATACGATGCTTTTCAGGCTGCTGCTGTTCATCCCATTTCATTTTTTCTCCAGTGAGTCTCCTCTTAATCTTCTCCGAGCCCTTGGGGTCCTTGTTATCCGGACATTTAGCCCATTGTGTGAAAAAAAGAGTGCCGCTCAGGGGTAAAACAACACAAATGAGAGATTCGAAACCAGTTCTCTGCAGTTAACACACTAACGAAATAGGATTCTTCAAGTTCTCTCCTAAAATTCAAAAACAAACTCGGAAAGTTCCTTTCAAAGGGCGTGATTTCTTTGTTTTCGAACTAAAGTGGAAGAAGATTACGCAGAAGAGAAATGTCATTTTCCGTTCTCCTCTTGTTCACCTCCAGACCTTTCCTGTCATCATTCATCCCTTCCATCCGATCCCAGTGTTCCTCCATCTCAATGGTTGTCGGCTACATTGCGCGTCTGAGGACATCTGGGTTTCTCTGATGGATGGTCGCCATTGATTAACGAAATACCACCTCCAACATTATACCAAAATAGAAATCCTGAGAAATACTTAAACTTTATATTTTATTGATCATTGTATAAAGTTACCTAATCAGAATATAAAACACATATCCAGCATAAGAAGACTTGTGTGCTGGATATATAAATTCATTTAAATTTTATATAAAATACAATTTAGGCAACTTCATTGTGAATACGATACATATCATTTGAAGATATTGCAGATTTTACCTTTCCACACTGAAAAGATAAAACTCTTCACGGAATTCCTTTTAAAGAATAGTTATACAAACAACATTTTTGCTTCCTTGCTAAACACGTAATTAATATGCCTTATCCGTCTTTTTAAAAATAATCAGTGGAGGATTTCAACACTTGTAGCCCAAGGCCATTCAGTTTTGTCTCCTGCATTTTATATCAAAATTTTGCTTCGAAGGCCCAATTTTTTTTCTCTTTCCACAAAAGTTTTATTTGAAAAAACTCTAGTTTTCCTTTCACCATATAAGAAAAGTATTAAAAAGAGATAGCCTATTTCTCCTTATTTTCGAAAAAAAAAAGTGTAGTTTGGCTGCCCCAGGCATCCAAACTATTTTCCTTCATTCTTTTTAACAAAAAAATGAAAGAATTGTCTACTGCAGCTTTATCACGGATATGCTAATGAAGGCATTTGTTGTGACCTCGATATTTCGTTCAGTGAAGCCCACATATATTTTTCGCTTCGTTAAAACATAAAACTGCGAGTTAATGGAAGAAGGAAGAATAGAAAGATTTTCCGCTCTATTAATTTTTCTGCTTCGTTTTCTGTCAAATGTTAAGACTGACAAAAAAATTAATTAAACTCTTAAATTCCCTTCTTAACGGGAGGATAAAAAAAATTAAAAAGTACCGATGATAACACTTGTTTGTTGATGATTTTTGACAATTTCTACTTAAGTAACAGAAATACTCCAAGAAGATTTCAAGTGATTCTAATGCTGCCTTTTATTCTTAAACTTAGAATAATTCCTTCCTTATTTTCATCAATATGATTTCAAGCTCTAGGCTGGTACGCCCACCTTCCGCAACCCCTTAAAACCGGCTCTGTGTATCGTACAGTCGCTCAAAAAAATATCCGAACCCTATGGTTGATTAGCTGTCCCGTGGCCGAGTGGTTAGCGCGCTTGGCTACTTGATCTAAGGGACCTGGGTTCGAGCCCCGGGTAAGGCATGGATGTTTGTGGTGTTTTTCTGCTGAGGTCCTGCCAACCTCACAGACCTTCTACTATGGCATATAAACTGACAGGCTCCTGTCAGACCTCTGTGGCAAGCAGCTGCTTGAGGGGGTATTTATTTTTATTTTATGGTTGATTACAGAATGTGTGTGGTGAACGTCATTAGTGATCTGGCAACCTTCGTGTACGTACACGAAGGTTGCTAGATACTAATTTCTAAAAAAAAATCATTGCCAGATATTTTTTCTGAATTCTGTAATCAACCATAGCGTTCGGACCCTTTTTTTGAGCGACTGTACATTACTTTCTGACCAAAAAAACCCAAGAATGAATAATATGAAACTTCATAATGACACGGTGTCATATTTATTAAAATTAGAAAACACATATCGCCTCTGTCGAATAAAGGATGTTCGTTTTTTATTATCCTACCTTTGCACCCTCTAACAATGGTAATTCGAAAAAATAGATGATTGGGAAAATGCAAATGAAATATTTTATTGCTACCTATCCAGCACAAAAAAAAAATATCATTTACCTCTTAAACCAAAAATTGCATTTTCCCAAACTGAGGGTAAGGGTGCAAATCTATCCTGTCCGTGTAAAAAGTTCCCTCCTCAACCTCCCCAAAAAATTTTCCCTCGTTAGATGATGCTGTAACTATCAATAAATAATCCAACATTCACTTTCTCAAGATTGGAAAATAATAGCTGAAACACCAAAAGAAAAGAAAAACACAGCTAAAAAAAGTAGCTAATAGCTGTCATAAAATTTAAATAGCTGTGTGACTCTCAAAATTGCTTAATTTAGGCAAAAAAATAGACAAGATGACAACACTAATAGTTGGTCTTAATCCAGTCTGTTTACAATCATACAACGATGGTGGTGGCTCCATCTATTGTTGAATCAAGTAAACTACTATAACAACTGTTTATGCCATCGAACGTTAAGAATAGAAATGCACTTTGGGAGATGTCCATTGTTTTATTAAAGTTTTAACCATTATAAAACTATCCCGGTGGCCGAGTAGTTAACGCCCATCAAAGAGACTTAGGTTCGAGTCATCAATAAGGTATAGATAGATGCGCGGCCATTTTTTTCTTTTGCCAATATTTCGCGGGCCAAAAAAAAAGGATAGGATAGGTAATTGGTAGATAGGTAATTGATAAAAAATTATAAGGTGGATTACAGATATTTATTTAAAATTTCAATCGAAAACTTGATTTTGTTCGCGGGCCACAAAATTCCTTCTGTAGGCCGCTAGTTGGACAGAGTATCAAGCTGCCTAGTTCACGCCATACCTCTGTGGCAAATAGCTGCTTGAGGAGGAATTTTTTTATTTTGCTACTCATTCGTGGCAGTATAAAGGTTTTCTCATGAATGAGATGCCCACTAAAATGGTAGTTAAGTTTTCTAACCACTAGCATAAGTGAAAAACGTAAATTATTCACAAAAGTCTCAACAGTTCTGCAGAAGTTAGCAGAGCACGCATGACGTTAAATAAGTCCAGGATAAGATCTCTAAATTTTCCACCAATAAGTGGCTCACCTTGCGCCATCTATACAACCCTATATTTAAATGGTAATACATTTAACATTAAGAAAATGCGTTTGTATTTTTAACGCTTTTTCATGATCTTATCTAAATGCAAACGGAGAGTAAAAAAAATTTTTTTGTTTACAATAACAGAAAAACTTGCTATTTTTATCTAAATGAAATTAAGTATATTCATCTGTCCATGATCTTCTTATCCTGCCAGCTGACATATTCCGTATCTGAAACAAAATAACTTTTAAAGCGTTCTCTAACTTCAATCATCTCTAATTCTCCGAACAAACTGTCCTTTTTCCCGAACTTCATTCGTTTTTGACAAATATTGTGCATCCGAAATCTTTATTTTTTTTCTCCTCCCTTTAACCCTCTTTTCTTCTTCTTCAAATGACGCCATAATGAACAATTCTTCATCAGAATTATTCATTTT
This sequence comes from Ryuthela nishihirai, assembly GCA_038380435.1. NCBI lineage: Eukaryota > Metazoa > Arthropoda > Arachnida > Araneae > Heptathelidae > Ryuthela > Ryuthela nishihirai. Next base: position 34,534,109 of record JAWZYU010000015.1, read on the forward strand.
AAGCCATTTTTTCACTCGATTAAAAATTCATGCACTCAACGGAGGAGTTATAACTGATATTCTACTATGGCTTCTGATGCGCGTGCAGGTAACGAAATCTGCGAATTCCGCTGGTATATCCGCACAAGTGAGCGATGTCGCAGAGGAAACGACAATTCAACCTTAATGGTGTCCTGAGGTATAGTAATCCAAATAGCATCCAATTGGGCACCAGTATCTGAAATATACATCTAATCGGGCACGCAACTGTACCAGGTTTGCTGTCGGAGGGAGCTAGCAAGGCGGTGACCCAATAAGATTCCACACATGCTCAATGGACAAGTCTGGGGAGTATGGCAGCCATGAAAGAATGTCCACACCTTGGAGACTGTCCATCGTTGCATGTGCAGTGTGTAGGGTGGCGTTGTTCTGCTGCAGAATCAGTCCAGGTACAGTGGTAAAGTCATGCCACAGGATAAACGATGTAACGTCTCAGTTAGCACACTAGAAACATGGAGAAGTGAAGCCGGCCTACGTGATACCACCCCATACCATTGTACCATGGTGGGGAGCTGTAAAGCAGCTAATGGAATAGGCTTCCTCATGTCATTGATAACGCCTACGCCATGCAGACAAACGGCCTCTGTCATGCTAAAACAGAATTGGGACTCGTCTATGAATAACTTGATCCTCCATTCTGTAGTCCAATGTTGCCTCACTTGACACCAGTGGAGTCGGTGTAACCAGTGATGTCACTGCAATGGCAGATGCAGGACTGGGCGTCTCTCTCTCATTCCTGCATCATGCAAACATTGTCTAATGGTTTGCGTGGAGACCATAGCACCCATAGCAGTTCACAAATCACTCTGCAGCAGTCATTGTGGTGAAAGGGTTGCAAATGGTCCTCTCAATGACCTGAAGCATGCAATCTTCATACCTGTGGTGCAATGTGCTGGTACCGTACCAACCATTTGTCGACTTCTGGCGGGATTTCTCTAACTTTTCTAATTTTCGTAGTAGAGTTCAAGTGAAACAAATCTTCTATCTCATATGACAGTTAAAGATCAAAGGGTTACTACTTTAATGATATCGGGTCTGGCCAAGGGGACGGATCACACCTCTCACAGGTACAGAAGAGGGCTGTTTCTAGGAATACAAAGATGAGGGCATTTCCCAGAAGCAGTTTATTACTGATCTTCTACAAGTGTCGAAACTAAGGTTCGACCATAATATATGCTTTCGTTGTCTATTAGATGTCAACTTAGAAAAGTTTTTTGATCATTGCAAAAGAAATTCCTTCTAAATAAAGCAAAAATTTAATGAAAAAAAGGCTGAAAACTAATCAATATTTTCAATCCATATAAGTAAATAAAATGATTTTTTTACAAATCTCACACTAAATTAATTTTATTTGAGATAAGTCTGTTAATTAATTAATTATTTGAATCGATTAATCTTATCAAAAATTACGTTTTTGGTGATTTATTATTTTTCTTTGTTGAAATGCAACGCACTTGAAAAACCCAAAAGTAATGTGATCGTCCATAAATTATGTAACGTTGTTGTTCAACTGTTTATTTGAATCAGATATTGCGCAAGATGCACTCCCCCCCCCCCTCCATTCTATCCTTTCCTTGATCACTTTTCTTTTTCCACGGTAATCAGCATGGCAAAAATGACTATGTAAATTCAACATTTACGTGTTATAAGGTATTGGAATTCAGCATGTAGATATTTATTTTTAAAAACATAGTAAATTTAAGAGATATTTCTCGACGGATTTAATGAATATTAAGGAAGATATCACTCTGAAATTAACGTCGATCGATTTTAGAGGAAAAATTGTCTTCAGCTAGGTGGGAGATCAACCCACGGCCTCCTGATAACATGTCAGATGCTCTGGACCACTGAGCTACCGGCCGCCGATCAAAATCTCCTCTAATTGATGCTATGAACTTTCTACCAAGAGTACACAATTCTCTCATGAAGGTATTTTCCCCATCTGTTCTCAGCCTCAAGAAACAATGACAAGCATGTCATGAAGATGGTAAGTACATTCTGACGTATTTAATGAATATTAAGGAAGATATCACTCTGAAGTTAACGTCGATCAATTATACAGGAAAAATTGTCTTGAGCCGGGTGGTATCAATTATATATCATAGCATCAATTAGAGGAGATTTTGATCCATGTAGCTCAGTGGTCCAGATCACCTATCTTGAGGTAATGGGTTCGTATCCCACCCGGTTCAAAAGTTTTTTCTTCTAAAATTGATCGACGTTAACTTCAGAGTGATATCTTCCTTAAAAATAAATTTGTTTTAAATTACATATTAATATAGATCTAGTATAATTTTTACGTCACACAGTTCAAAAATAAAAACTTTTAATTAATCACTTAAACCTTTGCACATTGACAGTTGGAGTGGCTCAGTCGTAGCTCGCCAGGCTCATAATCTGTAGTTTCGAGGTTCGAGTCCCACCTGTGCCAGGTTTGACATTTATCTCCTCTAAATCTCGGTCAGAAAGGGGACACCGATGGACTTGGAAATGACGCTGTTTTTCGGATGTAACGTAAGTTCATGACCCCATGTGTTGGATAGTTATATCCTGTGCACATTGAAGAACGTGTTGGATGGCCTCGATGGGAGGTTGCCATTATCTCCTAACATCTGTTCAGTGGATTTCCTTTACCCTACTTCTTCTGTAACCTTGTCAAGGAGTGTCTAATGGAGAAGGCGTAATGTAAACTTTTCGATTGCTTCGGGCTTTAAACATGGCAAATTCCTGTATTGCAGTGAAGTCACCTAACCACGGTGAGGAGCGAGTTCTCTGCATTATTTTTCCACTGCTGAGCAAGTTTTCAATTGCTTACACCACGTGACTAATTTTACATATACACCCAATTCTGTTTTTACACGGTAGATCGGTTCCTGAAAAAACCGTGTAAAAAAATACAATGCATATGAAAAAATAGAATATTGGTTCCAGACGTGAAAACCAAGTACAAATAATTTGTTTTCAAATAAATCATATCAAAATCTTTAATTAAATCTTTATTTGATTTTTATTCATTTAAACACATTTTTTATTTTATAAACTTATAAAGATAATTATATGTACATATATAAAGTAAATTATCCTTCATAAAAAAAATAATATGTCACTAATTCAAGAATACAAAAAATGACTTACGTATGCTTATTAAAAAAAAAAAAAAAAAAAATACCCCCTCAAGCAGCTGCTTGCCACAGAGGTCTGACAGGAGCCTGTCAGTTTATATGTATTAACTAGACTTTATTCGTTGTCACTTTCTGACAATAGATGCATTCGTTTGCGTAAGACGAATTAAATCACTTTCATCGCTTGAAACATTTTGGCCGTCATGTTCATACTCCAATGGTAAAAAATGGCTCGTAATCTGTAGTTCCCAGGTTAGAATCCCAGCTGGGTCAGCGTTGAGATTTATCTCCGCAAAAAACCCCGCCCTGCCCACGGTCAGTAGGGGACACCGATGGGCTTGGAAAGGCCACCGTCCGTCGGATGGGACGTTAAGCCGTGGCCCCGTATACGGGAGAGCCATACCCTGTGCACGTTAAAGAACACGCTGGATGGCCTTGACGGGAGGCTACTATCTGTCTCCCAATAGCTGTTCCAGTGGATCCCCTCCCCCAATCTTCTCTGAGCCTTCGGGGTCCATGTGACCTGGCTATTTAGCCCATGGTGTGCAAAAAAGTGCCGCTCAGAGGTAAAATAACCCAACCTAACCCAATGGTAAAATCTCTCTGTGGCATAAGGAGCCAAGTTATCACTTTTTTCCAGTGATTCTGAAATTTGATTAGTTTTGACAACGAACTCTGTAATCAATCGTTGAGATCCTGCTTTGACCAGATCTTTGTATGGTGTGCAAAAAAGTGCCGCTCAGAGGTAAAACAACCCAACCCAACCTAGATCTTTGTATAATTCTTGATAACGCGCCATACTTCTGTTCACGTTTAAACTGCTCAGCTCGTTCGACAATGAGATCATGTGTAAGAAAATGACTTTCCAATTTACTAGCCATTTGAAGCCCTTCTTTAATTAAACCTGCAGTGAGTGTAACCTCTTCATCACCATCACTTTTTTCTTTTTCATCAGGAGTCTCAAGGACAACTTCTATTATTTTATCTTCGTTAAGAGCTTTGTCAACGAGCAATTCATCAATATCTGCAAACGATAAATCATCGAATCCTTCTTCACCAACTGCATGTGCTAAAGTGAAGATATTAAGATAATCAGTCGTATTTAGGGGTACAGGAACTTTGCTTCTTACACATTCTGACCAAATAGCTTTCCAGCATGCTTTTAAAGTTAGTTTTAATTCTGATAACGTCAATCCAGCATGTCTCATACAATCTAAAATAGAACATTTCTTCCACACATCAATAACTGTCAGTGTTTTATCCTTATCTAGTTTATCCAAATGTTCGTCTTACGTAGTAAATTTTAACTGTGGCAATTATACCCTGGTCTAGTGGTTGTATTAAGGATGCCATATTAGGCGGCAGAAAACAAAATTGCACATTTGGGAGTTCCAAAACCGGATGGCAAGGTGCATTATCTACAATCAATAGAACTTTAAATTTGAATTTTTTTTCCTTCAAATAGCGTTTAACTTCTGGAACAAAACATTTATGGAACCATTCATTAAAAATTTTTCTAGCCCAGGCTTTTTTGTTTGCCATCCAATATACTGAAAATTCATTCAAAACTATACCTTTCATTCATCGTGGTCTTAGGGATCAATTGATGAACAGCGGTTTTAACATATGAGCTCCTGAAGCGTTGCTGCGAAATAGAAAGATCACACGATTCTGAGCTGCTTTAAAGCCACCAAGTTTTTTTGTGATTTTGCTACGTAGGTTCTCCTCGGCATTTTTTTCCAAGACCAGTTTCATCTGCATTCCAAACCTGATCAGGAGTGTATCCACCATCTTCAGAGATTTGGTCCAATTTTGGACAAAATTCTTTTTATAATTACATTATGAAATGCGTGTCTTTCGTGAAATCCTGCAATACCAAATTGGTTTCTTTATGGTTTCAAATTGGTATTATTGGTCACCAGTATTCCGATTATTGCCAAGCCTAATCAATAATAATCATGAAAAGGGAAATTGGAAGAATTTGGAGGCCAGGGCAATGACTGAGTCTTCCTCATGTTCCGCGAACCATTCTCCAACAATCTAGGCAGTGTGGCATGGCGCATTATCTTGCAGAAAGGAGGCAATACTAGAGGGGTATATCATTGCCATGAAAGGATGTACCTGGTTTGCAAAGATGCTTAGGTAGGTGGTAGACTCAGGGTTTCCTGCACATGACTGATTTCGATAATATTAAACTAATATAAATGATAGGTGCCGTCCCGTGGCCGAGTGGTTAGCACGCTTGGCTACTGATCTAAGGGACCTGGGTTCGAGCCCCGGATTAGGCATGGATGTGTGTGTCGTTTTTCTGCTGAGGTCCTGCCATCCTCTCAGATCTCCTACTGTGGCATATAAACTGACAGGCTCCTGTCAGACCTCTGTGGCAAGCAGCTGCTTGAGGGGGTATTTATTTTTTTACTCTCCCTGCTGCTGTGCATCCTTAATGTCAGCGTTCTGATAGGCATCAACCAGCACACAAGCTCAAAATTCGAAAGTTCCAAAATCAGAGATAAGGAACAGAAGATTTCGATAATATATAACGTAGACGATAGGTACTCTCTCCTCTGCTTCGCAGCCTTAATGTTAGTGTTCTGATAGGCTTTGACCAGCACAAAAATGTGGCTTTTGGTACCATCCATAAGATGTAGTACTGTCCTGTATAGTAGAACATCGGATGGCATCATTCAATCATATTCCAGCACATAAATGACTGGACCCAGGGTTTCATAGCAGAACATTGCCCAAAGCATTGCACTTCCTCCACTGCCTTGTTTTCATCCCACAGTGCATCCTGGTGCCAACACTTCCCCAGGAAAACGATGCACACATACCAAGCCATCCACGTGGTGCAATAGGAAACGAGATTCATCAGACCAGACGACCTTCTTCCAATCATTCAAAGTCCAGCTTTGATGCTCGAGTGCCCATTGTAGGTGCTTTCAACGGTGAATAGAGATTAGCATGGGAACTCAGAACAGCCTGTAGCTATGCAGCTCCATTTTCAGTAGTTTGATATATTGTGACATATTATTCCCATCACCAGCATTCAAATTATTTCACTTCATTGAACTGTAAACTGTAGGTGAGAAAGGGTCAAGCCACAACGGCTGACCTTGACCCAGAGGATTGGTTGATCTTCAGGCAGTCAGTCCTTTCTGTTTTGCTCATACCAAACGAGATAGCCTTCGCTTACCTCTAGCATCGATGAGCCATGGTCGGACCACACCTAACCAGTGGTTCATGGTTTTTCCCTCCTCAGACCACTTTCTGAAAGTACTAACCACGGCTGATCGCGAGTACCCCACAAGCCTTGCCATCTCAGAAATGCTCTGACACAGTCGTCTGGCCGGCCCCAAACTCACTTAGGTCTGCTGCCTTTTCCGTCTGAAGAACAAGAATAACAGAGCTCAGTATCAGGTGTTATTTATGACCTTTTATTTTGTTTCATGACCTTCATACGTGCTATCGTTGGTCATGAAAGTATCTCCAGTTGCTTTGATTTGCATAAAGACGTGCTGGTCTTAATGTTTTGACTCTTCGGTGTACATAATAGTTACTGATATTGTAGATTCTCATTTCCTTCTCCGGTAGTTTTTTTAGCATATTGTATGTTATGGTGTCTGGGACAGCAGAGATATGATTCGAGTTTCTAATTGCTTATATTATTTGGTCTTTAGTTATATTTTCATTGAGAGTACTGGTCTTCATTTCGTAAGAACTGGAGTATGTCTCTTATTTTCCCTTGTCCACTTATTTATGGCTTCCTCTTGCTCTGGCGCAGTAGTGAAAATAGTTTACAAATAGATCCACTGCTTGTTGTGTATCTAAATTATTTTTTACACATAAGCATTCCAGGGTTTTTTATGAGTAACTTTATTTCCTATTTTTTTGACAAGGCTCCATGCTTTGGGCATAGTAGTAAAGATTACTAATTTATTGCATATATACTGATTTGATTGCATATTTCTTGCCATTCTATGTTGTTACCATATCCGATTCTTTTATTGATGTTGCAATACGTTTATATGAGATGTCCGTAATATTTTGTCTTGGCCTTTCAACTCGCCTACTGATGGTAATGAGCTTCCTGATGTACAATAGTTGTGAAGTAAATCCATATTTTTTATAGTAGTTTTATTATTTTCTTTCACTACAGAAAAAATAAAAAATGTAAAGTTTGTCAGGCTATCTTCGCTTATGTCTCTTAAAGGTACATGGTCGGCCACCAGACTCAAATCATATTTTTTTTTCAGTTTATGGTTTTATTAAGCCCTGTATTTATCATTATGTAGGTTTGTTTTTCTAAAGTTTAGGAAGACAGAGATGATGTTAATAGAATGGTCACTTCCGAAGTTCTGGGAGTGCTTCCCAATTTAGTTTGTTCTCAATCTTTGAAGAAACAAGGGTCAGATCTAATGCAGATGAGTATTTTCCTGTTTGGAAATAAAAATAAGTGTAAGATCCAACATTTAATATAACAAGGTCATGCAGAACCATTAGATTTTCGATAGTTTTCCCCTCTCATAAGGTACTATGGGCATTTAGGTCTCCACAAATTAGAAGTGGTGGAGGACAGGCAATTACTATGTTGCTTAATGTATATATTTTGAAGAACTTTAATGTCTATATTTTGTCCTGGATTGTAGAGAGAGGCAGGTAACTTTTATATGCCCTAATTTGCATTGGACAGCAACCGCTTCCAATTTGGTATCATTTTGAGGGAGGTGGATCTATAATTGAGGGATATGTTCATGGATGAAAAGGGCTGTGCATTTGCTGTTTATTTTTTTAGATATATAAACATAATGCAGTATTTTCGGGTTGGACAAGAAGTCTTGATGGGCTGTTTCTTGTACTGATAAAATAGCTAAATTTTTATTAGATGAAATTACAGAGATCAGAGATTTCTTTTCAGACTTCTTGCATTCCATTGTAAAATTTCAGAGAACATGATATAATTTCAAGTAGAAGTAACACAGAAGAAAAATAGATTATCTAAATAGCTCTTAAGAGAAAGCTAGACGTTAGTTGCCAAAGCATATTACCAATTCTTATTGGATGTATTTAGTAAGTTGATCAATGAAGGATAATACACTATATTGCAAAAGGTGTCCGGACACTTTCATGTTAAGTGAACGAATCCACCTAACTTTGAAAATAAGCCTTTTACAGAAAGTCACTTGACATGAATTGAAGATCTCGGTCAGAGCTCTCTAAATCTCTATTTTCATTAATATTAATCTAATATTTAAAGAGTTACGGAAGCTATAACATTTAAGTGAAACTTTTGCTAGTTTAGAAAATTTACTTCGAAAAGTTAAATCACAACTGTTATAACGAGTTGTTCGCAATATAAATGCGATATTTGAATTTTTCATCAGTTTGGGAGGAAAAGTTTTGGAAGCGTGTGATAACATGTTAAATATTATAGCTTCCATAACAATTTTTGCAATATAGTGTAGTTGGCTTTGTACTTTATTCACTAGGTCTTCAAGTATTATTTTGTATGCCTGTGGTCCTTTAGAATTAGTTTGTCTTTCAATAGGGTTTCGATCTGAGTGAGCAGGTTGGTTGACTTCACCTCTGTGACCTGACCATTTAGCACATAATGGGCTAAATGACCATGTTTACTCGGGGGGGGGGGAGCTCTGCTTTCAGGTATTCTCTAATAAATCAGTAACAATTCACGACGTGTAGGGATTGGTTATTTTACCGTTATCGCTATATACACGTAGACGGGTCACTGTGACCCATCTGTAGTATTTACGTTAGAATTAATTTTTCCGAACACAGGTATTTATACATTAGTCATTGTTTCTGTTTTATATTGTAGAATTTTATCTTAGTTTGAACTACACAACTGTTAAAAAAAATAAATTTTTTGTCAATTTATGGATAATATAATGTCATCTTCGAGCAAATATCTGACCGACGCGGAATTAGAGGAAATAATAAACAGTAAAGAATTTTGGGAGGATATGAAAGATGAGGCTGACTTCTGAAAATATTGCAGGAGCAGATGACGAGACACAAGCTGGCCAAATGATATTAAATAATGCAGATATAAGTGATGAGGATGAGCAAGATCACGAAATATTTAGTGATCACGACTCTGACAGTGAGTTTGAGTATTTGCCTGCAGAGAAGGGTATCGCATCTAGGGACGATCAATTTAAATGATTCGAATAATAATACTCCAAAAAGACCCAGAGCTACTTGGTATGGAAAAGATAACACAAAATGGGCTAAAGAAGCACCCAAAAAGAGCAAAGTAAAATCTCACAATATAATACGCATTTTGCCTGGACTGAAAGGACCTGCTCGTGATAATCCACCTTCATGTCCGTTGGAAGCTATCACAGATAATATGTTGGAAATAATAGTCAAATATACAAACGATAAAATAAAATTGGTTAAGTTTCAAAAGACGTAAAAATTCTCGCTCCAAATTTGCACCATTTATTTAGTGCTAGACAAAATTGAAATTGAAACTTTGATCGGTTTGTTGTTTATGCAAGGTTTATTCAAATCTGGTCATGAAGACCTGAGATCGTTATGGGCAACACATGGCACTGGAAGAGATTTGTTTCAATGTACAATGTCTCTTGCGCGTTTTTTTTTATTATCTTGTCTTAGATTTGACAACGAACTTACAAGACTAGAGATAGAGAGGGTGAAAAATAATAAATTAGCTGCAATTTCGGACTTATTGATGATTTTGTCAAAAATTCTAAGGAAAACTTCGTTCCTGGACCTCACATGACTATAGATGAAATGCTGGTTCCATTCGTTTAGGATGTACATCCCAAACAAATCTGCGAAGTATAGTATCAAGGTTCAAATATTGGCCGATTCACAAACCACTATATGCTAATTGCGGAAGTTTACACTGGAAAAAGTTTAGGTGTTACAAAAAAAACTATCACATTCAACTAAAGTTGTGTTCCGCATGATAAATCCTATTGAGAGGACGAACCGAAACATAACAGGTGACAATTGGTACACGTCGATGGAATTGGTTGACGAATTAAAAAAAAAAGGTGTAACCTACGTGGGAACTGTGAAAAAAAACAAAAGAATGATTCCTCCAGAATTTCTTCCCAACAGGAAACGTCCAGTACAATCATCGAATTCTGGGTTCACTTCAGAAAAAACAATAAGTACATACGTACATAAAGGAAAGGCGGTCGTTTTGATTTCCAATATGCATCATGATGATAAAGTTGAAGTCAGCAAAAAACCGGATTGTCTTACCAAAGCAGGTGTAGATGCTTTGGACGAGAAATGCGCCACATATTCAACATCGCGCCGAACACGCCGCTGGCCTGTGACAATTTTTTATTGCATTTTGAATATATCAGAAATATATCACAAAACAAATATCGCGTTATAATTATTTGAAGCAACTGGGAATTGCTTTATACACTCCTCATATGAAGCGAATTTACAACAAAAAAGTGCCCCGCAAACTACGTTGCCTCGCAGCAGATATCCTTGGGATTGCTATAGAGGATCAACCCAACCCAGTGCAAGCTCAGGAATTAAAGAGAAAGCGGTGTGAAATATGTCCCGCGAAAAGACCGGAAAACAAATATATATTGTTCAATGTGCAATATACCAATTTGCGGGCAATGTGCATTGAAAGTATGCCCAAATTGTAAAGTTTTTTTTTCTTATAATAATTATGTATATATGTAACTTTACACTAAATATTAAAAAATAAAAACTTTGTCAAAATTTCTTGCTTTACTTCATTATTTTATAATGGGTCCCTTGACCCGTCGGTAACAGTTGCGTCATAATGATTTGTCGGTAGTAGTTACGGGTTAAGACAAAGATTCGCAACTAAATTTCATACTATCTAATAAGGATTGCCCTTTTTTTAATTCTAATTTAGGGCTTTTGGAATGAAGCTCCAGTGCATACAAGTAAAAAGCTTTGAATATATGCATACACAAACTTTTCCATATTTATATTTTGCGACATAAAAGAAACGTGAGAATTCTTTTTTTTTACAAGATTCATTATGGCATAAATACACTATAAAAAGTGGATCATCGTTCGTTTATTAGTGTTTTAATACAGAAACGTCTAGCTTTTCATTCCTTTCGTAGCTATCTGCTGTGCTTTCAAAACCTTGGTTACAATCTTCTGTTCCTCAAGCAGAAATGCTCTAATGATTCTAAAACAAAACACAGGGAAAATAATTAAATTATTTTTAAAAAAAAACTGAACGATTAAAATAATAGCTTGCATAAAAACAGGTTAACTAAATTGACTCATCAATTCTAAGCAGTTATTTTCTCAGAAAAAAACAGAAATTTTAACTTTTCACATTATATATTAAGAACCTTATACACCAAGTGGTTTTGGGGTTTGCTTATGAGTGTATATGATAAAACCCACAATGCTCTAACTCAGACGTCGGCAACCTTTTTTGGCTGCGGGTCAAAATCAATTAAAATGTGGCTGTTAAGAAGACAGTTCGGGTCAATGGGTATTTTCATTTTAAAACAGTCTGTTAGTGATAATAAGATAAATTTTATTGAGAAAATTATTACAACATGCGTTTAAACTCAAAACAAAAAAAAAATTCTAATTATTATAAAATAATATTATATTATATAATAATATCAAAAAACTTGAGAATTATATTTATAATATATATTATAAATATAATTCTCAAGGTTTAGTAATTAATAATTTATTAACTTTATTTATAAGCGTTCTCTTCGTTATCAATGGCTCCCCTGATGCCTAATTTGTGACGTCAATTTAGTCAAGTCTGGTTCATACTTAGTCACCTTAAGACGAATACAAGCTTCTGAATTTTCGGTAGTTAATCTGCTCCTGTTCTTACTTAAAATAAATTTCATGTGTGAAAATATTTTTTCACATTTATAAGTAGAACCGAACGCGGACAAAATGGCAAAGCCAATTTTTTTCAAAGATGAAAACTTCGTAGGAAGTGATGCCCAATACGATGATATCATGAGAAGTTGATTATCTTCCGTGTTTTCTAAATGTTTCCGCAATGTCTTGAATTTGTCCGTCCACAACGTTGTACTTTTAAAAACAATCATTTCTAAACTTAAATTGTCAATTTTAAGATATTCAAAATACTGCAAATCTGAAACATTTTCCTCAATTTCGTCTGGCTTTATTATAAATGTAAACATTTCGCCGTGCTTCTTAAAACTTTGAAGTCTACTTTCAAATTCACTTTTAATCTTCAAAATACAACTTTCGAATATATTTAGATTGCTTTCATTTATATTTTCTTTCTCATGTTGGCTTTTTAGTAGGGGAAAGAAATATTTTAGTTTTTATGTCAGTTTCAAATAATATTAATTTCGAACAACTCTTCCATTCCTCGTACATTTTCAAAATTGTGTGGTTATTTCCTTGGAGTCGTACGTTGAAATCATTATAATGGTTCATTACGTCTGTTAAGAACAATATATATATAGTTATTAAAACCATTGCTTATCATTGAGCTCGAGATTATTTTCACCAATTTCGTAAAGAAATATTTGTATATCATCAAAGCACTCTACAAATTTATTAAAAACTTTGCCTCGACTTAACAATCGTACTTCAGCATGTAACAGTAAATCTCCCTATTTCGATTCAATTTCCTCCAAAAAAGCTTTGAAGCGCCTGTGTGTTAATGCAGATCATGCAACTATTATGTTTACGATCTTAACAACCTTTTCCATTACATCCTTAAGTAGTTGCGTAGATGCCTTTGCAAATAAATTTTCTTCATGTATGATACAATGGAATGATAAAAGTGGGCGGCCAAGTTCATTTTCCATTAGTTTCACAAATCCAACTTTTTCCTCTCATAGCTGGAGCACCATCAGTTGTTATGAAAAACAATTTACTTTTTAAATCCAATATTTTCCCATTTTTGAAATTTGTAAACTCTTGTACTTGACGGAAAATATCAATGCCTTTGGTCGTGTCATTCATTGAAGCAAGAATGCATAGTTCTTCATTGACGTTCGAACTATTTATGATGCAAATCTAATAATAATTGCCAGCCTAGCCATACTATTTACATCGGTACTTTCATCGAGTGCAATGCTTAATTACGTCACTAGAAAACAAAGCATTTTTGATCTGTGCGTCAATATTTTTTGCCATATCTTCAATGCGACGCTGAACTGTTCTGGCCGACAATGGCATTTCTTTAATTCTCTCAATTATTTATTTTTTTATTTGCGAAGTCATTGAATAAGTGTTCGGAACAATTTAAGAATGCGTTTCTTAAAAATTCACCGTCTGTAAACGGTTTTCCATTGGTACCAATACTAAGAGTTGCAATAAAGCTGGCAGATGTAGCATAATTGTGGCTGGTAACAAATCTCTTCAAAAATTTATTTTGTTACCATAATTTAATACACGTTTAGCAATGTATTCATATTTTTCATCATTTGGCATTTCACTCACATCTTTATGTTTTGAAGAAAAGTGTCGCTCAATATTGTAAGTCCTGATGGTAATTATATCTATACATAAAGTACATATCAATTTGTCACCATTTTCCATACATCCATACTTTTCAGTCCACACATCTTGAAATAATCTCTTTTTTGCTTTTTCTTTGTCCATGGTAATGAAAATAATAATTATTTCGCTTAGGTAACTGTTCTCGCGCTTCCGAACTACTGTTTATTCACCTTAAAGAAAACGTAGACAAGAATAGATGCGTGATCAGCAGGTGGGCAGGGCTCCTATTTGTCGGCTGCAGGTGGCACGCAGTCAGAGAGCCCAGCCGACCAATAGGAGCCCTGACACGTGCTGATCACACATCTACTATTGTTTACATCTACTTCGTCTTTAATGTGAATAATCATCACTCGTCGAGTAATGATGAAATTCGTTCGGACAATATCGCTGTATTCCGCCTATGTTCATTTCTGCAACTTTGTAATTAAACCAAAATGCTAATCTTATTATTTATACTTTCTCAAAGTGTTTGTTTCATGTTTTATAATTTATTTTTATATATTATACTTTATTTGCGGAACTGAAGTGGGTCACTTAAAATTATCAAATGGGTCACTTGGTGACCCGCGGGTCATAGGTTGCCGACGCCTGCTATAACTACTAGTCTATTTCTCTCTGATGACCTGCACCTAAACAATGATACTGAGAGTTTCAAACAAAACTCAAAGTGGCCGTGGATGTAATCTTTAAATCTTACACAAACCAATTATCCTAAACCTCGGATTTATATCTCACTTCTTATAAAGTGAACAAACCACTAAAACAAATTTTTGCGTACACACAGAGTAAGATGGAAAGTTAAGAATGATTGGCAAATTGCCACAAGGATCAAGTCCGAAAATTTCTGGACCTTTTTGAAATTTTCGGAAAAACCCTGGATTTCTGGGCCGAAATTTCTGGAAAGCTTCATTAGGACCTAACGTGTCCTTGGGTCAGCTTGGTGAATCTGACATTTTTTATTATCGTAGTTTGATTTCTTTGATAACCTGCCTTAGAACTGGGCCGTTTTTATATTGGATGTCTAGCATATTGCAGTAAAATTCGTTATAAATTTTTTGAATTTTGCGAAATGGTTTATTGACCTGGTTACAAAAACCCCAAGCTCATAGCATTTTCGGGAAGGGACAACTGTTAAAGGTAGAAGGTTCCACATGACAAAGGAGCAGTCGGTACCACGCCAGACTCAATCTGCAGTTCTAGGGTTCGAATCCCGCCAGAGTTGATATTTATATATCTCAGCAAAATTCCCCATCCTGCCCCTGGTCAGAAGGGGACACCGATGGGCTTGCAATCACACCAATCTGTCAAACGGAACAAAGTTCCATATGCGGGAGAGCCATACCTTGTGAATGTTAAAGAGCACACTGAATTGCCTTGCCAGGAAGCTACCACCTGTCTCCTAACAGCTATCCTTGAATTTTCTCCCCCCTTCTCTGAGCCATGTCCTTGTGACTTGCCCATTGTGGCTGTAATTTGCCCATTGTGCTCTTATAATTGAGACCTGTACTAATATTTACAACTATACATTGTTCATTTGAGCAGCTCTGCATTATCATGACTTTATCAAGTTCAGCCTGCAACTAGAGGATGCTAGCTAAAATAACTCCTAGACATCCAAACTGCTAGACTCTGCAATATATGAACACTGGCTCACTGCAGAGCTCAAAGGATCAACTTGACTCCATAACCTGCCAATGAGACTCCTCGCTGGAAGTTCCTATTCAAGCTTATGCATTTTACATTAAAAAAGAAGCAGCTCCTTGTCAGAGGTCTGAAAGAAAGCTCAGTTTAATAAAGTCTGTGAGGAAGGCAGGACCTCAGCAGAAAGACAACACAAAAGAAATGTCCATGCCTCATCTGGGGGTGGTCAGTAGTTCACAGACATTAAACATAAAGGAACCATAAAGAAAAAAATTGTAAAAAGGACAGAGTTCATATGGCAAGTTGTAACAGCAATTGCCTTCCCATAATTGCAGAGTGGTTAGCACGCTTGGCTACTGATCTAATGGGACCTGGGTTCGAGACCCGGGTAAGGCATGGATGTGTCGTTTTTCTGCTGAGGTTCTGCCATCCTCTCAGATCTTCTACTTTGGCATAAACTGACAGGCTCCTGTCAGACCTCTGTGGCAAGCAGCTGCTTGAGGGGGTATTTATTTTTATAAGAAACTAAGCTGATGTCAGGGTGTAGTGGTTGCCTCAGGAACTATTCAAGAGTGTCTGCAACTTATTACTATGAAGGTAAGGATCTTAATTGATTCTGGGTGAGAGTGTCCATCTATCCAGTCGGTGAGACAAGCAGTGTGAAGAGACTACAATCAACTTATTAAAGTGACAATAAGGTTCATGGGGGGTGTACGTTGCAGACTTCAATGTCCTTTAGGTTTAGAAATTTTACAAGAGAGCCATCTCCAAAAAGTTAATGGTTCTTTCCACTTCTTTTCAAGGCATCATGTAGCACAGCTGTTATGTAACCCTAATCAAGGGCTGATATGTTGGCAAAAATCTACCCTTGAAAGCAATAAGAGCTTTCATACATCCATTCCAATGAAATGGATAGCATATAATCCAAAACCTACAATCCACAAGCTTACATTGCCATATTGAATATAATTATTCAATTCCTCTCTCACAATGAATATAAATATTCAATGAACATAAATATTCATTGTGAAAGAGGGTTGATTCTGCTTAGGTGACAAATTGCTCAAGAATCTTGCCTGACAGAGTCCTACATATAAATGAATGTATAGGAAGCTTTTCTACCTAGCACTGGTCAGAGAAAATCTAGTAACTTTTGAATCAATGTATTTGCCTAAATATAATGTGCACTATAATTTTGGAAGGTCGAATTCTAGAAAAAAATCTTGTGGTGTCTCCAAAGGGTAAGGAAAATGTGGTCTATGTTTATGAGTCATAAATTAAATGAAGTTTCTGAAGGTATTTTTAGTGACAGATACCATCTAATGAAGAGCAGCCTTTCCAAGCCCACTGGTGTTCCCTACTGACCGAGACAGGGAGTTCTGCAGATAAATCTCAGTGCTGGCCCAGGTGAGACTCAAAACCTGGAAACTACAGACTGAGGCACTCAGCCCCAGTGATTCAACAGGAGAAAATATTTTCAACTTCATGTAAGTTTGTAACCCCAAGCTCAGAAAGAAGGAACTGATGTCTTTTCAGAAAGATGCTTTGGTGTAGCTCAGACATCAAGCAGGCAATACCATCATCGGAGAAATTCTCCTCTGGTGGAAACCACGAATGTGTTGGAATTAGTTCATCATTGCCACATATAATAATTATTAACAGCATCTTATATTAACTAAAGCTTAATTATAAGAGAAAAAACATGTCTCAGTAATTTTTCAATTGGTGATAATATCTTTATGAGTTCTTTGCCTATGAACAGCACTTTCTTCCACACAGTAGGCTAAATGAACAGGATGCAGAGACAACAAGGGTTGTGTTTGGTAAAAAAAAATGGGGGGGAGGGATCTCATGGACAATTGTCAAGAAACAAAAACTTCTAATAAATGCCAGTTATTTAATGGGCATAGGGTAAGTTTTCTTTAACATAGGGCAACAGTGTACCATCCCATCCAAAGAAAGAAACCTTTCCAAGCTTGGTTTCAATAAAACAGGTACAGCTGGACTCAAACCGATACCATCACAAGTCTCATGTGCTACTAAATGTGCCATTACCCTCCAAGGTACTTTTAGAAACTCAAGACCTCCACAGCAGACAATACTATCCCTAGTGTGATTCCACTCTGATGAAAACTGATAATTTAATTAGAACAGGAAGAATTTTATTATGACTTAAATATGGATTGGGGAAAGGCATCCACTGGATAGCAATCAAGAGGCAGATGAAAGTCATGTTAAGGACATGCAGGAAGTTTTCTTTAAAGTACACAGATTTCGAGATACTATCTGTTAAATTCCCCTTGAGTTTTAGAGAGATATTTTTGCTATTTAGAGGTACTGAATTAAAATACGACTATACATATTTTTTGTTTTCAGAAAGGTGCTTTAGTGATGCTAAGATGTCCAGCAGACAATACCATCATTGAAGTAATTCTCCTCTGGTGGAAACTGCGAATGTGTTGGAATTAGTTCATTGTCACACAATAGCATTATTATAGCATAATTATTCTTGAAGTATTTTAAAAAATGTAAAAGAATTTTGTAGAAAATATATACAACTTTGCTATTTAGAATGACTCTAAATATATATTATATATACCTTTTCACAACAATCCTTTAATCATGCTCAGACATCCAACAGTCAATATCATTTTTGGGGAAACTACCCCCACTGATGAAACTACAAATTTCTTAGAAGTAGCTCTTCACTGCCACAAAATATCTCTTACATAATACAAGCTTAATTACAAGAGGATTACTCTTTAGATATCTGATAAATCTCCAAAAGCTTTAATAAATCTTGCTGCCTACTAGGAATTACACTGGTTTCCATAAATTAAGGAAAATCCCTATGTTAAGTCAATGGAAAGCCAACGTCAAAGCTCTAACTTCTAAAATAAGTTTTTTTTTTCATTTTAAAAAATGTGATTGCAGATATATATATCTCAATCAAATAAATCAATATCTCGATTTTCAACAATATTTGTTCATTTAATGAGCTATGGAAGTTTGAATATTTAGCAATAACAATGCCAGCCACAAAAATTGACTTCAGAAATTAAAACTTAGAATACGTATCGTATATCAAAGTGTTTAATAAAATAAGTTTGTATTTTAGAACTCATTAAATACTGAACGAATATTGTTGAAAATAGAGGTATTGATTCATTTGATTGAGATCTTGATCTGCAATCACATTTTTCAAAACAAAAAAACTTATTTTAGAAGTTATAGAGCTTTGATGTTAGCTTCCGTTTGACTTAACATGGGAATTTTCCATAATTTATGGAAACCAGTTAATACATACAACTTTTTAGAAAGATGCTTTATTGAAACTCAGACATCCAGCAGGCAATACCATCCTCGGGGTAATTCCCCTCTGGAGGAAACCGCGAATGTGTTGGAATTAATTCATCATTGTAACATAACAGCATCTCACAATAAAGCTTAAGGTTATATAGTGACAGGGTTATTTTTAAAAGTTCGATAAAATCTCTATGGGTTGTGTTCATTCCCTCTAAGTATTGCTTTTTTGCACAGAACGTTCTAAAAGATACAAGTATCACAATGAACTAAAGTTGATTAAGGGAAATGAATTCACTGAACAGCTGACAAGACATAAATGTCGAAACAAAATTTAGCATCCCATAAACAGAAAGGTAGTGCTAATGATCTTCATGGTCCATTAGTTTCCAATTCTCTCTGAGGAAAAATGGGGGTTGGCACAGAAAACCACAATGCAGTTCTCAAATATATTAGGAACATGATTTGTCCCTATCTGTTAGATTCTTCATGAGTCATGAGTTTTGGTAATATGCATAACTGATGATCGAAAGTATGATTCAAAATATATTTAAATATAGCCATAACCAAGCCAAAAGTTTAGAGTAAAACATGTCTACTGATAACTCTTCCTATCAATTAGTATCATTCACAACTCTCATACGAGGTATGCAAAAACAGCTACACTAAATATTTTGGATACAACAGCTAGCAACTCAATTCATTAACCCAAAAGGGATAGAACTAAGTGGGGCTACACCACTAAATTTGAGACTGATCACTCAAGTGGCTGAGGAAATACAGAGAAACTGACAAATTCTGACACCAATCATGCCACACAAATCCATCCAGGAATTACTGTGCCATAATATTTTCATAATGACACTTTTAGTGATGCACCGATATCCAGCAGGCAATATTATTTTTGGAGTAACTACCCTCTTCAAGAAACCACAAATTTTTAGGATTACTTCATCATTGCCACATAAAAGCATCTCATGTAAAACAAAACCTTAATTATACAAGAAAATATTTAAAACTAATTTATTCTTGAAATATCTCACAAAATCTAAACGAACTGCAGTAATAATCGACTTGCTGATAAGAATTTTTAACATATACTCAGCTATATCTTATAAAGATGCTTTATTGAAACTCAGACATCCAGCAGGCAAAACCATCCTCGGAATAATATTTCCTCTGGTGGAAACCGCGAATGTGTTGGAATTAGTTCATCACTGTTACATAACAGCATCTCGCATGAAGTTTTATACTATGATTATTCTCGTATTATCTCATAAAATACAAATTAATTTTGTTGGAAATATATAACTGTAGTTCTTTAAACAATTCTAAATATGTATAGCTATTCACAATGATGCTCTAGTGATGCTCAGACATCCAGCAGGCAGTACCATCTTTGGGGAGACTATCCCCTCTGGTGGAAACCGCGAATGTATTGGAATTAGTTCATCATTGCCACATAATAACATCTGTTGTGAAATTAAAGCTAAATTACAAGAGAAAGAGAATTGTGGGCAACTTTTCAAACATTATATGATAAAATCGTCAATTTTCGTAATAAATTATATTGCAGATTACAAGGAACATACACTCATAATATTAAATATATATCTTTTAAAGATCCTTTATTGAAACTCAGACATCCAGCAGGCAAAACCATCCTCGGAATAATTTTTCCTCTGGTGGAAACCGCAAATGTGTTGGAATTAGTTCATCACTGTTACATAACAGCATCTCGCATGAAGTTTTATCCCATGATTATTCTCTTATTATCTGATAAAATACACATGAATTTTGTTGGAAACATACAACTGTAGTCCTTTAAACAATTCTAAATATGTATAGCTATTCACAATGATGCTCTAGTGATGCTCAGACATCCAGCAGGCAGTACCATCTTTGGGGAGACTATCCCCTCTGGTGGAAACCGCGAATGTATTGGAATTAGTTCATCATTGCCACATAATAGCATCTGTTGTGAAATTAAAGCTTAATTACAAGAGGAAGGGAATCATAGGTAAATTTTTAAAAGTTATCTGATAAAATCGCCAACTTTGGTAATAACTGACCTTTCAGATCACAAGGACCATATACTCAATACATATATATATCTTATAAAGATGCTTTATTGACACTCAGACATCCAGCAGGTAATACCATCCTCGGAATAATTTTTCCTCTGGTGGAAACCGCGAATGTGTTGGAATTAGTTCATCACTGTGTTACATAACAGCATCTCGCATGAAGTTTTATACTATGATTATTCTCGTATTATCTCATAAAATACACATTTCTAAATATGTATAGCTATTCAAAATGATGCTCTAGTGATGCTCAGACATCCAGCAGGCAGTACCATCTTTGGGGAGACTATCCCCTCTGGTGGAAACCGCGAATGTATTGGAATTAGTTCATCATTGCCACATAATAGCATCTGTTGTGAAATTAAAGCTTAATTACAAGAGGAAGGGAGTCACAGGTAAATTTTCAAAAGTTATCTGATAAAATCGCCAACTTTGGTAATAACTGATCTTTCAGATCACAAGGACCATATACTCAATACATATATATATATCTTATAAAGATGCTTTATTGAAACTCAGACATCCAGCAGGCAATACCATCCTCGGAATAATTTTTCCTCTGGTGGAAACCGCGAATGTGTTGGAATTAATTCATCACTGTTACAGAACAGCATCTCACATGAAAGAGTATTATGCCATGATTATTTTTGCACTATCTGATGAAATACATTAATTTTTCCTTGGAGATATACAATACTCCTTTAAACAATTCTAAATATGTATAGCTATTCACAATGATGCTCTAGTGATGCTCAGACATCCAGCAGGCAGTACCATCTTTGGGGAGACTATCCCCTCTGGTGGAAACCGCGAATGTATTGGAATTAGTTCATCATTACCACATAATAACATCTGTTGTGAAATTAAAGCTTAATTACAAGAGAATTGTGGGTAACTTTTCAAACATTATATGATAAAATCGTCAACTTTCGTAATAAATTATCTTGCAGATTACAAGGAACATACACTCATAATATTATATATATCTTTTAAAGATGCTTTATTGAAACTCAGACATCCAGCAGGCAAAACCATCCTCGGAATAATTTTTCCTCTGGTGGAAACCGCGAATGTGTTGGAATTAGTTCATCACTGTTACATAACAGCATCTTGCATGAAGTTTTATACTATGATTATTCTCATATTATCTCATAAAATGCACATTAATTTTGTTTCAAATATATAACTGTAGTTCTTTAAACAATTCTAAATATGTATAGCTATTCTAAATGATGCTCCAGTGATGCTCAGACATCCAGCAGGCAGTACCATCTTTGGGGAGACTATCCCCTCTGGTGGAAACCGCGAATGTATTGGAATTGGTTCATCATTGCCACATAATAGCATCTGTTGTGAAATTAAAGCTTAATTACAAGAGAATTGTGGGTAACTTTTCAAACATTATATGATAAAATCGTCAACTTTCGTAATAAATTATCTTGCAGATTACAAGGAACATACACTCATAATATTATATATATCTTTTAAAGATGCTTTATTGAAACTCAGACATCCAGCAGGCAAAACCATCCTCGGAATAATTTTTCCTCTGGTGGAAACCGCGAATGTGTTGGAATTAGTTCATCACTGTTACATAACAGCATCTTGCATGAAGTTTTATACTATGATTATTCTCATATTATCTCATAAAATGCACATTAATTTTGTTTCAAATATATAACTGTAGTTCTTTAAACAATTCTAAATATGTATAGCTATTCTAAATGATGCTCCAGTGATGCTCAGACATCCAGCAGGCAGTACCATCTTTGGGGAGACTATCCCCTCTGGTGGAAACCGCGAATGTATTGGAATTGGTTCATCATTGCCACATAATAGCATCTGTTGTGAAATTAAAGCTTAATTACAAGAGAATTGTGGGTAACTTTTCAAACATTATATGATAAAATCGTCAACTTTCGTAATAAATTATCTTGCAGATTACAAGGAACATACACTCATAATATTATATCTATCTTTTAAAGATGCTTTATTGAAACTCAGACATCCAGCAGGCAAAACCATCCTCGGAATAATTTTTCCTCTGGTGGAAACCGCGAATGTGTTGGAATTAGTTCATCACTGTTACATAACCGCATCTCGCATTAAGTTTTATCCCATGATTATTCTCTTATTATCTGATAAAATACACATGAATTTTGTTGGAAACATACAACTGTAGTCCTGTAAACAATTCTAAATATGTATATCTATTCACAATGATGCTCTAGTGATGCTCAGACATCCAGCAGGCAGTACCATCTTTGGGGAGACTATCCCCTCTGGTGGAAACCGCGAATGTATTGGAATTAGTTCATCATTGCCACATAATAGCATCTGTTGCGAAATTAAAGCTTAATTACAAGAGGAAAGGAATCATAGGTAAATTTTCAAAAGTTATCTGATAAAATCGCCAACTTTGGTAATAACTGATCTTTCAGATCACAAGGACCATATACTCAATACATATACATATGTATCTTATAAAGATGCTTTATTGAAACTCAGACATCCAGCAGGCAATACCATCCTCGGAATAATTTTTCCTCTGGTGGAAACCGCGAATGTGTTGGAATTAATTCATCACTGTTACAGAACAGCATCTCACATGAAAGAGTATTATGCCATGATTATTTTTGCACTATCTGATAAAATACATTAATTTTTCCTTGGAAATATACAATACTCCTTTAAACAATTCTAAATATGTATAGCTATTCACAATGATGCTCTAGTGATGCTCAGACATCCAGCAGGCAGTACCATCTTTGGGGAGACTATCCCCTCTGGTGGAAACCGCAAATGTATTGGAATTAGTTCATCATTACCACATAATAACATCTGTGGTGAAATTAAAGCTTAATTACAAGAGAATTGTGGGTAACTTTTCAAACATTATATGATAAAATCGTCAACTTTCGTAATAAATTATCTTGCAGATTACAAGGAACATACACTCATAATATTATATATATCTTTTAAAGATGCTTTATTGAAACTCATACATCCAGCAGGCAAAACCATCCTCGGAATAATTTTTCCTCTGGTAGAAACCGCAAATGTGTTGGAATTAGTTCATCACTGTTACATAACCGCATCTCGCATGAAGTTTTATCCCATGATTATTCTCTTATTATCTGATAAAATACACATGAATTTTGTTGGAAACATACAACTGTAGTCCTGTAAACAATTCTAAATATGTATAGCTATTCAAAATGATGCTCTAGTGATGCTCAGACATCCAGCAGGCAGTACCATCTTTGGGGAGAATCCCCTCTGGTGGAAACCGCGAATGTATTGGAATTAGTTCATCATTGCCACATAATAGCATCTGTTGTGAAATTAAAGCTTAATTACAAGAGGAAGGGAATCATAGGTAAATTTTCAAAAGTTATCTGATAAAATTGCCAACTTTGGCAATAACTGATCTTTCAGATCACAAGGACCATATACTCAATATATATATATATATCTTATAAAGATGCTTTATTGAAACTCAGACATCCAGCAGGCAATACCATCCTCGGAATAATTTTTCCTCTGGTGGAAACCGCGAATGTGTTGGAATTAGTTCATCACTGTTACATAACAGCATCTCGCATGAAGTTTTATCCCATGATTATTCTCTTATTATCTGATAAAATACACATGAATTTTGTTGGAAACATACAACTGTAGTCCTTTAAACAATTCTAAATATGTATAGCTATTCACAATGATGCTCTAGTGATGCTCAGACATCCAGCAGGCAGTACCATCTTTGGGGAGACTATCCCCTCTGGTGGAAACCGCGAATGTATTGGAATTGGTTCATCATTGCCACATAATAGCATCTGTTGTGAAATTAAAGCTTAATTACAAGAGAATTGTGGGTAACTTTTCACACATTATATGATAAAATCGTCAACTTTCGTAATAAATTATCTTGCAGATTACAAGGAACATACACTCATAATATTATATATATCTTTTAAAGATGCTTTATTGAAACTCATACATCCAGCAGGCAAAACCATCCTCGGAATAATTTTTCCTCTGGTGGAATCCGCGAATGTGTTGGAATTAGTTCATCACTGTTACATAACAGCATCTCGCATGAAGTTTTATCCTATGATTATTCTCATATTATCTCATAAAATGCACATTAATTTTGTTTCAAATATATAACTGTAGTTCTTTAAACAATTCTAAATATGTATAGCTATTCTAAATGATGCTCTAGTGATGCTCAGACATCCAGCAGGCAGTACCATCTTTGGGGAGACTATCCCCTCTGGTGGAAACCGCAAATGTATTGGAATTGGTTCATCATTGCCACATAATAGCATCTGTTGTGAAATTAAAGCTTAATTACAAGAGGAAGGGAATTGTGGGAACTTTTCAAACATTATATGATAAAATCACCAACTTCAGTAATAAATTATCTTGCAGATTACAAGGAACATATACTCATAGTATTATATATATCTTATAAAGATGCTTTATTGAAACTCTGACATCTAGCAGGCAAAACCATCCTCGGAATAATATTTCCTCTGGTGGAAACCGCGAATGTGTTGGAATTAGTTCATCACCGTTACATAACAGCATCTTGCATGAAGTTTTATCCCATGATTATTATCTGATAAAATACACATGAATTTTGCTGGAAATATACAACTCTGTTCCTTTAAACAATTCTAAATATTTATAGCTATTCACAATGATGCTCTAGTGATGCTCAGACATCTAGCAGGCAGTACCATCTTTGGAGTGACTATCCCCTCTGGTGGAAACCACGAATGTAATGGAATTAGTTCATCATTGCCCCATAACATCTGCTGTGAAATTAAAACTCAATTACAAGAGGAACGGAATCGTAGGTAAATTTTCAAACGTTATGTGATAAAATCGCCAACTTTGGTAATAAATGATCTTGCAGATTACAAGGAACATACACTCATAATATTATATATATCTTTTAAAGATGCTTTATTGAAACTCATACATCCAGCAGGCAAAACCATCCTCGGAATAATTTTTCCTCTGGTGGAAGCCGCGAATGTGTTGGAATTAGTTCATCACTGTTACATAACCGCATCTCGCATGAAGTTTTATCCCATGATTATTCTCTTATTATCTGATAAAACACACATGAATTTTGTTGGAAACATACAACTGTAGTCCTGTAAACAATTCTAAATATGTATAGCTATTCACAATGATGCTCTAGTGATGCTCAGACATCCAGCAGGCAGTACCATCTTTGGGGAGAGTATCCCCTCTGGTGGAAACCGCGAATGTATTGGAATTAGTTCATCATTGCCACATAATAGCATCTGTTGTTAAATTAAAGTTTAATTACAAGAGGAAGGGAATCATAGGTAAATTTTCAAAAGTTATCTGATAAAATCGCCAACTTTGGTAATAACTGATCTTTCAGATCACAAGGACCATATACTCAATATATATATATCTTATAAAGATGCTTTATTGAAACTCAGACATCCAGCAGGCAATACCATCCTCGGAATAATTTTTCCTCTGGTGGAAACCGCGAATGTGTTGGAATTAGTTCATCACTGTTACATAACAGCATCTCGCATGAAGTTTTATCCTATGATTATTCTCATATTATCTCATAAAATGCACATTAATTTTGTTTCAAATATATAACTGTAGTTCTTTAAACAATTCTAAATATGTATAGCTATTCTAAATGATGCTCTAGTGATGCTCAGACATCCAGCAGGCAGTACCATCTTTGGGGAGACTATCCCCTCTGGTGGAAACCGCGAATGTATTGGAATTGGTTCATCATTGCCACATAATAGCATCTGTTGTGAAATTAAAGCTTAATTACAAGAGGAAGGGAATTGTGGGAACTTTTCAAACATTATATGATAAAATCACCAACTTCAGTAATAAATTATCTTGCAGATTACAAGGAACATATACTCATAGTATTATATATATCTTATAAAGATGCTTTATTGAAACTCTGACATCTAGCAGGCAAAACCATCCTCGGAATAATATTTCCTCTGGTGGAAACCGCGAATGTGTTGTAATTAGTTCATCACCGTTACATAACAGCATCTTGCATGAAGTTTTATCCCATGATTATTATCTGATAAAATACACATGAATTTTGCTGGAAATATACAACTCTGTTCCTTTAAACAATTCTAAATATTTATAGCTATTCACAATGATGCTCTAGTGATGCTCAGACATCTAGCAGGCAGTACCATCTTTGGAGTGACTATCCCCTCTGGTGGAAACCACGAATGTAATGGAATTAGTTCATCATTGCCCCATAACATCTGCTGTGAAATTAAAACTCAATTACAAGAGGAACGGAATCGTAGGTAAATTTTCAAACGTTATGTGATAAAATCGCCAACTTTGGTAATAAATGATCTTGCAGATGACAAAGAATATATACACAATATATATATATGTATCTTATAAAGATGCTTTATTGAAAGTCAGATATCCAGCAGGCAATACCATCTTCGGAATAATTTTTCCTCTGGTGGAAACCACGAATGTGTTGGAATTAGTTGATTTCTGTTACATAACAGCATCTCACATGAAGTTTTATCCCATGATTATTCTCGTATTATCTGATAAAATACACATGAATGTTGTTGGAAATATACAACTGCGTTCCTTTAAACAATTCTAAATATGTATAGCTATTCAAAATGATGCTCTAGTGATGCTCAGACATCCAGCAGGCAGTACCATCTTTGGGGTGACTATCCCCTCTGGTGGAAACCGTGAATGTATTGGAATTAGTTATCATTGCCACATAATAGCATCTGTTGTGAAACTAAAGCTTAATTACAAGAGGAAGAGAATTATGGCTAAATTATTCTTCAAGCATTATCTGATAAAATTGTCATGAACTTTGGTAATAACTGATCTTGCAGATTATAAGGAATATATACTCAATATATATCTTATAAAGATGCTTTATTGAAACTCAGAC
This sequence comes from Ryuthela nishihirai, assembly GCA_038380435.1. Classification (NCBI taxonomy): domain Eukaryota; kingdom Metazoa; phylum Arthropoda; class Arachnida; order Araneae; family Heptathelidae; genus Ryuthela; species Ryuthela nishihirai. The sequence goes on from JAWZYU010000015.1 coordinate 34,561,795, forward strand.
ATCCAGCAGGCAATACCATCCTCGGAATAATTTTTCCTCTGGTGGAAACCGCGAATGTGTTGGAATTAATTCATCATTGTTACAGAACAGCATCTCGCATGAAAGAGTATTATGCCATGATTATTCTTGCACTATCTGATAAAATACATTAATTTTGTTGGAAATATGCAACAATATTCCTTTAAATAATTCTAAATATGTATAGCTATTCACAATGATGCTCTAGTGATGCTCAGACATCCAGCAGGCAGTACCATCTTTGGGGAGAATCCCCTCTGGTGGAAACCGCGAATGTATTGGAATTAGTTCATCATTGCCACATAATCACCAACTTCAGTAATAAATTATCTTGCAGATTACAAGGAACATATACTCATAGTATTATATATATCTTATAAAGATGCTTTATTGAAACTCAGACATCTAGCAGGCAAAACCATCCTCGGAATAATATTTCCTCTGGTGGAAACCGCGAATGTGTTGGAATTAGTTCATCACCGTTACATAACAGCATCTCGCATGAAGTTTTATCCCATGATTATTATCTGATAAAATACACATGAATTTTGCTGGAAATATACAACTCTGTTCCTTTAAACAATTCTAAATATTTATAGCTATTCACAATGATGCTCTAGTGATGCTCAGACATCTAGCAGGCAATACCATCTTTGGGGTGACTATCCCCTCTGGTGGAAACCGCGAATGTATTGGAATTAGTTCATCATTGACACAGACACATAACATCGGTTTTGAAATTAAAGCTTAATTACAAGAGAAAGAGAATTGTGGGTAACTTTTCAAACATTATATGATAAAATCGTCCACTTTTGTAATAAATTATCTTGCAGATTACAAGGAACATATACTCATATTATATACAGGGTGAATCTGAAAAAGTGGGCAAAACTTTACGAGGTGATAGAATGCAGCTATATGAGCAATATTCGTCATAGAATGTATGGTCGGAACGCAAGCGGTGAGAAGTTTAAATGTAGTTTTCCACCGTCACATTTAAAGAATGAACACAAGGAGAGGAGATACTTCAGAAAACATTTTATTAACAGGAATGTAATTGAGGTACATGATCAAAGAAATTGCTCAAAAGAGCTGCCGCCAGCTGTAATGCAGGCTTCACACCTGCGGGATAGGGACCGACGCACATTTGCGAAGACACCAGGCATTTCCCGAATATCGCCGGCAACAACGGCAATCCTGGCGACTAGATCCATATCAGTTTCAATGGGGCACTCATAGATTAGGCTTTTCATATGGCCCCACAGGAAAAAGTCCAAACATGAGAGATCCGGCAATCTTGGTGGCCAAGCTATGGGACCACCTCGACCAATCCATCGCCCTGGGAACGTTGCATGTAAAGTGTTCCGCACATCTAAGCTGAAGTGTGCAGGCGCACCGTCGTGCTGGAACCACATTCTCGACCTGCTGGGGGTTGGAATCGGCAGCAGCTCTGGCAACACCTCTCGTAGGAATGTGTTATACGATTTGCCGTCCAGACGGTGTGGCAGGATGTATGGGCCAAGCAAATGGTCATGGAGGATCCCTGCCCAAACATTTACGGAGAACCGCTGCTGGAACGAATGAGGATGTGTGGCATGCGGGTTCGTAGATGCCCACGTGTGTGAATTGTGGGTATTCAAAACGCCCTCAAGGGTGAAAGTGCACTTGTCTGTAAACAGAACATGTGCACCAAAATCCAGCTGCGCTGCATTCTGCTGGAGGTACCAACGTGTGAAATCGACACGTGGCTGATAGTCCGCCAGTGACAATGCTTGTACCTTCTGCGTACTATAGGGGTGCATTGCTTCCTCCTGTAGCACACAGCAAACCGACATTGTGTACTGCACGGGAAACCGCTCGCATGCTACATCCCGGTCGCACTTCCACCCTATGCAGAATGTCCTCTGCAAGTTGCGGCGTCCTGACACTCCTTTCACGCCCTGCGTCTTGCTTGGCCGCGGTGAAGGATCCCGTTTCACACAGCCACCAATGCAAACGCTCGAAGGTTTTCCGATCTGGAGTGCAGGCCGCGGTGAAGGATCCCGTTTCACACAGCCACCAATGCAAACGCTCGAAGGTTTTCCGATCTGGAGTGCATCTCATCGGAAACCGGTCGCAGTAACGTCTCTGTGCCTCACTTGCATTCCCGTCCCCCGCACCGTACACAAAGTGCATGTCCGCCATTTCGTGGTTAGTATAACCAGCCATTCTCTCGGCAATCCACGATAGAAATGCCTTTGGGTGCGAGGACCGACCCTTTTATATCATTTCCAACGCCACCTAGCGGCTCGCCGTTTGCATTCCGCCCATACTTTCTATGATGAATATTGCTCGTATAGCTGCGTTCTACCACCCCGTAAAGTTTTGCCCATTTTTTCAGATTCACCCTGTGTATCTTATAAAGATGCTTTATTGAAACTCAGACATCCAGCAGGCAAAACCATCCTCGGAATAATATTTCCTCTGGTGGAAACCGCGAATGTGTTGGAATTAGTTCATCACTGTTACATAACAGCATCTCGCATGAAGTTTTATACTATGATTATTCTCGTATTATCTCATAAAATACACATTTCTAAATATGTATAGCTATTCAAAATGATGCTCTAGTGATGCTCAGACATCCAGCAGGCAGTACCATCTTTGGGGAGACTATCCCCTCTGGTGGAAACCGCGAATGTATTGGAATTAGTTCATCATTGCCACATAATAGTATCTGTTATGAAATTAAGGCTTAATTAAAAGAGGAAGAGAATTATGGCCAAATTACTCTTCAAGCATTATCTGAAAAAATTGCCATGAACTTTGGTAACAACTGATCATGCAGATTAGAAGGAACAAACTGATATATAAGAACTTTTTACAATGATGGTAGGCAATACAATCCTCAAAAATATTCTTTGGTGGAAATCACAATAATTTGGAATTATTTCATCATTTAACTATTTATTAAATTCTCCTCAAATTTTGGAAATATACACCTTTGTTACTTTGAATGAAAATAATACTCGTATAAATCATTACTAGCTGCAGCTCATAAAAAGTTTTCAGTACATAATTATACTGCACTTATTGACAAATTCTTTATGCTCAAAATTCAAAAGTACCAAAATTAGAGATATGAATAAACAGAAGATTCTGATAATATAAAAGTAATGCAGATGATATATACTCTCTCCGCTGCTTTGCAGCCTCAATGTCAGCGTTCCAACAGGCCTCAACCAGCACACAAGGTGGCTTTTGGTGCCATCCATAAGATGTAGTACTGTCCTGTATAGTGGAAAGTTGGATGGCATCATTCAATCATATTCAAGCACAAGCTATAACTCAGAAAGTGTACATTGTTCAAACTAATGCCAAATCACATACAACAGCAAAGCAATGAGGTACTTTTTTTTTAATGCAACATAAGGTGTCAAGAGGACTAGCACATGCAAGACATTTGGGACCTGTCAGCAAAGAATACAGAGAACCAAAGGATGTATATGGAGATGTATACAACAGATGCTATTATGTGGCAATGATGAAGTAATTCCAATACATTCATGGTTTACACCAGAGGGGATAGTCACCCCAAAGATGGTACAGACTGTTGAATGTCTGAGCATCATTAGAGCATCATTGTGAATAGCCATACAATTTAGAATTGTTTATTGAAATATTAGTGATTGGGCTATATCAACAGTTTATGCAGTAATTAAGCTATCAGTAATAAGGATATGCATGTGCTACAGAAGAGATAACATCTGCATGCTATAGATGAACGACATGCATTTGCAATGTTATGCTAATTATTTATTATGCTATTTTCAGAACGATGGTTTAGTCATGCATAGATATCCATGGTTTAGACATCCAACATGCAATAACCACCTTATGTATATTTCCTCTGGTGGAAACCGCAACTGCATTGAAAATGGTTTATCGCAATGTAATCACATCTCGTAACGAAAGCTTAATTATGAGCGGAAGAATTTTATGGCTCAATCATTTTTCAAATAATAAAAAAAACCTCCTCAAGAAGCTGCTTGCCACAGAGGTCTAACAGGAGCTTGTCAGTTTAATACGCCATGGTAGAGGGATCTGTGAGGATGGCAGGCCTAAGCAGATATTTTGCCAACTGCAAGCTGCGTTCCCAGGTACTAAAGACCGCACCCAAAGCTGCTGAACTTTGGTGATCGGGCAAGAACTGGTGTTTTCAGCTTGGTACTGCCATTGGCTATTTTAAAAATACTATCTGATAAAATCTATACCAGTTCTAGAAACATACCACTTTCCTGCTTAGAAAGAATTTGAAAAAGATATCTCAGAAGCTTATTTAAAAGGGAAGTTCTTGACTGAGTTATTTCCAAGAGGTCAGATGATAAAACCTTCAGACAGTTCCTTTCCCTCTGAGCAGTGCTTTTTGAACAGGGCTAAATGGTCAAGACACAAAGATGCCAATGAGTCAGTTTGGGTAGGTGAAGAGAATCCATTGGATAACTGTCAACAGACAGACAAGTCTATCACAGGCATCCAGTGTATTATTTAATGAGCAGAGTTACAGATTTTCAGTAAAAGAGGCTACAACTTAACATCCCATTCAACAAAAAATAGAATTCTAAAATCAATTAGCCTCTTTTCTATCTGACATGTTTGCTAAAGAAAATCTCAATGGACATACAAATAGAACTCATTCCTGCAAACATTGGTTAATAAACTTCTTGCACTACTGAATGAATAAACTCTCACCCCAAATAACTCCATGTGTTTTGAAATATACAATCTTACTGCAAAGAAAATCTTAAATACAATTCTTCAGAAAGATGCTTTAATGAAACTCAGACATTCAGCAGGCAGTACCATCATTGGAGTAATTCTTCTCTGGTGGAAACCGCGAATTATGAAATTAGTTCATCATTATCACATACTCTTCATCTTGTATACCCCATATATCTCCATGAGTGTTTTAATATACAACCTTACTACATAGAATTTAAATACATCTCTTCAGAAAGATGCTTTGTTAAAACTCAGACATTCAGCAGGCAGTACCATCATTAGAGTATTCTCTTCTGGTGGAAACCACGAATGTGTTGGAATTAGTTCATCATTGTCACATACTCTGCATCTTGTATAAGAGTAATTACAGAATAAACTCGTGACTCCATTAAATTTACACATTATCTGTTAAATCCTCCATGAGTTTTGGGAACATACATCTTTGCTACTTAGAAGTATGGAATCAAAATATATATTCAGAAAGTTGTTTAGTTGCTCAGACATCCAGCAGGTAATACCATCCTTGCATAATTCCTGTCTGATGGTAACAGTGAATATAACAAATTAGTTCATCTTAATTAATCATTCTCACATAACTACATCTAATATGAAATAAAAGCTTAGTTACTGTACACTTTTAAACCTGGTATTCTTATAATTCAGAATTCTTTCAAATCTGGCTTTGGGTTGTTTTACCTCTGAGCCACTTTTTTGCATGCAATGGGCTAAATGGCCAGGTTACAAGGACCCCAAGGGCTCAGAGGAAGTTGGGAGGGGATCCACTACAGAGCTATTGGGAGACAGATGGTAGGTTACTCCTGTCTAGACCATCTAACATGAGTAACATGCACAGGGTATGGCTCTCCTGGATACAGGAATGCAGATAACATCCCATTCGGTGGATGGCAGCCTTCCCATGCCCATCGGTGTCCCCTACTGGTGTGGGCAGGGCAGGGAGTTTTGCAGAGATAAATCTCAATGCTGGCCCAACTGGGATCTGGGAACTACAGATTACGAGCCTAGCACACTACCAACTCCCGCCCCTGTAAACCAGTGCTCGTATCCTAATTGGCTGGTTACAAAAGTAGATTGGCCCTTTGTTACATCATTCATAAACAATTTCGGACATGGTTTTGTTTCATGAATCCCTTCTCTGGAGGTAATGAATGAAGCAAGCCAACAATAGAGTCTAGGAAGCCTAGACAGCAGAGGCAAAGCCCCTAGTATATGTAATTTTTGCCCATACAGACATACACAGCATAAATGACCCTTTAACTGTTTATATATCAGAAGTGGCATCACTATTGATTATTCTTGCCCATACAACCACTTACTTAGTGTTAAAATTATTGTAGTAGAGATATTTTCTATAAAATCTGTTGATATATGATTTTAGCTTTTAGGTGCACAAAATTCCTTGGAATTGGCCTTCGTGGAGTTTTATTTGAAACTGAGCATATTAAGTTAAAAATGCAAAACAGAAACTAATCTCTTATTAAAATTCTTTTACAATATGCTTTTTAAGCTACCTTAAACATATATTGCAAACTTTTAAGATGTAATTTACCATCTTCTATTTCACACTGCACTACTCATATATACGTAAAAACTTCCTTTCTTTTCCAAGATTATGCTAATAACTACATTGACTGATAATTATCTCACAATGAATTTCATTCAGTTTTATATAATCACAATTAAATAAAAAGTATAATGTTCAGTTATACATTTAATCGATTTGATCATATTTTAACATAAAAAAATGAGAAGCTATTTGAAGCTTATACAGATTACTTTTAGGATGAAGTCATTTGAGTAAATAATATTTGAATAGTTTAATTTTACTTATGCATTCTTGTTTCTGATATTCATGCCATATTAAGGTAACTTGGATACCTGTGTGATTCATGGCTCTGTATCTCAGAAATATGCAACCTCCTTCATTCTGCTTCAGATGGGGAAAGAATGCAATTCATCATGGACAAGGTTTTGCTAAACAAACTTGAACAAAATTTTCAGTTCCAATTTAATAACGTGTTCATATATTTAGTGCTAAATAATTCTTGAATGGGATCTAAGGTTGACTATATACCTATCCAAAAAGCAGCAATGCTATTGATGGACCACGTAAGTGAAATGATCACATGGAAGGCATAGGCAACTGTCATTCAAAAACTGAGAAACAATTTGCTTTGCTTTCCAAGGGAACAAAAGTATATTAGACTCAACTGGATTTAACCCATTTTCTGTTTTCAGCAGGGATGAGTGTGACCAAAGGTTCTTTTACAGTGTAACAAATCAAGGCAGTTGGGTTTGTCTAAGCTAGATGTGATAAAAAAGCTTGCTTCCAAAAGTTAAGGATTATACAAACTGTTAAAAATCTTACAAAAAGACTGAAATTATTAACATTACAATTTATGTGTCAATGAAATTGAATATACGCAAGGCTTTATGCCTCCAAAAATCACCTGACTGGAAAAATTTGCATATATGACTCGAAAAGCAAATATGGAGTGCTAGAAATGCTGGTTCTGATTTTTTCCTTTATTATTCTTTGATCATTATCAAGTAAATTGAAATTATTAACATTACAATTTATGTGTCAATGAAATTGAATATACGCAAGGCTTTATGCCTCCAAAAATCACCTGACTGGAAAAATTTGCATATATGACTCGAAAAGCAAATATGGAGTGCTAGAAATGCTGGTTCTGATTTTTTCCTTTATTATTCTTTGATCATAGTTCAAGTAAATTGTAATTTTACAGGCAATCCTTAAAGTTTGCCTGCAAGGTAAAGAATAATTGATTTTATAATTCATTACAAAATAATTTGTCTTCTTTCATTTGATGTTTTTGTTTCTGCACTACTCATTTATTGCTCAGCAATTGTTGCATTTATGTTGGCAGAGGCATTTCATAACAAGACAAAGAGACGTAATATGCTAAACTTTAAATGGTAGAACTGGTACATTGAATATAGTCAACCCCAGACCAATATCAAGACTGTAAATGACCCCAGTCAGAACTTTCAAAACTTTGGGGATGGTCCTAGCAGACAGGAGACAATAACCATAAAAGAGTGTATGGTCATCCAAGTGTGACAACTCATGATGACAGTTATCATGCACTAACAGCCTGATGTTATAGGGTGATGTCAATCAGGCAACTCTCTCTGGAGCTTTCTGCAACTGCTGGGCACATTCTCAAGGCAAATTGTTTACAGAAGGCTTTGCCAGGCCCGATGTTATAGGGTAATGTCAACCAGGTAACTCTCTGGAGCTTTCTGCAACTGCTGGGGGCATTTTCTAGGCAAATTGTTTACAAAAGATTTTGCCAGAGAGGACTTCTATGCCATAGATATTTTGTATTCCTCCTCAATCCCTCTCCACAGGAGAGCCTAACATGGTGAAGACATCATAAGTAGATACAAGATCAAAGGGTACATGCACTCTTTTCAATCACAATTCAGTCTTCAGACATTTTCAGATGTTTTGATCTGGAGAAACTCATTACCAACTCTAACAGAGGGCACCACTAAGATGGTTGTTTAATGGTGTGTGTGGTATTATGTCAAATGGACATACACTACTCCACTGGTCAGGGGTATAGGGATGATATTCAACCACATGTGAGGCTTTTCAGTGTCACTATCCCCCCCCCCCCCAGATTATTTTAATAGATAGTGGAATTCCTCAAAAGTGAGGATATTCACTGGATGGAGGGAGTAGTCAGCCTATTGTCCACATGAACCCTATAGTACAGGGGGGGGGGGTCAGGAACCAGTGGCTCCAGTGTCATGCACAGCTTTTGGGCATACTAAAACATGGCTCTTGATGCTTTTGGTTTAACAATCAACTATGAACAATATTTTCCTTCAATGAATTTCATTACAAACATGCACCAGAACAGGTTGTCATACGACAATTTGAAAATAGTGATACAATTCAAATGCTTTAAATATGTTCTAAATTTGAAAAAACTGGTTGAAAAGAAAAACTCAAAAGTCATGGATGAATGAGTTTGTTTTAAATAATACTTTCAAAAGTTTTATTGTTGCATTTGATTATATCTATTTTAGAATTATATTATGATTTTATGTTTTTAATGAAATAACTTGCTGCTTTTCTTTTTTGCTGTTATGGATCTTGATCCAATAAAGATTACAAGTTGTCCCTCCTAGATTTTCTCTCTTTTTGCTATCCAAGCAGATCCAATAAAAGTTCCCGATCTCTGTTCTACAGAACACGTGTGAAGATGTATTTGGTGATCATGAACCCCTTCCAAGACCTCTCCACGAGCTCCGGTTTACTCTCAGGGAAGAGTGGAATGTACTGCCACCTATGCTATCATAATAACTACCACAGTTCAAAGTGACTATTTTTTTTTAAGTTTTTACTATTACCACTTTGAGCCCAGACAATATTTTGATGTGTTACAATCATCTATCATAGGCTCAAATATTATCCAGACTCAAAGTCTTAACTCATGCAGTGCCATGCCTCAGAAATTTGCAATTTCCTTCATTCTGCATCGGTTGGGGAAAGAAGAATGCAATTCATCATTGACAAGGGTTGGGTTGCCTTACCTCTGAGTGGCAATTTTTTTCACACAATGGGCTAAATGGTCAGATTACTAAGACCCAAGGCTCAGAGGTTGACGGACATTGGGGAGGGGACCATTGTATATCTCTTAAGAGAGAGATGAAAGACTCCAAGGCCATCACAGAATGTACTTTAACGTGTCCAGGGTATAGCTCTCCTGCATACAGAGCCATGGCTCAACTTCCCACCTAATAGACAGTGGCCCACGGGTGTCACCTTTCTGATCGAGAGAGGGTGGGGTGTTAGTGGAAATAAATTTCAACATTGGTATAGTTGGGGCTTAAACTGGAAACTAGATTATGAGCCTGGCACACTATCAACCAAATCAGCCCAATCCCCATGAACAAGGCACTGGTATTAACAAGCAAGAGTAACAATTTCAAATAAAATTCGTTTCACATTTACATCTCAGAAATAGGCAATCTCCTTCACTTTGAATCAGTTGGGGAAAGAAGAACACTATTCATCACAGACACTCATACTAATTGAGTGGGAGAAACAATTTCATATTTATAGGCATTTATCTTAATTGAGCAGGAATAAAACAATTATATATAGATATATCTCAGAAATATGCAATCTCCTTCATTAAGTATCAGTTGGGGAAAGAAGAATGCTATTCATCATGGACAATACACTTACATAATTGAGCAGGGGAAAAACAATTTCATTCACAATTAAGGCATTCATACTAATTGAACAGGAGTAAAGCTATTTCATTTCACATTTATATCCCAGAAATTTGCAATTTCCTTCATTCTACATCAGTTGGGGAAAGAAGAATGCAATTCATCATGGACAAGGGTTGGGTTGCTTTACTTCTGATTGGCAATTTTTTTCACACAATGGATTGAATAACCAGGTTACTAAGACCTAGGGCTCACAGAAGGTTGAGGGATGTTGGGGGCGAAGCAGTGTACATCTCTTACGAGACAAACGAAAGGATCCAATCAAGACCATCACAGAATGTACTTGAACGTGTCCAGGGTATGGCTCCCCTGCATACAGAGTGATGGCTCAACTTCCCACCTAATAGACAGTGGCTTTCCCCAAGCCCACCAGTGTTCCCTTTCTGATTGAGAGCAGGGTGGGGTATTAGTGGAAATTAATTTCAACATTGGTATAGTTGGGGCTTAAACTGGAAACTAGATTATGGCACACTATCAACCAAATCAGCCCCATCCCCATGAACTGGCACACTATCAACCAAATCAGCCCCATCCCCATGAACAAGGCACTGGTATTAACAAGCAAGAGTAACAATTTCAAATAAAATTCGTTTCACATTTACATCTCAGAAATAGGCAATCTCCTTCACTTTGAATCAGTTGGGGAAAGAAGAACACTATTCATCACAGACACTCATACTAATTGAGTGGGAGAAACAATTTCACATTTATAGGCATTTATCTTAATTGAACAGGAATAAAACAATTATATATAGATATATCTCAGAAATATGCAATCTCCTTCATTAAGTATCAGTTGGGGAAAGAAGAATGCTATTCATCATGGACAATACACTTACATAATTGAGCAGGGGAAAAACAATTTCATTCACAATTAAGGCATTCATACTAATTGAACAGGAGTAAAGCTATTTCATTTCACATTTATATCCCAGAAATTTGCAATTTCCTTCATTCTACATCAGTTGGGGAAAGAAGAATGCAATTCATCATGGACAAGGGTTGGGTTGCTTTACTTCTGATTGGCAATTTTTTTCACACAATGGATTGAATAGCCAGGTTACTAAGACCTAGGGCTCAGAGAAGGTTGAGGGATGTTGGGGGCGAACCAGTGTACATCTCTTACGAGACAAACGAAAGGATCCAATCAAGACCATCACAGAATGTACTTGAACGTGTCCAGGGTATGGCTCCCCTGCATACAGAGTGATGGCTCAACTTCCCACCTAATAGACAGTGGCTTTCCCCAAGCCCACCAGTGTCCCCTTTCTGATTGAGAGCAGGGTGGGGTATTAGTGGAAATTAATTTCAACATTGGTATAGTTGGGGCTTAAACTTGGAAACTAGATTATGAGCCAGGAACGCTATCAACCGAGCCACTCCCATGAACAAGGACTGGTATTAACCCCTTTAAACACAGCAAATTTCAGAAAAGGGTAGAGGGTATTAGAGACAAAGGAATAGCACTATTTGAAATGGTCCATTTCAAATTTTCAGCTGTTTTGGGCAGTTAAGGGTGTTAAACAGGAGTAACAATTTCAAACATATTTGCTTCCTATTTATATCTCAGAAATAGGCAATCTCCTTCATTTTGAATCAGTTGGGGAAAGAATGCTATTCATCATAGACAAGCACTCATATTAACTGAACAGAGTAAAGAATTTCATATTTATAGGCATTTATCTTAATTGATCAGGAGTAAAACATATATATATATCTCAGAAATATGCAATCTCCTTCATTCAGTATCAGTTGGGGAAAGAAGAATGCTATTCATCATGGACAATGCACTCATATAATTGAAGGCTCAGAGAAGGTTGGAGAAGGGGACCCACTGGAACAACTGTTGGGAGACAGATGGTACCTCCCGTCAAGGCCATCCAGTGTGTTCTTTAATGTGCACAGGGTATGACTCTCCAGCACATGGGGCCATGGCTTAATGTCCCATCCAATGGACGGCAACCTTTCCAAGGCCACTTGACATTGGGTATTTCCATTTCAAATCAGTAAAAGTTTATAGTCTCATCATTTCATACTTTAATAAATTTTTTTATGTAGGTACATAACTGAGAAATACTTGTGTTCCAAGTTTCTGAACAGTTAACAAAAATTTTTTTTTACTGTGAAAAACATTACGCAGATTAAGTGTCATTTGACTAAAATTTACATTCTTTAAATATATTATTTATTGAAGTAATAATACACAATTCTGCATTATAGAATAATTTTTACTGCTGAATCTGAAAACAATAAAATTACTCTGTTGCATACAGATTTTATGATAAAATTAGAATATCATAAAACCGCTGGTGAATGTAGGACACTCATTTTCAAAGAAAATGGTTTTTCACGTTCCAAATTTTGTGCCCTTTCACAGCAGTCTACATACTAATGGGTAATTGGAAAATGTAAATAGTAATATATTATTGAACCTATACAATAAAAAAGAAATTTCTCATTTATCCCTTAAAATGAAAAAGTTGTATTTTCTAATCCCCTAGGGTTAAAGGGAAATTCAGTCAGTGTGCAGAGAGCCAACCTTACATGAAAATTATAATTTGGAAGAATGAAAATATTGGAAGAAACTGGAGCACTTAAAAAAACTAATAAATTCCTGCATTTTGCAGAATTCACACAATATATTGATTATTAGTTACTAGTTATCAACAATTAAAATAAATTTACATAATATATTTTTTTAAATCCTCAGCACTTTGTGAGCCCAATCAGTTATAGGTGAAAACAAATTAGCCTTCCCATTCAAACAATCTGAGTTTAGCTAAGATAATTTTACATACCCATTAATTGATCATAAATTAAATTTTCTATCTTATAACAAAAAACTGAAATTAGTTACATTTTTGCAGTGTAGGAAATATATGGCATGCACTTGGCTACTGATATAAGGGAACCGGGTTCGAGTCCCGGGTAAGGCATGGATGTTCGTGTTGTTTTTCTGCTGAGGTCCTGCCATCCTCTCAGACCTTCTAGTGTGGCATATAAACTGACAGGCTCCTGTCAGACCTCTGTGGCAAGCAGCTGCTTGAGGGGGTTATTTATTATTTATTCATATAGTTTTTGATATATATCTCAGAAATATGCAATCTCCTTCATTCAGTATCAGTTGGGGAAAGAAGAATGCTATTCATCATGGACAATGCACTCATATAATTGAGCAGGGGAAAAACAATTTTATTCATAATTATAGGCCTTCATACTAATTAAACAAGAGTAAAACAATTTCATTTTGCATTTATATCCTAGAAATGGGCAATCTCCATTCTGCATCAGTTGGGGAAAGAAGATTGCAATTCATCATGGGCAAGACTGGTGCTAAACAAGAGTTAAACAATACCTTGTTTAGACATGGGACAAGTCAGTGCTAAATAGCAGTCTAAATACCATGTTTTATCTAGTTGTTTATACAAGTAAAAATACTTAGGTTAAATACTACATTAAAAAAAAGTGCATCTATTATAAATAGGCAACTGAGTGATTGACTGCTGACCGACTGACAGAGGATCATGATAATTCTATGATGCAGAATAATAGAGCTCTGAATATTTATCAATTAGGGATAATCCACGTAATAAATCTCAGGTACAATCTGAAATTTAGCCTCTGACATAGTCTTCAGAATGAAATAGAGGTCACACGGAAATCAAATCATGATCTACCAAAGGCTAGAAATGTGAAAATTGACATCTAGATGTGTTTTGAGTTGTAGATGTCAGAAACATTGTGAAATTTTGTGACCTGGAGGGTCATTCAAGTTCAAAGGTCATATTTAGATCTAACAGTGCTCAAGATTTAAAAATCAGTTCCAAGGGGTATTTTGAGTCATAGATCACGTAAATGTTGAAATTTTGGCAATGATCAGTAAAATCTGGATCTACCAGTGTTTAGTTTAGATGCCTGGGGGTATTTTGAGTTGTAGATATCAGAAATTATGTCACATTTTAGATGCAATGGGTCCTTCGAGGTCAAAGGTCAAGTAGAACTCTGAAATAAGGAATTTTTAGATCCAGTGTCGCATTCAAGGTCAAATGGGTCAGACTGACGCTTACAAATCAAGATGCCAAAGGCATGTGTATCCTCTTTCTTTCCAACATAAACACTTCACATAATCAATGTTTCCAAAAATAACCATTGTACATTAATATCATCCTCTCATATTCTCTAGTTTTTATGTGAATGCACTGAATTACATAATCATTGCCTTGTGGATGATGGCATCTACTAGCAAGACAACTGTTCATCTCACAGGTCCAGGTTGGTTACTGCATGGTTGCAGGAACATTCTACTGACTTTGAAATAATGGATTGGCCACCTAGAAGCCCAGATTTAAATCCCATCGAAAATCTTGGGGATACCGTCGAGCAGAGTGTTCAGGCCCATGTCCCATTAGCAACAACCTTGGGAGAATTGTGGACAGCTCTGGAGGATACACAATATGATAAATGGCCTGGTCACAAAACCCCAATGCACTAAGAAAGTTGGGTAATTCAATCCACAAGACAACTGTTTCGAGACCAATGGACACTTCCCATTAAGCCCACTGGCATATTTATTAATATAGACACAGAGTATAGCTCTCTTGCATATGGGTCCATGGCTTAATATCCTATGAGAAGAAATATTAGCCTTCCCAACTCCAGTGGTATTTCCTTTCTTGTCAAGGCAGAATGAGAATTAGAAAATTCTCAATGCAAGCACAACTGAGACAACAGATTACAAGCTTTCCATGCTACTGACTCAGCTAACCCTTGCTCCCAATTTGATTACAGAAATTTCATTTGTAGAATTATAATTAAATAAATGTTATTAACATCCATATTTAATTATATAAAATATAAACTAATAATACTTTCATTTTCTGAATACAAACATAATTAAATCATTAATAGGTAGAATAGTAAGTGTCTTTGAGATAATCACAATTTTTGATTCCAGAACATAAAATTACTTAATAGGTAAAATTGTAAAACACTTCCCATTATTTTTAGCAATTCAGAATTTCTTAAACTCTACTTTATTGCAATATAAATTTTTGGTCAAAGGCCACTGAAATAAGAACAAAATGTATTAAAAATCCCAAATCTAAATTTCACCATTATTTAGCAATATTTATTCATTATTCAAATGGTAATGAAACCTGAAACATTTAGCAACAGCACTCATTCTGATAAAAATTATTTAAAACTGACAGAAACTGAATTACCATACCAATTACTATACAAACATCAATATATCTTAAATATATCAAAGTTTTCAATGTCACAATGCTACCTATAATTAAAGTCAGAATATTCATTACTTAAAACATTGTGAAAGCAGAATATTTAATAGAATTTTAACACAAAAATTATAACTAGGAGCTAAGCAAGCTTTTCATAACACTTATAAAACAAAAATGTGACTGACCTGCTCCTTACACATTCAGCACAACGGGAACCTCCATAGGCTCTTGTAACAGTCTTGTGGCGCTTAGAAAGGGCAGATAATTCACGTGGTCGAGCATGAGTAATCTGTTAAAGACAAGTCATAATTATAATAAGCAGCATATACTATCAATAATTATAAGCCCTATCTTTCTTTGAGTTAATATTAATTCATTGGTATGCTTCATTTTTAACTTTTTAGAGTACATATAAGAGATGTGTTTAAACTTGCATATTTATTTATTACTTTTTAGTGGCAACTTCAGAGATTTTGTAATTAAAAATACCTATCATTCCACTGCTGTGGAGAAGAATATGCTACATTGTCTATAACCAGCTAAGGCTTCATTACACAACTCATTACAATTTGTATCCTGTTAAATTATCTCTGCCTTTTTGGGGGGAGGGGGGAAATGAAAGAGGGCCTAATTTGGGGTAGTCCCCCAACACTCCCCAAGCTTTCATTTGAGACATAACTCATTGTACTCAGCCCTCTTGTTCAGAAGATATAGCAAAACAATCATTTACACCTTCCCCTTTTCTCTGATGCAAATAAAATTTTATAGCCTATGACACTACCCTCATCACTAGCCTTCATTTGACATATTACTAGTTACTTCTTAGCCACCATGTTCAAAAGAATAGTGGAACCCTGCTTACACAATTCTCCCTTTCGAAAAGAAAATATGGCGATAAATGTTTCATAGCCTGTAACACTCCCTGCACTAAACTCATTTGGTATACAACCTGTTATGAAGATATGGTGGAACAACAGTTTTGACACAACAAATGACAAGCAAAAATCAAAAGACAGATAAAAAACATACTTCTGTATTATTGCATTGTAATTTGTAGCATTCAATGTTTTCTAATCATCCATCCCACAATTGGGTCTGTATAATTTATGCAATTTTTTAAATTATATATCTTTTTTTTTTTTCAGAAATAATGTTGCAAATTGTTTCAACTTTATGAAAAAAATATCTTCATAGAAGGTAAACTGCCTTGTAAAGCCTTCAGAGGTTGTGCCTTTGAGGGCCCTCAAAGTAAACAACCTTTAAGGTTGTGCCTTTGTAAAGCCTTCAAATTGATTTTAAAATTACAGGCAGGAAACCATTTGTATAAAAAAAATACCTTTTTCTTCATGAGTATAAAATTGTTGCTTTATAAATTGTTTTATAATTAAAATTTTGATTAAATTTGCTTAAAGGGCAACTAAATTCTTAAAAATTGTTTATACCCATTTAAAGAGCTGCAACACTAACTAAGACATTGGTTAGCCAAATATCTTAAAACAGGGAAGTCCATTTTTTTAAATATTAAGCCAATATTTCAGTATGAAAAACATACTTCCCAATCTGAATCTTTCAGCCTTACTAATGCTAAATATACATACCAAAATATCACAAGAAAATTCAACTGATCCAGTCACTCAGAATCATATTTTGGTTTACTGGGGTAGTAAACCAAATAGTTTTTTTAATTTATCCAGAATCATTCTTTTACTAGTCTAATTTTTAACCCTTCCAGTGTCCATGTCATCTGTAATGAAAGGCCTAGGACAGCTGTATACACTTTTAGTACAACAAAAAAATTGATTTTTTTAAAAATAAAAATTGCTGTTGTAAAAATTTTCAATATCTTATAAAAAAAATATATAATTCAGGCTTGAAAACTAATTGTTTTTTTCATTTGATGCATATTTTAAACAATATAAAACAAATGTTAAAGCCATCTAATTGCCATTTCTTAGAAGCGATATACAGTATTGCAGATTTGTATGTTAATGTTACCATGTACTGAAGCAATCATCTGATTTAAGCTCTCAAATTTGATTTGAACTATTACCAAAAAACTATTCCTTAAAGTTTTGAAAATCTTCTGAAATTAATGAAAAACTGAAGATTTTACAAGTAATTGCAAAGTACACACCACCGTTTTTCTTTCCCGTTTTACACTCCTTTCTGACATAAACCTATTTCAGATTCCCAGAATTATTTTTATCATCCATCCCAGAATTCTGTCTTTCCCACCCTTTAAATCAAAACTGTAACTTAAAAAAATTTTTCTTAGAAAGAAGAAAGCAACCCAAAGTGGTTGTTGTGAAGTTCAGTGCAGTATAAAGTGCATCATGGTAGCAGATGCAGTCAAGTCTTTTGAGTCCAGTGACCTAGTTATTGCTTACATATGCAGTGACACTACAGTGGATGTTTACAGAAAGAGTTCCTCTCAGATATAGGATAATGTGACCATGAATCTAGTCAGTATTAACACTCGTTTTCATTTCTGTAGATCTATTTCTGCAACTTATCAATTTTTTTTCATCAGCTGAACTATCGATCTTTTGGGGGTTATGCTACATCAGATGGTAGGCTTTACAAGTTGTTGCAGATATTATTTAACATTGAATTAGGTTATGTGTTAATATTTCTCTCTGGTAAAAAAAATTTGATGTATCGTTTCCTGAAAATGGTCTTGGATATGGAAGCAAAATGGACTTCCTTGGCATGGAAATCAGTGTTCATGTGGGAGGGCAATTTCAGGGGTTTTATCTCCCCCCCACTAAACTCACTGTGAACATTTTGCTAACCCTTAGAAAATTTTCATTTAAAAAAATATAAGAGTTTTATGTTCATAATGAATGATTTTAAAAGCACCCCCTAGTATATTGGTTGTACCATCTGACGATATAACTTTTTTTTTCATTTTGGGGAACAAACCTTTCTGCATTTAGCCAAGATCACCAACTACTGTTTAATAAAAAAAAAGGCAGCCAAGAGTTTTTTTCCATTTCATAACCAGTTCAGAAAATACCATGAATGTGAGAAGTCCAAGTCACTTTGTATTAACACTCGCCATGTTTAAAATATACGATAATGAAAGGAATCAATAAAAGAAATAAAAAACATGTCATGGTTTTCCAAAATTAAATCATAATTGTATAGTACAATCTTTTTCACCATATCACATTGAAAAGGCTTATTAAAATCAATATGCTTGTAAATTTTGCTTATACGATTTATTTTCATAAAATTTGTAATTAAATTTTCTGTTTAATTTGGTATATAACATGACCTATTTCCATTGATTGGTTAATGTTTTTAAAAATTCTAAAATTGACTTGTATATCCGACTCAGCACAATTGGCTAAAATGATTGAATTTTCTCAAAGTATGGCACCGAGAAAAAAATTACAAAATGAGAGAAATATTTACTTGAAGCAAAAAATTAATTTTTTTGCTATTCAAAAATAGTCTTTCTATTCATGTACATTATAATCATTTCTATTAGTTTTTAAATAAATTTTTGTATTGTCAGATGCATTTTTTTACTACATGACTCTAAAAATAAGTCCTATTAAACATATAGTCTTTTTCGTTAAATACTTTATTTTCAGAAAATCCAGAATTAAATAAATGCTGATTAATTTGGCATACAACATGCCATAATTCCTTTCATTAGTTATTTAGCAAAAAAGTTCTAAATTAAATTTTTTTTTTGGCTAGGCATAGGGAGAAACTACATTGGCCTCTGGATGGAAACCTGTTTTTCAGGCTGGACACTGAAAGAGTTAATTATTTTGCAAAAAAGTTGTAAAAGTCAAAAAAAAAAATTTTTCGCTGAGCATAGGGAGAAAATAGCTTGGCTTCTGGGTGGAAATCAGTTTTTCTGGATGGACACTGGGAAGGATGTCTTCCTCCATTCAGTGGATTCAGTCTTTGCTGCCATCAACTACTCCAAAGTAGTTTATGCAAACTTAGTTAAATTAAATCAATTTGCCCCAATATTTAGTCTAGTACACACCAAATTTAGAAATCTACTGCCTGATTTTTATACTGTCCTTTTTTGGCATTTTACCTTTAAAGATTTTTTTTATATCTGCTGCTGAGTGCTTAGCATGTTTGATTGCAGATCAGAGGGGTTCGTGATCCCCATAGCATATCATATTGAGACTCCTCCCACACCTCTGTGAAGGCATCTGCTTAAAGGGTAATTTTTATTTCCTTTTCCATTATTTTCCTATTACTTTTCACTTGTCATGTATTTATTGGCTGTTTCATCTCTCACATTAGATATAAAATTCATTATGACCTACCACTGGGTTGGAAAGATAGTACTTTGACAAATCAACAAACTGACAGAAAAAAAAAAGAAAACTGGCTCAGTCAGTAGGTCTCAGCCTAGTGGGAGATTTCAACCGTCAGTTTTTCTGATCTTGTGACCTGGCCAGTTTTTCATTATTTCAAAAAAGGGCAGTTTAGAGATAAAACAGCCCAACTGATAAATAAATGAGAAGTGAAAGTAAATAAAACAAATTTTACATTAGTCACATGGTGTGTCCTTTCAGAGTTAATGGTCTATCACACTATTTCACCATTAAATGTCACAACTGCACCTGATGTTCCCTTAAGAATTATTTCCTTCTGGGAACACAGATGGGGCTTTACCTGCTTCCTGTTCTGTATCTTTTTTTAGTGTTTGTGTCCCATAAATGATTTCAGGAGTACATCAACGATATCAAAAGTAAAAAATGTAACACAGCTCTAAGGTGACTAACGAAGGTTATAAACCAAACTTCCAAGAAGAGGCAATATTAACAGCACCTCAAAATACATATAGATTAACAATAGATGAACAGTTAATGGTAGTGAAACACAAGGGTAGATGCAATGAAGAAATGCAAGAATTACCACACCAGTGGAAACTAATTCTCCATGAGATACAACAGATGGAAAATGAACCACAAAGTAAAGCAGTCTACAGAAGAGTGAATATCACCAACAACAGAAACTGACATACCTCAAATATAACAAAGGACTCTCCTAGTACTTCAAGGTGTACAAACATAACTGCACACATGCATACCGGGATTCTGAAGTAATTTAATAGTGATTGTGCCTTAATTTTATGGTGAAACATGTCTATTGATTTAATTTGAATTTTTTAACTTTAATTTTAATGTAGTTACATAATTTATGCAATGCAAATAAAGTTGTGTAAAGGAGTAAAAAGTGCTTTATTTGAAGAGAGTTGTGTGTTCCTAAGAGGCGTCTTCAACAAATGGTGATAGCAGACAACGTATACATGCAGCCATGTGACTGTGAAACATCCTGAAAACAACCATATAATGGAGTGAAGACCCTGAAACAGATGAAGGATAGTATACTGCAGAATCCACACCAATGAAAAAAGGACACAGAATAGGAAGCAGATAAAATCCCATCTGTACTCCCAGAAGGAATTAATTCTTAAGGGAACAGTACAGTGGTTACATTTAACTGTGAAATAAACCATTAACTCTTAAAACAAAAAATTATCCATCAACCAGTGACTTGCACAGAGAAGTGACATAAGTCTCAGTATAATATACCATATCTGTGAAGATGAGACCTCAGCAAAAAGACAACATAAAGAAGAAACATCCATGCCTTATCTGTGGCATAAACATAAACCTAAGTACCTCTTATCTGCAAGTCATCAGCGAGGTCATCAGCTCTTAGGAGAAATGTAAGCCTCCCCATCAAACATCAAGGTCCTCCAGCAGGTTCTTTAACATACTCTGACATGTGAGGTCATGGCTTAATATGCCATCTGACAGATGGTGGCCTTTCCAAGCACAGTGGTGTCCTCTTTATCACCAAGGGCAAAACAAGGGTTAGCAAAGAAGATTTTAATGCAGATACAGTTGGGACTCGAACCTGGGATCATTATGAGTGTCACACTACTGATTGAACCAGGCTTCACTTGCCAGTCAATTTGTTGATTCATTGAAATGCCATTCTCTTTCCAATGCAAAGGAAGATAACGAGTTTTATACCATAGGCTTGTAATAAGGAGTGTCATAAGCTATAAAAAAAAATATCCCCTTCCTTTCTTCACAAAAAAGATGGAAACACATAAATCAGGGATGGGAACCTTTTCAATGGCAGGCTGGAGAATTTTTCAGACTGCCATAGGACAGAATCTTAGCTACTGCATTAAACTCTCTAAACTTATCCCCCCCCCCCACATCCTGTGCATTGAGTAGACAATTTGAATTTACAACCAAGTTAATTATACTGATTATGAATATAAAATATAAACAATTAAATTTTCACATACACAAATTTATTACAAAAAAGAAAAATATATATTTTTTGTTTTAATTAAAAACTATTATTTTTAAATAAACATAGAATTAAATATAAGAAATTTAAAGTAAACAGCATAATCAGATAAAGATGATGCATTTTAATAAAAATTAAGATTCCACACACAAATAACACAGAGCTGTGTCAAAAACATTGGTACTTTCATAGAGAGCCAAAGAAAAATATTTAAATTTCGACACAAGCTTTGTAAATCTATATTGGCAGCAAGTTTATCGATCTGCCTGGTTAGGCTTCTATGGGAAACTTATGTTATCAACTCTTTTTTTCTCTCTGGATAACATATCAAATATTGCTTCGAGGCACTCGTTTAAGGAATTCACCATCAAATAATTTTTACAATATTTTGCAATTTTCTCACTAACAACAAAACTTGCATGCAACAATAACATTGGAGTCTTTGCATGTTTAATACTACCATAAGTTCCTCAAATTTTTCTTCCTAGGTTGGCCTAGATAACTTTCAGAACTAGAATGTTTACTGATGTAGTTAGTGTATGTGTTGAGTTACAGCCAAGGCCAGAGCTCTGTAAAAAAACAGCTAATAACTAGAGGCTGTAAGCTTATATATAATCGTACAGTATGTTTACAGATATGTAAGCTGTACAGCTATGTACAAGCCATACAAGTACATTCAGACCACTCAACTAACCTTCACAAATGATATGTCACATTGAGTCACTGTTGCAAATTCAATTTAAGCTACTGTATACTAAAGAACACTATTTCAAAAACAGTGTAAAGGTAAAATGGGAAAGAAAACTGACTGATATTCCTACAAAGTACTTCAAACAGAAGAGATAATAAATTAATAATTTTATCATTATTCACAGGCCACTTGAAAATGTCAGCAGGCCACAGATTGCCCATGACTGATGTAAATAATTATTCCACTACATCTTCCAAATAGAAAAGTGCAGAGCTGCCAATTTTGCACAATGAAAACTTTGATCTGGAAGAATGAAAAATCGGAGAAAATCAGAGCACTTACGAAAACTAATAAATTCCTGTATTTTGCAGAATTTATGTAATATATTGATTATTAATCAATGTATACTGATTATTAGTTACTAATTATCAGTAATTAAATTAAATTTACATAATATTAAAAAATTTTTATTCTCAACATCTTGCAAGTTTTGTTTGGTTATGGGTGAAAGCATATTAGCCTTTGCATTCAAACAATCAGTATAGCAATGATCGTTTTATGGTATCCATAACTGATTATGAATTCAATTTCCTATCTTATAGCAAAATTCTTATATCAATTTAGTTACATTTTTTGCAGTGCTGAAAATCTATGGCACGTGTACTTTTTGATATTAACGATATTTAACTTAATTACTAATGATCAACAATATGCAGTAGGCATCATCCAATAATAAACAATAGATCAACAGATATATTGCAAAAGTTAACCTTTGTAATACAGAGAATAACAATTATTGCACCCCTTTCTCCACTGATTTTTTGTACAGTGCTTTGATTATCATAAGCAGTGGCAAGCTTCATATGCAGCACAGGAAATGGTACTTGTCACAGACAACTCAATGCACCTATATGCAAATTGATATTAATGAAAGATAACTTAATTGCTAAAAATTAATAATCATTACATAGGCATCATCCTCTGATCAATAATAGATTAATCAATATATTGCAAAAATTAGAATATACAGAGAAATATAAGATGTATATAAAAAAAATTAAAAATAAATACCCCCTCAAGCAGCTGCTTGCCACAGAGGTCTGACAGGAGCCTGTCAGTTTATATGCCATAGTAGAAGGTCTGAGAGGATGGCAGGACCTCAGCAGAAAAACGACACAAACAGCCATGCCTTACCCGGGGCTCGAACCCAGGTCCCTTAGATCAGTAGCCAAGCGCGCTAACCACTCGGCCATATAAAGAAAAGCATTACAACATACATAGAATAACAAAATGTTGTTGCACCTTTTCTATGATATTTTTTTTTATGAGAAAGCACTTGGATCATTGGCAATGGCAGAGTACTGAATTTTTTTCAGAAGTTTTTGAATGTTTGCATTACAATAACTGAATAAGTTTTAGGTTTTCTATTCCTTTGTACTTTTTTCCAGATAGGAATAAATATCTATCAGCAACTTATCAATTGCAATGGACAATTTCTTGGCAGCCTTTCCTGTAACCAAGTAGAGAAGATAATATAGACAACCTAAGGAAATGAAATGTGGTTGCTTAGCTTTTAGATACCTGTTACAGGAGTTGGCACATGGAGAGTTGGATATAGGTTCAATAAAAACCCATTTAGAAGCAATTAAACAGCTTTCAACTCTGTAAAAGAATTTAAGTGTGGAGTTTGCCAGGTATTATGCCTGGAAATGGTAGTAAAAGAGCTAAATCAGAAACAATTCTTTCCTTCGTTCCTTTTTGAAAAAGGGAAAAAAATACTGTGAAATTTGGGAGCAGATTTTTGTAAGAATAAAAACTGGAAAAAAAAAACATAAAAATCAGATTTCCAATGACAGATTTGGATTTCAAACCAAAAATCAGAAGGAAAAAAAACAGGATAGTTGGCAGCTCTGGTTAAGTGTAACAAATTACTTCTCAAATAAGACTATTGTGGAGTCTCAAATTATGACTCTCCACAATAATTTGATTTGCATTTCACATTTGAAAATTTTGCATGTTTAATATTACCAAAGTTCCTCAATTTTTTCTCACCTCTAAAACAGGGGTTGATTTTAATGCACTAATGTTTCGGCTACCACATGGATGATTGAAATTTTGAATACCTTTTATAATAAAGGCATGGTCCCTAAGGATTTTACAAGAGCAATCATTATCCCTATTTTTAAAAAAGGTGATCACAGTTCTTGTGATAACTTTAGGAGTATTAACCTACTCTCTGTTCCAGGTAAAGTTCTTTGGATGATTGTGCTTAATAGAAATAAGAATCTGGTTGGCTGGCAATCACGTGATGAGCAATGTGGATTTAGAAGTGGTAGGGGATGTGTAGATCAGATATTTTCACTTAGGCAGATTCTTGAGAAACG
Organism: Ryuthela nishihirai; assembly: GCA_038380435.1. Classification (NCBI taxonomy): domain Eukaryota; kingdom Metazoa; phylum Arthropoda; class Arachnida; order Araneae; family Heptathelidae; genus Ryuthela; species Ryuthela nishihirai. The sequence continues at coordinate 34,586,490 of JAWZYU010000015.1, forward strand.
TTAATAGTTTCAGAAACCTGTAGTTACAAGCTTTGTTGATTTTAAAAAGGCTTTCGACTCTGTTAATCATCATAATTTGTGATTGATCGTGAGGCATACCAGAGAAGTTAGTTAGAAGAATGAAAGCTCTCTATAATAACACCGAGTCATGTGTGAGAGTTGGTAAGGCTTGTAGCAATTGGTTTAACATTACTTCTGGTGTTCGACAAGGGTGCATTTTGTCTCCTTTTCTGTTTAGTTTGGTTATTGATTATGTTATGTGAAATTCACTTCAATGGAAAGATTTTGGCCTTAAATGGGCTGGAGATAGGAAAATTTCTGATTTAGATTATTCTGATGATTTAGTCCTTTTGGCAAATGATGTTGATGAGATGAACTCTTTCATTCGAGCTGTTGATGAAACTGGTAGTAGAGTAGGTTTGGTTATAAACAGAGAGAAAACTAAAGTGATGAAAATTGGTCAGGCAGCCTGTGATTAATTTTATCTGAATAATTCCACTCTTGAGGTGTCTCAGTTTATCTTTGGAGCTATGTAACAGATACTGGTGATGTGTGGCATAAGATTAACAGACAAATAAGGATCGCTGCTGGGACTTTTAAGAAAATCTATGGAGATTGTGGAGAAATAGGCGTATACACCTAAAGACTAAAATTAGGTTGTATAATAGTTTGGTTCTTTCTAGGGTTAATTATGGTAGTGAAACACAGACACTTTGTAAACAAGAAAACAGAAAACTTGATGCTTTTGATTCTAGATGCTTACAGTATCTTGGGCCTTAGGTTGTTCAACTTTGTTAAGTAATGATGAGGTTAGGCAAAGGAGTCAGCAACCTCATTTGAGCAGCATATTGTGCAGAGAGACTGTTGGTTTGGCCATGTTGCCTATATGGATAATTATAGATTGGCAAATAGGGTATGAACAGTATACCTAAAGGTCTCAGAAAGTTGGGGAGACCTAGGATGTGGTGGGCAGACAATGTCAAATAAGACCCTTGTTAGAATTGGTGAGAGGCAGCAGATGCAGCTCAGGACAGATCTGCTTGGAGAACTAAATTACACAGTGTGGTTGGACCTCTATAGTCTATGGCTGCTTGAGGATGATGTCAAATAGAAACTTGTGACATGAGAAGTGTCACAGACTATAAAAATTTACCCACTCTTTCCCTTTCACCACACCTCCATATTCCACCACAAAAAAGAGGAATTATATACACAACTGTTCCAATATATCTTTTGAACACAAGAGTAAAGTACAGATGAACCCCAACTTACAAACAATGGCATAAAATGTTCATAAAGTGAATTAATTTCCCCTTAATTATGTTAAATCTGTTAAAATATTATTTTTATCAGCACCAAAAATTGCCTTTCTTCTTACAAAATGAGTTAGTGAACACTTTTAGAATTATATTTTTAATAGAAAATTATAAGTTGTCTATGCACAGTAGTATACAGTACACACTGAGTATTTTTTATTCCCCTTTCAAAATCTGAGCATGCACATAAAGCTTGAAATGTCTTTACTGCTAAATATAAAGCCAGCTGCTCATACTCTTTCACACCACACCAATGCCAACCCCCACCCTAATTGCTGGTGTGGCATATCACATATGATATTATGACACTAATTGGTTTGCCTCCACACTGGACATCTTTGCCTCCATTCCAGTTGTCACACAATCTCCTCATTGTGCATGTGCTTATCAACCAGAGACTATGTGGTTCTGATATCCTTAAGGTTATGGAAGGGATGGGCAGGGAGGATGGAAAGTGATTGGAATTCTAATAGGCATGGAACTCCAAATTTCCTAAACACGCCACCCATTCGCAGTGATAAACTCATTGGAAGGGATTAGGAACGGTTGGTGTGAGCCACTTATGGAATGGAATGTAAGGAAAATGTATGTGTGTCTATGAAAATTTTTAGTCAGTTACATGTGCCTGTCATTAATCCAACTTGTAAACTTCTCATGATTGTAAAAAGCAGCTAAATATTGCCAAAAACAAATACCCCCTCAAGCAGCTGCTTGCCACAGAGGTCTGACAGGAGCCTGACAGTTTATATGCCATAGTAAGTCTGAGAGGATGGCAGGACCTCAGCAGAAAAATGACACATACATCAATGCCTTACTCAGGGCTCGAAAAAGGTCCCTTAGATCAGTAGCCAGGAAAGCAAAAATTTAGCTAACAGCTATTATGAAAGATAAGTTGCTAATTTGGCTATTAAATAGTTAAGCTGGCAACACTGGTCAAAAGGATGTAATATTACATGTTAAAACATATTCAGACATTCGTAAGTGCAGGAGCTATGTTCGTTAATTTAATAGGGAGTCAATTTTTTAGCATGTATAATTCATAAATATAAATACAAATATCTCAAGTGAAGCCTGTCACAATAAGGGATATATTATAGCCAAATCATGCCCCTTTTTGAAAGGAGAGCGGATTTGGGCACGGTTGACTGCAATGAGTTGTGTCATATAAAAATCTGATATGGGGAAGTCAAATGTTTAAATTATGCTCCTTTTGTTAAACCCTAAAAGACAGTGCTGATTGCAACAAGGCATATGTCTAATGAAAGTTTAGACATGCAGAGTAACATAGGAAATATAACAACTTTCTGAAGTACGAGAAAGATGCTTTTAGCTACAAAGTTCCCTGCAGAGTTACCGCTAAATAGCAAAAAGAAAAAATCAATATTCCTACGTGAGCTCTTATAAGCAAAAATAACAATGCCAATAATGAAATCCCTTATTCAATTCATATTTAAACTTCTTGGGCAGACTTTTTTACTATCTGCTCCCCTATTTCATTCCTTTTGCACTTTCATGCTGTGTCTTTATCTTTTCTCCTAACATCTTTTATTTTGTGTTTGATTTTTAAGGAGTCAATTTAGCTCTGGTAACAGCATTTGCAAAAGCCAACTCTAGAAATAAATAATAAATGTGGCTTTAACAGGAATAGGAAAATATGTAAAATTCTGACCAGCCAGCATTTTTTAACACACATGAAAGGAAGGGACAAAAATACATTTTGAGCCTATATTTATTCCCAGAATATGATTGCCTGTTGCATGCTTTTAAAACAGCTGTTAAAGCCTTCCTCTCAACTATTTATAAAATCTTAATTAATAACTCTTTATCTATCTTATAAAAAGCAGTTTTTGTTATTAAGCCTTTCACTGTTGTGACTGAATATACTCAATATCATCTTCCTACTTAATGAAACAGATCATACTCAACATAATCCAAATAATTCCACTTTATTCTGATCAATTATACTCAATTTGAGCTTTCCATTATCACTGCTATAACTGAATATATTCCATCTGTCTAGAAGGAAGTCTCACTGCTTCTGCAATCCAATGGCCAAGTTATGAACTAAGTTGTTACATTATTTTTCCCCTGATGCAGAGCTGTAGATCCTACAGGTTGAATATAGTTATTTTAGACATAAAAGGGTGAATTTTGAAATAATGACTAGATTATTTTATTGGCCATTTTGCATTCCAATTATAAACTGAAAAACTGGGTTGAGTTGTTTTGCCACTGAGCAGCATTTTTGTGCACACAATGGGCTAAATAGCTAGGTCACAAGGACTATGAGGCTCAGAGAAGGCTGGGAAAGGGACTCACTGGACAGCAGTTATGCTTTTTTCATACTTTATACAAGAAAGCAAAACATTTAGCTCTAATTTTAATGAGGAAGGAAAAGGTTTTAATCAACCACAAGTTATTTAACTGAAATAAGTATCAAAACGAATAAAGATATAAAGACTTACCCCTCTCAGCTTTCTACTACAACCACCACATTTGGGAACATTTCCAGGTTTCTTTGGATACAGATATACAAGACGACCTCCAGGGGTTTTTGATCTAAAAATAACGTGTCAACAATTAATTACAGCCCGATAACATGTAATATACATTGCAAGGATACCCATGGATTAAATCACCCAATAGGCTAAAAAAAATAGTAAAAACACTCAAAATCCTAAACAATAAAAAAATCCAGTGATTAACACAATGGACACAAAGACACCAAAAAGGATATATATCTATACTCCATTTCAAATAAAGAATGGTGTGGAAAATCTGAAGATCAAAGGAATTGTTTTGGGTTGTTTTACATCTTAGCATCACTTTTTGCCCACATTGGGCTAAATGGCCAGGTCGCAAGGGCTCAGAGAAGGTTGGGGGAGAGGACCCACTGGACAGTTGTTAGGAAACAGATGGTGTAGCCTCCAGTCAAGGCCATTCAGTGTGTTCTTTAACCCTTCCAGGGTCAAGGACATCTATAGACTTTTTTTGTACAACATATGAAACTTTTTTTAAATTGCCATTTGAAAACTTTCTTACACATAAATAAAAATAAATAAATACCCCCTCAAGCAGCTGCTTGCCACAGAGGTCTGACAGGAGCCTGTCAGTTTATATGCCACAGTAGGAGATCTGAGAGGATGGCAGGACCTCAGCAGAAAAACGACACACATCCATGCCTAATCTGGGGCTCGAACCCAGGTCCCTTAGATCAGTAGCCAAGCATGCTAACCACTCGGCCACGGGATCTTTTAAAAATACACAATTCAAGCTTGAAAAATATTTTCATTTTTCAATTGATGCATATTTTTTAAACTACAATATAAATAATTTTGATAAAGCAATCTGATTGCCATATTTTAGAAGCACTATATGGTATTGTCGATTTGTTAATGTTACTCTGTTAACATCACTCTGCAAGCAATATCTGGACTCATCTGTGAATAGTACTATCCCAAATTTCTCTTCTGTCCAGTAAACATGCATGCATGTTCAATTCAACCGCTCTGTCCTGTGACATGAGGGGTATGCAAATTACTGGCCTTCTAGTGTACAGACCTCCCTCATGAAGCCTGCTATGCACAGTAGAAGCCGATACAACCTCCCTGCTGCTGGAAGAGAGGATCATAGCTGAGAGGGAGTAGACATCCTGCTCCTTCATGCTGTTAATCAGTTATCGGTCTTGTACAGCAGTTATCTTCCTCAGCTAAACCTTTGAGACACAGAATCTGTGTTAAGAAATTTATTCCAGTCTATGGACCACAAAATGACTCACATTCAACCATTGTGCCATGTCTGACTGGCTTTGGCCTGTTCGAGTCAGCCAATAGCTCTCTAAAGCAGTTCATTTGGCAAATGATGTCTCAAGGTCATTCCTACAAAATGGCTATTTCAAATTTCTTTACTCGCATTTACAACACAAAATAAAGATCCACTCCAAAACACCCGCTATCCAATTACACAAACTGACGCAACCTACACTAATTTGCATACGATATGCTGACTCAATATTACTGGTTACATGAACAAGTTTGGTGAGGACCACACAATTTTTTGGCAAATTATCGCAATTTTTCTCATTTCTCCTTAACTTGTAGAAACCAGTGTTGTTGCCTCCAGTAAGATTATTTTTAGGGGAGATTACAGATTATTTTTAGAGGGAAGTCTGTACACTAGAAGGCCAGTAATTTGCATACCCCTCATGTCACAGGACAGAGAAGTTGAATTGGGCACACATGCATGTTTACTGGACAGAAGAGAAATTTGGGATAGTTTTAAAAAAATTGTTTATCAATAAACTATGATTAAAATTTTCATCTCCAATGAAATTGTATTTTTTTAGTGCAGAACAAAAATTTGCTGTTTAGCAACATATTGGAGTCAAAATAATTGTGTCCCAATGACATCTATTTTGCGGAGCTTTGAATGCAGAACAGAAAAATTGTTGTTTAGTGCATTTATTCATTGGTTAATTTTATATTATATGTTGCAGAAAGAAGTGGCTTCAGTTGGAATCATTAAAGTGCTTAAGGTGGCATTTGTTGTTTAGCAATATGCTGAGTTAGGTAAAAAAAAATGCATTAGATGCAGTTATTTTTCCCAGTATTTTATATGCAAACAAAAATAAGTGTTCATTATATTCTTTTTGGTGTATTTTTGCTTTGCAGTGCCTTCACTACTTATTTTCAAATTTTAGGCCATTATAGGTACAACTTCGTAGAATATTGTTTGTAGTGTGCTACTGCTAAGTTCTGTTACATTTCTGTTTCATATTTAGCGTTAATTTTTTATTGTAATAATTTATGAAGTTTTTTATTGAGGAAAACGATTTTTGTTTGCTAGTGAATGCTAGGGTATGGCTGTTATAGCAAACTGCATGTATTGTTTTGCATAAAAAACAAAACTGTGGTATTATAACCAGGAATTGCAGTACTGCCACTTTTTATATTCCTGATTTTACTGGCATTTCTAAGATACAGCCTACAGCATTATATAAAAACAAAACAAAATTATATACTTTATTTCCTTATTTTTTTATAATATGTACAGCAAATATCTGTTCAACAAAATAAATGCCATTACAGTGAACGGGTATAAACAATTAATGATAATTACGATGAAATGAAGCATTTTTGATAAGTATTGTCAACACTCAAAGTAAGAAATTTAGCAGCTTCAGTCATTTCATCGAATGGGCATTTTAAGTGACCAGAAGTAACAATTTTGGAGAATTACCAAATAATGTTAGTCTTTAGGTAGTGTTACCAGATGCCAGTGTTTTAAAGGAGAAAAATGCTAGAAATGGAGGACAAAAGACTACCAAGTCTAATTTCAAAATAGACCAGTCAGAAAGATGCATATTTCTAATTATTCAGTACACTTCAAAATATGACATGCCTAATTTTATTCCTACTTTATATGCAATTATTTGTTCTTGTGTGGCATAACTAATGCTGTTCCAGAAAGCAAACTTTGCTTTCTGATCCTCTTTCATAAGAAAGATTGTACAACAGAAAAAAATAAAACTTGCCAATTTTCATAGCTCCATCTTTCAGTGGGTAGAAGCAAAATTTTATGAATTTTAATCCTTTAACACCCAGGAAATTTCAGAAAAGGTTAGAGGATATTAAAGACAAGGAATAGTACTATTTGAACAAATCCACTTCAAAATTTCGGGCATTTTGAGCCATTACGGGTATCAAAGGGTTGAAGGACGTACTTTTTTTTTAATCTGACATACAAATTGCTAGTCTATGATTACAGAATATAGTAATTCTTACAACATTAAAAGAATTAATTTAATATTCACAATGTGCATTTACAGTAAATTAATTCATGGTTAAAAGTATATTATGTCCTACTTTTGGAGGACATATGGTAACCTTATCTTTAAGCAGGTTGACTTTTTGGTACTTCTTTTTTATAGCGGTCTTGGCGAGAAAGGGGAATTGGTGGGTTACCGATACACACAAGCAATTCATTCAATATCTATACTACACAATTTATTTATTTAATATATACATAAGCAAACTACACAATTTATTAATATATACATAAACAAACTTACACAATTTATTTATTTAATATATACATAAGCAATTTATTTAAAATAAACAGGTACTTTCCAATCGTAATTGGGTGCCAATCTTCATATCAAGGGAATCTGTCATCCGCATTATAAAAAATGCCCCGATTGAGCGGAGGCCAAGTGGGAACGAATCAGTAAAGTGTTTTTTATTCGAGGTTGTCCAATTCGAGTTAGAATACTAGTATTTCACTTTACTACTTGTCAAATCCTTTTCAGTGAAGTAAACAGATGCCAGTGATATCTAGTTTTTTATGACTTTTTGGAATCTGTGTTTTGACCTTTACTCTCTTTGGTACTTTCCAGTTAACGAATAAAAAACACTTTACTAATTCGTTCTCACTTGTCCTCTGCTCAATCAGGGCGTTTTCTATAATGCGGACGACAGATTCACTGGATACGAAGATTGGCGCTCAATTACGACTGGCGTCCCCGTTAACCGAAAACTACCTGTTGTTCATTTTAAATAAATTGCTTATGTATATATTAAATAAATAAATTGTGTAGTTTGCTTATATATATATTGAATAAATAAATTGTGTAGTGTAGATATTGAATGAATTACGACTATCAGTAATGCGCCAATTCCCCTTTCTCGCCCTCGCCATAAAAAGGAAGTACCGCCTTTTTTAGTGTGTTTTTTTACAGCTTTTCAATGGGTTTTTCAGGCCTTTAATGCTTTTTAAAGTATTGAAATCTAGCCATATGCATTACTGCAAAAGCACAAACCCAAAGCTTTACATTTTTTAAAGTGCTGCTTAAATGTTTCTCAAGTTGTAGAAAGCTACTTTTATAGTTAAGGCATTGTCTGCATGCCACTTGGAAGAGTCCACAATGAAACAAAATGTCTGGTGAGAGGGCAAAATGCACTTTTCTGTCAAAAATATGAAAGGGAAAACAAAATACAGAAAAACAAGAAATACAGGCTACAGTGCATTGTAGAGTCCTCAGCCACCATGTTGGACTTTATCCCAGGAAAGCCAGAAAACCTGTAATGCTGAGTTGCAATAAGATATCTATCTGCTTGTTCTAAAGTTTATATGCTGTTAAAAATAATTCTCTAATGAGATTATTTGTTTTTGGGGCTTTCTTAAGTTGATTCTTTAGAGATGAGCATTATTAAAGAAATTTACTTTTGATATTTATTTTGGGGGCTTTTTTTAAAATGGGAAACAGAGTTTCATTTTTTAGTGATAACTGTTGTTAATGAAATCTTTTGAGATAATTTTTGGACTTCAGTAAGGAACAAGGATTTCATTCCTTAGCAATAAGAGCTGTTAATGAAATCCAATTTTGATGAGATTATTTTTGGGGCTTTTTTAAGTGCTGGACGAGGGTTTATTCCTTAGTGATAAGAATTGTTAATGAATTTGATTTTGATGAGAATATTTATTTTTAGAACTTTTTTTTAAGTACAGAACAAGGGGCAATTCAATACCAATAAACATTGTAATAAAATCTCGTTTTGATGAGATTATTGTCAGCGATTTGTTTTAGTGTAGAAACATGATTTTTCTTCTATATAGTGCTGCATATTTCTTTTATACATATCCTCTAAACACGTTTCAATGTAGATGCGGAACAGATTTTACCATTCGGATTTTTTTTCATCACAGCGAAACAAAAATAAGATGGCGATTTAGAACCCTATACTACACTTATGCCGAAATAAAATATGGATAATCAAATGAAACAAAGAATACAGCAGAAAATAACCATATAAATGTGGTGTAAGGAGCCCCTCACTTGGAGGCTAATTTTACCATGTTCTTACACCTTGAAGCCTTGGGAAGACGGACAAAAGAAGCCGACTACTCTGTTATAAGCAATTTACCATAAATATAAAAAATGAAATATACTACGATGCATATAACATACTTACATTTTCCTTCTGTTCGATGCTGTGTTATAACACAGGCGTCGCCTGTAGGTTAATCTTTGCACCATTTCTCGAAATGTTTACAATTCCACTATATCTGTAACAAAAGAAAAAAATAATGTCAAATGTATTTAGAATTCGTTGAATATATTCGACGATTAATAAAGATAACATATTACTCACTAACTTTTACATATCTCCTACCTGCCAACATCCAAACTCTTTATGCAGAAAGTGGAAATATTACCCACTTGCATCATGGGTAACGAATGATTGCCAGATTAAAAGTTAAAATTACACCAGAAAGTATAGAAAATGTGAAATGGCCTACCGGTTATTGATTCGGTCTTCAAGTTGCCAGGGAGTTCAAATTGCAATTTAAGTTGCAAAAGCAGTGACATATTAAACATGAATTCAGGATCAGGCTCAGTATAGCACAAGCAACTTCGGTAAATAGCTTCAAACAATTTTTCCTTCCAATTGAATAAAAAATCGGTAAATATATATATATAATGCTTTTATTATGATTTATACCTTTTAAGCAGTATTTTGTAATTAAAAATTAGCATTATGCGACATTTGATTTTTTTCCGTATTCTGTCTTTAATACATGAATCGCTCTTAGCGTTTATATTGATATTACTGGAAAATTTTAAGTTTTTGTTAATATTTGAAATTTTTTTCATTATACCTATCATTAACACTTGAAATTTTTCACAAAATGATTACATTATTATTTCAACGTTTGTAAGAGCCTATTATTTTATTTTTATTAGCATCATTCATTTTCTTCATATTTTATGATGTCAGAGAACGTTTGTAAGAGCCTATTATTTTATTATTATTAGCATCATTCATTTTCTTCATATTTTATGATGTCAGAGATTCTGTGTTCAGGCTCAATAATTGTTGAACTGATTCTGGTCCGACTGGACGAACTCAATAAATTTAGTCTTGTTCGGATGCGACTTCGAAAACAGCTCAAATTCACTTCTAAGTATTGAGTATATTAATAATGCTTCTCAGGTAATTACAAAATGGATTTTTGTTCATCCATTACAGTAGTATTTCAAACATAATGATTCTTGTTCTGACTGAACTCATGCTCATTAACTTTAGTGTCTGTCGGATACGACTTTTAAATTATTGAGCCCAAATTGATCTCTAAGCATTGAGTATATTAATAATATTTCTCAGGTAATTACAAAATGCATTTTTGTTGATCCATTCCCGTAGTATTTCAAACAACTTTTGTTCCAAAACATGTGTGATATGCTAACTTTCCTTTTTTTTTCTCATAGTTATAAATTTCTATATATTTTATTATTCTACTCTGAAATACCCGCCATAAATAATCACTCTTTCTTAGTTTACGACAGTCAGTGGCGTGCTGAGAAAGTTCCAATGGAGGCAAGGGAGGAGGAGGGGGAGGATTTATATGCTTAAGTCTCATTTCAGTCAGTTTCTCGAGGACTTCCTTACATAATAGTATTTTTAATATAAGTGTATAAGTATATATATAGGTATCTATTATTATTAATATAGGATACTGAAGCGCGAAAAGGGAGTGTTATAATTCCCCAAACTCTTACCTTTATCGAATTAAATACAACACTCACTGCAGTGATTACTAACTATTTTATGGTTTCGTGTATTCGTTTTTTCTTTTTCTCTCAAATGAAAGAACAGTGAACAAAGAATTAGATATACGAGGCATTAAACAATATAATTCTAAATAAAAAAATTCTGAAACCTGAGCATGTTATGTGTGCAGTTTTTGCCAAATGTCATGATCGGCATTTACCTCCAAAGCAGTGTCTCGCAAACTGTCCCAGATTTTCAAATTGACACTATGTAGATATCCTGAATTGAGCACAAAAGCTATTCGAGCCTTGTTACCTTTCGGCTCGTCTTATCTTTGTGAACTTGGATTCTCATTATTGACTGAAATTAAATCTAAGAAGCGTGAGCGGCTTCAGATGATTGATGAAGAGATGCGAATGTGTTTATCTAACTTTGAGCCAAGAATAATGCAAATTTGTTCGCAGATGCAAGCTCATACATCCCATTGAAAGATGTTCATATCTAAATTTTGAATAAAATGCATTTAACGAAACTTCAATTTTCCCCATTTTACGTAACCATCAAAAATTCTTTTTTAGGTGTGCCGCGGAAAAAAAAAATTAGATTCAGTGTGCCGCAGAGTAAAAAAAGTTTGCGAGACACTGCTCTAAAGTATACATTTAAGCTTTTCACTCATTTCATAAAAACAGTAGATGCACAATACAGTAATAACAGATTATTCATAAGCAGTTCTCGATTTATAAGCATAACATGAAGAAACAAACCCAGAGAACCTAATCGTAACAGAAAAGTTATCTGAATGTTATTGCATTTTACCCCCTTTCTGAAATTTATTACATTATTCCCTTGAAAAGTATCACATTTGGCCTCTTTGAATCCTTATACAATGGGGAGGAAGGGTAATGTTTTGCCAATATATGCTTCTGTAATAAAATAAAAATGACCGGTAAAAAAAATATGACTTTAACACTCGTCTATTATAAACTTTTAAACAAGAGCATTGTCTAAATATACAAAAGAAAAAATTACCTTACAACTTTTGATCTCGAAAAAAATCATACTATTATAAATGAAACATTCGTATGATCGCAAATAAAAACAAAATAGAAGAACATTCACAGTCGTATCAGAATAATATGACCACCCACGGAATCACAGTGTACCCGCCCAGGCGCGTTACAGAGTGCACATGACAAGGTCGATCACATTGATATGTAAGCGGTCGTCCAGGACAGATGAGCCATAGTGTGTAACGTGGGCGCAATGGGCAGAGGTATTGATTTGACGGCCGTACAAAAAGGATCCAAAGCCCTAACCCTCACGGTTTGGGGGACCAACTTAAAAAATATTCTGGACCCCCCCCCCCCCCCCTTCAAAAGTAAATCCTGTTTACCTGCCTGTGTCAATCAGCTGCTCCCCACAGAAGTCGACAAGAACCTGGTAGTAAAATATGATATGGAGAAGATATGGGAGGAAAGCGAGACCTGAACTGATAGACAGCACAGGAAAAAAACGTAAATAATTTTTTTAGGTTTATGAACATTAATATTTTAATAAAAACTTAAAGGTACAGGCATTTGACCACATTTTATTTCTAATTGGGAATGCGATAGAAACATCAGCGCAAAGTTACACTGCGGTATTCAAAAGCAAGTGCAATTGCAAATAGATGACTGTGTGGAAAGAATAAATTTGCACATACTTGTCAAATTTTCTGGAGCCAAAACATTGCGACATTACAACTCTTAATTTCATGGATGTGCTATTTGGCGTTCTGTCCCTCAGGAGGGCATTATAGAGTTATAGGACAGCCTTCCCCGCCGTGTTCCTGAATGCATTGCGGCGGGAGGGTGGTTCTTGAGTAATTTTTCATATTTTTTTGATAACGTAATCAATCGCACATCTTAGTGTATGGCTAGCAGCTGCCTGTGTTTCAATAAAATGGCATTAATCCTTCCAGGTGTTGCAATTTTTTTCTTTTCCTGTAATATATTACAGGTGTATTTAAAAAATAATATTAATTTTTATCCTTAGCGAAATGTAACATCAATTTACATATTTTTGTTTTCGGAAGCATATTATTGATATATATTAATGGGAAAAAATATTTTTATCTCGTTTTAAAGAAAAACGAGAGATTTGTTCACTTTGCTTGTAAACATCGATCATTTTTGGTTATAGAGATAATAAAGACTTTTTTTGTGTTTGATAGGTATTGATGAAATATTACGATTGGCACTTTCCGAATATCTCAAAAACCAAAAAAGCGCCTTCTAACGTTAGAAAATCTTGAAAATTCCGAAACTTTTAACGAATATTGCAGCTGACATATTTATGCTAGAAATTTCAAATTTTTATGGTGGAATGTGAATATCGCGAAGATTCCTTTAGCAACAAACGAAGTGACTCCCTTACCTTGTTCATAGAGATAAATTAAAACTTCTTTTTCCGTTGGATATTTAAACAATAAAAAACAAATACTTTTTATGCTGTATAATTACTAATAAAATACTGCAGACAAGTGGATCCCAATCTTTTTGGGCTTACTCCGCTTCCCCCCCCCCCTCCCTTCATCGAAAGCTATGTTAATTTATAAAGTTTAGATATTGCATTTAACCTATTTTTAAAGAAAAGCTGAAGAAAATATTCCCACAAATGTCTAAAAAAAACCCTTTCGGAATCACTGATTTAAGGGCTACTTTTATCTGATATGGAATACTGATACCAATTATCAACTGCTTAATATTAAAAATATCCCTCAAGCAGAATGCTTGCCACAGAGGTCTGACAGGACCCTAGCAGTTTAATATGCCATAGGAGAAGGTCTGTGAGGGTGGCGGGACATCAGCAGGAAAACAACGCAAGCATCCATGCCTTATACGGGACTCGAACCTAGGTCCCTTTGATCATTGGCCAAAGGCGCTAACTACTCAGCTACCCTACCAGTTTATTCTCATGCAGATGTAAACGTTACTGGCATCCATGAAATTAAGAGTCGTAATGTAGCAATGTTTTGGCTCCAGCAAATTTGACAAGTACATGCAAATTTATTCTTTGCACACCAGTCATTTATTTGCAATTGCACTTGCTGTTGAATACCGCAGTGTGACTTTGCGCTGATTTTTATCGCATCCCAATGGGAAAAAAAGTGGTCAAATGTTTGCAGCTTTCAGTTTCTATTACAACATTAATATTCATAAACCTAAAAAAATTATTTACGTTTTTTTTCCTGTGCTGTCTATCTGCTGAGGTCTCGCTTTCCACCCAGATCTTCTCCATGTCATATTTTACTACCAGGTTGTTGTCGACTTCTGTGGGGAGCAGCTGCTTGACGCAGGCAGGTACACAGGATTCAATTTCGTGGAGGGTCAAGAATATTTTTTAAGTGGGGCACCCAAATCCCTAGCCCCCCACTCTTAGTGGGGGTTATGTCCCTGGTTTTTGAGGGATTTTTTTTATTAACACATTTTTAACTTTTTTTATTGTAAACTAATATGTGATAATAATTATTTACTGACACTAGATGGCAGCACATGCTTGACTTATGGTTGGATTTTGACAGATATAGAGATTGCATTTTTATGTGAGAAAAGAGAATCGAATCGTACGAAGTCGAAGTGTAAAATAAAGCAGACAAACATTCCCTTTGGGCAACTTTGGGTGTGTATATTGCAAGATAATCAGATTTTATGTTCTTCCAATGATTTATGACATTAAAATCCTTAAAAATATAGTAAATGTTAAGTACTAACATAACCTGGAGGACTAAAAGCTCTATGTCGTTCGATCGGGTCTGGACTGAAGGCCTCATCTTTAGACTTATAAAGTCCAATTTCTCCTGCATTAATTCATATCATCCACAGTTATCTCCGTTCACAAACCTTCCAAGTCAAAGTGGCAAATCACATATCCGATAAAACATCTATTAATGCAGGAGTCCCTCAAGGCTCCATTCTGGCCCCGACATTGTTTAATATCTTCACATCAGATATTCCTAAACTTGATCGAGTTGTAAATGCCATGTACGCTGACGACACAGCATTTCTCGCACCCTCCCTTTCCGTGCCCATTGCCTGCAAGAGAATGCAGGCAATGCTCGACTCTTTTGAGGACTGGTGCACGGATTGGAGAGTGCAAGTTAACCCTACAAAAAGTATTGAAGTTCTTACGACACATAAACGAAATCCCCATCATGAAAATTTCTACCTATTTGATAAACAGGTAGTATGGAGCGATCATGCCAAATACCTAGTCATCACGATCCATCACAAGCTCAAATGGGATGCCCATGTACAGAATGTTATTAACAAAGCCAGAGCACTATAATGCAAACTATTCCCTCTACTTGGGGGTAAATCTCATATCGCAACATCACATAAAGCGCTAATTATAGTCAGGTAATCAGACCTATCATTCTATATGCTGCCCCCATCTGGGGTGCATGTTCTACTAAAAATCTTGCAAATCTCCAATCTCTACAAAGTAAAATCCTACGATCTGCTGTAGCAGCTCCCTGGTTTGTCAGGAATACTATCATTCATCGAGATCTAAATTGTGAAATAATTCTCTAATCCATCAAGAAAATGGCCAAGAACTATTTTACAATTATCGCAGAACATCCTAATCAACTTATTAGAGATTTATTTAATTATGATGTGTACCCCTCACACAAATTCAAACGACCAAGGTCTCTACTTAATAATCAGGATTAAAAAAAGGGTTCGAAGCCAGATGGCGCCACTTGTACTGACCCCATCTAGAGTCGAACCTTAACATATTCCTTACTTATTACTTACCTTTCTCTTACTTCTCCCCTTCCCACTCTTCCCCCCTAAATCCCCCCCCCCCACTCTTTTCAACTCATATTACGGTTCTACCGTCATTTATTCACACATTTCAATCATTGGCTACTGGCGTTAGTTAAGATTAAGCAGGTATAGGCCCCAGGCCTGGGACTGCTGCTGTCACTGTATGATCTTTGATCTTTTGAAAGTTCTATTGAAAATGTAAATCTACGTAGCTCGAATAAAAACAAAGGAATAAAAACTGGATTTTCATCCATTTACATATGTCCTCCCAAACCGCTGTCGCAAAAGGACAGTGAAACAGAACATGGCCAATATCTTCGACATTACCACAAATCTGGCATATATCCGGAGATAAAGGCCACTCTACTATGTAGAATTACTCGGGTCGGAAGGATATTGTGAGCCGCAAATCAGTTGATGTCCCGATACCCAGTAATGGTACCAGGATTATAAATATTGTCCCAGGCTTTTCCCCCAATCGATATTTGGATAACGATGGGAAATGGGGGCCACCCAGGGCGGCAGAAATGACATATACAGGTCCCTTAGAGACATTTCGCTGACCGAAGTACCGCCACTCTGCCTCTCGCAGGACCTGTATAAGTCCGCCAGCTCCATATACCGATGGGACATTTTAACAGACTTTGGGCCGCAATATTCTGCGTCCTGGCTTCCCAGCCCGCAGAATTTCCAGCCCAAATAATTACTGAAAGCAGCAACTGGATGATCAACACCATTAATATTAAAAAGTGCCTCTCGCAGGGAAACTGCTTTATGCCAAGAACCGGGATGTTTAATATTCAAGCCTCCTTCATTACAGGGGCGATAGAGCATAAATCTAAAGATTTTTGCCTTCGTGCCCTGCCAAATGAAGTCGAAAATAATTTTAGTAAAGTCAGAAAGGAACTGAGTAGGAGGTCTGAAAACGCTGCCTATCAAAGTAAATTTTGAAATCAAAATGCTATTTGCCAATTTGGCTCGGTTGGCGATAGACAAGTCAACGCCCAGCCAAATCTGTTGACTTTCTTTTGCTTGTTTTAGCACTTCGGTCCATGTTTTGAGATGGCATCCTTTCCTATCAAAATAAACGCCAAGTATTTTAATAGGTTCATTAACTGGCACTATAATATTGTGCGTATCTTCCTTCCACATGCCCCATGTCAGAGCTCTTGTCTTATCCAGATTAAGCTCCGCCCCTGTGGCTTTTGAATAAATTTTGAAAATTTTGAAAAACCTATCTAGAGAAAATTCATTCTCGAAAAAGAAATTTATGTCGTCAGCGTAGGCGACATATTTAAGCTGGACACTGGATTTTCCCGGAAGTGGGATTCCCTGGAAAAGCCGGTCAGCTTGAATTTTCCTAGCTGAAGTTTCAATAGTCAAAACAAAAACCAGAGGTGACAGAGGGCATCCCTGTCTTACTCCTTTGGAGACGCGGAAAAAGTCAGAGAAGCTCCCATTCACACTGACACCACTTTCAATATTATTATATAAACATTTTAAAGTGTTTGCAAAATTGTTCCCAATGTTATGGCTTTTAAATAGGTGCCACAAAAAAATATGCAAAAAATATATCAACAGAGAGTAAACAGCATTTGCTACGTTTTAAATTTACGTAGTCAATTGCGTCCGCTAAAATGCTTAAGTGGCGCCGCAGAAAATTCTCCGAAGGGGCATCTCCGAAAGTGCATCTTTGAAAGAGTGCCATTGCTGTTTTTTAGATAATGCGCGTGGTTTTTTAGAATAGGTTTAATCTTATCTAGTATAGTTTTTGTTAATTGTATTTATTATTTCAAAAAATAGCAATTTTAGGCATCTTTTCCAATGTATTTTACCCTCAATTATGGGATGAAAAATTCAACCCAGACTTTCGGGACGCAATTTAAAATGATTATTAGAAGTATCGAAGCACAATTTTAGAAAATATTGGTGGAAGCAAACTTTTGTCCAAGAAACAAATTTTAATAATAGATACATGGTAAGAAACTTTCAAGAGACAGCTTTAACAATAAAAATATCCAACACCAAAAGAAATTTTTTATTTTCCCTTAAGCAAAATAAAAAGATTGTACAAGTACACAAACAGATAGACAAAAAAAAAATATTTCCTTAAATTATCGGAAAATGAGCTAAAAGTTGAACCATTTAAGAACTTTATAAACTCGTTTTCGTAGAAACATAGTTGGAACAAATGTTTCACTTCGCCCACAGTTCTGAGCACAATTTCCATAGTTTCCACCTCCTGACTGTGCTTATTATTAGGTATTTCCAGTTTTTGGTATTTTAGGACCGCTGAACTACATGTCCGAAGCGAAAATCATAGCCACAAATATTAATATGCACCTAACTGCAATGCACTGTAATAACATCTAAAATACCGTGAATTTGCTACTATCGCCATCTATTGATGTTTAGAGAAACTATCATAAAGGTACCACTTTATATATTAAAATACTTATATCTCATTGATTTGCAAAAAATATTTTGGTCAAGCTCAGGTTTTCCTTCAGTAAACGAGATAATCTTTCGCCTTTTACTAAAGATTACCGTGGAGGAGAGCTTCCTAATGAGACTTACGGCAATTTTTGTAATCACCTTTGGGTGATTCATAAGAATTTAAATTCAGAAGTGGTTAGCGCGCTTGGCTACTGATCCAAGGGACCTGGGTTCAAGCCCCGGGTTAAGGCATGGATGTGTGTGTCGTTTTTCTGCTGAGGTCCTGCCATTTCTCTCAGATCCTTCTACTATGGCATAAAAACTGACAGTCTCCTGTCAGACCTCTGTGGCAAGCAGTTGCTTGAGGGGGTATTTATTTATTTTATTTATATAGTTTATGACATTACCTACGCATTTTAGAAGTTTGCCGTTCTAGTAGTGATGCCAAATAACGGTGGTTTTGAAACAAAAGCAATCGATTGTACCATCGATGTTTTTTTAGTGTTGCCAACTTATAAAAATAAACTTTTTAGTGATCTTTATTTAACTGATGGTTTTCGATTAAATAGTACTAATAAAATAAAACTCTTCGTATTTGCCAACTTTTATATTAATTTAAATTTTCAAAAGCGGAACAAATTCAAAAAACATATAAAGTTTCATCTAGAAACTTCCTATTCAAGTGGTAAATTGTGGCGGTTAAGAAGTTTACATTGACAGCTGCCATTTGCTTTTTTCCTTAGTTAGGAGTGGCTACAAAAAGAGAAATAAAATAAATAATTTTTTTTATTCCTGACTTTGGATACGCTGAGCACACCAAGCATCCCAAACTCGAAGTGTTTCGAGCTCAATAATTACCAAATCTGTTCGGCCGAATTTCAGCCCAAATTATCTGTATTATCAACAAAAAACTTGCGCTTTTCGAGATAACAGAACAATGATTGTATTTTAAACTTGAAGGATTTTGAAATTTTTCTGGAATGTGTGGTCAATTTAACCGAAATTCAGTTGCAAAAAAAATTATACCTTTACAATTATTCCCAATTAATTATAAATTTCGCCAAAAGATGGAGCAACCTATTTCAATCTCCTTATTATATTTTATTTCACTAGTTCAGTTCTATTGACTCTTAAATCGTCATTTTCAGTTCCCTACGTTTTTGTTAGGGGTTAAGTAGAGCCTTAATAGCTAATAAAGGTAAAAAATAAACCTGGGTATATTCTCAAATTGGTGAAATATATCATAAGACAAAAGATTTCCGAATGAAATTCTACAAAAGTTTGTGAAAAAAAATTTAAGAATGTGTTTTAAGATTGTTTTATATATTATTTATTTGGGTAGCATCAATCGCTTTCTGTAAGTAATAATAGTAACTCTTTATTTAAAATTAATATTAATATTTTTTCAACTTAAAATTTGTCAAGGTTAATTGATCCCGCCATTTGATTGATGATTTTTTTCTACTTTGTGAATTTTTTCTTTTTCTATTTTGTGAAATTCTTGTGATTTTTTCTATTTTGTGAAGCGAAGCTGAGAAGTTTTTTACCATTTTTGTTGTTGCTGTTGCTGCTCTTATTGCAAATGTTTGCAATTTAGGTATCCTGCTACTATGCATGATAGATTGGTAGAATTCTGCCTTCGGGGGCTTGTAGGCGCTGGTAACTTGAATGTTGCCCAATGGAGTGTCAAAGGGATCTTCTTAACCATAGTGTGATTTGCGTTGATGTTTCTATCGCATTCCCAACGGAGAAAAAAAGTGGTCAAATATTTGCACCTTTCAGTTTTTATTAAAACATTAATATTCGAACCTAAAAAAATTATTTACTTTTTTTTCCTGTGCTATATATTTTCCTCCCAGATCTCGCTTTCCTCCCAGATATTCTCCATGTCATATTTTATTACCAGGTTCTTGTCGACTTCTGTGGTGAGCAGCTGCTTGACGCAGGCAGGTACACAGGATTTAGTTTCTTGGAGGGGAGCAAAATATTTTTAAGTGATTCCCCCAAACGTGGGGGTTATGTCAATGGTTCTTGAGGGAATTTTTTTATTAACATATTTTCATTTAACATTTTTTACTGTAAACTAATTTTTTACTGTACATGTATGTGAAAATAATTATTTACTGACACTAGATGGCAGCACATGCTTGACTTACTGTTGGAATTTGACAGATACGAAGATTGCATTTTTATGTGAGAAAAGAGAATCGAATCGTACGAAGTCGAAGTGTAAAATAAAGCAGACAAATATTCTCTTTAGGCAACTTTGGATGTGTATATTACATGATAACCAGATTTTATGTTCTTACGATGATTTGTGACATTAAAATCCTTAACAATAGAGTAAATGTTAAGTACTAATAGAACCTGGTGGACTGAAAGTTTTATTGAAAATGTAAATTTGAAAAAGCTCTTGGGAAATTTTGAAATGTAAAAGTAACCCGTCTCTGTAGTTTCTAGAGCTTCTACGAAGTTCAAATAAAAACAAAAGGACAACAATCAGCGGCGCCGCAGAAAATCTCCGAAAGGGCAAGCATCTTTGAAAGAGTGCCATTGCTATTTTTTAGATAATGTGCGTGGATTTTTTAGAATTCGTTTAATCTTATCTAGTATAGTTTTTGTTAATTGTATTTATTATTTTAAAAAATAGCAGTTTTAGGCATCTTTATTTATGTAGCTACTTTTAAATTGCGGATTTTTTTTGGAAAGTCAAATAATGAAAAAATTCTGGAGAGATATATGGGTAAACGTTTAACGCAATTTTTTATTACTCTTTAAACACAATTAAGAATTCCTTTGGATTTTACCCTCAATTATGAGATGAAAAATTCAAACCCAGACTTTCTAGATACAATTTAAAATGATTATTTGGAGTACCGAAACACAATTTCAGAAAATATTGGTGGAAGCAAACTTTTACCCAAGAGGCAATTTTAATAATAGATACATGGCAAGAAACTTTCAAGAGACAGCTTTAACAATACAAATATCCAACACGAAAAGAATTTTTCACTAACAGATAAACAAAAAGTAAATAATATTTCCTTAAATTTTCGGAAAATGAGCTAAAAGTTGAAATAATTAAGAACTTTTTTTTATTATTAGGTATTTCCATTTTTTGATATTTTAGGACCGCTGAACTACATTTCCGAAGCGAAAATAATAGCCACAAATATTAATATGCACCTAACTGCAATACAATATAATAACATCTAAAATACCGTTAGTTTGTCACTATCGCGTTCTACCGATGTTTTAAAGAAACTATATCATAAATAATATCTGTGTTTTGTAGTAGTTTGCCATTCTAGTAGCAATGCCAACTATCGATGGTTTTGAAACAAAAGCAATCGATTGTACTGTCTGGTACTGTCGATGGTTTTTTTAGTGTTGCCAACTTATAAAAATAAACTTTTTCGTTTAACTGATTTAAAAAATAATTCTATTTTTAAAAAATGATTTTCTATTAAATAGTACTAATAAAATAAAACTCTTCGTATTTGACAACTTTTACATTAAATTTTCAAAAGCGGAACAAATTCAAATAAACATATAAAGTTCCATCTAGAAACTTCCTGTTCAAGTGGTAAATTGTGGCGGTTAAGAAGTGTACATTGACAGCTGCCATTTGCTCTTTTCTCTAGTTGGAAGAGTGTACTAAATGTTCTAAATGGTGCTACAAAAAGGGAAATAAAATAAATATTTTTTTTTATTCCTGACTTTGGATAGGCTGGGCACACCAAGCAGACAACAAACTCAAGTGTTTCGAGCTCAATAATTACCAAATCTGTTCGGCCGAATTTCAGCCCAAATTATCTGTATTTTCAACAAAAACATGCGCTTTTCGGGATAACAGAACAATGATTGTATTTTAAACTTGAAGGATTTTGAAATTTTTCTGGAATGTGTGGTCAGTTTAACCGAAATTCAGTTGCAAAAAAAATTATACCTTTACAATTATTCCCAATTAATTATAAATTTCGCCAAAAGATGGAGCAACCTATTTCAATCTCCTTATTATATTTTATTTCACTAGTTCAGTTCTATTGACTCTTAAATCGTCTTTTTTAATTCCCTACGTTATTGTTAGGGGTTAAGCATATTAGAGCCTTAATAGCTAATAAAGGTAAAAAATAAACCTGGGTATATTCTCAAATCTATTGGTGAAATATATCATAAGACAAAAGACTTCCGAATGAAATTCTTCAAAAGTTTGTAAAACAAATTTTAAGAATGTGTTTAAAATTGTTTTATATATTATTTATTTGAGTAACATCAATCGCTTTCTGTAAGTAATAATAGTAACTCTTTATTTAAAATTAACATTAATCTTTTTTCAACTTAAAATTTGTCAAGGTTAATTGATCCCGCCATCTATTGCTTGTGATGGTAACTATAGTTAGTTTAATTTGTGTTTATTAGGAAAGTTTAGGTCTGTTAAACCCCTATTCCCTATGGTAAGTATAATTTTTCACCACTGTTTATATTTCTGACAAAATCAACATTTTATAACGCCAAAAGACTTTTTTTTCAAAGTCACTCTTTAAAATGTATCTCAATATTTCCACGCTTATTTCGCCAATCCTGTCATAAAAGTTGGATGATCAATCTATTGGAGGAAGAATATTCTATTGCAGTGGTTGTCCGTTGACATCCCGAGTCCGTGTTCGAGTCGAGGCTACTGCGATAATCGGTGGAATTTAATGAAATGGCTAGAATTACAAAGAGATGACATCTGAATCAAAAAGAGTAGAATTATTTAACGGTTTTCTTCGAAATTATATTTTATTTCGCTGTTGTTACTAAAGGTAATTTTTCATGTTATTGAATTGAATTTATATTTCCTTTACCTGGAAAATCAGTTATTATTGAACGATTGTTCTCAATCGTGAAAAATATTTGGTTTCAGGTCCGGAGTCTCGTGTCAGGAAACATAAATAACCATTCCAAATACTAATAAGTAAAAATAACTATACAGTATTGAAAATAACGATTATATTATACTACAATTTTTTTTATTATAAAAAAATTAAATAAAATTTGTTTCTAGCGAAAATTACAATTATTTTAACAAAAATGAATAAGGTTTTTCTGTACTGTGCAATGAATTTAAATAATTTGTTTGTTCACGTTTCTTTATATTACTCAAAACACGTGCAACCATCATTTTCAACTTTTTCCAAAATGTCCCGGTTTGATTGTATGAAAATATGATAAACCTTCTTATGCATGACTAACACTTCGCAATAGGTTTTTATTTCACACCTTTATAAATTCAGTTCACAATTTTATGTCTTCATTTTAATGTCATTAAAGATTTAATATATTTCATTTTGAAATTTTTTTTTTACCAATTTAATTGCTTTTAGGACAATACGATAAAATATACCATAACAAAAAAAAAAGATTTCGGTTACATCATTTACTATTAATTTTTACCAAAATATGCTTTCCTCGTAGTCACTCAATAGTGGTCTCGATTAAGTTAACCAAATGCTCCCAGCATGCATCGAGTTGATGGCCTGGCTTTGGTGGTCGAACCTCACTTCCGGCAACCGACAACACTCTTTGTCGCAAGTTCCTATAATGTATAAAAACCACTTAGATAGTGCAATCGGTGTATCGATTGTAAAAAAAAGATAGTTCGCATCACTAGAGATCAGCGAAACAGCCTCAGCAAAACATGATATTCTCTGCCAGTTGTCCCTCAAAATACACATATCTTTGAAACACACGAACTGATGCCTCTTATTACTTTTATGCTGCAAGAATCCTGAAAGTTTGGTCTCCAAAATTCCATTTTTAATAAAAGGAATCAAATTTTAATGTACTTTTTGCGTTTATATAACGAACGGTAGTTTCTCTACTGTTGACATAACATTGGATGTATTGATTATATTCTCTACTATTGAGTATATAAGACCCTATATATCTTTCTATAACACCATATATATGTTACCAATGAATCAATAGTGCAAATGCAGTAAAATGATGCAGATGGTAAAAAAGCATATTCTTATTAATCATATTTTCACATAAATTGGGTTTTACACAAAACATACCAACATATATTAACTAAATACAACAACATGGCATAAAAACAAGGAACTATTGGAATTAAATGAATGATTCATAAATACCTCACTTGAATATTGATGTTTTTTTTTTCAACCAAAGGGTCTGTTAAAAAATTAGGTTTGTTAAACCCCTATTCCCTATGGTAAGTATAATTTTTATAGTATAGTATAATTTTATAGTTTAGTATAGTATAATTTAAATCATCATCAAATAGAGAGGGTAACTTGCGCCATCTACCGACCGTAACGTGCACTAAACCCTCGGAATTTAATCAACACAATATTGCATAAAAAATAACGTTTACCATCGAAGGGAAATGAGTCAATAAGGAAAGCTATTCCTGACTATTTACCTCCAGAAATCATTTTTTATGTAAACCTTTCAAAACCGTACGTCTCAAAGCGATGGTCAGCGAGCCATCGGTTAATGAGATCCGAGCCATCAGCCCTGATCATTGACTTCGTGCAGATTCCACGTAGAAGGAATTGCATAGAAGGAATGCATAGGATTCTGGCTAAGAAAGTTCTTTGTTGAATACCTCACGTTTCCTGATAGGAGTGAAATTTCCTCCGCAGTGTGATAAATCATGGTTACGATACCGAACTACACCCATTTACGATTAACTTCACGATGATTGGAGCCAGTCATTTCCACACGATGCTGGAAATTCGGAAGTTTCTGTGGGAAGTGTGCTTCCAGGCCTCAATATCCTGGACGTCACACACCTTGTACCTCATGCTGAGCACAGTGGAACAAATGACACGATTCATTGCCAAAAGCTCTGTAACCGTTGATGGCAAAAATGTCTCCATCGGGCTAACTGGCACCAATCTGATGAGAGTCACTGTCCGAAGAGTATTCTACGAGATCTTGAATGACGTAATTGTGGCTGCACTTTCATCATATGGGAAAGTGCAGTCTATTGAGTATGAGCGAAGACAGGGTGGATAATTCCATGGTCTCCCTACCAGCATGCGGGCCATTCTCATGGACATGATCCAAACATCATGTCAATGTGGTGTTGTGATCCAAACACCATGTCAATGTGGTGTTGCGATCCAAACACCATGTCAATAGTCAGATGTTCAGCTGTCATGGTCTATCAAGGCGGCAGCATTGAGTGCAAAAAATGTCATCTCCAGGGGCACATTGCCTTACAGTGCAATACCATATGGTGTAAAAACTGCTCTTCTGGTGTCAATCTGGAGAAAGATTGCAGTATGAAGTGCAAGAAATGCTCCCAGCAGGGGCATACGTTTAGCTTCGGTCCGAAGCGATCATTTTCTGATATTATTACTGAGAAAAAACCTGCCGCACAGCAGCAGCAGGTGGGGGGGGGGGGGCTTTGGGAAAGCGACTGAAGTAGAGGTCATGAAAGAAACTCACTCCCCCCCCCCCCCCCCCAACATATAGAGGAGATCCCCACGCCTCGGAGGATGGGAAATAATTCGAGAAAAAGGCAAAACCCTCCCCCTAAGTCTCAGGAGAAAGAATCGGACAAAAAAATTGCCATTCGGTAAAATGTAACTGGGAAACGTGGCGTTACTGCAACATCAAATAGTGAGACAAAGATCACTGCTAGTACGAAGAAGAAGATCAAAATAATGAAGCTAAATAGCTGACACCAGCGAATAGCTGTGAACACATCGCAGCTAGTGTGAACTCAGAAATTCCGTGCACTTCGAACAATGAAGCGATAGTTCCCGAAGATGTGCAGGCCGTCTTTCAACACACTTAAACAACCATTGCCCTGCAGCTCGCTACTGACGAATTGGTCAGCATCCTGCAGCAGCAACAGTCGGATTCGATTTCCGGACAGGAGCTGGACTTTGAGACTGAGATGCAGCAGTGCATTTAGTGCATCGGTGTTGGGCGTTCCCTTTTTTTTTGGTAGTGACTTGTTTTTGTATTGTTCTCTGTATGTGTATTCTTCTTTCTTCCCCCGCTGATGGGTACACTCCACTTTATGTCTCTCAACATCCGAGGCATGGGACGTGAGGAGAAATAGGACTAGATCCTGGCCTTCTCAACGGTAATGATTTAGACTTTATTTTATTACAAGAGACTCACTTGAATCAGTCCTCTTTTGCAAAAAAACTACACCGGCAACATGGCCATCAAGTCACTTCTCTATTGGCCCAGGAAACAGCCGGGGAGTGGCAATTATTTTTAACGCAAAGAGAAAATATAAAATCAATAAGTTCAAAAGTGACTTTGACGGCAGGGTTATCAAAACACCGATTACTCTAAATATTTTTAGTATTAATATTGTAAATATTTACTGCCCAAACCTTGCAAGCGATCTGGGTGACTTCTTTGACAGGTTGCACATTTCTTGCGAGACTCAGAGAACTGTACTATTTTAGCAGGTGACTTTAATTGTGTCTTTGACAGAACACTAGACACGGGGCGTGACGTCCCAGCGGCATGAGAGTAGTAACGTGGCTGTCAGTACTTTTGGATGCATTTGAGCTTGGCGTTCTAAATATCCGCACCGGGGCAACACCACATGGACATCTGGCGATGGACTTGTCGCACGTCGACTCGATAGCATATATGTTTCTAAGGATATGCTTTAATAACTGTTTCGACTTTGACATAGTAGATGTCAACAGTCCTGCTGTTTACATCGGCGATCATCTGGTTCTTTCAGAAAAAATACACATCCCACGGGTGGAAGGTAGGGAACAGGGGCTGTAAAAAATGAATATTAGCCATTTGGAAAATATACAGCTGAAGCAATCGCTGCACGAACCTATTAGTTCTGAAATCGCGATTACCGCTGCTCTGTTCACTACTTGGTGGGAGGGGCTGAATGGACGGGTTCGCGTTTATTTGCAAATTGAGGGAAAGAAGTTAGGAAGCGAAAAAGGGGATCGTTTACGTTTCCTGAAAGAAGTTTCTCAGGCCCTCCTTCGTGGGGGATACGAGAGTCATGCCTCCAAGGCTTTACAGCAATCGATCTGTAATGAAATCTCATATATCTTTGGTGCAGAGATTGTTTCAGCTGAATATTTTCTAAATGGCTAATATTCATTTTTCACAGCCTCTTCTCTGGTCGGATAGCTAAACAGTTTTCGGTAGCCAAACGGATTGAAATCGAGAACGATTTCAGCACAGTCTACAAATTTGCGGCTCCAAATTTGAGAGATGTCACCTCCGTTACATCTCTCCATCGGGAAAAAATAATATAAATATAATAAATACCCTCTCAAGCAGCTGCTTGCCACAGAGGTCTGACAGGAGCCTGTCAGTTTAATATGCCACAGTAGAAGGTCTGTGAGGATGGCAGGGGGGAACCTTATTTCTGGACACTAAATTGATAAAAATAAGGAGTTTGTTAATTTTTTCCAAAAAACTGTTCAGCTCCAATCAAATGCATGACGATGATATGGCCGAATGGGCCACTTGAACAACTCAACTCTCACCATGGAACAGCAACAGCAACTGGACATGCCCATTTCATCTGAAGAAATGCTTCAAGCAATGAAACATCTTAAGAAAGGCAGCGCTCCATGCACAGATGGCCTGTCCATCGAATTCTACAAAACGTACGCATATATCCTCAGTCCTGTGTTGGCCATACTTTTCAATAATCTCGTTGCTGAAGGTAACTTACCATTATCAGAAGAGCTAAAAATCGCAATTTTTGGAGAAAAAAAACCCGATGGCAATGACTGCATTGTAAATGATTGGAGACCCATTTCTGTATTAAATAGCGATTATAAAATACTCGCTAAGGTTGTCGCAATCAGAGTAGGCAGCATTTTTTCGGGCATCGTTGTTCCAATGCAAACTTGCTCAATGCGGGGGGGGGGGGGGGAGCGAAAAATTTAAGCGTTATTCGTGATGGGTTGTTTGGGTTGTTTTACCTCTGAGCGGCACTTTTTTGCACACCATGGGCTAAATGGCCAGGTCACATGGACCCCGAAGGCTCAGAGAAGGTTGGGGGAGGGGACCCACTGGAACAGCTGTTGGGAGACAGATGGTAGCCTCCCGTCAAGGCCATCCAGCGTGTTCTTTAACGTGCACAGGGTATGGCTCTCCCGCACACGGGGCCACGGCTTAACGTCCCATCCGACGGACGGCGGCCTTTCCAAGCCCATCGGTGTCCCCTACTGACCGTGGGCAGGGCGGGGAATTTTGCGCAGATAAATCTCAACGCTGACCCAGCTGGGACTCGAACCTGGGAACTACAGATTACGAGCCTGGCGCGCTACCGACTGAGCCACCCCCGCCCCTATTCGTGATGCAATTGACTATGTTGTTCTTAAATGTAGCAAATGCTGTCTGCTGTCTATTGATCAAAACAAAGCCTTTGACATAATGTCACATGATTTCATGTGGCTTATGTAAAAGACCTATAACGTTGGCAATAATTTTATAAACATTATCAAAAGTATTTATACTGATATCGAAAGTAATGCTGACATTGTCAGCGTGAATGGGAGCATCTCTGACTACTTCTCCGTCTCCAAAGGATTACGACAGGAGTGCTCTTTGTCGGTAATGATTCTTGTGTTGACAATTGAAACATTAGTGATGAAAATTCAGGCTGACAAATCTTTTCAGGGGATCCCCATCCCAGGAAAAACCAGTCAGCAACTTAAACATGTCTCCTATGCAGACGACATAAATTACCTTTTCGAGAATGAATATTCTTTAAATATAATAATGTGGCAATAATAAAATTTTTGAGAATGAATATTCTTTAAAATATTCAAAAAAGTATACGAAAGCAACGGGAACAAAGCTTAATCTTGATAAGACAACGACCAGCTGGACTCGCAACTAGCTGTCTTTTTATAACCGAGCCAAATTGGCAAACTATCTTTTGATTTCAAAATTAACCTATTCAGTTGTATTTTTCAGACCATCTTTCAAATTCCTTTCAGATTATACCGGGGGCGGGGGTGGCTCAGTCGATAGCGCGCCACGCTCGTAATCTGTAGTTCCCAGGTTCGAGTCCCAGCTGGGTCAGCGTTGAGATTTATCTCCGCAAAATTCCCCGCCCTGCCCACGGTCAGTAGGGGACACCGATGGGCTTGGAAAGGCCGCCGTCCGTCGGATGGGACGTTAAGCCGTGACCCCGTGTGCGGGAGAGCCATACCCTGTGCACGTTAAAGAACACGCTGGATGGCCTTGACGGGAGGCTACCATCTGTCTCCCAACAGCTGTTCCAGTGAGTCCCCTCCCCCAACCTTCTCTGAGCCTTCGGGGTCCATGTGACCTGGCCATTTAGCCCATGGTATGCAAAAAAGTGCCGCTCAGAGGTAAAACAACCCAACCCAACTCAGATTATACCAAATTAATTTTTGATTTCATTTGGCAAGGTTCGAAAGAATGGATCTCTAGATTCATAATTTTTCGCCTTGCAACGAAGGTGGTCTTAATCTTTGGCATCCAGGATCGTGACAAAAAGCAGTTTCCCTGCGAGAGGCAATTTAACATCAAGAGAACCGACCATCCAGGAGCAGCTTTCAGTCAATATGTGGGCTGAAAATTATGCCACCAGTCTGGATTGGATGGTGAATATAGGGGTCCGAAAGCAGCGAAATTGTCCCGTCGCAATGTGGAGTTGGCAGAAGTGTTTAAATTCTTTGATAGGCCCAGTAATAACACTCCGGTTCATGACATGCCTGTCTCGGATTTATGCAGCCTTATTCTGTCTCCAGCCGTCCCATGGCCAAGTGGTTAGCACGCTTGACTACTGATCTAAGGGACCTGGGTTCGAGCCCCGGGTAAGGCATGGTTGCCATCCTCTCAGACCTGCTACTATGGCATATAAACTGACAGGCTCCTGTCAGACCTCTGTGGCAAGCAGCTCCTTGAGGGGTATTTATTTTATTTTTTTTTTTATTCTGTCTCCTTGGAATGTCCCTGTTGTTAATAAGGATCCAAATCTTAACTGGAAAGAGGCATGGAGGTAATTCATAGGAGCTCAAATTTCCTGAGTATAATCATTACAAAAGTTACCTAAGGGTGATTCATTAATAAGACAGGAAGATCTATGAAAAAAATAATCAAAGGCTGAATAATGTTTATTAATTTTAAATACTTAACCCTGATAAAATTATTTATCTATTTTTTTCGCTTTTATAAGCAAATTTGGAAATTTAACACTTTCATCATGTATTTACTCTTTAAAACAAAACTAATGACTTTAACAATTGCCTCATAATGCTGCCGTCCGTCAAATGGGAACATTAAGACGTGGCCCGTGTGTGGGAGAGCCATACCTGTGCACGTTAAAGAACACAATGGTTGGTTGTTTTACCTCTAAGCGGCACTTTTTATATACAATGGGCTAATTGGCCAAACCACAAGGACCCCGAAGGCTCAGAGAGGTTTGCGGGAGGGGACCCACTGAACAGCTGATAGGAGACGGAGGACAGCCTTCAGTCAAGGCCACCCAGTGTGCTCTTTAAAGTGCACAAGGTATGCTACTCCGCCCATGGGGTAACGGCTTAATGTCCCATCGAAGCCCATTGCTGTCCCCTACTGACCAAGGGGTCAGGAGGGGTCAGGGGGGGAAGTTTTAATAGATATAACAGGTGGGCCTCGAACCAGAGAACTGCAGATTACTCAACTGACGCGCTACTGACTGAGTCAACCCGCCCCTCCGTTCAGAGATAAAACGACCCAACACACAGAGGTCTGATTAGAACCTGTCAGTTAATATGACATTGAGATGATCTGAAACACATTATCCGGGTTACACGGTCAATAAACACGTACCCCGGTAAACATGGTCAATAAACACATACCCGAGTAAACACGGCTTTAAGAAAATTCCTACAGCCCGAGTATACTCGGACATGTCCCTCAAAAGATTAAATTACGATTGCTTTCGAGCCTGAAGCCGTCTGTGTTTTGTCAATAATTTGAAGCCTGTGCTCATCCGAAACAGGGACAGTCTCGAGGTGAGTCCTTTTCCTTGTACCTTATATTTTGTAAGGAATGTGGGTAGGGCCTCAGTCGGAGTACTACAGGCTTGTATTCTGCAGTTTCTAAGTTCGAGTCCCAATTGTGCCTCAGTTGAATTTTATATTCGCTAACCCTCCACTCTGCCCTCGGTCAGAAAGGGGGTATTGATGGACTTGGAAACGCTGTCGTCCGTCGGATGGGACATTAATTCGTGGCTCTATTTTCAGGAAAACCATACCTGTGCATGTTAAGGGAACATGCTGGATGGCGTAGATGGGAAGCTCCATCGGTCTCCTAAAAGCTGTCCAGTAAATACATTTCTTCAAACTTTTTTGAGCCTTTGGGGTCATTGTGACTTGGCCATTTAGCTCATTGTGTGCAAAGAAAAGTACCGCTCACTGGTGAAACAATCCAGCCCATTAATCATACTAAATAGCAAAAAAAAAAGATTTTCTCAATCAATTTTTGCACAAACTAAAAAATATGAATTGCTCTTTATAAAACCTTGGCAATAATAATAAGTAGTTTATTATAAAATAATTAATATGTTTTCAGTATTATCCTACAAATTAAGCTCTTAAAAATTAGACGAAGTTTAACCTCGCTTGCCTCAACCAACGAATCAGGAACGTATGCAGACCCTTAGAACCCTCCCGAAATTCTGATACGATAAACAAATGTGGGTTTTGGGTTGTTTAACCTCTGAAAGACACTTTTTTGCACACTGAAGATATAGTGCTTATCATATTCTGCATGTTTCTGGGGGGTTGGGTTCGAATCCCACTCAGGGCAAAATAATTTTTTTTTTCACCTAATTTCAAGTCCTTTGAGTCCAAGAGTCTTTAAAGGACATTTTCCTGGGATATTTTATTATTGAACGTTCTAAATGGTTAGGTCACAGGACTCCAGAGAGCTTAGAAAAGGCTGGGGGAGGGGGAAGATGGACGCCTCTCGTCAAGGCCATCCAGCGTGTTCTTTAACATGCGTAGAGTACAGCTTTCCTGCACACGGAGCCACGGCTAACGTCCCATCCGAAGGCCACTGTGCGTCGAATGGGACGTTAACCGTGTGCAGATGTCCCATTTCTGATCGAGGTACCATGAGGGACAGCGGAGGAAATTCTCAGAGCTCACACGGATGGAACTCGAACCTGGGAACTGCAGATTTTGAGTCTGGAGCGCTACCGACAGAGCCAACTACCGTCTCGTCTCGACAAATTTGAAAGATTAAGAGTTGAAAAAATTAATTATTTTGTGCATTTAATGGCTTTTAAGTCGCTTATTGATGTATTACTCGCAGTTATATGCTTTACGAATAAAAAAGATTTCTTACCTATTTCTTACCCCCTCCCTCCCGAAAGCATTTTCAGGCTACGTCTCTGTCTGGGGTGAGTCGCCACTGATATCTAATGAATTATCTCTCCCACTTTGCAATTACAATTATCTATGTGGTCCTCTGTTGGGAATACGACCTCCTCCCCCACCCTCCCCACCCCCACCCCATACACACTCCCTCAACCTCCATTCCTCTCCAGTCTGCTTCACATTCTTTCTATAAGGAAGCAGACCACTGGGCAGCGAGTTTCCAAGAAGTTGCCCGAAGCGTGGCTTCGTGTCGATTCTCGGTAAAGTGGACAATACGGGGAGCATCAGGTAGGTACGCCCAGCTTCGGTACTCAAAAACTGGTGTTTATCAACCGCAGTTTCATCAGCGCTTCGCATGGTTTGCGCGAATTTTGAACTTATTGAGAAACATACGAAATGAAGTTACGATCGCACTGATATTATACAGAAAAGGGCATTTTTTTCCTACCAGTTAGAGAATTTCCTTGTTACGGCAATAATTAGCTACCTGAATGAATGAATCATTTATTGTCATAATTATACAGATAGAGACAAAAAAATTAGTAAAAACGCAGTAAATGTGATGTAGTAGGCCCCAGGGGCGTAACGAAGGACTATGGAGTCACTTATTGATGTAGGGAGGGGAGGAGAAATCGAAAATTTTTCAACTAGAAAATCAAATTTTGCCAACTGGGAAAATAATGTCTCTCTCAGGTTCGTACCTAGATTTTCGCTCCGTGGGAGAGGGGGGCAGTTGAGGCAATTTTCACAACTCTCTTGCAATTTGCTATTTGACTTCCAATTTTGCCAACTATTCATTATTTCCCAAAGCCAATTACAATCTTTACATCTCTCCTAAATTTGCCAAGTCACTTCAAATTTTTCAAACTCTCCAAGATTTTGCCAAGTTTTCTCGATTTTGTCAACTCTCCTTAATTTTACAAAACCAATCCCAATTATCACAATTCACCAGTATTATCGAAGTGGATTCGAATTTTACCAACTTCAAAATTCGAATCCATTTCGATTTTATTAAGTATTTATACTTCGATTTTATAAGATTTTATTAATTTCAGATTTTGTTAAGTTTCCTCGATTTGTCCAACTCTCCTTAATTTCACAAAACAAATCCCAATTTTCACAATTCGCCTTTATTTTACCAAGTGGATTCGAATTTTGCCAACTACCCTAGATTTTGCCAACTCGCTGTAATTTTATAAAAAAAATCGCAACTTTTACATCTTCTCTGTATTTGCCAAGTCACTTCGAATTTTATCAACTCTCCTTAATTGCACAAGAAAGGCACAATTTTCACAACTCCCCTGTATTTTATCAAGTGGCTTCGAATTTTGCCAACTCCCCTAGATTTTGCCAAGAGGTCTTGGTTTTTCCAACTCTCCTTAATTTCACGCAACCAATCCCAATTTTTACAACTCACCTGTACTTTATTAAGTGGTTTTGCCATCTCCCCTAGATTTTTCCAAGTTGCCTCGATTTTACCACCTTTCCTTAATTTCGCAAAAACAATCCCAGTTTTTACATCTCTCCAGAATTTGCCAAGTCACTTCAAATTTTTCAAACTCTCCAAAAATTTACCAAGTTTTCTCGATTTTGTCAACTCTCCTTAATTTCACAAAAACAATCTCAATTTTCACAACTCGCTCGTATTTTACCAAGTGGATTCTAATTTTGCCAACTGCCCTAGATTTTGTCAACTCGCCACAATTTTGCAGAAAAAAAAATCCCAATTTTCACATCTCACCAGATTTTTGCAAAGTCACTCTGAATTTTATCAACTCCCCCAAGATTTGCCAACTCTCATGCATATTGCGAAATTAACTCGATTTTGCCAACACGCCATAATTTAACAGAAAAAAGATTGCAATTTTTACATCTCAATTGAATTTCGCCAACTCTCCACGATTTTGCCAAGTCACTACGAATTTTGCCAACTGCCCCTAAATTTTGCCAACTGCCCTAAATTTTGCCAACTCCCCAAGTTTTGCCAACTCTCCTAGACTTTGCCCAACTCGCCATAATTTTACGGAAAAAAATCCCAATTTTTTACATCTCACCTGAATTTTGCCAACTCCCCACGATTTTGCCAAGTCACTCCGAATTTTGCCAACTCCCCAAGATTTTGCCAAGTTGTTCCGATTTTGCCAACTCCCCAAGATTTTACCAAGTCACTCCGAATTTTGCCAACTCACCTGTATTTTACTAAGTGGCTTCGAATTTTGTTAACTTCTCCAGATTTTGCCGTCTCTACATTTTCCACACTGTCCTAGATTTCCCAAGTTGCCTCGATTTTAACAACTCCCCTTAATTTTACCAAAAAAAATTACAAATTTTAACAACTCACCTAGATTTTACGAAGTCTCTTCGAATTTTTCCAACTCCAAGTTACTTGGGGGGGGGGGAGTCTCCCTCCATCCCTCCATAGCTACGCCCCTAACAGGTCCGGATCCAGAAAAAAATTAACGGGGGTCGGGGGGGGGCAAGAAAGTAAATTTTCATTGCATTGTAACATTTTTTGTTGATTTTAAATGTTTTTAAAAATTTCTTGAAAATTGCATGAAATATCCATAAGTTTAATGTTTTCTGGACTCCATTGCCCTTACTAGCATTCTCAAAGATGAAGAGGAGACATCCCCCCTCCCCCCAACACACCCCATCGACAATGAACTGAGCCTCCACGAGAAGAGGTAATATATTATAGAAATTATTAGGGAAGACCACCCTTGCATTTAGTTTCACCATTCCTTCATAAGTTTTTTTGTTTTAATTTGTTTATTAAATGACTTTTTGATTATTTTATTCAATTTATTAAACATATTATTTTTCTTCCTTTTCATAATAAAAGTAAGAAGTAAAGGTTAAATAAATTCTAAAAACTAAATATTCTATAACTTCTCTTTAATGTTCTCACTTTTTAATTGCCGCAAATGTTAATTGTTTGAAAAAAAAATGTTTTATTCTCAAATTAAACGTTTAATATAAAGAAGAGAAATAGCAAGAAAAACTTTCAGCTTACTATTTCGCCATTCGAAATTTCACCATGCTATATTTCTGCATTTTTATTACACTATTTGTTAAGGTATTTGCTTCAATATAGAGCAGTGGGGTCTCAAGCAGAGGGGACCGAAAGGAACCATCTCTACCCTCAACTGTTAAGAGAGATACTCAGAGAAAGAAGTGTAATTACTCCCCTTGAAAAAAAAATTTCCTTGGACCGACACTATATAGAGAAAACGATGCATGACTTTGCACTGGTAAAAAAAAATAACAATTTATAAGTGATGAATGACTCAGTGATAATATATTCAGCTGGCACCAGAAGTCCTTGGTTCGAGTCCTCCCTGGGTCATTATTTTGATTTTTATTCTCTTCCAATCAAATCAAATCTCATCGTGGGACAAAGAAGAGGCCGACTGGCTTGCAAAAGCTGCCTTTGGCAACTCAAAGGAATCGCCGACGACGACTGGTTTAAAAAAGTTGCTGACTGTTGTACAAAGAAGATGACTGATATTCGAAAGCTGCCCTTAATGGGGAAATGAAGACGCCTACCTGATTGCAAATCCTGCTGTCCATCAATTACTGTCGTTACGCCAAAGGACAGGAGGTGTGTTAAATGCACGTAACCTGGTCGTTTTAGCCCATTGTGCAGTCAAAAAACATGCTTTGGAAATACAACCCAACGGCTGCGGTTATATTCTAGAGAAGACTGTTTAATATTGATACAGGTTAGAAAGATTCTGTTGGTGAAATTTTGTTTGTTTCCGTTTTATGGTCTATCGCTTTGTGATTCCACATTCGTACACAACTTTCAATTCCTTTCACATTTCTTTCATTTTGCTTTTCTCGCTGGAAATGTGGCTGTTATTATTTTTTTATCATTGTTTGAAGTATTTTACATATTTACGAGAATTCTTATACATATTTATGGAGTGTGAAGCTACGTAGATAGATATTTCTGAAAGAACTGTTTTATTTTTTACAAACTCATTTGTCCTGATATTTTAACGAGGAATAGGTTCACTAACTCTTCACAATTTGCCTCGAAACCTGTATCAAAGCTAGAGGCAAAGTTTTCCTCGAACGCGAAGAAACGAAATCCAAACAAATTTGTCTTCACGGACTTAAAGAATGTCAGGAAGAAATATTTATGCGGTGGGAAAATGGGTAATTACATTTTATTTTTGCTCTTAGTAAAGCAGAAGTATTGAATATTACATCCAAGATTGCAATATTCAAAATCTTTAGCAACACAACAGGCCATTTTTTGTTTTCTAAACGGCAATTTAAAGCATGGTTACTTTTCAGAGAAGATTCTTTCTTGTCCTTGTCTGCCGCAGATGATTTATGTGTTTTATCAAAATCACTGGGAATAATGGCTAAGTGCTGAAACAAAGCAAAATATCAACTATCAAAGTTAACGTACTTACTTGAATTCAAACTACATTTGCTATTGATAGTGAGGATTGGTTCGCAATCTGATGTTCCCTGTTTCTAGTCTTAACTGGACCAGCGCTGAGCATTTTCACTGCTAACTCCCATTCTGCCCTCCGTCAGAAGGGGGACACCGATGGGCTTCGGAAGGGTGCCATCTATCAGGTGGCACGATAAGCTATGATGACCCCATATGCGGAAGAACCATTAATTTTATCATGTAGTCAGACCCATTTCTAGAAAAAAAAGTAAGAGGGGGGGGGGGGCGCAAGAGCAAGCTGGAACACGGTTCCTTGATAAAATTTTTCCCCTCCATTCAGTAATTTTTTAAAAAAATTCTTTAAAATTATGTGTAATATATATATACACACCTTTTACGTTTAATATTTTCCCCCTCCGTTCCTATTACTAGAATTCTCAGTGGGAGGGGAGGCAACGCACCTTGCCCCCTGCTCCTAGATTTTACTCTAATGTATATATTATATAGTATATTATGCATATATTTATATTATACTTATACAGTGGTCCGCCATCCCGTGGCCGAGTGGTTAGCACGCTTGGCTACTGATCTGCGGGACCTGGGTTCAGAGCCCCGGTTAAGGCATGGATATATGTGTTGTTTTTCTGCTGAGGTCCTGCCATCCTCTCAGATCTTTTACTTTGGCATATAAACTGACAGACTCCTGTCATACCTCTGTGGCAAGCAGCTGCTTGAGGGGGTATTTATTTATTTATATTACAGTGGTCCATCGATTAATGGTCATAAATGTTCCACGAAAGCGATTGCAAACCAAAATGAACGTTAATCAAGTGTACAGGCAATTTGTGTTAAACTCTTAATCCGTTACAAGATCATCGGAAGTTCAACTTTCTCACTGAAAGAGCATACTTTATTATGTAAAGTTATTTTAGCATTTCATATTAATAAATAAATGCAAATGGTAACACTGTTAAATAAATGCGAAATTAATGCAGCAAACTGATTTAAAAAATTATTTACTTTAGCTAAAAAAAAGTCCTTACCTAAGGGAGTTAACGGAGAAATTGAGGTTGGAGAAAAATTGAATTTTCGTTTTACAAAATACTTTGGAAGTTCAGGTTTTAGAGCTCTTATTGGTGGAAAATAACGACAGCAGGGCTTACGAGAACTTTCCTTGGTCGAAAACGAGCCCGAATGTTAATCTATCGGATCGTTAATCAAATGTATGGAGTCTTAAGAGAAAAGCATCACAAACCATACATATCGTTAATCAAAGACATTGTCGTGGACGTGGCAGGTATGACTAAAGTATACTCTTTCGATGCACTTTGTCATCATCATCATCATCCTCAAGCAGCCATGGGCTACGGAGGTCCAACCAGACCGGGCAATTTAGTTCTCCAAGCAAGTCTATCCTGAGCTACATCTACTGCATCTGGCCACTGCACACCAATTCTAACAAGGTCCTGTTTGGCATTGTCTGCCCACCACATCCTAGGTCTCCCCTTTTTTCTGAGGCCTTTAGGCACACTGTTCATAACCCTATTCGCCAATCTATAATTATTCATACGGGCAACATGGCCAAACCAGCGGAGTCTCTCTCTGCACAATATGCTGCTTGAAGGAGGTTGCAAACTCCTTTGCCTAACCTCATCATTAGTTACAAAATTGAACCACCTAATGCCCAAGATACTGCGTAAGCATCTGGAATCAAAAGCATCTAGTTTCCTGTTATCTTGTTTACAACGATTAATTAGTCCACTTAATTATTATTCACCCGTTATCCTAGGTATTCGCAGGTTTTTACCTGCGAATCTGTGGCAAAATTCATTCATCAGTTGGCAAAATTCAGGTGAGATGTAAAAATTGGGATTTTTTTCTGTAAAATTGTGTGCTTCAGAATTGTTGTGCCAAATGTCATATAGAAAGATGAAATAAACGATTGCATCTTAGCAGAGGACGATACTATTTGTTTTCATTCGCACATACTACATATGTACATGTGGGAATGTGCTCGTTCTGTGGACCTTAGTTGCATCAAGATTTCTCAGAGGTTCATTGCTTTTTGAATGTTCTTGTAAACTTTCTCCAATCAGCTTAATTTAACCTGAATGCTGCTTTATAATTGCAGGCATTCATTTGACGAGTCGAAAATCTGTACTTTACAGAAATCTCTTTACCGACCTCAAAACTCGGCGAGAGGATATCTCAATCCCTGCCTACACCACCTGGTTCACACAGAACGGAATCCTGTTCCTTTAAGGTTCCCAAGAAAGAGCTATGTCACTTCGAGCTGACAAGCGACCTTTCCGTTTTTCGGCAACATTTAGTCTGATGCTTTGTTCATTTCCTCGTTACTCCTCTCTGTGACTCGCACCAGCGCCTCCGTCTAGTGACGGAAGGATAATAAAAACCATTTAGTGCACTCGCTTCCCGAGCATATGGGGCGGGGGTGGCTCAGTCGGTAGCGCGCCAGGCTCGTAATCTGTAGTTCCCAGGTTCGAGTCCCAGCTGGGTCAGCGTTGAGATTTATCTCTGCAAAATTCCCCGCCTTGCCCACGGTCAGTAGGGGACACCGATGGGCTTGGAAAGGCCGCCGTCCGTCGGATGGGACTTAAGCCGTGGCTCCGTGTGCGGGAGAGCCATACCCGGTGCACGTTAAAGAACACGCTGGATGGCCTTGACGGGAGGCTACCATCTGTCTCCCAACAGCTGTTCCAGTGGGTCCCCTCCCCCAACCTTCTCTGAGCCTTCGGGGTCCATG
Source organism: Ryuthela nishihirai (assembly GCA_038380435.1). Lineage (NCBI taxonomy): Eukaryota > Metazoa > Arthropoda > Arachnida > Araneae > Heptathelidae > Ryuthela > Ryuthela nishihirai. The sequence goes on from JAWZYU010000015.1 coordinate 34,626,142, forward strand.
TGACCTGGCCATTTAGCCCATGATGTGCAAAAAAGTGCCGCTCAGAGGTAAAACAACCCACAACCCGAGCATATGGAGAACTACCCAGCTTTGGCCCCGAAAGGCACTAATGAGCCATATTCCCATTTCAGATACTTCAGAAAATACAGATAACATAGATATATAACATAACAATAAATACATTAATAAAATAAATTAGAGGGGTACAGCAGATATTGCCCAGTGGTTAGCGTGCTTGGCTACTGATCAAAGGGATCTGAGTTGGAGCTCTGGGTAAGTCATGGACGTTGTATTGTCTTTCTGCTGAGGTCTCGCCTTCCTCACAGACCTTCTCTATGGCCTATAAACTGAAAGACGCCTGTCAGATGTCTATGATAAATAGTTGCTTGAGGGGATACTTTTCTTAGCTATTCAAAATATGGTTGGTTTTTTTTAGCACTAATACAAAAGCAGTCCAAAATATTTTAATCAACTATATTTTTACAAAAGTGCACAGTTATAGGTCTAGTGCTAGTTATTGATCAATTTTGATAAGGTCAATGAGAATACTGGTAATTACAACCCTTTAACGCCCAGAACGGCACAAAACGGACGAGATTTGAAATGGACTAGTCCAAATGGTGCTATGTCTTCGTTTTTATTAGTTCTACCCTTTTCTCAAATTTCTTGGGCGTTAAAGGGTTAACAGTCTTAACTGTTCTTGAGGATTGTGGAGTGTATTCATTCAGGGCACATCTCAATTCTGACTCTTGATTCGCATCACTGATGGTATCTCTCAGCCATGATTTCAGCAGTTTCATTTCTTTTACATATCTAGATGGACCCAAACAATACACATAGTTTGGCCACAAAGCCAGAAAGTTATAGTTCTGGGATTCATATATGCGTATCCAAAATTCCAGGGTTACTCTTTCTTCTTGGTGGTGGTGGTGGAGGGTACAGTTTGTTTTCAGCTCAGTCAGTTCCTTTTGAAACTGAGACACACCGATAAGACTGATGATTGACAACTCAAATACATTCTGGTGTTGCACTCCAAAGGCAGCCGCAAAAACTTGAAGTATGTTTCATACTTAACAAATTCTGCAAATCTCTTCTGAAATTGTGCGGGCTTTGGGCGTGTAGTCGGTAGCGCGATATCCTCGTAATGTGCAGTTCTAGTTCGAGTCCCAGCTGGGCCAGCATTGAGATTTATCTCCGCAAAACACACCACCCTGCCCACAGTCTGTACGGGACACCGATGGGCTCGGAAAGGCCGCCGTCAGTAAGATGGGATGCTAAGCCATGGCCCCCATGTATGTTGGAGAGCCATACACTGTGCACGTTAAAGAACATGCTGGATGGAAATGATGGGAAGCTACTATCTGTATCCTAGCAGCCATGGATCCCCTCCTCCAAACCTTCTCTGAGCCTTAGAGTCCTTTTGACCTGACATTTAGCCCATTGTGTGCAAATAAAATGCCATTCAGAAGTAAAACAACCCTATTCCACCAACCAATCTTCTGAAATTGTGGCTTAACATCCACCAAGTAGCTCTGCAATATTTCCACCAAATAGTTCTTCAAAATTTGTGGTTCCATTGAGCCACATATTTTGTAAAACAGGACAGTTAAGCAATGGTAAATGAGTATAGAAATGAGCACAATCTGAACTTGCCATCTGCTGAATCCACATGTCTAGTTTGAATCTGAATAACTGCACTTTCTTGAATAAATCATCAATGCCCTTGTTTTTCCCGTGCAGTTGCACATTCAGTATTAGATGTCACATCATATATATTTAGTAAGAAAACACAATATTCTAGGCCACTGTGTGTCCGACAAGTTTGGTTTCTTAGAGACCTTTAATTCAAATAAGTCCTTGATCTGAGAGTAGGGGGAAAAGGAGAGTTCTAACTCAGTGGCGGGTCAATGTTAATCCTATGGGACCCGCCACCCATGTGTTTCAAGCTGGTGGCGGGTCATTATCAAGCACATTGGTCAGAATTCTCACTGTTTTTTAAGACTGAAGTCGGACAATGGTGAATAAAATACCTCCCTCCAGTGATGTAATAATCTGAAATTATATTATTCAGTTAAATTGCAGATAATCCATTCGTAATTTCCACCGACATCCATCTTGGTTTCCACAAACCTCGAAATTTTTTCGAGTCCATTTAGAAACCTGACGTCACCATAAACTCCCGTGATTTTGCCGGTCGTTCACCATCTTGGTTTCTACCCTCATCCGAAATTTCTAAGTCCAGACTACACCATCTTGGTTTCTGACGACACCTATTAGAAGTTCTACCTTTTAAAATATTTTTACCCAATAGTATTTTTTTCTCTTTCTGCAGGACAGTCTTTTAAATCAGTTTGTGCGGGATAGTATATTAATCCGAAATTATATTATTCAGTTAAATTGGAGGTAATAATATATAACAGATGGTATTGGATATAACAACTCGGTCATAATTTCCAGAGAAAACTATCTTAGAAAAAATTCGGATGAGCGTAGAAACTAAGTCCAGAGCCGCCATTTTGAATCCTGACGTCACATGGGGCGTGTGACTCATCTCGTAGTTAACAACTCTCATGGTCTCAGAATTCTCCATCCTAATTATGGAGCCATCTAGTGTAACGAACGTACCCATACTTGGGGAAAAAAAACTCTTTCCCAGGCGGGTTTTTAACGCGTTATCTTATAGGTTAGAAGCTTAATCTGCGCGTTAACGCACGAGGCTATAGCTTGTTACTTACGCGGGTTGCTTAGATGTGTCTGAAGTGGGGATAAGCGTTCTTTATTAAACAATCTCGGTTGGTTCTATTTCCTTCACGAGTTTTATATTGATATATTTTTATTAACATTTTTTATTTTTATTAACGTATGTTTTTTTTTTTATAACCAGCGTATTTTTATTTTTTTTTTATTCATGATTATCCTCGTAAATCAACCCCACATATATTTCTATACTTTAATGTGGTAGTTGTATATTTCATGTATTTATTCCTTATTAATTAAACATTTATCCGTAACTGATACCCCCTTTATTACCCATTTCTTCCCAAGTGTTGTCCCAGTGTTGCGTACACGCAACACCTCGTGTTGCGTGTACGCAACACTGGGAAGAAATGGGTTAATATGTAACCTCTTTATTAAACACTTATAAAAAGTTCCATCCCCATCGCACGGCTAACCTCGTAATTTCCATCCTCAAAATATTTGTCCAACCAAATTTTCGGTGGCAACCCTTCTCAGAACGGCTGATGCAATCCTCCAAATAATTACAAAGTCCCATATTCATATAATTCTAAGTCCTGCAACGTGTATTTCGCAACAAACGTTCGGTACCTCACACCTACAGGGGACCACGTTTCACTGTCGGATGGTTTTACAAACTTAAAGGCCCTACGTATTTAAAAAATATATATTATTCCAAACGGAGGAATCACACATCTCTGTATAATAATTTGTATTTTTTAAATATCTACATAATTTAATCTTGCATGCTCATGCCAGTGGTGTTATCGGTTCATTGCTAAAGGGTGAATGGAGATTGAACTCGGATGAACGCTATTTGCTACTGATTAATAATTTCCTTCATTTAATGCAAGAGTTTGAGTAAATAATTCTTTGAACCAAATGGTGCCATTATCGTTTTTTTTTATTTCCTCCTAAAAATCATTAACTTTCATACTAAACCATTTCAAAATAAAAATCGTAAACGGTTTTTAACATAGTCCTGTGTAAAGTGTGTGTGTGTGTTGGGGGGGGGGGGGGGAATCCATACTCTGAATAATTATTATCTGCGTATATGGATATACTTTTCCCATTCTGCATCAACAGACCAAGCAATAAATTTATATCTCTCACATTTTTATTCTCAAGCACGTTTCATAGGAAGACATCACAGTAATCATTGCTTGAAAAAATAACTGTTTTCAAAAAGTCCCATTTATTGTGCCCATATTCTGCCGGTGGCTGATGTTTTCCCTATCATTCTTCATTTTCACAGAACCACGATTTATTTAGAGTCGTCGGTATCATAAGCATTATTTCAACAATCTGAGAACAGTCCTACCATTTTCGTAACATAAAATAAACATTTTTTTCAAGTTCACTTATTCCCTCTGTATAATTATTAGTGGTATATTTCATTAAGAGTGATTTTTTTTTCTTCATCACATACCCCTCCTGCGGACCACGTGTTATTGACGGTTGACAATAATCTGAGAATTAAATATAGCAATAATGAATATGTTATACAACGGGTTTTACACTGTTTGCTCTGTATAATAATTATCAGCGTTATTTATTTGGAAATACTTCCCCACTCTGTGAAAACAGGCCATGCAATATATTTTTAACCTCTTCCCAGTTTTACCACGTTTCATAGACAGTAATAAATGTTTTAAGTTCCGAATAGGGCATTACATTCCTTGCTCTGAAGGACTTTTTTTTACTGCTTATCTCACTCATCATGAGGGACCACGTTTCATTGACGGATGACACCACGTAGATGACCGTGAAAATGTCTGTAATATTACTCCATATTGGGAATTCCTTGCTTTTGTCGGTGGCTGAATTCACTCGTGCTGTGTTTAAAAATATTTATACTCGTCGGGCTGTATGAAATGTTTACATTGTATCTCACACTTCCTTCATGTCTCGCTAGGAAGTATGTTTTAATGACAGATGGTACTGTGAAAGTAACCTAGTAATTCTATTTTTCCATAATGGAATTTACATTCTTAACTCTGTATAATGCAGATCACAACAATATACTAGCAATATATATTATTTCTCATATCTGTGAATTACATTCTTCGCATATCTGTCTAATACCATTCTTAGCGTAAAAAAAAACTCTGAATGACCTTGACAGGAGGATTTCTCTCCTAACAGCGGTCTAGTACCCTTTCTCTATCGAACTATTAGCCCTTTGCTACATGTACTAGGCAATTAAATTAAATGCATAAAAGACCCCTCAGAATTGAGAAACCAACGAAATGGTTGTTAAAATTGCTTTGAAAAACAGCAAAATGAATGGCAGAATATTTGTAAATACGCACACATTGCAATTGTTGGTAGAAAGACACTATATGCAGTGAATTTGGAATAATAGTAAATACGCACACACTGCAGTGGATGGAAGAATATTTTCAAAATTTTTCTAAGTGGAAGGCATTCCAGCATATTTCGAAGGTATTCTATCATCTCCAGTACATTTTGTTTGATTATGCATGCTCATACGTATCAGCTTACATAAAAAAACTAGTTCCAACACGAATGCGTGTTAATAGAGGACAATAGTCGAATACAATAACCTACTATAAAAAATAATACATAAGTCTCACTCGAATGAGAGAACAGACGTACCCTCTCAACATACCTGGATTAATCCAGCGAAATGAGAAAGCTTCGGTACAACATAAAAATCCACCTAACTATGCTTTGACATATATGTTCTGATCGGGCCTCTGTACTTATGCCGTTGTTCTCACGTAGAGCGTACAAGAAGCGACGTGTCTTTGCAAACTAAGAGCGTGAAAAACCCTTCACTCCCGCTTCGACCCTGTTCACGTGATCTGCTGAAATGACACATCACGGAACAAGCTGGCCAGCTTGTTTTAATGACAGTAGCCAACAAGCTGGCCAGCTTGTTGCCGTGATGTGTCATTTCAGCAGATCACGTGAACAGGGTCGAAGCGGGAGTGAAGGGTTTTTTCACTCAACTCCATCGTCTGGCAGCCACCTCGAACTCCTTTTCTGTTGGGTCCCAGGTCACGTCAGCATCAGGGGGAATGACTTGACAGACTCTGTTGCCAGGTTGCTCACTGTCCTGTTCGGCTTCCCGCTATCGGTCCCATATCTGGACTTTAGGCAGCGTTTTACCATCGAGCTCCATGCATAGTGAAAGAGATTTTGACAGAATAGCTTGCCAAAGAGCTCTTTGAGATCAAACCTATTGTCAAACTATGGCAGTCATGTTTTCGCAGGAATCGCAAGGAAGAAGTTATACTTGCTCGGCTCCACTTTGGTCATTCGTTTATTTCGCATTCTTTTCTTCTATGGGTGGATGACGCACCTAAGTGCGAGTTTTGCCATCCGAGTTACATCGGAGTACCCATCAGTATTCCCTTTTTCATCAGAGACTGGATGAGAGTTAGCGGAGATAAATCTCAACGATGAATCAGTTGGGACTCAGACCTGGGATTCGTAGATTATGGGCTTGGCACACTACCGGCCGAGTTTCGGGGGAGGGGGGTGGGGAATACGGTTTCCCAATTAGTAAAATATTCCACCTGACAGAAATGGTTAATGGAATAAAATATTGTAGTTGTTTTCTAAATCTATTTTTAGTTTCTGACATATGCTAGGGGTTAAAATAAAATTATATAAAGACAACTGTTTTGGATTTCAAAGAAAGTTTGATATTTCGTATGAGACGACTGGATTTTCAAAGGGAGGGGAGGGGGTTGTTCTTCTGTATTGTTATTTAATCAATGAAGAGTTTTTAAGAAAGTGAAACCATTGCTATTTAACCAATGCTTTATGCAGAACATAATTAGAAACGACAGTTGAATAGTGATTTTTCAATGTAAATATTTACTGCCGAACTATAACTTAAAATATAATTCAAATTTGTTTTTTAAACTATGATTTATTCGTTTCATTATATATATTCCTTTGATAATATTTCATTCAGAGCTTTATAATTTCAGTCCATTTTTCCGATAGAAAATTATGGAGTTTGGATTTCGTGTTTCACAATTACAACATGGAAATCTTTTTTTTTTCCTTTCTCTTTCGTCTAATTATTGAATTTAAATTACTCTTCTTAGATAATCATTTCTTTTTACCTTAGTATTAAATTGCCTACTACTAATAAATCATTATAACAGGCGTCTTTCGTTACATATAGAAAGCGTCACAGTAAAATATGCAATTCATTCGCCTATTTCTGAGCGTATAAATATATACAGGCACGAAACCCTTCTTCAGGCATTTACCTTATAGTATCAAATATTCAAAATGACCATAATAGCCAAATGCAGCTTCGAAAACGAATTACACAGCCCTACTAAAACAATACAGAATTTCCATGTTTGTTAATGGGAATATAATTTCGAAGATCTATAACTTCAAAAACAAGCATTTAATGGAAAAATGTGACTGAAGATAAATTAAAGATCTCAATGAAATCTATTTAAATCTGTATTTTCGGCAATATTCGTTCTGCGTTTAAAGAGTTATGTAAGCCGAAATATTTAACAACAAATTATCTTGTTTTATTAGGAAAAATCCGTAATTGTTTAATATTGAAGCAATCATTATGCAAACTTCCAAAATATATATTTATTTTATTAAATGTTTCAAAGAAATATTTATTATTTAAGTTTGGTTGATTTCTGCATTTGGCTATTATGGTCATTTTGAATATTTGATACTATAAGGTAAATGCCTGAGCACACTGTTCAAAGTGGAAATCAAACACCGCGAAGGAAGTATATGTATATATACGCCCGAAGTTGAGAGGACAAAAGTCATCAGGGTAGATGTGCAAATGATCAAAATAAGGAACGTGAGTTTACTGCAGATTCACCAGTACATAGTAGGCCCACCACGGCGGCTAAACAATCCTGTAGATGTCTCAGCATTCCATCAATCAGGTGGTAATGATGTCCTGAGGTATGCGTTCCAAACAGCATCCAATTGGGCACACAACTGTAACATGTTCGCCACTGGAGGGTGCTAGCGAAAGCGGTGACAATAAGATTACACACATGTTCAATGGGTGACAAATCCGGGGAGTATGGAGGCCATGGGAGAATGTCCACACCTTGGAGGCTGTCCATTGTTGCACTTGTGTGTATTGTAGTGTGTGTTGCATTGTAGTGTGTGGGGGTGACGTTGTCCTGCTGCAGAATCAGTCCAGGCATGGTGGTAAGGAAGGGTCGTGCCACAGGATTAATGATGTCATCGAGTAACATCTCGCTGTTAGCATATCAGAAACATAGAGCAGAGGTATCTGAGATACATGTGTGATGTCACCCCATACCATTGTACCATGGTGCGGAGCCTGTGGCAGCTAATAGAATAGGCTTCCTCGTGTTGTTGACGACGCTGATCCATGCCGAAAAACGGCCGTCTGGCATGCTGAAACAGAATTGGGACTCATCTGTGAACAACGGTCTCCTCCATTTCGTGGTCCAATGTTGCCTTGCTCGACACCAGTGAAGACAGCATAACCAGTGAGGTCACTGCAATGGCAGACGTAGACTGGACGGCTCGCCCCCATTTTTGCATCATTCAAACGTCTAATAGTTTGTATGGAGACTACGGTACCCATAACTGTCCATAACTGTCCACATATGTAGTAACTGTGGTGAAAGGGTCACGAACAGCCCTTCTACAGAGCATACAATCTTCATGTCCTATGGTGCAGTGTGCTGGTCCCGTACTTGTCCTTAATGCCATTTGATGTTCCACGATGTTGTGTGAGCATTGCACTATTTGGCTACTGCATTTGGCAACCCAAAGCTGCGCCCCATGTGTGTGGCGATAGCTCCAAGGCTCAATCGCAGCTCTCACATATCGATGATTCTCTCTCAGAAGGAGTCGCACATAAGTGTCTCACTGATGTCTTCAAGGCATGTTCCGAACATTTTCACAGCATGCACTCCAACCTCGCTGTCGGTCGTACTATGACACGAGCTCGTGACAGCCCGATATTTATCCAGTCTCGGCTGGTTGTCACATGTCCATTCACTGCGGAACATTGATCATTTGCTTATCTCCGTGGCTGATTACCTCATCGATTTTACATATCTCTACTTCCATTCCTTCTTGGTGTTGCGATTTCCAATTTGAGCAGTATATATTCCCACGACGCATTACTGTTGCAAAATATTCTAGCTTCCATAACTATTTAAATATCGAACGAATATTGTGAAATACGAGATTTAAATAGATTTGATAATAATCTTTAATTTATCTTCTATCACTTTTTCTATTAAATGCATATTTTAGAAGTTATAGAGCTTTGAAAATATATTCCCATTGACATAATATAAAATGTCTGTAATATTTTGGGGCGGGGGTGGCTCAGTCGGTAGCGCGCCAGGCTCGTAATCTGTAGTTCCCAGGTTCGAGTCCCAGCTGGGTCAGCGTTGAGATTTATCTCCGCAAAATTCCCCGCCCTGCCCACGGTCAGTAGGGGACACCGATGGGCTTGGAAAGGCCGCCGTCCGTCGGATGGGACGTTAAGCCGTGGCCCCGTGTGCGGGAGAGCCATACCCTGTGCACATTAAAGAACATGCTGGATGGACTTGACGGTAGGCTACCATCTGTCTCACAACAGCTGTTCCAGTGGGTCCCCTCCCCCAACCTTCTCTGAGCCTTCGGGGTCCATGTGACCTGGCCATTTAGCCCATGGTGTGCAAAAAAGTGCCACTCAGAGGTAAAACAACCCAACCCAACAACTCTGATATTTTACGATTGCAGTGTATAACAGACTTATACACAGGCTGATGCATCTTATTGGTTCCTTCTCCTTCTTCACTTCTTCCAGAGTTGTTAGCTCCCTGGCGTACACAGAGTTTTCTAGAAAAGGGATTTCCAAACTTTTTGGTATGGCGACTTCTTGAACTTTCTGTCTGCTTCAGGTTGTCAATCTCGTGCGATTTAACTGCAAGGTTTTATGTTTTACAATCATTATTAGAAGCATCCAGAGATAATTATTTTAGGATCATTTATAAAGTTTGCTACCCTAGTTTGGAAAGATCTGCTTTAGAGTACCACGTAATAAGAACTCTAGTGGTATGAAGCAAGAAAAGGGTTTCTGGGTCACACATCTTTTCTGTCCTACCGATCTTCGAGGCAAACGAGCAATGAGAAGATTTCTCACATAGTAATAATGCAGTTACCATCTTCGTATATCTGCAATATATTGCAATGCTTATTTCCTTAATAAATAATACAATTGATTGCATTCCTTGAGCCCAGTGGGCATAAATATTTCGAATGAAAATCACTTTAAATCCACAATTTACATAGCTTCCATTTATAATAGTTGGGGATTTTATTAAGCTCATATACATCAAATCAGTTTTGGGAAAAATAGTCTAAAGGTAATGAGCCTTTTTTTTTAAAAGTAATCAATAAACAAGATATTTGAACAACAAACAAAAACAAAAAGTTTGAGCAGCCATAAAAAAATATTTAATTTATTTTACAAAAAAAATATAACTCAGTATCTTTAACTTCTTTATTTTCCAAATGCCATTCTGAGGGGCGAGGGTTAGCTCAGTCAATAGCGCCCCCCCCCCCGCTCGTAATCAGCAGTTTCCAGGTTTGAGTCCCACCTGTGCTAGCTCGAAATTTATCTCCGCTATACTTTGCCCTTGGTGAGAAAGAGGACACCGATGGTGGAAAGGCCGCCGTCCGTCGGATGGGACGTTAAGCTTCAGTTCCATGCGCAGGAGACCCATATATCTATAACTAGTTCCATTAAAGAGCACGCTTAACGGCCTTGACCGGAGGCTTCCATCTATGTTCAAGCAGTTGTCCTGGAGGGGCCCTTCCCTCAAGCCCTCCGGGTCCTTGTGACTTGGTCATTTAGCCCATTGTGCGCAAAAAATTCCGCTCAAGGGTAAAACAACCCAAAGCATTCCTCTATCAGTCAGTATATTTGCATGCTTTATGAATGGACATATAATAGGACATGGTAAAAAACTGCCTACTTACATTTAAATCGTTCACTGTGTCTCATCGTTCCAAATACACAACATTTACTTAAGTTAAGGTCGTATTAATATGAATTCGACCGGCAATGTGTGCTGGACCTTAATTTCACCACGAGCAACAATTTAACTGCAAAAGAGCCGTGGTGTGTGCACGAATCAATTAATTCGCAGATCTCATTTCGTATCTAATTACCAGTTCCAGAACTACGGTACGCAATCTCTACTTCGGTTAAGCAATGCATCTCCATACTTTTCTCAGCTTGCATAAGCCTACATTTATTACTTTTTCGATACTCTCAGTAATTGTTCCGGAGACCTTTGCGAAAAGCTGTAACTCCTCTTATATATATATAACAAGAGAAACTCAAGGGACTATCTTCAGAAACGATGAACGTTGTCGCCCCGAATGTGTACGTGCACGCGATGCTAAAAACATTCTCCATCTTTGCTGTACGACTCCAGAAATACGCGAAGCCCAAAACTTAAGCTCATTCCCCCAGAGGGGACTATATTCTAAAAGGCATGCAGATGCGAAACGCCCTTTAACTGATTCCCTGGCAGACATGCAAAATAGCCCACAGCTTCTAAGTGAATTATAAGACACGTGAGCAAAAGGCTGCAGTTCTTCCCTTGCTGTAGGAGCTGAAAGTCATTATCGATGAGCAACCGAATGCATGCTTGGAATAAATTCCTCTTATTTTTGCTTTGTTCGGTTTGATAAGCGAAGTCGAAAAGGAATATCCCCTCTTGAGTTCATATCAAAACTCAGTCTTTTTTTGCCTTTATTTTTTGTACATCTCGCATGGTGATATCGTTTAAGGAGAATCGGGAATGCTGAATACAGCATGATGCTGAATATGATTGGTTGTGTGGAAAATAAGTTTGGGAAAAGTTCTTATGGGTATGTTCAGAGCTGCAGCTTAGAACACTTGGACTTGCAGTGGTGTGCATCTAAGATTTGGATGTTGGATCTACTTCTGTGAAAAGGGTCCATCAATAAGCTGTTCGAAGTATAGGTGAAGTAGACAAGAACTACGGTGGCTATGGCCTAAGGTACTTGAAGAGCTGGCCAAAATAAAAGGGAATTTCGACGAGAGAGGACCTGAAAACTTAACCTCTAGTAAACCTGTTGAGAGCTCTTATCTACTGAGCTATCTTACTTAGCTCAAATCTCAGTTATCATGAGAATGTGAAGTTAATTCAACGATCTGAAGGTGGTTTACTATTTATTGTTCAATCTCTCGCTTGTAATGATCATCTGCTTGTCTGATTATAAAGATAACTATTGTAAAAAGATGAATAAAACAGAAACCAATTTAAAAAAATGTCTTTCCCTACAGAAACTGATTTTAATATCTGAGAAAAACCTTATTCAGAAAAGTTTAAGTACCACTGGAAGTATGGTTAGATTTCAATATTTTCACGTTTAATCCATTGAAAGAAGACTTATTGAGAATCCGTTTTCATCACAACTTATCAAATCAAAAATCAGGGTGGCTTATTCCAAGTATGCATTCGCTTCTTTCTCGATAGCGCTCAGAGGTAAAACAACCCAACCCAACCTTTCTCGATAGTGTACGTAATGACTTCGAGCATCTGCAGCGGCGAGAGGAAATGCAGCCTTCTGCTCACGAGTCATAATTCACTTAAGAGTTGTAGGCTATTTTTCTGAAGCACCTAGATACTCTTTCTGAACAAATGCAAATGCCCCCAGTCGCTTTTATTTGCCTTGGAGGTGAGGATTGGCCTATTAGGCAACGCCACACACCAAAGCCATACTCCTAACTTGATATTCCCTGGTTCGAGGGGATATCAAGTTAGTTTCTCACTGATACGGTAATAGGATGTCTCAGTCTGTAGCCCGCCAATCTCGTAATCTGGAGTTCACAGGTTCGAGTCCTACATGGGCCAGCCTTGAGATTTATCTCCACAAAAAACCCCTCCCTGCCCTCGGTCAGTAGGAAACACCAATGGGCTTGGAAAGGCAGCAGTCCGTCGGATGGGACATAAAGCTGTGGCCCAAGTGAAGAAAAACTGTGTGCACATAAACCTTTCTTTTTTTACTTTGATCAGATGGATGGCCTTGACAGGAGGCTGCCATCTTTCTCCAAAGAGCTGTTCAGTGGGTCCTCTCCCCTTACCTTCTCTAAACACTCGGGGTTCTTTGGACCTGACCATTTAGTCCATTGTGCGCAAAAAAGTACCCAACTCAACTGATTCGAATCTTCATTATGCTTGAGTTAGAATTTTCTCTTCTACTCCCGTTCTGCTTTTCTCACTTAGGAAGTAAGATTTCACGTCTCAGTGAGAAAAGCGACGACGATGCACCTTGAAAAGGCTGCCGTCCTCAGACAGGACTTAAGTAGAGTGACCCGATTTCAATTGGTAAAAACCTGAGCATTTGAGTAAATGTCCGGGTTTAATCTTTCTGAAATCGGAACTCTTTAGTATATGTTCAGATTTCAGTAATAAAGTATCGCAGGATATCGTACTGTAGACAAGAAACACTTGAAAAAATTAGTTGAAGAAAACTGGTTGTCTTGACTGGGATTCGAACCCAGGTCTCCCTGAAGCATGCCGGAATGCTTCTGGGAGACCTGGATTCGAATCCCAGTTAAGACTACCAATTTTTTCAGATTTCAGTTTACCGAAACTGGAGCATTTCTTCACGAAAAAATGCAACCTCACATAAAATTTACCTATATTTAACAAAGGCAGTGCCAGCGACGTAATAGGCATGCTGACGGATGCGTGACGGACAATTCGTAGTTGGAGGAGGAACAATAATTCGTCCACTCTGAGCCTCTCGAATTCAGGTTGCATAGTTATGCTGCTTAGGTTGACGGGTTGGGTTGTTTTACCTCTCAGCGGCACTTTTTTGAAAACCACGGGCTAAATGGCCAGGTCACATGGACTCCGAAGACTCAGAGAAGGTTGGGGGAGGGGACCCACTGGAACAGCTGTTGGGAGACAGATGGTAGCCTCCCGTCAAGGCCATCCAGCGTGTTCTTTAACGTGCACAGGGTATGGCTCTCCCGCACACGGGGCCACAGCTTAACGTCCCATCCGACAGACGGTGGCCTTTCCAAGCCCATCGGTGTCCCCTACTGACCGTGGGCAGGGCGGGGAGTTCTGCGGAGATAAATCTCAACGCTAACCCAGCTGGGACTCAAACCTGGGAATTACAGATTACGAGCCTGGCGCGCTACTGACTGAGCCACCCCCGCCCCTTTTTGGGTTGACGGTTATTCGTAAATATAAAACGCATAAAACCGAAGAGATGTTCTGTATAGAGATTAAAATTAAAAAATATTCACCTAAATTTAAAGAAAAGGCTAAATGCAGTGACTGCGTTATTACAGAAATGCGTTAATTAAATCCACGTAAATTGATAGCTGGATGTATATCGTCCCAAAAAAAAAACAAAAAACAGAGTCATCCGAAAAATTGCTTTCGGGAACACCAGGACAATTCTCTTAAAACCGGGACGTCTGAACACCCTAGACTTTAGCAGTAGCCCCAACTGTAGGAAAGACCATTTCCTGTGCATGTCAAAGAAAAAATTTTATGTGGTCTTGAACGGAGGCTTTTATTTTTCTCATAACAGTTGTGCAAGCAAACCCCCTTAGCTCAGGTCTGAGCCTTTGTGGTTTTTGAAACTTAACCATTCAGTCAGGCGAACAGAATACAAATTATGATCAAATTGTCTAAGGGACACTTATATTACAAAAGGATCTAGCGATGGGTTATTCTATCTCTGAGATGCATTAGGCACCTGTGGACAAATGAAATTGTTCCATTAATGGCAACCAGATTAATTTTTACTTGTACAGACAATGGCTCGTCTTCACCAGCGGGCCACCTATAAATTCATGCTATGATACCCCACCTGATGAACAGTGGTTTTATGAACACAGAAAATAGGACCTCTTCATGAAGCTATGCTTTGGCATTCCGTCTAATAGACAGCGGTTTCATGAACGCAAGAAAGGGATTATTTCTTCATGAATCCAAGTTTTGGGATCGCACTTAATAGACAGTGGTTTTCATGAACACAAAGAATGGATCTCTTCGTAAACCCAAACATTTATATCTCTCCTAATGGATCTCTTCATGAACCCAAACTTTTATATCTAACTTAATAGACAATGGCTTCATGAACAAGGAAATTTATCTTTTCATGGATCCTACCTAGTGAACAGCGATTTCAGAAGAGAGAGAGAATAGATTGCTTCATGAACCAAAACTTTTATATCTCATCTAATGAACAGAACTTTCCACATCACAGAAAATGATCACTTCATGAAACCAAGCTTTGACATCCCCCTACTCCACAAGGGGCAATGGTTTTTTAAATCTCCTCTGTGTTTTGTTTGTAATCGGTTGAAAAATAAAAAAAACTACCCCCTCAAGCAGCTGCTTGCCACAGAGGTAAGACAAGAACCTGTCTGTTTATATACTACAGTAGAAGGTCTGAGAAGATGGCAGGACCTCAGCAGAAAATACGACACATACATCCATGCCTTACCCGGGACTCAAACTCAGGTCCTTCAGATCAGTAGACAAGCGAGCTAACCACTCGGCCACGGGACGGCTGAAGAAGTAGACAAACAGAAAAAAATCAGGAAGTTTTCTTCATTCAAGTTTGAAGAGTCTCACATTCAAGTCTTGAACTTGAAATGTGAAAATTCACATTCAAGTCTTGGACTTGAAATGTGAGAATCTCAATTTATTCACTTACCACATCATCAATTGAATATTCTGCACCCTCAAGAAATCTTCAGTTGCATCTTTGTTCATAGGTAAGTTTTAAACGAAACCAAGAAAGAAACCAAAAGTTATCAATCTATATTTCTCTTCATTTTCCTTTATGTTCATCGCTTACTTTACAGTTCAAATCTCAATTCCTTCCCAGAGCACGTATGTTGGAAAACACTTAAAAGATTTCTTCTTCTTCCAATGACTGATACATCTTCGGGGTTCCAAAGACCTTGCATCTGCTTCCGCATCTTTCCATTCTTTCTGCGAAGATCCCAATTGAAAGACGACACGTGACATTAGAAGTCACCCATTGCGTGACTGAAGACAAGTCTGTGGATGTAAGCAATTACCTGGTTAAGTTGATTTATTTCTCGATTCGTTCCCCCCTCCCCCGTATGGTGGTTGAATCAGATAAGGAAAGCCATAAATAAATTTGATTGGGTGAGATGTTTTGACGTGACGGCCGATTACAACAGAATGAGAAGTAAGACTCAATGCTGAGCAAGGTTTACGTTGTTCCCCTTGCCTTCCTTCCTTACTGATGCTCACAACACACGAGAGATCCTCGATTTGGCTTAACAGGGGCCAAAAGAAAGAGTAAATCAGTCAACTTGTGTTAACGAAGAGAATACAGAGGAAGCACAAAAGTGTGACGGCCTGAGATGCTAGCATAAATCAAGGGTGGACGACAGGCAGGAAACAGAAAGAAGTATGTAACATCACAGAGAAGAGATGTGCGATCTATGAGATAAAGAAACTGGTTGAACCGTAGTAGCGATTCTTGGGAATCGTTACTACAGTTCAACATCATTACTCCTTCTCTAAGATTTAACTCAGGATGTTCCTTTTCCTCCATCCTAGGGGTGGGGGAAGGCTCAGTCGATAGCGTGCCAGGCTCGTAATCTGCAGTTCACGGGTTCGAGTCCTACCTATGCCAGAGTTGAGTTTATCTCCGCTAAATCCACACTCTGCCCTCGGTCAGAAATGGGACACCGACGGGCTTGGAAAGAACGCCTTGGAAAGCCATACCCTGTGCACGTTAAAGAATAAGCTCTATGGTCTTGACGGAAAGCTACCATCTGTCTCCTAACAGCTGTCCAGTGGGTCTCCTTTCCCCAACCTCCTCTTAGCCCTTGAAGTCCTTGTGACCTGACCATTAATTAGCCCCTGTGTGCAAAAAATCCAACCTAATTCATCCTGTGAGTTTCAGACATTGGGAGGTCATTTCATATATTGAGAGATCTGCACGAAGATCTGCACGAAGATTGATTACATGGGGTTGGTCCTATCCACATATCTATCAATGGTTTTCAACATTTTTTAATCCAACGCCTCTCTTGCCTTTAAAATGCTCCATTTCATGGAATTGAAATCTGTTTTTTCCCTAATAACTCTCGTTGAAATAATATTTACCATGTATACAATTTACGAGTAGTTTGATAATGTATCCATGAATTTCTTTTTGTAGAAACAAAACTTGCATAAATACTTTAATCTAAGAACAATTCGAAATTTTGTTTAATCTATTTCTATGAAGACATTCAAGAACGCTCCCCAAAATTTCTAAAACACCCACCGTGGGAGTCACTGGGTTAAGCGGAAAACAGAGTCTTCTTCTCGCTAATATGCAAACAGTAGTTTTCATAACTTACTGATATTTCAGAGATTAAACTTAGCGCGCTTGGCTGCTGATCTAAGGGACCTGGGTTCGAGCCCCGGGTAAAGGCATCGATGTTTATGTTGTTTCTGCTGAGGTCCTGCCATCCTCTCAGATCTTCTACTGTGGCATATAAACTGACAGGCTCCTGTCAGACCTCTGTGGCAAGCAGCTGTTTGAGGGGGTATTTATTTATTTATTATAACATATTTTACTATTTTTGCCTATCTTCCTATTGTTTTTAGCATTGACATTTGTCGGTTGATCGGTTTGTGGATTTGGAAAAGCATTGTTCCACCATATCATTCTAACATTAACGAGAAACTTAATAATTTATATGTCAAATGAAAGTTTTGAAGCTGGGAGTGTCATATGTAGGATATAAAATATTGACTCCCATGCTTTCTTCCCCCCTTATAAATGGGAAATATGAAAAGTATTCTTCCGCTATATCTCCAGAACGCGAATGCAGAAAGTAACAAGAGTGGTTGGGTTGTTTTACCTCTGAGCGGCACTTTTTTGCACACCATGGGCTAAATGGCCAGGTCACATGGACCCCGAAGGCTCAGAGAAGGTTGGGGGAGGGGACCCACTGGAACAGCTGTTGGGAGACAGATGGTAGCCTCCCGTCAAGGCCATCCAGCGTGTTCTTTCGTGCACGCTATCTATCATTCGTGTACGCCATCCAGCGTGGCTCTCCCGCACACGGGGTCACGGCTTAACGTCCCATCCGACGGACGGTGGCCTTTCCAAGCCCATCGGTGTCCCCTACTGACCGTGGGCAGGTCGGGGAATTTTTGCGGAGATAAATCTCAACGCTGACCCAGCTGGGACTCGAACCTGGGAACTACAGATTACGAGCTTGGCGCGCTACCGACTTAGCCACCTCCGCCCCTAAGTAACAAGAGATATGTCAAATGAATGCTTCTGACGCGAGGAATGTCATAGGCTACGAAAATTTGACCCCCATGCTTTCTTCCCCCCTAAAAATGAGGGAAATATGAAAATGATTATTCTCTTATTTCTCATGAACGCGAGTTACCGAAAGTAACAAGCTACATGTCAAATGAAAGCTTATGACGTGGGGAGTGTCATGGGATATAAAAAAAATGACCCCTATGCTTTCTTTCCCCTAATAAAGGGGAAATTGAAAACGATTCTTCCGCTATATCTTCAGAACACGAATGCCGAAAGTAACAAGCTATATGTCAAATGAAAGCTTCTGAAGCGGAGAATGTCATAGGCTATTAAAAACTGACCCCCCAGTCAGTTTTTAATAGCCTATGACATTGTCCGCTTCATGAAAAAGCAGGAAATGCGAAAGTCGTCCTACTATATATCTTCAGAACGCGAGGGCCTACAGTTACGAGTTAAGTCTCAAATGAAAGCTCATATAATGACAGTCGTAAACTATTTCGAATTTTGCCCCCACTATTTCCTCCGTAATAAAAAAAGGGGGGGGGGGGCGGGTTTTCGCGGGGTTCAAGGTTAACGAGTCATATCTCAAATTAAAGTTTTGACGTCTCCGATGTTTTGGGCTACCTTAAACATGGCTACAAAAGTTTTTTTGGGGGGGGAGTCATGTATCAAATGAAAGTTCTGAAGGTAGGTGTTTTTAGTGGCAAAAAATATAAATTAATTTAAAATTTTTTAAAATACCTATCTTCTTATAGGGCTTTAAAAAGTAGGAAGTAAACCTAAGGCATATCGATGGTGCAATCAATCATTGAGTTCGCATTCACTTCAAAGGAAGATAGGCGCCGATTTACCTATACCAAGAAGATTGTAGGCGCCCTATCTTCCTTCAAAGCGAATACGAACTCAGTGACTGATTGCATCATTGCTATGCTTTAGGTTTTTTCCTACTTTTTAAAGCCCTATAGGAAGATAGGTTTTCTTTAATTTTTTAATTTATGAATGCATAGTTATTCAAGCCATCCCATGGCCGAGTGGTTAGTGCACTTGGCTACTGGTCTAATGGACCTGGGTTCGAGCCCCAGGTATGGCATGGATGTATGTGTCGTTTTTGTGCTGAGGTTCCGCCATCTTCACAGACCTACTATGGCGTATTAAACTAACAGGCTCCTGTCAGACCTCTGTGACAAGCAGCTGAATTGAGGGGGTATTTATTTTTTTTTATTTATAGTTATTCATAATGATCCATACAACATCAAATTTTCATAGCACTGCAACATATTATGGAATAGGAATGGCTCAATGCTGAAACGATGGATAGGAATGGCTCAATGCTGAAACGAAGAATTCGGAAAAGTTTAATGTCGAACTTGATATTTTGGCCTCTGTATATTCCTCATGGTATGATTGACATAGAAATACGAAAATCAAGTTCCTCCCACACTCTTTAGTTCAAGATCACATGTATAATCAGGCTGCATTGTAGGAACTGGAGCAACAGATCAGGGATGCTCTCCAAAACTTGATTATCCGTTCGATGTGTAGTCATATATAAATTGTATATAAAACTTCTTAAGCTTTATCTTTTGTTTATTGGACCATTCGTTTACTGCAGTGTATCCCAAACTGTGTTCCGCGGAAAACTGGCGTTCCGAGAGATATTAAAAGGTGTTCCATTAAAAATAAATTATTCATAAAAAAAAAATTAGTAGAAAAACTAAAACCATTTTTGAAGGGTTTGTGTTCCGTTAATATATTTAAGTAAAAAGGTGTGGACATTGGGATCCTCTGGTCTAATGTAAATAATAGCCGTGATTTCTTTCTGGGCGGCGGATACCAGCTGTCTACTGCCTTTGGTTTTCTAACGATGCTTATTAACGTAGAACTCAACGGTTATCACAAGGGGACACATCCAACATAAGCGCGCAATTCCCAAATATTTAACCGAATCACAGAAAATATATGACTACCTATAACATAACCCAATTTTACACCTGAGACTACTTTTCTTATATACTCTTCATAGTTTAAAAATTTTATTTAATGCTTTTTGACCATTCCGTAATTTCTCTTTAATGCAACACAGGTTGGACAAGGATGTTCCTACGGATTCCCCCTTCGCCACTCAGTGTTGCGTTGAAAAATTTAAGTCTCTATCATAATAAAATCCTAATTCGAGTTTAAAACCGCTTTTATTTCCCCGGCCGTCCCATGGCAGAGTGGTTAGCGCGCTTGGCTACTGATCTAAGGGACCTGGGTTCGAGCCCCGGGTAAGGCATGGCTGTTTGTGTCGTTTTTCTGCTGAGGTCCTGCCATCCTCTCAGACCTTCTACTATGGCATATAAACTGACAGGCTCCTGTCAGACCTCTGTGGCAAGCAGCTGCTTGAGGGGGTATTTATTTATTTATATATTATTATTTCCCCATTTCAAGTACTTGCTGAATTTCAGCAGAATATTTGCTAGCTTTTCATAATTTGTCGTAGTCCTGGGAATTTTCAGTTTGCAGGAATCATTATGAATAACGTTGTGCACCTTAGACTTTTCATTAACGGTCCTTTTTTTTATATCAGCCCTTTTCCTGCGACTGGTTTTGTGCTACCTCTGCATGTCGATCCGCCGTCTGGGTTCCCAATGATTCATCTCTCAAAAATGAAAGTTGTGTGGACTTTTTTTTTTGAATACTTTTTGACTTCCTCTGATGAATATTACATCTAGAAGCAAAAGAAATTTTCTGTTTATCATCGCATTTAAATAATGGGGCATTTGTCAAAGCAATCATTTTTCGTAAGGAGGAAAATATAATTTATTTCCTCATCATGTATATCACTTAAAGAGAGATCTGTCTTATGTCTGATTTACGAAAAATTGTGCTATTCTTAATTGCTTTGTTTTTGTGAATTGTGTAGGAAACAATGCAAGAGAAATGTCTTTTTTTGTTAAAATAAAATTGAGATGAAAATGAGTTTGTGAAAAATCGAACTTTCCTATAAGAGAAAGGAAAATCAACTGAGATACATCATCCATTGCGCAAATTTCTTATATCCTTAGATTTTTTATTGATCAACCCAAAATGCAATTATATAGTCATAGACCAGTGTCTCGCAAACTGTGTGCCGCGGCACAGTAGTATGCCGTGAGAGATTTCCAAATTGACACTAGATATTCCAAAGATTTCATTTTGACTTGACTTGTGTTATCGACGTGCTTTAATAAAAACCTTTCAGATTTTATCAACTGGACTCTTGTAAGTATTTATCAAGCTTTTTCCAAATTTTGGTATTAATTTTTGATTATTTCAAGCCATAGAATGGACAAATATTTAAAACAAACACCGAGTTATGAATTAAAGAACGAGAGCAAATCTTCAAGTAAAACCAGGCTGATGACTTCAACAAAGCGCAAATATAATGACGATTATATAGAGTTTGCTTTTATTCTTTTTTAGGTGTGCCGCGGAAAAAAAAATAGATTCAGTGTGCCGCGGGAAAAAAATTAGATTCAGTGTGCCGCGGGAAAAAAATTAGATTCAGTGTGCCGCAGAGTAAAAACGTTTGCGAGACACTGTCATAGACGGACGCAGAAAAGTTTTTCAGGGAAGGTGGCTAGAAAAAAACATTTGTATGGGGAAAGTGTTTTACAGCTTTACTTTGGTATTCCTAAAATAATGCTTACATTTAGAGGGAAAAGAAATAATCCACTTCAAAGAATCGTTAATGAAATTTAGTGAAATATGAGCATTATAATGGAAATGTTTTTGAAAATTTGCAGAGCAGATTTCAGGATTGTCCTTTAATGTGGCCGTAGGAATCGATTTTTTTTATCCCTGATCTTTATACTACTTAGAAACAGGCAAAATTTCATTAAAATTGAAGAATATTTCTTCGAAATACTCCATCTCCAAAAGAAGGGGAGGATTCCCGGGGGAAAAAATAGAAGGGCAATTCCCAAAAAACTGGGCGGAGCCCCGACAAAAAAAAAGGGGGTACATCCCCGAACTCCTCAGGGGGAAAGCACCGATTCAATCTATCTTTATGCTGAGCTCTTTTCTGTCTAAACTACTAGCTTTCAATTTTTTTGAGCCCAATTCCCTTAAGTGGAATTGGTGGCACCTCCATTGAAACCCACTGGTCTGAACAAACTGATCAAAAAAGACACGAAAAAATCAATTGTTTTACACTGTCCTACAAAAATATTAGAATTTACATGCTATGTCAATGGGAATGTAACTTCGAAGCTCTGTAACGCCTAAAATAGGGGCGGGGGTCGCTCAGTCGGTAGCGCGCCAGGCTCGTAATCTGTAGTTCCCAGGTTCGAGTCCCAGCTGAGTCAGCGTTGAGATTTATCTCTGCAAAATTCCCCGCCCTGCCCACGGTCAGTAGGGGACACCGATGGGCTTGGAAAGGCAGCCGTCTGTCGGATGGGTCGTTAAGCCGTGGCCCCGTGTACGGGAGAGCCATACCTTGTGCACGTTAAAGAACACGCTGGATGGCCTTGACGGGAGGCTACCATCTGTCTCCCAACAGCTGTTCCAGTGGGTCCCCTCCTCCAACCTACTCTGAGCCTTCGGGGTCCATGTGACTTGGCCATTTAGCCCATGGTGTGCAAAAAAGTGCCGCTCAGAGGTAAAACAACCGAAACAACGCCTAAAATATGCATTTAATGGAAAAAATGTGACTGAAGATAAAGATCATTAATGAAATCTATTTCGATTTTCAACAATATTCGTTCATTAAAGAAGTTATGGAAGTTGAAAGTTTTAACAATAAATTATCTAGTTTTATAAAAATCATTCAATCATTCCAATATTGAAATATTCATTATGCAGACTTCTAAACTGAATATATATTTCATTGAATGGTTTGAAACAATACTTATTAAGTTTAATTAATACATTTTTAAAAGTGGTGCGCAGCTTCTTGGTAAAATTTTGAAATGGTGGCAATGTAAGAAAGGTTGAGAACAGCTGCTCTAGACCATCTAATATTACTGCTGTTAAATATTCCAGCTTCCATAACTCTTTAAATGCTGAACAAATATCGTTAAAAATTAAGATTTGAATAGATTTGATTATGACTTTTAATTTACCATCAGTCACATTTTTCCATTAATTGCATAGTTTAGAAGTTATAGCGCTTTGAAGTTAGATTCCCATTGACACAACACTGAAATTCTCTAATTTTTTAGTAAGATAGTACAGTCGCTCAAAAAAGTATCCGAACACTATGGTTGATTACAGAATTCAGAAAAAATATCTGGCGACGATTTTTTTAGAAATTGTCACGTGACACGAAGGTTGCCAGATCACTAATTTCTAAAAAAATCGTCGACAGATATTTTTTCTGAATTCTGTAATCAACCATAGTGTTCGGTTACTTTTTTGAGCGACTGTACATAACACGATTTTTGTCTTTGGTTAGAGAACTAGCTACTGTTCCATCTGTAATACAAGAAGATCCCAAACACCTAATAGTCATGATACTGCTAATCGACTAGAATCAAAAGTATCAAGTTTCCTATTATCTTCCTTAAAAATCGACCTCTTTCACTACCATAACAAACTTTAAAAAGGACCAAGCTGTTTCATACAATTTTAATCTTTAAATCTATATGATTATTTCTCCGCAATTTCAGCAGAAATGCCTGTTCTGTTTATTTCATGTCTCACATTACCAGTATCTCTCACACAACTCTCTAGATTATTTTAGTAAGAAACGTATACAGCCACTAAAAAAAAGAACTGGAGCACCATCCACCAGACCAATTTTCTTCACTTTAGTTTTCTTTCCATTTACAGAGGGGATGAAAAATATCTTGACACGTGTCTGTAGATTTGCACTCGTTCCTCCGAAGTTAACGAGCTACGACTTGTTCGAAAACTCGTCTAAACTTGTCAGTACATATTAAAAACAAAAGGCCGTATCATCATTTCTCTCTTCGCTATCGGAGAGTAAAATTCGATCTGCGAAATTTATGCGTTATTGCTATGGAGCTTACTGAAGAGAGTGAGACAGATTTTACATTTTTACAAGGATGCAGTTTGGGTACGATGCGAAAACAATTCATGCAGATTTATCACAAGTATATAAATAAAATAAAAAATAAATACCCCCTCAAGCAGCTGCTGTCACAGAGGTCTGACAGGAGTCTGTCAGTTTATATGCCATAGTAGAAGGTCTGAGAGGATGGCAGGACCTCAGCAGAAAGACAACACATACATCCATGCCTTACCCGGGGCTCGAACCCAGGTTGTTCCCGTAGATCAGTAGCCAAGTATATGGGGGATCAGATTCAGGCACATACCCAGGATTTAGTTTCGTGGATTGGGATGGGGAGACGTAAGATTTCCCAACCACTAAAATATTCCACCCGACAGGAAAGATTAAAATAATATTTTATATGGAATAAGATTTTATAGTTTTTTTTTATCTATTTTTAGTGTTGGACATAAAATATGGGGCTAAAGTGAAATTGTGCAAAGACAAAACTGTTTTGGATTTCAAAGCAGGTAGGCAGGTTTGAGTTTTCATAAAGACGACCAGATTTTCTGGGGGTGGGGCGGACTCCCAGAATTCCCTTTGGTACGTCCCTGACGGGGATCATACCTGTTTATATGACACTGTTACGGGATGGATGCACAAATTCAGAGAAGGACGGCAGAGCTTCGAAGACCTCCCTCGTGTTGGAAGACCGAAGAAGGTCGTGAACGAGAGATCCATCGCTGCTGTTCGTCAACTCATTAAGGAAAGCACACACATCACTGTTCTGATAATAAGTTTCGATGTCTGTATATCGATTGGCAGTGTGGAAACATTATTACTCATTTAAAATTCCGAAAGGTCTGTGCCAAAAGGGGAACCCAACAAACTGAGAGAAGAGCAAAAAAGGGCTAGAGTTGACTCGTGCAAGGAGATGCTGGCAATGTTTGAAATTAGTGGCCTCAAATGATTGACATACATTGTCACAGGTGATGAGACGTGGTTTTATTACTATATAATTCCTAGAAAGATCGCCAACTATGTTTGGGTCCCAAATCTTTCGACAAGACTCTCGTTCAAGGAGGAGGATGTTCACAATTCTTTTCAATTCCCAAGGAGTGATAGCTGTGGACACCTTACCTGAAAAATTGATTATAAATGGAATATTACACCAACATTGTTTTCCACAAAATGGTTAAGGAGATGAACCATCCAACAAGGCGTGTCAAGGGTTCACCTTCTTCATGACAATGCCAGTGCTCACAAAACCTGGCAAGTTATGACCTTCTAGAGCAGGAAAAAAATCAAATAGCTACCCCATCCTGCATATTCACCCGATCTTGCATCATGCGATTTTTGGTTGTTTCCGAAAATTAAAAAGGAACTTGCTGGGAAGCCTATTGCAAGGGGGCAATAAAATAAACACCCCCTCAAGCAGCTGCTTGACGCAGAGTACCACCAAGCATTCCAGAATTGGCATAGACGTCTGCAACTTTGCATAGATGCTGGAGAGGAGTACTTTGAAGGACAGTAAAAAAATTTTTGAGATAAGTTCAAAGGTTTTGTTCTGCAGATGCATGCCAAGAACTTTTTAAACGCCCCTCGTATCACCAAACATACTCCATTATCAGTCTCATCAATAGCTGTAAATGAAAGACTTCATCGTGTAAACGTCATTAGCCAAAAAATGCCAAATCGTCAGCTAATCTAAAAATGACAAATCATAGCTTAGAAACTTATTTTAAAATCTCTAGTCACTGGATCTCGGAAGATATTTTTTCGTGATCGTATTATCTACCGTCAGCGAGCAGTTCGTCGTGGCCGCATTAAAAAAAAAAGATGAAACGCGAAGATACTATATAGTAAGAGAAAAACAATTTTTTGAGAATATAAAAGCCTTTATTTTTCGTTTTTGAGGCATAATTAGTCAATCACCTTCAAATATAGACAGGCTGTGTCGCAATACTTTGTACGGCTTTGGTTCAAAGAAAGGCTCTTATGATAAAAAAAAATGCAAAGTTTTGTTTAACAAGTTCTTTTTTTCAGGAAGATTTGTATGGTAAATAAAAATTATCCTTAAAACGTTATTTTTATTTCAATTATTTAAAACTTTTTGGTGGTCCCATCTAAAATATATTTTGGTTGCACTGGGGAACCATTGCACTAGATCATTGGCTTTCAATGTCCATGATGTCATAGTATAAGTGGCCCACGGCGTTAATTTTACCCTGAACAGTATCGTTGTTTCCGAAACAGGTTGCTTAAAATAGTCTCATTCAACTTGTTGCAATGAGCCAGATTAATTGTCATAACGACTTTTGATTATTTGAGACTCTTTCAGAGTTTCAACGTTAAAGGTAACTTTTTTCCTTAGCACAGCATTTATTAAGCTTCAATTACAAGACACTTTTAACAAGGATCTGGGTTGGGTTGTTTTACCTCTGAGCGGCACTTTTTTGCACACCATGGGTTAAATGGCCAGGTCACATGGACCCCGAAGGCTCAGAGAAGGTTGGGGGAGGGGACCCACTGGAACAGCTGTTGGGAGACAGATGGTAGCCTCCCGTCAAGGCCATCCAGCGTGTTCTTTAACGTGCACAGGGTATGGCTCTCCCGCACACGGGGCCACGGCTTAACGTCCCATCCGACGGACGGCGGTCTTTCCAAGCCCATCGGTGTCCCCTACTGACCGTGGACAGGGCGGGGAATTTTAACAAGGATCTGGCCAGATCCCTTTACAATCCTTCTAGATCAGTGTTTTTAAACTGATGAGGGTAGTGAGTTAAATAATTTTCCTCGATAGGAAACGTTTCCCCCCCCCCCCTCATCTTAATTTTATTGTCGTTACTACTAAGAACATTACTCTTTGTTGCAATATTTTTTTAATTGACTTAATGAAGTTTTTTCTATTTAAGCAATTTTTTTGTAAATATTTGAACTTATTACTTCTCAAACTTTTCTATTCCTATTTTGACTTCCACCTTGGAATAAAAAACATGGCGAAAACAAAAACATACATTTTAAATAATTTTTATTTTATTTAATCAAGTCAGAATCTGAAAAAAAAAAAGGGATGAGAAAGAGAGGCAAGAAATTGCAATTCCACTGCGGTATAATTTTTTTTCCGTTTTAGGAGTTTTTAAAAACTTATTTCGAAATGCATGAAATAAAGATAAGCTTAAGAATTTTGCCCCCGCTTTTAATTACTTTTTTAATTTTTTTTTCCTACAATCGAGAAATTACTGTGAAACAGCCGCATTGAAATAGTAGCGCTGAAAAAAATCAAAATATATCGGATAGTTTTGGGTTTGGGGAGAGAATATTCTCAGAATGAGCCAGACTTCGTGAGAGCGTCACCAGTATCGAAAAGGATGGGAAATATAGATATTGTTGCTTACAAACCCATTTAATGATGATTAATACGTAATCGATCCAAAATGATGTAACAAATGAGTATTTAAAAATATTATGTTGCTTGCGGTAAGTGTTAGTTATTCTGAAACCATTAATTTTCTTATCTGTAACGAATGTTCCTCATTGCAACTACCAAAGCCAAAGAGCCTATCACTCCTGCCAAGAGATCAGAGTCAGTCACAGATGAATTGAATAAATAAATAAAATCACTGAATAAAAAAATTGCTGCAAAACTATTTGCATTGTTTAATATATTTTCAATTTTTTGCTCACGAAGAGAAAATATACGTAACTGACATATTTCAAACCATATAAACAAAGAACACTCAAAATAAAGTAGAAGACAGTGCAAATGTTATCCAGAAAATAAGAAAAGGGAAACTGTATTCTTGGTTTAGGTTTTATCAAGCTTAGATTTCATAGTTGATTTGAAAAAAAAAACAACCAATGTTTCATAAATGGAATAGTATTCAGTCTTTTCTTTATTGTTATTTGTTTTGCACGTGGTTTTGCATGACTAAATTCGAAAACGATCCAAGAGTCTCTTGATTCCCGATTTCGTTTCTTCCCCCCCCCCCACCTCTTTTTTCTCGTTTTGAATCCTTTACTTCTGTTCTGGACTCCAAACTTTCATTTGATCTATCAATATTTTTTCCCTATAAAGGAAAAAAGCATCAGAGTTTATGCTCAATACAAATTTCTTCCCTTGAAAATGGTTGAATGTTTTCTCACGATATAACTCTGAAGTTTAATAAGCATCTCTTTGAGGAGGGGGGGGGGAGGAGGATCAAAGAATCATGGAATGTTTTCATGGGATGAGTTTCACGATGTTGCAAAAAAAAATGCAGCTGAACTTTAAAAAAAAAAGGATTATAAACATCTGTCTTTTCTGCAAAATCAAAGAGATATTATTGATGAAAATGATCTTCTTCAGTCTGTTTTAGCAAGTTTTTTAAAGAAATTTAATGCTTATAGGTATTTTTTTTATCTCAAAATGATCTACATTCTTGCTAAATATCGTGGATTCTTTACTTCTAATTGACTGATTCATTCTTTCTGAGATTCATTAAACATAGTGAGGCTACCGAAGAAAGTTTTTTATTAGGTGGACTGTTTACCCGCGGCATCTTCTAGGAGAGTCTGAGTCGTTTTCGAATAAGATTATTGTATCAAGTAAATTTATTATTTATTTCATTTCCGTGGGGTCGACTTTCGTTTAAAGTGGCAAATGGAGAAAGAAGCAATGGGAGAATATGAGACTTCGCTTCGACGCAGATTAGTACTCTTAGTTTGGTTATTGGCCACTTTGATGATGTGTTCAATACAAATTTCTTTTCTTGAAAATGGTGCTAAAAAAAACCCTTTTCTCATGTTCCAGGTCCAAACTGCACCAACATTGATATTTATCTCCACTATTCCCCACCCTGGGTTCTGTGAGAAAGATGGATACCGATGGGCTCGAAAAGGCTGTCGTCCATCAGATGAGATATTAAGCCGCGTCTCCATGTGTAGTATAGCTATACCCTATACATGTGGTAAAGAACACGCCGAATGGCTTTGACAGAAATTTCCATCTGACTCCTAACATCTGTTCAGTGGGTTCCCTCCCCCAACCTTCGCTAAGCCTTTGGGATCTTTGTGACGGTGCCATTTGATCCACTCTGTGCACAAAGGAGCCACTCAGAGGTAAAACAATCCAATAGCCAAAAGTCATAAGGAGTGCTGAGGCCAGAATAAAAGTTCAGAAAGACTAGTCTAGAATATAATTGTCTTAAACTAGTAATTCTTGACCGATGTTTTGTAAACTTTCGGAAAATTGATGCAAAAAATCTCTATCTGGTAATCGAAAAATAGAAATAACAAGCAAGCACCTGAAGGCTTTGAACAAACTTGAGAAGGAATTGTTTTGATCCAGGTGGAATACGAAACCATGACTGCCTGATAACACGTCAAGTGCTCGTATTACCGAGCTACGGTCGCTGGTCAAGATCGCTTTTATTCAAGGCTTTAAGCTTCATATCATGAGATCAAGTGTTAGAAGTAGTTTAGATGTAATTGATTTGGGTTCGGTTGTTTTACCTCTGAGCGGCACTTTTTGCACACCATGGGCTAAATGGCCAGGTCACATGGACCCCAAAGGCTCAGAGAAGGTTGGGGGAGGGGACCCACTGGAACAGCTGTTGGGAGACAGATGGTAGCCTCCCGTCAAGGCCATCCAGCGTGTTCTTTAATGTGCACAGGATATGGCTGTCCCACACACGGGGCCACGGCTTAACGTCCCCTCCGACGGACGGCGGCCTTTCCAAGCCCATCGGCGTCCCCTACTGACCGTGAGCAGGGCGGGGGATTTTGCGGAGATAAATCTCAACGCTGACCCAGCTGGGACTCGAACCTGGGAACTACAGATTACGAGCCTGGCGCGCTACCGACTGAGCCACCCCCACCCCTCACTTGAAGTGGGACTGTTTTATAATGCGCATAGCTGGAAATGCTTCGTCGACCAAACTC
This sequence comes from Ryuthela nishihirai, assembly GCA_038380435.1. Classification (NCBI taxonomy): domain Eukaryota; kingdom Metazoa; phylum Arthropoda; class Arachnida; order Araneae; family Heptathelidae; genus Ryuthela; species Ryuthela nishihirai. Next base: position 34,656,098 of record JAWZYU010000015.1, read on the forward strand.
TTCAATGACAATCAAGAGAACGCCTAATGACTGATGACTGACTTACTGCGTGGTATAACGCTGAAAGCAATCAGTAAAGGAGATCTCGATCCGCGACTGGTAGCTCATCTGTAAGAGCATCTGACGTGTAAGAGCATCTGACGTGTTATCACAAGGTCATGGGTTCGTATTCCCACCCAGATCAAGACAATTTTCGCTCTACATTTCAGTTTCATCAAATTTAAAATTTCCCATGTGTTGCAACATTGGTGTCACCTTATGGACGGGGCCCTGTGTGCGGGAGAGACATACCCTGTACACGTTACAGAACACGCTGAATGGCCTTGACGGGAGGCTACCATCAGTCTCCCAACAGCTGTTACAATGGGTCCCCTCTCCCAACCTTCTCTGAGCCTTCGGAGTCCATATGACTTGGCCATTTAGCCCATGGTATGCAAAAAAGTGCCGCTCAGAGGTAAAACAACCCAACCCAACCCAACCTTATGGATGGTAACAATTTTCTCTGAAGAAACACTCCAAGAATAAATCGACTCGCTTAGAAGGCTTAGTCCCCAAAACTCAAATTAAAATTAATTTAACTATTTTTTTAATTAGAGCTTGTTACATTCGAGTAAAATTCTATTTATTCCATTTCTTGAGTCAATTTTTGTGGGGATGCGGAATATGTACATATTAAGAATATCAGAGCCCGTCTGGGGCATATTATCCAGTAGGCACTATGCCTAGGGCCTAGGAAAAGATTTTGAATCATGTATTAGCCGTCCCGTGGCCGAGTGGTTAGCGCGCTTGGCTACTGATCTACGGGACCTGGGTTCGAGCCCCGGGTAAGGCATGGATGTTCGTGTTGTTTTTCTGCTGAGGTCCTGCCATTCTCTCAGATCTTCTACTATGGCATATAAACTGACAGGCTCCTGTCAGACCTCTGTGGCAAGCAGCAGCTTGAGGGGGTATTTATTTATATTTACTTTTTATGATAAAAAGCGTAACAAAGATCTCGTCTTGAATAAATATTTTATGTTAATGACCATTTTACTGAACAGTGTATGCACAAAGATGCAGAGTCCAGACCCATCAACCCATCAAAATCGATACACCCATATAAATGCAGTCGCCAAAAGATCCGCACAGCAGGATTCTCTAAAAGGGCATTAATTCTGCTCTGGTCCCGGTATATATCAAACCTTTTGGCAAATCTTCATCACGTGTTGAGTAATCAGTACTTTTACTTATTTCCCAGTCCACTTAACGTTCAGAAACACTTTTGCTCAGATAACTAGTCACCAGAAGTAAATTCGCAAAATTTCCCGCCCTGCCCACGATCAATAGGAGACACCGATAGGCTTGGAAATGCCGCCGTCCGTCGGATGGGACGTTAAGCCGTAGCCCCGTGTGCGGGAGAGCCATACCCTGTGCACGTTAAAAAACACGCAGGATGACTTTGACGGGAGGCTACCATCTGTCTCCCAACAGCTGTTCCAGTGGATCCCCTCTCCCAACACTCTCTGAGCCTTCGGGGTCCTTGTGACCTGGCCATTTAGCACATTGTGTGCAAAAAAGTGCCGCTCAGAGGTAAAACAACCCAACCCACAAGAAGTAAACATTCTATCTTCTCGAACGTGCACATGATCATTATATTAAAAATTGTACGTTTCAGTTTTACCAACGTCTAGAAAAGTTTCTAAACGTCGGTGTCACTTTGTATGCATAGCACAGTCTGGCTGACACAAAAAAAATTTACTGCTCTGTGATTTGTTTTCGGCTCTTGTCTTTCTCGTTGCGAGATTTCATTGCGATTTTTCTAGGGACAATTATGTCGCAAAAAAATTTGAAAATGTGTAGCCAGTTATAATCAGATAAGATAAATTGTAAGCGAAATGATTCATTAGAAACAGAACGGGTGCCGACCCAAAATATTCTGAGAATCGGCTAGATTTTGAAATTAAAAGTCTTCGCAAATGATGAGCAGTTATATTTGGGGACGGCTGGTTGTTTTATCTTTGAGAGGAGCTTTTCTGCACAAAACGGGCTAAATGGCCGGGTCACAAGGACCCAGAGGGCTCAGAGAAAGTTGGGGGAAGGTGATCCACTTGACAGCTGTTAGGCGACAGATGGCAACCTCTCGTCAAGGCCATCCATGGTGTTCTTCAATATGTACATGGTGCACGGCTTAACGTCCTATCTGACAGACGACAGCCTTTCCATGACCATCGGTGTCCTTGATTGACCAAGGGAGGGGAGTTTGGCTGAGAGAAATCTCAACACTGGCCTACGTGGGACTCGAACCTGGTAACTTTAGACTATGAGCCAACCCATCTCAATTTTCAGGGAGGTAATTAGAGTGAAAAGAAAGTGCTCATGATATTCGAGCAAAAATATGGTAAATATTGAATCTGAGACATGATCAGAGATGCAAACAACGTAATGGAGGTTAATCACCATTTTGTGATGCAGCAAGCCTACAATGGGCAGGCGAGCATCAAAACTGGACCTTGAATGATTGGAAGTAGGTCGTCTGGTCCGATGAAAATCGTTTCCTGTTGCACCATGTGGACGGCCGGGTACGTGTGCGTCGTTTACCAGGGGAAGTGTTGGCACCACGATGCACTGTGGGATGAAAACTAGCCGGTGGAGGAAGTGTAATGCTTTGGGCAATGATCTGCTGGGAAACCCTGGGTCCAGTCATTCATGTGCAGAAAACTGTAACATCTACCACCTACCTAAACACATTATAGACCTAGCAGTTCCTTCTTTCAGCAGGATAATGCACCATGCCACACTGCCTGGATTGTTCGAAAATGTTTTGCGGAACATGAAGAAGCCTTCCAGGTATTGCTGGCCTCCAAATTCCCCAGACATCAATCCAATCGAGCATCTGTGGTTTGTGTTGGAACAGCATATCCGATCTGCGGCGACTCAACCACATAATTTACGAGTTAAAGGATCTGATGGTAACGTGTTGGTTACACCAACACGTAGACACCTGTAAAAATCTTGTAGCGTCCATGCCTCGCCAGGTAAGAACTGTTTTGGCGACACGTGGAGGACCAGCATCATATCAGGCAGGTGGTCATAATGTTTTGGCTCTTCGGTGTATGTATATATGTATGATTATATTTTCGCCTCGTTCCGGTTACTGCATTCTCAGAGTTTTCTGGCAATCCTCCACCTCCGTAGATTTGGCCCCTTCTTTAGAAATGATTATTATTTACGGAGTGGTTGTAATTTTAAGGAAGGGATGATATTTTTCAAAGAAGGGGTAATTCTAAGTAAAGAACAATTTTAAGGGAGTTGGGTTGGGTTGTTTTACCTCTGAGCGGCACTTTTTTGCACACCATGGGCTAAATAGCCAGGTCACATGGACCCCGAAGGCTCAGAGAAGGGGGGGACCCACTGGAACAGCTGTTGGGAGACAGATGGTAGCCTCCCGTCAAGGCCATTCAGCGTGTTCTTTAACGTGCACAGGGTATGGCTCTCCCACACACTGGGCCACGGCTTAACGTCCCATCCGACGGACGGCGGCCTTTCCAAGCCCATCGGTGTCCCCTACTGACCGTGGGCAAGGCGGGGAATTTTGCGGAGATAAATCTCAACGCTGACCCAGCTGGGACTCGAACCTGGGAACTACAGTTTACGAGCCTGGCGCGCTACCGACTGAGCCACCCCCGCCCCATTTTTAAGGGAGTAGTGATTGTAATTTTACGGGGAATTAAATTTATTTTCAGTGGAAAATTTTTAAAAGAATTCTAAAATGAAATTCTCGTGATTCATGGTTAGGTTTAAAATATTGCAATTAAGCATAAGAAAAGCGATTGGTGATAATAGCATAAGAAGTATAAGAAATGGTGTGGTGCCAGAACTTTGAATTTTGCAGTCTGCGAGCTCAACGTGTCATTTATATTTGTCTTCCCTTGTTAATTTTCCTTGAAGAAACATAATAATGACGGATTGGAGAGGATGTTGTCGATCGGATAGAATGTTAAGGAGTGATTCTTTTAGAAAAGAGCCTTAAGCACTGCATGCAGAAAACTAGATGGATGGTCTTGACTGAGTTATTGCCACTTACAGAAATGGGCAGGGAAGATAGAGTATTTTTCACTCTCTTGGAAACTTTTATAAATAAAAAAATAAATACCTCCTCAAGAAGCTGCTTGCCACAGAGGTCTGACAAGAGCCTGTCAGTTTATATGCCACAGTAGAGTTGGGTTGGGTTGTTTTACCTCTGAGCCGCACTTTTTTGCACACCATGGGCTAAATGGCCAGGTCACGTGGACCCCGAAGGCTCAGAGAAGGTTGGGGGAGGGGACCCACTGGAACAGCTGTTGGGAGACAGATGGTAGTCTCCCGTCAAGGCCATCCAGCGTGTTCTTTAACGTGCACAGGGTATGGCTCTCCCGCACACGGGGCCACGGCTTAACGTCCCATCCGACGGACGGCGGCCTTTCCAAGCCCATCGGTGTCCCCTACTGACCGTGGGCAGGGCGGGGAATTTTGCGGAGATAAATCTCAACGCTGACCCAGCTGGGAACCACAGTAGAAGGTCTGTGAGGATGGCAGGACCTCAGCAGAAAAACAACACAAACATCCATGCCTTATCCGGGGCTCGAACCCAGGTCCCTTAGATCGGTAGCCAAACGCGCTAACCACTCGGCCATAATTATATTAAAAATGTGTCCATTCACATTGTTACCAGGGGGAGACCTGGAAATACTTAAAATAACTAATATAACAATCCCCCTGGAAATCGTAAAGAAATATTCTTCCATAGAAATGGTCCAATTAGTATTTCTCCCTTGAAAATCGCAAAAGTAATATTTTCCCCTTGAAAATAATAAAATTTCATTTCATCTGGAAAACGTAAAGTACCATTCCCTTCTGAAAGTCGTAAAATACCATTCCACCTGGAAATCATAAAGTAGCGTTCTCCAGCACATTGAAAACTGTTTAGACCTCCCCTTTGAAAATCTCTCCAAAAGTATCATTTCCTATGGAAATCATAAAATAGAATTCCTCCTGGAAATCATAAAATAGAATTCCTCCTGGAAATTTTAAAAATAACTTTCCTTCCATGAAAAGTGGAAAATAGGAATTCTTGGAAATCGCGAAATAGCATCCCCTCTGAAAATCACAAAATACACTGGTGCTGAAAAGTTAAGCAACGAACAGAAAAACACGAATTAAAGAAAATAAACTTCAGTGAAACCTACAGTTGAGTACATGCTTATATGTCCGCTATTACTTGAAAAACAAACGAATTTCCCTGAATATCTAATGAGATATTCAATTTATAAAATCATTAACTCAAAATGGCATGTAAAAGTTCAGTGATAGCATATCTTTAATTGATCTCTATGTTGCGATCTTGTGCAACCACGGCAATTCCCGGTTCCGCCTGACAGCACTACCTGGTTAAGAAAAGCCATGACTACCTAGAGCCGGGGGCAAGGAATACGCCCTATAGGCGCACCTCAACCCCGGCCTCACATGGCAGCAGTCCTATAGAAGGAAAGCTGACCACCGGAAGAAACCTTACTTTAATCTATTCCCCGGTTTGCAAATGTGCAAGGATATAAAGATCCAAGCTCGATCGGCACCCGGGGTGGAGACTCTTAGTAAGACCCAGACTTTTTGGACGGCTCGTGCCTACTAGGCAGGAGGGACCTTTCGACCGAGCCGTCGAACTGACCACCCAAGGTCCCTGAAAGTGAGGTCTCCGACGCCGTCACCACCCGACCGGCAATCAAGCCGGCCGGCAGCGTCTTCGACCTCGGTTGGCCTTGGCCATGTCCAACCGGCGCCCAACCCGGTCGGCACAGCCTTCAGCCGGGTTGCTGGGCCCTAGGCCCCCCCACCACGACAAGGTGGTCCCCTATCGGGGGGGGAGCATATCTTTAATATGGAGTGTGCTTATTTCGGCCCTGGAAATTCTCCCCGCCCTGCCCACGGTCAGTAGGGGACACCGATGGGCTTGGAAAGGCCGCCGTCCGTCGGATGGGACGTTAAGCCGTGGCTCCGTGTGCGGGAGAGCCATACCCTGTGCACGTTAAAGAACACGCTGGATGGCCTTGAGGGGGGCTACCATCTGTCTCCCAACAGTTGTTCCAGTGGGTCCCCTCCCCCAACCTTCTCTGAGCCTTAGGGGTCCTTGTGACCTGGCCATTTAGCCCACGGTGTGCAAAAAAGTGCCGCTCAGAGGTAAAACAACCCAACCCTGGAAATTCAAAGAAGGAATTCATTCAAAGAATGGAATTCATTCAGAATTCAAAGAATGTTTCATGACAGCCACTAGCATGAACAGTGTGTATGGAGAACGATGGCAGGTTGCACAACGACTCGTCATGCTGCAAATCAGGGTATCAATGAAGGTTTGAGGGAGTAATTGCCATTCATGGATGAATGCAGATCGGGGCTCCTGGGAATCCTGGGGGATGTATCGTCCTAGAGCGTCTCAAACATGTTCTGTTGGAATTAGGTCAGGGGATCGGGGAGGCCAGTCCATATAGCTTATGGTTTAAGCCGTCCCATGGCCGAGTGGTTAGGGCGCTTGGCTACTGATCTAAGGGTCCTGGGTTCGAGCCCCGGGTAAGGCATGGCTGTTTGAGTCATTTTTCTGCTGAGGGCCTACCATCCTCTCAGACCTTCTACTATGGCATATAAACTGACAGGCTCCTGTCAGACCTCTGTGGCAAGCAGCTGCTTGAGGGGGTATTTTTTTTTTAATTTCACTCTCAAGGTATTGGTCCACCAAAGAGCTCTGTGAGGACGAGAGTTATCGCCCGTTAATAGAAGGTTGACACAAGGTTAACATAAGGTTCGAGGATCCTTACAGCTGTTAGAGTCTCTCGTGTGAAGACATATGTGTGTGGCCTTGAGAATGATGTCTGCCATTGAGCATGATGCACCAAC